>CM028381.1:118792317-118975673 GCA_013146195.2 Codonopsis lanceolata | reverse complement strand
TTGCGGGCATACAACCCCATCGGGGAAAGGTTTTGTTTTCCACCTAAGGCGCTGCTCCAAGGAGACGCCTCATGCCTCACAACACTTGATAGACTACCTTTACAAGACATACCTATTATACTGGTCGTTTGGGAATGCGATGGATATCGCATTCGCTGTTGGCGCAATGGATATTGCATCCGCTTCCTATGTCAACGCGATGGATATCGCATTCGGCTGTTCGATGTAATGGGTATTGCATCCGTCTTTTTAGAAATGCGATGGATATCGCATTCAAGGTTGCGGATGCAATGGATACAGACCGTCCCTCGTGTCAATGCGATGGATATTCGCCAAGGCGCAATGGATATCGCATCCGCTTCAGTGTCAATGCGATGGGATGATTCGCTGCTGGGCGATGCAATGGATATCATCCGGCCCTTCCGTGTCAACGATGGATATCGCATTCGCTGTAATATCGCATTGCTGCAATGTAATGTATATTGCATCCGCTCTTTCCAAAGGCGTCAACGCGATGGATATTTCACAAGGCTATGCAATGGATATTGCATCCGTCCTTCCATGTCAATGCGATGGATATCGCATTCGGCGTTGCGATGCAATGGATATTGCATCCGTCTTTTTAGTGTCAATGCGATGGATATCGCATTCGGCGTTGCGATGCAATGGATATGCATCCGTCTTCGATGTCAATGCGATGGATATCGCATTCGGCGTTGCGATGCAATGGATATTGCATCGTCCTTCCATGTCAATGCGATGGATATCGCATTCGGCGTTGCGATGCAATGGATATTGCATCCGTCTTCCGTGTCAATGCGATGGATATCGCATTCGGCGTTGCGATGCAATGGATATTGCATCGTCTTCGATCAATGCGATGGATATCGCATTCATTCGGCGTTGCGATGCAATGGATATTGCATCCGCCTTTTAGGTGTCAATGCGATGGATATCGCAGCCGCTGGGATGCAATGGATATTGCATTCCGCCGGTGTCGGCCAATGCGATGGATATCGCATTCAAAGCGTTAACGATGCAATGGATATTGCATCCGCCTTCAATGTCAATGCGATGGATATCGCATTGAGTTGCGATGCAATGGATATTCAAGCATCCGCCCTTCATAGTCACCGTCAATGCGATGGATATCGATTCGATTTTCAAGCGATGCAATGGATATCGCATCCGTCCTTCCAGTCAATGCGATGGATATCGCATTCAGGTGTTGCGATGCAATGGATATTGCATCGTTTTTCTGCGGTTAATGCAATGGATATTGCAATAAAAGTTCAGTGCGTGTCGCCGCAATGGATATATTGCGTTTTGTTTCAGCGATGCAATGGATATCAGCATCCGTTTTCCATGTTAATGCAATGGATATGCATTAAGCTTTGTCGGCCGCAATGGATATTGCGTTTTTGTTTTTGCGATGCAATGGATATTGCATCCGTTTTCCGTGTTAATGCAATGGATATTGCATTAAGTCGCGGTCATCGCAATGGATATTGCGTTTTGTTTGCGATGCAATGGATATTGCATCCGTTTTTTTCTTGTTAATGCAATGGATATTGCATTAAGTTTGTGTCATCGCAATGGATATTCGTGCGTTTTGTTTTGCGATGCAATGGATATTGCATCCGTAAGTTTCTTGTTAATGCAATGGATATTGCATTAAGTGCGTCGCCGCAATGGATATTGCGTTTTGTTTTATGGATGCATCCTATGGATATTGCATCCGTGTTTCATGTTAATGCAATGGATATTGCCTAAGTGCATATTAAATGCCAAGAATGGATATTGCGTTTTGTGTTCCAATGCAATGGATATTGCATTTGTTTTTCGCTTTCCTGCAATGGATATTGCATTCGCTTTTGTGTCAACACAATGGATATTGCGCTTAGTGTTGCGATGCAATGGGTTTTACATTTTGATATGCTTATTTGTTTTAAGCACTAGGTTGTAATGAATATTACGACTATCTTTCCCCATAACACTTGTCGCATTACAACACTTGTTCCCCATTAGCCAAACTACGTTTGGTCCGATTCCTGAAAAGGATACGTGGCGCCCTACACCGAAGAGGTCCGACCATCACAAAAAAAAACAAAAACAAAAACAAAAAAAAAAAAATTCCCAGCAAGAGTGGCGAAATATCAAAATCGGCCGATCCGGCCAAGCATGGCTGACCACCCTAAGCAAGAAAAAGGTAAGTCATCATGATCTGATACCCCGACTTTAGAAGTAATTTCCTTTTTAGGAAAATTTGAAAAAAAAAAAACTTTGCTTTGTTTTTCAAAATAAAAAAAAAAAAACTCTTTTCAAAATGAGTTTTGATTTCAAAAAAAAAAAAGATGAATATTTCGAAAACAAAAAAAAAAGAGATGAATATTTCAAAAACAAAAAAAAGGTGAATATTTCGAAAACAAAAAAAAAAGATGAATATTTCTAAAAACAAAAAAGATGAATATTTGAAAAAACAAAAAAAAAGCGAGGGAGAGCAAAAAAGAAAGAGGAAGGAAAAAGAATATTTTCCACTTCACAATTTTCTAAAATACTTGAAGAATGATCAATTTGGCGTGCTCGGCGCGGATCTTTAGTCGGCGCAATTTTACGGATATCGAAAATCTTTCGGGTTATGTCTCGGAAACAAGGCGGCGACGATCAAGGCCTGACATACTTAGAAAATTCTTCTTAACACATTTCAACTACAAGGTATTGATCGGTTGAAATGTGGTAGCAAAAAAAAATGGTCGCCGTGCTGGCCGACCTCGGCAGCGGATCTTTAGTCAAGCACAATTTTACGGATATTTGAAAATTTTCGGGTTATGTCTGGAAACAAGACAGCGATCAAGGCCCAGACATAATTAGAAAATTCTTCTTAACACGTTTCAACGACAAGGTATTGACCGGTTGAAATGTGGTGGCAGAAAAACATTCAAATCTTCATACCGTATTTGACAACGGTTTCGGACCTAAGAATACGGCTTTTCGAAAACACAAAATCTTTTTCCGTTGTGTTCTCGATCGGGCTCGACTCGAAGAACATGACATCCTCACTTTAGTTGTAGTTTAGGGTTTTGGCTTGAACTACGCTTGGTCGATTTCCTTTAATAGGGAATACGTGGGCGACCTACATTAGTAGGTCCGACCATCGAGCACATTAAATTCACATCCGCTTAAAACTTGATAACTTTTTATAACAGACAAAAAAATGTCTAGGTTATAGAGTTTGGATAGCATGTTCATGCGTGCATTATAACTGCTACCAATTGCATTCTCCCGTTCTTAAATGAACGAAATTGGAGAGTCTCTTGTTTATCAACGATGTTCGTCTACTCAGTAAGCCGTAAGGTTACCCGTAGACTCCATCGTTGAGGGGCTCTGTAGACACCCCAATTTCACTCGGTATGTGGTGACATAAAATATCAAGAACCGCTAAAACTTAACAAATGTCAAGTTGCGTGAGTCAAAAATGCGAAAGGAAAAAGCGAGACGCGCGTGAAGATGCTGAACCGCAGGGGGTAAAGTGGAAAATTTCAAACTTGGAAGGCATGTTGGTGCCGCACTGCAAGTCTCCTTGCCCAACAGTGCCGCACCAAGGGGTCCCTGGCACCAACCACGAGAGAAGAAAATGGTACAACCAATCTCCTGTCTCGTTGTCGAGAAGAGAAATGGTACAAGTCACGCCGGAGAAGAGAAATGGTACAAGAAATTACAAGCGGCCGCAGCGTCCTCGGAAACAAATCAGGAAATTCCTGCCGGCGTCCTCGGCTCTCACTATAAATAATAGAGACTCCGGCCTCTCATTTCATTGGTTCGCTTCTGCGATTTTAGATCGCGTGTCAAGCTCTGCCGTTTCCTTCGATAATATTAGTACGAGAGGTGCGAGATAGGTGAGTGGAAGCCCCTATAGTCTCTAAACCCCGTCCAACTACGCCAAATCAAAAACCCATAGGTTATAAGTGATCCCTAGCCTAGTTGTTAGGTATCCACCTCAAAACCCCAGTCAAAAATCCCAAAATAAGCCGTTACTCTGCCCGAGTAACGAGCTAAAAAAGTCAAAAACTAAGTCTAGGTTCCGCCCAACTAGAAAGGCCAAAACCTACCCAAATAAAGCTGTCACTCTGCCCGAGTTGATAAGCCCAAACTTCAAAAAATCAAGCGTCATCCGCCCGGCGGTTCAATTCAAAACAAAAGACTCCCTCTTCCGAAGGACGAGAGCGAGCACACGCCGCTCTAAAGGTAATACCTTTAAGAGCGTATTTTTTTTATTTGTATTTTTTCCCTTTTATTTATTTTTCAAAATTGTTATTTAAATCTGGCGCAATGTAGTCAATATAAGCCGTTGTCTTTGGATTAGATTAGGAAATATTATGTAAAAGAGCCGTTATAATGGCCAAATATTCTTAAATATGTTTGTAATTATTGGAAGGAGGCAGTGCGAGCCCCAAATAATGTAGCCACGAATGTATGTGCTTAAATTTCCCTTGTCAAAATAAGACCTTATTTATTTGCTAAATAAATATAACAATGAGCATACTTGACCAAAAACGCTTTTGAGATCGAAGGGAGTTGGGTGCCTAGCACCTTCCCAACTCGTAACTTAGCCTCGAACCCGCTTCTAAAATCTACGGTTTTCTTTTACGGTTTTCCTTTATTTTTGCCTTAAAATAAAGGTGGCGACTCTAAAACTTTCGATCGGTGGGGCCTCGCAACATTCCCTCTTTGCACTTTCTGTTCTCCCCTAAAAAAGGGAGATACGGAATGGAGGGTGATGTATTCCCATATCACGGTATCCCTAAACAAGGGATAACTTGATGCGGGAAACCCATAGCTCCCATAGTGATCTCGATTGGGTCATAAGGCTATTTTTAATAAATCCATAGGGGCGCCGCAATATCCTCTCTTACACTTCTCTTTTCCCTAAAAAAACAAGGGAGAATGGGAATGGAAGGGTAATGCATTCATATCCTGTTATCCCCGAAATAAGGGATAACTTGACATGAGAAACCATTAGTTCCCATTTTGGATACAAAATCCACTCAAGGCAACCGAGGCACATTCCAACGTGCTAATATAGACGGCTCCTCTCGCACTTTGGATTTCGTCTTCCCCTAAACAAGGGAGGGTGGAGCGAGGCGGTGGTGTCCGCATCGCACGCCAAGCACCCTATCCATGGCGCGGGCGCTGGTCGCACCAAGGAACCTCACAGGCGCAAATGATATTTCCTTCTCTAAATGGACATTTGGAAATATAGGAAACAAGGCCTTGGTTATTCAAGTGTCCCTTACATTTACCCCAAAGTTCAGAAAGGAAAAGCCAAAATGACTGACTCAAATGAGAAACCTAAAAAGGTAACGGTAGAGAAAGTGAAGTCTGCCGGCAACAACTATGCTAAGGCAAAGTCTGCTGGCGGTAGACCTACTAAACCTCTACCGGTAACTATCAAGTTTGTCTATGAAGCAGCAAGGCTCCTTTACTGTTGAAGGTAAACTTAAAGGTATTCTACCGAATCCTTCGAAAAAGTAATCAACGAAAAGCTAAAGCTAAGTGCATTTGGTAACCTACCTAGGAAGATTCGAAAGAAACCAATTAAGTCTACCATCAACAAACAAGCTGAACCAAGAATGGATGTCAAGAAAAGGAATAATCATAAGTACTCTTCAGTTGAAGTCACTAACAGTTCTCTATGGACTTTCCATTTATGTCATTCTTGCAATTGTCTAGGCCATCTGGCACCAGAATGCCTGCTAAGGTTCACTCCAAGATCTGAAAGACCTAGTTCTCTCAAGGTCAAGCAGGTATGGGTTCCAAAAGGTTGCTAATCCTTAGGACACAAAAGAAAATAAAGGGTACCTTGTTTGCTTTAATTTCTTTTTAGGGAATTCTTCATGGCTATAGAATCGAGAATACAAAGACATCGGGTACCTAGGCGGGGTGCTCAAGACACATGACTTGGAGCGTAAGTCTTCTTACGAGATATAGAAGCAAAGCAAAGAACCCTTTGTTATTTTCGGAGATAATGCAAGAGGAAAAACAATTGGATATGGCTCAATTACTAGAGGAAGTCTCTCCATCAACAAAGTTTCTCTAGTGAGTGGTTTAAAGCACAATCTTCTGAGCATATCTCAATTCTGCGACAAAGGACTTCTATGCCAATTCAACTCCAACCAGTGCCTCATCAAAGGCGGTGAATCTGCTTCAATCTTGGCCGGCAATAGACAAGGAAGCGTCTATGTCGTGGACTTAAATCTTCTAGGGAGATTCTCAGCACGTGTCTAGTAGCCAACAATGTTCGTGACAACGGTGGCTATGGCACAAGCGTCTCGATCACCTCAACTTTAAGCACCTCTCCAAGCTCTCTCAAAAAGCGGGCTTGTCAAAGGTCTACCACGGTCTGCCGACCATGACGAAGTTGTAAAGCTTGTCAACTAGGAAAACTTTCCAAGTCTTCCTTCAAAAGAAAGTACGTATTGTCTACAAAGCAGGACCTCTTCAACTTCTGCATATGGATCTCTTTGGACCTATCACAAGTATTTCGGGGAGACAAGTACACACTTGTAGTAGTTGACGACTACTCTAGATTCACTTGGATTGAAACAATGACATCTAAAGATGAAACGTATGATCTAGTCACTGCTCTTTTCAGAAGACTTCAAACTCAAAAGCTTGAAGACATAAGCGACATAAGATCGGACAGCCGAATTCAAGAACAATGGTGTAGAAAAGCATCGCGATGACCACGGGATCGACCACAACTTCTCTACCGCCGCGGTACTCCTCAACAAAATGGTGTAGGCGAGCTGAACGAAGAACAACGATTGAGCGGCAAGAACAATCTTTGGCGAGAAGCTAAACTTCCGATTTCAGGTATTTCGGCGATCAACACCTTGCATGTTTTACCCAAAATAGATCCACGTAAACAAGTTTCATAACAAAACTCCATATGAAATATGGAGAGGAAGATCCCCAAACATAGGATTTCTTAAAATCTTTGGCTGTAAATGTTTCATTCTTTATAATGGAAAAGAATATAGAGGAAAATTTGATGCAAAATCATACGAAGGAATTTTTCTGGGGTATTCCAAACATTCAAAAGCATTTCGCATTTTCAGTAAAACTAATTTAAAAATTTTAGAATATGTGCATGTTTCTTTTGATGAATATGACTTGTTAGAGCCTAGAAAGGCTCCGAACGTTGCTAATGATTCTGATAATGATGAGACAGGTACTAATACAGCATCCACTTCCACTCCTCATCACAAAGCGGCAGCTGAGACCCCTCAAGTACCGATAACCCTTCACGGTAGACAAGAACTCTGTCTGTCCGATAACAACTCTTGACCTGAACCCATCTCTTACTGTTTTACCCCAAGCACCTTTGAGATCACTCATCCTTCTTGTTCACGAGAAAATGAAGGTTTTGAAGATCTATTTCTTGAACCGATTTTGGTGAATCACCCTCTCAACCTACTCAAGAATTCGGACGGAAGAACACATCGAAGTGATCTTCCTCCAACCATTATTGAAGCAAGAGATCATCCAATTTCTCAAATCATTGGTGATCTAAACACGAGTTCGCGAGAAATAAAGTTCGAGAAGAAACTATGTTTGCTTATGCATTTGTATCGAACCTCGAACCAAAGAAGATTGATGAAGCTATCGAAGATCATAAGCGGATTGAAGCTATGCAAGAAGAGCTGAACCGTTTGAAAGATGTAAGGTGTGGAGCTTAGTTCAAAGACCGTGATCATCGGTCATCGGCACCAAGTGGGTTTTCGAAACAAAAGAGATGAAGAAGGAAATGTCACCGAAATAAAAGCTAGGCTGGTTGCTCGGAGGCTGCAAGCGGGGAAGAAGGAATTGACTTTGATGAAACTTTTGCTCTGTTGCTAGACTAGAGCCAATCAGACTCTTTCTAGCCTATGCATCGTTCATGGACTTCAAAGTGTATCGGATGGATGTAAAGAGTGCCTTTCTGAATGGAGATCTTCAAGAATCGTATACGTGGAACGCCTCCGAGATTTATCATTTCAGACAAACTGGATCACGTCTACCGACTCAAGAAAGCTCTCTACGGCCTGAAGCAAGCTCCTAGAGCTTGGTATGAAACTCTATCCAAGTTCTTAATAGAACAAGGATTCGTGAGAGGAAGAATAGACACTACTTTATTCATCCTCAAGCACAAAGGCCATTCTCTTCTGGTACAAATCTATGTGGACGACATCATCTTTGGATCAACTAACCAAAGCCTATGTAAAAGATTCGAGAAGCTGATGCAAAGCAAGTTCGAGATGAGCATGATGGGTGAACTTACCTACTTTCTAGGACTGCAGATACAACAGACTTCAGATGGAATCTTCATCAGCCAAACCAAATATGCAAAGGAACTAATCAAGAAGTTCGGTCTTGATTCAGCTAAAGGATTCGAAACTCCAATGTCTAGGCGCCATCTTGACAAAGATGAGAAGGGAAAGCAAGAGAACATGACCAAGTGCAGAGGAATCATAGGTTCACTTCTTTACCTTCGCTAGTAGACGACATTATGTTTGATGTTTGTGTTTGTGCTAGATTTGAGCGAGATCAAAGAGTCACATTTGCTTCTGCGCCAAGCGTATCATTAGATATGTTTCGAAAACAACAAATCTAGGCATATGGTATTCCAAAAACAACAACTTCGATCTAGTTGGATACTCGGATCGCGATTATGCGCTGCAAAGTGGCGAGAAGAAGCACCAGTGGGACTTGTCAATTCCTTGGAAATAGACTTGTCTCATGGTCTTGCAAGAAACAAGGATCAGTTGCAAATTCAACCACAGAAGCTGAATACATTGCTGCAAGCAGCTGTTGCTCTCAACTACTATGGATGAAGCAACAACTAGTGGACTACAACATCAAGACTGCAAACTGCCCAATCATGTGTGACAACACATCAGCAATTTCAGTCTCCAAAAATCCAGTGATGCACTCCAAGACAAAGCACATTGATATCCGTTATCACTTCCTCAAAGATCATGTGGAAAAAGGTAACATCAGTTTGGAATATGTTCCAACTGAGCATCAATTGGCAGACATTCTCACAAAACCACTGGATGCCACCAGGTTTGCTTATTTAAGGAGAAATCTTGGTATGATTGATCCTACTGCTTAAACTCAAAGTTATTTGTTAATATTTCTTTCATACCGGTAGACTTAGTTTTAGACTAATCGGAAGACGTAAGTCTCTCTTTACCGGAAGACTTCAAGGTTAGTATTATTACTTAGTCTTTTATGTTAAAGAGGTTTCTAAAGCAAAAAGGGGGGTCAAGGATAAAATTTGGTACTTAAGAAAATATCTTAAGTTCCCGCTTTGTCAACTAAAATTTTCTCGCCTTTAAATAGTCCTTGAACCGTCATTTGCCAAACTTTACGGAACCCCTTTGACAAAATATTTCTCTCTCTATTCGTTCTTTCTCTATGTGTAACTGCTTTCTGCAAATCCAAGTATTTCTTGTTTCTTCTTCTCATCGACGACAATGGTACGCTCCTCTCCTCTCAACTTGAAACTTATTGTTTTGTGTTTCGCATTTCAGTTCATAACCTAGATTTGTTTTGGAATACAAACAGTCATTTTCGAGTTTCTTCAGTATTCGCCATTGTTGTTCTTAAAAACCTAAGAATACTAACAGTCGTTTATGTATATTCATCGTTTATTCTTATGGAAAACTTCTGTTTTACATTTCTCGGGTGTGGTTACTCTAAACATTCTAGGGTTTCAAGTTTTCGCTTCGAAAATTCCAATTATTTCAGGAAACCTTGAAATTTCTGCTTGTTTAGTTCTTAAAAGTGAAAAGCCCTAATTTTATTTGTATTTCTTTCAGGCAAGAACTTCAAAATCAAAGCGCGACAGCGGAAAGCTGAACCCGAAACGACATTCCTCCTACGGATGTCAACCTTCAGGAGCTACCAACCTTTCCGCCTCTCATGACATCATAGTCGCCCTGGACTCAAAGCTATATGTTCCAGGAATGTGCATTGACCTCCCTACTGTCTGGCTCAACCGTGATCTGTAGTACTTGTCAAAGCATGCGATGACATGAGCGCCGGCATACTCCTCTCTACGCCTCAACGACAAAACTACACATTATCTTCTGGCAGAAGAATTTTATCAGAGGATGGAGCTCATGAGCCCAGAATGCTCTTCGAGGATGGATTAGGGGCCGACCTATCTCCATCACCGCCAAGAAAATTTCCACCATCATCGGCGTACACTTTGGTGGACCTCTTGAAGCAACCATTCTTTGAGGTTGTACATGCCTGGGAAGCAATGAGAGGTGTAGAAACCTCTGAGGAACCCCAAGGGAAAATGCTAGAAATCTTTTCCCTACGGGCGTATCGCACTTGCACAAGCCACCTCCTTGACAAAGGGCTCCTATTCAAGAGTGGAGCACATGATATGTTCACGGCCAGCGAATCAACTTGACAAGTCTTAGTATTTCTTATTTGACTCTCTCAAGTGGGGGCCATCATCTTGATGAGCTAAAGCGGTGGGTGGAGAAAGCAAGAACAACCCCACTTGCAACGCCCCTTCGTCGAGGCTAATCAATGCCCTTCTAAGGGATGATGCTAATGTCAACTCTTCCTTAAAGGAAGATGAATTGATTGTTGTGGCCAAGGAGAAGCTGACTCACGCCTCGTTCTTCGGTAAGTACTGAGCGAGAACAAGCGGCTTGACTTCTGAAGGGTCTGCAGTCACTCTTGACAAAAGTGGCCAAGCTGCACCTATCTTGGTCACTCGCTTCATCATGGAAGCACATGGCGGCAAAAGCAGAACCCATAAAAGGCCTCTGCAAAATCGGCGATCAAGTGGCCGCGTCCACTCCATCAGGCCAGGCTTGGTGTGAGGCGGAAGCGACTACTACGGACCAAGATGGCGGCCAGAACAAAAGAAGAAAAGCTGGGAACCTCAAGCTGAAGAGGCCGAGGCCAAATGGGTTAGGAGAGAGATGAAGGAAGGCGAAAGAACCGGCCTTCGGCGGACCAACTTCTTCCTCTACCCAACTTCCTGGCTTACAAGCCAGCCTCTCCAGCTCAACAAACCACGCTCCACAGCCTCCTGCAGAGCAGTCAATCAACCTCACCATCTCACGCACTCCCAAACCAAAGCGAAGGAGACTTGTAAAACCTTTGAAGACCGACTACAGGCGATCTTTCTAACCTACCCAGTAGGCGGTTAGTCTCTATTCAAAGTAGGAAGAAAAGAGAGCTAGATCCCAAACCCTCTGTGACAAACCCAGCTACCACTACCGGCCCAACCAACCTCTCTGGAGTGCCCAACCATCTACCAACACTGACCCTCAGTAATCACCGCCATCTATTCTGTCAATCCTTCATCTATTCTCTGAGTCATCTACCGGAGGAATTCCTCGGGAGGCCTATCTGGGAGCCGGCCAGAACCCAGCTCCTCCTCCTCCTTCACCCCTTCAACTACTCACAGGCCCATCATGCCCCCTCCTCACCTCACCACTCCCAACCAACTTCATCAACCACACCACGGAACTCAAATCCCTCCACCCGACCATTAGACTCTGCTGGCCGACAAGTTCCTTTTCGAGAACTTTGTCGAACCTATTTACCCCTACCCATCAACCTTCTCAACCTTCCCTTAGAAAACCAAAATCCCTCTTCTACCCTGCCCTTCTTTCGGTTTTTCTGACACTTACGAATCCTCCCATATCAGTGACAATTCTGACACTGATATGGTACTGGATTCTCCACCAACTCCACCTCCCCCTCCACCCATTACCATATCCTCCTCCACCAACACCATACCAACCCAAGACTCGTCCTCTTTCGACTCCATCACTCCTCCACTCCAACATCATACGGCCGCGACTCACCTCTGCCAACACCATTCATATTGGCCAAGCATTACTTCTCATCCGCTGCCAATGATGAAATGTCCGGTGGACGCCATCTATGAAAGGCTAGCGCTTACTAGCATCACTACCGCTACCGCCGAAATAGCCAGTCTTTGCGTCCAAAAGCGATCGCATGCTTCTCTTCGACAATTCCAAGAGGATGTGACTCACTTTGGACAGATACGACACGACTTCAGATGTCAAGATCAATGTTGAAGCTCAATGAGATGAGTGTGTCCGTATCTGCTCCTCTCTTTTCTACGAGCTTTTCCATGCCATCACTCTCCATCTCAGCAACGGTCGCTCTCCTGTTCTCGAACTCAACCGTATTGCTCGAGACTCTGCTCACGATGTCATGAATGCCAACCGTGATCGTGATCTGGCCATCACGGAGGAGAAGCAAATGAGGTCAATCAACAGAATGCTAATGGAAAAGAACAGCCGTCTTCGTGAAGAATCGACTACCGTTCTCATTCCACCGGACCTCCGTGATGCGGATGGCGAATACTGACGAAGAATGGAAGAGCTTGAGCGAGATCGAAGAGAGAAGAGAAAAGGAGGTGCAGACAAAGGAAAAGGAAAAGACCTTGGTAGTTTATGTATCTTTTCTTCCTTACCTTTGTATTTATCTTCATTTTTGAAAACTTCGTGATATGTAAACTTCTTGTTTATAAATACTGAAGATTACTTGTTTTTCAAAAGGTTATCTTGTTTAAATTCTAGTTGCTTTATATTCATATTAGAATTTAAACAATCAGTTTAAATTTATTTGAACTGCTGCTAATCTGTGTGCTCTTCCATGATATTTTTACCCTTGTATGCACTTAGATTAGTCCCTTACATTTGAGGTGTTATTCTGTTTGATAGACGCATGTCTTCTGTTACTCTATATATAAAATTTCTCAGACATGTTATTATCTATCAAATAGTCTATTTTAAGCCCTCATTTGTAGTAATGATTACCAGATATAAATAGGAGGAGATTGTTGATTCTTATGATATATTTATATATGCTCAGTACATTACATTAGTTTTATACTTCAGTGGCTAATCGGGCTGCGTATCGATTAGCGTGGCAACTGTGTATAGAACTTTGCCTAATATAGTTTTTATAGGACTTCACGAGTTCATCGGAAGACCTCTTCACAACTTCACCGAAGACACCTTAAAGCTTAAGAGCAGCGGACCTTGTGTCCACGGTCTCTTATACGTGTCCTATCCAGCAATGACTCATTGGATTAATTCAAACTTATTCTACATCTTTATTTTAATTAATCCAAGACATTCCCTGACATGTCAAGCCGCCGAAAGCAACTTTCTGAAAAGCAGGAAGACTTTTCGTCCTGAACAGTGAAAGCAGGAAAAGCAGACTGTCTCCTACTCTCTGCAACAACTCTCAGATCTGACACCTAAATCGCCCACCTTTTTGAAGATCTCAGAAATCATTCCCTGCTCTAGATATCTGTGAAGACGAAAATCCTTTGATCGACCCCATGCATTTAATGCATTGTTGAAAAGAGCTGTTGAAGTATTTGTCTTCTCCAACGGATCTTTTGAAGTGGACCTGCTATAAATACTGCCATTGAAGACTGAAATAACCGCACTGTACAGAATCAATCGAACACTAAAAGGATTGCTCTGAAACTCCATAACTTCAAGTGTTACAGCTCAGTGCAATCAAGAGATCCTCTACAGATCTAGAAGTCCTCGTCAACAACAAGAAGCTGCTCATCAACATTTATTGTTTTATCTTCTTGTTGTTTACTTTCATTAACTATATACGCACTAATTAAATATCTTGTATTTACAGATATTTAATTCCATAGACCCCAAACACAAGTCAATATTTTGTACACGATCCATTAGGGATATTCTTTGTAATTGATCTAGTGGAAAACATAGTGCATTATTTAAATCCAAGGTTGACTGCCTTGGTGGTGGACGTAGCACTCTTTGTAGTGTGAACCATCCCAAAATACTTGTGTTATTTATAATCTGTTTGTTTGTCATTTGACTTAGTCATTACTTTGATTATCTTTATCCATTTACAGCAGAACTTAAGTAACCTGTAAAGGGTCTACCGGTAGTCCTTATCGGCAGACCTGGAACAACTACCTTGAAGGTCTTCCGCTACTTGAATCTCTTTGATAGGTTGCAAGTATCTTTCAAAGTATTTACTAAAAGTTTTAAGTGTTTAATAAGCTATTCAACCCCCCTTCTATCTTATTATTGTGCCCATTGGGACCCACAGCAACACTCGCACCGCAACACTTGTTTGTTAGCACCACATCCCTTGATTACCAGCAGAAGTGAACTACGTTTCGATCTAATTCCTTGTATAAGGATAGGTAGGCAGCCTATGCATGCTTGATTAGGTTTTGGCCTGAACTACGTTTTGGTCTGATTTCCTTTTGTTGGTCCCAAAATAGGCTCAATCTAGGCTAGAAGGGGGGTTGAATAGCCTAGTTATGTTTTTTAAAAAACTTTTCTTAAACACTTCTTAATGATTTCTTGAAGGTTTGAATAGAAGTGTTTTAAGCAATGCAAGGGAAACAAAGTAGATCTCGAACTATCAAGAGTGTTGTAGGTAGTGCATACAATTAAGCACAAACTAATAAGAGTAATAAGAACAATTCAAGCAAAGACACATGAATTTGAAGTGGTTCGTACTGTGAATAGTACTACATCCACTACCAAAGTGGTTAGCTTTGGATTTTAAAAGTGCACTTGTTTATCCACTAGGTTTATGAGTAAGATCACTAATGGATCGTGTACAAAATAAGTTTTTAACCAAGTGTATAAAGGTGAGAGAGACAATCAATGATTAATTGTTCTCTTCACGTGCGTAATTAAAGAACAGCTTTAAAGACAAACTAAATGAAGAAGCCGAAACGAATTTAAGATGGTAGATCTGCAGCCTTCAGAGTTTGGTGAAGTGTTAGTCCTTGTCCTTTGATCTCTTGAATGCTTGAATGTTGAAGATGAAGCTTGAGAGTTTAATGCGCAAGAGTTGTTTTTCTTCGATCTTCAAAGACTTGAATAAATACCAGAAGAGATCTTTGGACCGTTGGACGAGACAGTGGTGTGTCCAACGTTCTTTTGCATTGAATGCAATTCGGCGCTTTGGGAGATGTAATGCCACAGCCATCGAGATGCAGTGCAGAGTAGACATTCCCAATTTGAGTAAAGTTTCGTGCGTGCTCGCAGCTTGGAAAGTCTTCTTAGCCAAAACGGGTAATGTCTTCAGCCTTCGTGTTTCAGAGACAGACAGCTTGTCATCATGCAGAGTTGACTTCTTGAAAATGAAATTTGATGAAGACATAAATGACTAGATATTTTCGAAAATATCTAAATAGGTGTACACGTGTCAAATTTTGTGATTTGGCTTATCAAATTTGATTTTTCGACTTTGAGCGACTTCAAAGTCTGCTGGTCCTTCAAGGGTCAAGAAGCTAGCAAAACCGCGCCTAAGACTAACACTTAAACAGCTTCTAAACACATTGATTCTAAGACGCTTGCCACACTAATCTGCACCTTTTAGCCACTACAATAGAATCGAGGATGACTCAACCAAATCTAGAATTAGGAATCAACAATCTCCTCCTATTTGGTTGATGTCATCATCTCGCCTACTAGCGTACGTATTTTGAATCATGCACCGAGATAATAACATGTCTTAAAGATTTTTATTAAGAGCGCACATGTCTCTCGAGCGTAAGCCTTAGTAGAGAGATAGCTACTAGACTAAGTACTTACAAGAGTAAAGCATTAAAATCAAGTACTAAGTAGAGCAAAGGTTTAAATCTATGAGATAAGCACACATGCAACATGTAAAGATTTAAACACGAAGTTTAAATAGAGCGATAATATCAAGATAAAGCAATTTAAACTTTGAAAGAAACTAAGTCATCTCGTGATTAAACAAGTCGCTTAAACAGCCAAGTTTTGGTAAAACAGCAGAGTTTAAAAACAAAGATACAGAACTAAATACCAACAGATTCAGAATAGATTGGGCTGAGTGCGTCGTCGTTCTAAGTAGTCTCCAACCCGCACTCGATTCTCTATTCAGCGTTTCTCGAGTCGGCTCGTTTCTTCAATCGTGGCTTGATTCAAAAGTGAGTAGCTCTCTCCTCCCGATGGCACCAACCCTACGCTGCTCAGCAGCAGCCTCTTGCATCGCCTTGCTCGACTGTGCGAAGATCGCTGAAATCAAGAACCTCCCGTCGACGAATAATTGCTCGTGCCATTCCGGTCTTGAGCTCATCGAAGAGGGCACGAATGCCGATCTGCCGAGAGTGCAAAGATGATCCCTATCGAGCGTACTGTTGATCTTGAACCTAAGAACCGTGAGTAGTGAAAGCTTGAGCAAGGTCGCTCACCGCTTGATCAACAATCTTGCCTCTGTCAAAGATGGTGGCATGAGTAGCGTTGAGGCCATAGCTGAGCACCTCGATCTGCTGGGCCATAGAGGAGACCGTGCTGTTGAGCTGAGCGAGCTGGTCATTGTTTGCTCGAAGAAGATCCAGAAGGGCAGGATCAGTAGAGTTATTTGGAAGGGAGAAAGGGTTGAGGTTTACGGAGATATGGGTCTGAGAAGGGTTAGGAGCAGGATGAGGAGAAGAAGATGAAGAAGCTGTTGGTTATCGCCAGAGGTTTGCAGTGGAGGAGAAGAAGAGGTTTGGAATCAATTTCAATGTCGCTGGCTACTACCGACAGAGAAAGAAGAAGTAGAAGAGGAAGAGGATGGCTTCTAAGAGGTAGGAGGGAAAAGGATAGTCGGGTAGAAGAATGAAGTTAGGAGGGGAAGTAGAAGGATAGAGAAGGTCGAAATAGAAGAGAAATCAAAGAGAAAGGAATGGGTGGCAGAAGAGATGGAAGGAAAGAGAATCTAGTAAAGATCGAAGAGATGGAGAATGGAGTAAGATGTATTGAGAGATGGGAGGGAAGATTTCGGAAGAAAGCCGTTTGGTAGAGAAGAGTAGAGATGTGAGGGGCAAGAGGAGAGAAGTGTTCGGGCATAGAGAAGGAAGGAGAGGAGGTAGAGGGAGAAGAGTGTGTGAGAACAGGTACGATGGCTAGAGAGGATTCTGGATGAATGGAGGAGATGGGTTCGGGAGAAGATGGCGGAGAAGGGATAGTGTCTATGGGTTGAGAGGGTGGAGAAGATGGTGTTGAGCCACGCACTTCTTACGAAGTCTCGCTTCTTCTTTGGGAATAGGTGAAGAAGGCTCCTCCTCAACAAATGCCAGGGTCAAGAGGAAGTAGGAGAGGAAGGAGGGTAAATGGGGCTCCTCCCCAACAACAGCAGGGGCTGTTGAAGAAGTGAGTGGAGAGGAGGAAGAGGATATAGGATAAGAAGGTGGGATGAAAGGGATGAAAGGTTCGAGGGTTCAATGCGCTTGGTTTTACGCCGAGGCGGAGAGGAGCAGGATCAGTTCTGCACGGAGTGGGAGCGATGGAGCAGCCTTTTTTCTTTTAGCTTGGGGGCCCAGGATTAGCAAGCAGGCTTGAAGAAGAAGCAACTTTCCTCTTTTTGGGGGCCCTCCTCAACGTAAGAGTCTTCTTCTTTGAGGAGCAGTGGTCAAGCTTTGCTTGAGCAGCCTTCAGCCAGCCTTCCTTAGAGCTTCTTGCTCACCTTGCATCCACGTTGTTTCGGATTGATTTTGATAACTTTAGTGGAGGGGGGTTCATGGCATGGACAATGACCGTAGGTGGAAGACCTTGTTGAGCTCTCTTCTCATTCTTCACCTTGTGGTAATTGATGATGAAGGTGCCGTGAATTGATGGACTTCTGAACTTTCTTTATTTCAAAATTCACCGATGCTTCAAAAGGACCTGAGAAGGCGTGATCGGACGAAAAAGGTCGCTCGCTTGAGAGACCTTAATCGCTCGACAAAGATCACACGCCAGCTCAAAGAGGATCTCGAGCCCGCTTGAGTCGAATATTGAGAATGACCGCAGACGTGTATTCCAAATTGGTCTCAAGTCATGATGTCATGGGTGCCATTCTTGAAAATCGACTTGTCGAATAGATGGTCGATGAAGTAGACATCATCTTCGAACAAGGTCCTCTTCATCTTAGCAGCAGCCTCCCTTGGAGTGTTTTCTCCACGCATATAAGACCAAGCAAAGGCCTTTTCAAAGATCTCGAGAGAAGTAGGTCCGTCAAATTCCACGCCAATAATCTTGGCGATCCCGAAGCGTAGATGGTGACAGACGGCTCGACAAACCGAGATGGTAGTTCTCGAGTCATTTATGATAGCCTTCTCGAAGAATTCTTCACTAGAAGGTTGATAGTCGACATCCTCCAAAGATGAACAACAGAGGCGATCCCGATCGTTCAGTCATCCACAATTTTGACCCCGAAGCATAAGCACGAATGATGGTTCGCCGATGCACATTCCTGGTGATACATGGTGGGGCGTTTGGAATATCAAGAGCTGAACTCGAGCCTGCTCAGAACAGATTTAAAAGAAACAAATTAGGCAAAAGCAAAAACTCAAGAACTCGAAATATGAACAAAGTGTAGCATTAAGCCCTAGAAATTTCTATGAAAATAAAAATATAAAACCAAGAATGAACAAGAATATACCAAGAATGAACAAGAAATTTTTAAGTTTAAGAGTTTATAAGAAGGAAATTTGTGCGTGTAGAAATTTCTTATCAGAGACTTGTGAAATGAATTCTTAGAGAGAAGAAAGTTTTAGAGAGAGAGAATAGCAAGAGACGCCTTTTGATGACAGGAGACATAGAGACTTGTGAAATGTCATTAAGTCGACGCCTTTTGATGACAAGACTTAATGAATGACGGCTTTTAGGAAAGAGAAAATACCTTTTCATAAATTAACTCAACCAAATTTGAAATCACCCTCACAATTTTCATAAACAACCCTCTAAAACTTAAGAGTTTAGAAAGCTTACCATTTTTCTCCCAAGTGACTTTATAAATTCTTGATTTTACTTTTAAAAGTAATAAGTCCGCTTAAGAGAAATTTTCAAGTCCGCTTAAAAGAAATTATCAAGTCTGCTTAAAAATTAATTTTGAAATTTCAAAATATTATAATGAAAAATTAATTTTAAATTAAAATTAAATTTAAGCAGTTGGGTCAAGCATACCAAGCTCTCCCCTGAGATAAGCAAACCTGTCTGCTTCTAGAGCTTTGGTGAAGATGTCTGCCAGTTGATGGTCGGTTGAAATATACTTCATGCTAATGTTTCTCTTTTCTACATTGTCCCTTAGAAAGTGATATCGAACATCGATATGCTTTGTCTTGGAGTGCATCACGGATTGTAGGTGATAGAGATTGCCGAGGTGTTATCACACATGATTGGGCGCCGCTACTTTGATGTCGTAGTCCACCAACCGTTGTTTGATCCATAGCAGCTTGACAAAGCAGCCTACCGCCAGCCTATGTACTCGCTCTGGTGGAGTTGGAAACCGATGCTTGTTTCTTGCTAGCCCAGAGACAAGTCTATCTCCTAGAAATTGACAATGTTCCACCGGTGCTTTTTCTATCGATTTGACAACCAGTATAGTCGGCATCTGAGTAACCAACCAAGTTGAAAGAAGATTCCCTTGGATACCAGATACCTAAGTTGGTGGTATCTGATACATACTTAATGATTCTTTTGGCTGCAAGAAGATGTGACTCACGAGGGTCTGCTTGAAATCTAGCACATACCCCAACAACGATACACTATGTCGTCCGGCTGGCGGTGAGGTAAAGCAGAGATCCGATTATCCCCCTATAGTGGGTGATATCAACTTTCTTTCCTTGTAAGTCTTTTGTAAGTTTACATTTAGCAGCCATTGGTGTATCAAAGGTGTTTGCTGTTTCCAATCCAAACTTTTTGACAAGATCTTTAGCATACTTGGATTGGCTGATGAATATTCCTTTGTTGGATTGTTGAATTTGAAGACCCAAGAAGAATGTGAGTTCTCCCATCATGCTCATTTGAAATTTGCCACTCATGAGCGTTTCAAAACGCCTTCTCATTGGTAGATCCGAAGATAATATCATCAACGTAAATTTGTACCACAGAGAATGTCCTTTGTGCTTGAGAGGATGAAGAGAGTGGTGTCAATCTTGCCTCGCACAAATCCTTGTTCTACTAAGAATTTGGATAGAGTTTCATACCAGGCCCGAGGAGCTTGCTTAAGACCATAGAGAGCCTTCTTAAGCTTGTAGACATGAGTTTCTTTTCCTTTCTCCACAAAGCCTGGAGGTTGAGCAACGTAGACCGTTTCTTGAAGATCACCATTTAGAAATGCGCTCTTGACATCCATTTGATACAGCACAAAGTCCTTGTATGTAGCATAGGCTAAGAAGATTCTGATAGCTTCCAATCTTGCTATCGAGCAAACGTTTCATCATAGTCAATTCCTTCTTCTTGACGATATCCTTGTGCAACGAAGTCTTGCTTTGTTTCTCACTATGTTCCCATCCTCATCCTTCTTGTTTCGAACACCCATTTTGTGCCAATGACAAGATGATCGCAGGCTTGGGACTAGCTTCCATACTTGGCATCGCTCAAATTGTCAAGTTCTTCTTGCATGGCTTCCACCAACTTGGATCTTGAAGAGCTTCATCGATCTTCTTTGGCTCTTCTTTCGAGACGAATGCAAAGACGTAACATACATTCATTTTTGAAGATCTTCTCGTTCGCATCCAACATGAATGTCACCAATGATTTGAGAGATTGGATGGTCTTTACATGTTCTTGTGACAACAGAATGTGATGATTTGTGCTTTCTTCATGACAAGGTTCGTAAGGAGGGCTAGAAGGAAGATCACCGTGTCTTGATGAGTGTTTTGTTCGAATTTGGTTCATAGGTGAGTTGAGGAATAGGATTTTCGTGTTCGTAAACAACAAAGGGTTCTCGAATTGAGTTTTCTTGAGCAGGTGGTTGAAGTCTTCTCGTGACCCGCTTGATAATAAATGATGGTCGTGAATATTTGATTGAGTTGCCGGTGATGGATTAGGTATATGAGAGGTTGATGGTTGGGAGGTACTGCCTCAACATTAACAAAGTCATCAAGAACATTTGGAGCCACGTGTGGCTCTAATAAATCAAATTCATCAAATGAGACATGAACGTATTCAACTATTTTTAATGATCGCTTGTTGAAAACCCCGTAAGCTTTGGAGTGTAAAGCATAACCCAAAAATACACCTTCATCGGCTTTATGATCAAATTTGCCTCTGTAGTCATTACCATTGTAGACTACAAAACATTTGTACCGAAGATTTTAAAAATCCAATGTTTGGGGTTTTACCTCTCCAAAGTTCATAGGGTGTTTTACCGTGAAATTTGTTGATCAACGATCTGCTCGAGTGAAGTGCCGTGTTGACGGCCGCCTGTATGTTTGGGCAACTTTGCTTCAAAGAAGCATAGTTTTAGCAGCCTTCGATAAGTGTTCTGCTTTTTCCTTTCTCGCAACACCATTCTCGCGGTGTCCTTACAGAGAAGTTGTGACCAATGCCGTGATCATCACAAGATTTTGCTATTCCATTGTTGGTGAACTCGCATCATTGTCCGATCGAACGCCACCGATTTCATCGAAGTTTTTGCGCTTGCGCCTTCTCGAACAATGCCGTAAGAAGATCGTATGTGTGATCTTTAGAAGACATCATCTCGGCCCAAGTGTATCTTGTATAATCATCCACAACTACTACAAGCGTGTATCCGTGACCACCATAGCTAATAGTAGTGACCGGTCCGAAGAGATCCATGTGTAGAGTTGAAGAGGTCTCGCTGCTGAGAGTCCCGGCTTGCTTTTGAATGATGTTTTTGAGAGCTTTCCCAGCTTGACACGCTTTACACGCACGATCATGATCACAGAGACCTTTGGCAATCCTTTAACTAGACCTTCTTTGGATAGCTTGGCCGATACTTGAAGTTCAAATGGTCGAAGTCTTTTATGCCACACCTTTTGTCTTGAGCGTAGTTTGCCACAAGACATAGATTGGCGGCTTTGCCATAAGCATTCAAATCTATCACATAGACATTCCCTTGTCTATGTCCAAGAACCAAGGTTGAGCAGAGACGGATCCTTGATATCACATCTGCTTGAAGAGAATTGACAGATAAGCCCTTTGTCACGCACTAATTGAGAAATACTCAGAGATTATGTTTCAAGCCTTCTACTAGAGAGACTTTTCCAATAGAAAGATTTCTCGAATGATGGATCCATAGCCAATTGTTCTTCCTTTAGCATTGTCTCCAAAGATGACCGGAGGACCTTCTCGCTCGTAGATGTTAGAGAGAAGGCATGATTCTCCTGGCCATGTGTCTTGAGTACCGCTATCTAGATACCATACATCTTTCTTTTCTCGAACTTGAATCACCATGAAGCACACCCGAGATGTAAAGGTAAGAAAATCATGGTCCCCTTTATTTTTCTTATGGGTCCAAATGGTTAGCGTATTTTTGGAACCCATACTTGCCCGATTTTTGGAATAGGGGATCCAAAGAAGCTTCATGATGGATTTCACAGACATTCATGGACCAAGTGGCCAAAACACTTGCAAAATGTACAAGGATGGAAATTACGTAAGTCTACATGATCATGCCGGGTGTTGAAGTTTTTGAACATTTTTCATAACAAAGCTTTTGAATTAGCGCACTTGTTGACAAGAAGCTTAGGAGCATTGTGTGAGGCTTCTTGAGTCTCAGACAGCTTTTGCTTTAGCAAAAGAGTGTTTGCGGGCAGTAGACTTAGATACCTCATACATTTTGCCTTTAAGCTTGGTATCAACATTCTGTAGCAAAGCACCATCCGTAGTACCGTTGATGAATCGATAGGTTTGAGCGACTTTTCAGAGGCCCCGAAACAGCCTTTGCTTTCACGTAAGTGCCGGTGGAGGGCCGTTGAAGTCCGCACCACCTTTAGCGATTTATCTCCCAGATGATTGTTTTGCTTTCAAAGCTTCACTGCTTTTTGATAATTTGAACCTTAGGTATTTATAAGGAGTAGCAAGATAACCAATTCCTTCTTTACCCTTGTTAGGTTTCTGATATTGTACAGGAATATTACTATTCACTGTAAAATGTTCATTTTCCTGTTCAGAGGTTGCACCAGAAGTATTTTCAGAGAATCCTAGCCCAGATTTATCTGTTGAGGGCTTCTGATCTCCGAGAATTTGATCAAAGACTGCCGTTGAGTTATTCCATGAGTTGATAGTCTTTTGCAACTCATCTTTCTCAGCAGATATCTCTTTGGCATGATCAATAAGGCAGGCAACCTTTTCATTGAGAAACTTGTTCTCTTCTTTAACTTGATACTTTCCCCGCTGACTCCATGGAGAGTTTTTAACTCGGCTTCCAAAGATGGATTTCTCGCCTCCCACTTCTCATGACTTTTAGCTAACTTAACATAAGCCTTTCTAAATTCATTGAATTCCTCTAGCATGTCTTGAGCATCCTTGAGGATTTCTTCTTTTGAAGGCTCTTCAGGAGATTGTTCAATGTTAGCTTGAAAAGGAGAGTATTTAACTTCACTATCTGAGTCATAGGTGGGTGGTGACTCTAGAGCAACGAGGCAAATGTGTGCCTGCTCAGGTGAGTCATCACTATCATCCTCGTCAGAATCGCTTCAAACCAAGTGGATACATGGTTTTCTTCTAAGTCCTCATAAGACCTCTATGTTTAGAAAATGATTTAGATGGTCTTCTTTTGTAGGCTTCATATTTTGGCTTAGGACATTTAGAAGCAAAGTGACCAGGCTTCCTGCAATTGTAGCAAACCAACTCATTGTTGTGTGAGTTTTCAGCAGACTTTCTGAAAGTCTGCTGGTTTGCTTCCTTCTTTTTGTTAAATTTTGAGAACTTTTGAAATTTCTTAACGAACATAGCAAATTGTTCGTCAGAAAGGATTTCATTCTCATTTGAAGAAGTAGATGATTTATTTTCTTGGGCAGGAATTTCCTGAGAGATAGCAGAAAAGGAAGGAAGTTTAAAATGTTTGTCCTGTTCTTGAGCTTGAAGTAATTCTTGCTCATAGACTGTTAGACTCGCATACAAACTTCTGAGGTGCATGGAGTTCAAGTCTTTGGACTCTTTTATTGCAGTGGTTTTAACATGCCACAAACTTCCTAAAGAAGCTAAAAATCTCATATTTACCTCTTTAACACTATATTCCTTTCCTAAAGAGTAACAACCGCTTACTACCTCACAAAATCTGTCGAGGCTTGCCTGAGAGTCTCCTTAGGATCTTTTCTCGAATGAATCGAATTGTTGAATGTAGTTGTACTTCCCTGTTGTCTCGGTGGGTAGATCTCCTTCAAGATATTCCACCAAGGCTTCCCACATTTCCTTGGCAGTTTTGCATCTGATGATCTGTTGATATGTGCTTGTGTCGACAGAGCTGGATATGATATGAATAGCCTTGCTGTCGAGTTCAACGAGCCTCCTTTCTTCGTCTGTCCATTCATTCATGGATTTAGGTATCTCGGGAGGACCACTGGCTACTTCGGCCAGTAGGTTGGGTTTCATTGGAATGTAAGGACCTGTTAGAACACATTGCCACAACCGATTATCAATAGAGTTCATATATCTCATAACTTTATCTTTCCATACTTCAAAGTGGCCTTCGTCCAATATTGGGACGTGGTCGGTATTTAAAGTAGGCAAAGATATAGTGAGCCATAGGATCTATTCTCAAGAGGTTAAGCTTGGAAAAATGATTTTTCAAAGAATTCAGCTCTGATACCAATTGTTGGTCCCAAAATAGGCTCAATCTAGGCTAGAAGGGGGGTTGAATAGCCTAGTTATGTTTTTTTTTTTTTAAACTTTTCGTAAACACTTCTTAATGATTTCTTGAGAAGTTTAAATAGAAGTGTTTAGGCAGCGGAAACAAAGTAAATTCTGAAATATCAAGAGTGCTGTTTAGGTAGTGCAGAATCTGGAACAATTAAGCACAAGCAGCTTAATAAGAGTAATAAGAACAGTTCGAACAACACACAGGAATTTGAAGTGGTTCGTACTGTGAATAGTACTACATCCACTACCAAAGTGGTTAGCTTTTGATTTTAAAAGTGCACTTGTTTATCCACTAGGTTTATGATTTAGATCTCTAATGGATCGTGTACAAAATGAGTTTTTAACCAAGTGTATAAAGGTGAGAGAAACAATCAATGATTAATTGTTCTCTTCACGTGCAGAATTAAAGAACAGTTTAAAGACAAACTAAATGAAGCTGAAAGCGAATTTAAGATGGCAGATCTGCAACTTCAGAAAGTTTGGTGAAGTGTTAGTCCTTGTCCTTTGATCTCTTGAATGCTTGAGTGTTGAAGATGAAGCTTGAGAGTTTAATGCGCAAGAGTTGTTTCTTCAGATCTTCAAAACTTGAATAAATACCAGAAGAGATCTTTGGACCGTTGGATCGAGACAGTGAATCGTGTGTCCAACGTTCTTTTGCATTGAATGCAATTCGGCGCTTTGGAAGATGTAACAGCCACAGTCATCAGGAGATGCGGTGTGCAGAGAGACATTCCCAATTTGAGTAAAGTTTCAGATTGCAGGCTCTGCAGCTTGGAAAGTCTTCTTAGCCAAAACGGGTAATGTCTTCAGTCTTCAGGTTTCAGGAGACAGTCTGGACAGTTGTCATCATGAAGAGTTGACTTCTTGAAAATGAAATCCGATGAAGACATAATGACTAGATATTTTCAAAAATATCTAAATAGGTGCACACGTGTCATATTTTGTGATTTGGCCAAATTTGATTTTTCGGTCTTTGAGCAGACTTCAAAGTCTGCTGGTCCTTCAAGGCTGCTGTAGAAGCTTTGCCAAAACCGCGCCTAGAATAACACTTAAACAGTTCTAAACATATTGATTCTAAGACAGTTGCCACACTAATCGGTACGCAGACCTTTTAGCCACTGTACAATAGAATCAGAGGATGACTCAACCAAATCTAGAATTAGGAATCAACAGCCGTTCTTTATCCCACTGAGCTCTATTGTATAATATATATATATATATATATATATATATATATATATATATATATATATATATATATATATATATATATATATATACTAAGCCTGAAAATGATGGAAGAAAGCCGATTGAAATAAAAACGTAGGAAGAAAAACGTGAATAGGAAACATTTAGATTAAGTTAAAATAAAAACAGTTTAGATGAGATTTAGGAAGAAAAATGTGAATAGGAAACGGTTAGATTAGGTTGAGATAAAAACAGTTTAGATGAGATTTATATATGAGATAAAAACAATTTAGATTAGATTATGAATCTTCTTGACAGTCCTGATTCAGGGGGACACATGTGTCAGACGGAATAAATTACAGCCATTTGATATAAGTAAAAATAATCAATCTCAGTCGCTCTTTATCCCACTGAGCTCTATTGTATAATAGACCAGTACTCTTACCCGTGCCGATGGCACGGCGCCAATTTGAAAATTTATCAATAAATGAAGCAGATACTGTGGAAATGAACTACTAAAAATATTATTTTCTTAAAAAATTGACTTTCAAACGGGGCCTCTTTGCCTGGAACAGAGGGATTAATTAAAATTTTGTATATGAAATTGCGGCCGGACAAAACGGGCCGACAAAAATATACTGTGGAAATGAACTACTAAAAATATTATTTTTTAAAAAAAATTGACTTTCAAACGGGTCCTCTTTGTCCGGAACAGAGGGATTAATTAAAAGTTTGTATACGAAATTGCGGTCGGACAAAATGGGTCGGACAAAAATTAAATTGCTTAAGTTAATTACGATAACAGTTAAAAAAATTTAAATTACAAAACTTACGTTTTTTAAAATTTTTTTTTAATTTGTATATGAAATTACGGGTCGGAAAAAAATTTAATTGATTAAGTTAATTACGATAACAATTAAAAAGAAAAAAAAATACAAATACAAACTTTTGCAATCATAAAACTGTAAAACTATAAAAATGTAAAATATTAACTGTAAAACCGTAAAATCTCAGTAAAAGAGTAAATGTAAAATAATAATGTAGTCATTCGCATATATAAGAGCCGAGGGAAATAAGGGCCGTTGGATCACCGAAAAACAGTAAATCTTGACTCTTTTTTATCTCAAGTCAATTGTAAGCGTGTAACACTGAGTTGTATTGTATTATAGATATCTACAAAACTGTCTTATCTAAATTTTTGTCTTTTATTTTATTTATTTATCGTCAAATTCTCTCGTTACGTAATTTCTCTTATCAAAATTTTATTCAAAAGAGATCGAATGAAGGACTTAACTTATTCATCTATCTTGAAATTCGACTATCCAATAAGTCGATTTAATAAGTCGTAAATTAAATAGAGACCTATTTAAAATCAGTTATATGAGATAAAAACAGTTTAGATGAGATTTATATATGAGATAAAAACAGTTTAGATTAGATTAGGAATCTTCTTGACAGTCCTGATTCAGGGGGACACATGTGTCAAACGGAATAAATTACAATCGTTTGATATAAGTATAAATATGCAATCTCAGCCGTTTGATATAAAGTAAAATAATCAATCTCAGTCGTTCTTTATGAGACTGAACTGTATTGTATAATAGATTAGATGTGATGGAATTCGTTCTCCAATAGCCAAATGGATGGGGTTTTCAGAACCCAAGTATATAGGTCATTGTGCTTTCCGTGGGCTTGGAGAGTACCCTAAGGGACAACCATCTGAAGCAGCGAAGGTAAACTACATTTATGGTAGGGCCGGCCCTGAGGGTAGTCTGGAAGGGCGATCGTCCTGGGTCCCCAATTTTGAGGGGTCCAAACTTATAATACAGTCATATATATATATATATATATATATTATACTATCACTTGAATCTTATATGTGATTTAGTGGTCCATTAGATAATGTGTTTTGATTTCGTTGAGAGGTCATGAGTTCAACTCTTTGAAAGTCATGTTAATTTTATTTACTTTTGAACTCTTTGAAAATTATGTAAAATTTATTTTATTTTTGAGTTGTGAATTATCAAGTATTATATATTCCCTACTTTTGAACTCTTTGAAAGTTATGTAAAATTTATTTTATTTTTGAGTTGTGAATTATCAAGTATTATATACTCCCTACGTTCCGGGTAAAAGTTCCCGTTTGAAAGTCAAACTTGATAAAAAAAATATTTTTAGTAGCTCATTAATAATAAAATGACACACCTAATCAACAAAAAACCTAATTATCTTAGAATATAGATTACAATAATCGAATAATCAACAACAAAAATCAAATGAACATATAACGAATGAGCCAAAATGGCAAAAAATGAGAGAATGTGATATAATTTGATGATATAGTTGAGAAAGATCTTAGAAGAGTGAATAAATCTGAAATATCTTATAGATATGCTTTATAGACATTTTGTATATTTTAATATATAAGAAAATTACCAAATCAAGATAGAAAATAACTAGTGTACCGGAATATGCAAACGAAGTAATTTTCAATAATTATTTCATATACTTATATTAGTATGCTCGTAGATGTTATACCAATTGAATACTTTGAACGATGAAAAATTAAAAATTTATTTATTTCAAAATTTTATTTTTTATATCTATAAGGGCCCATTTTATCATTTTTGCCTTTGACCCCAAAAATTCAAGAACGCCCTGATCTATGGAAGAGGAGTACGTATCGGTTATGTTCCAGTTTCACCTACAAAAGTTCATTAGATATTTAGATATGTCAAAAAAATATTCTGATTAACATCATTATTATTGAATTTTTTTTGTTGTTGAAAAAAGTGTGTTAACAGTTCTGATGCCTAGCATTAGTATCAACATTATTAGATTTTTTTTTATTTTAAAAAAATTGTGTTAACAGTTCTGATGCATAGCATTGATAATTTGACATCAACATTATTGGATTTTTTTTATCTTGAAAAAATTGTGTTAAAAGTTCTGATGTCTAGCATTGACATAAGCATTATTTGATTTTTTTTTCTTGAAAAAACTGTGTTAACAGTTCTATGCTTAGCATTGTCATTAGTATTATTGGCTGTCTTCATTAATGACATTTTTGGTATTTGACAACCAATTTGTAGTTATATGAAATGTCAAAAAATTGATGAATCTACATGAAAAAATGTTTTTAAAATTATACATACTTAAAATTTGTCCCAAAAAAATCAATTTTTTCGGTCCTAGCGAACGTACGTCGCTCAACGTGGTCCTCCTCTTTCAGCCTAAAAAAATCATTTTTGTTTTTTGTTTATCAAATTAACGTTATTAGGATCATCGTTATAATTATATTAAGATCCATTTCATATTATATAACACATGGATAATATTTTTTTTAAATAGGGGCAAGAGTAAACTATTAACAATTTATTTAAGTGGGTGTAACGTTTATTATTATTAAAGTGCAACTTTTAGTGTTTTGTAATCTTAAATTCGAGTTAAATACATTTTCCATTTCGAATAAAGACTTTATTTTTCTATTTTAGAATATTTTACTTAAAAAGTTTATTTTTAAAAATTAAAGCATAAAAGTGTCATTTTATTACCGATAACTTAACAAACTACTAGAAGTATTAATTTCTTTAAAAAAAAATACTCCTTCCGTTCCTAAATAATCGTCCTGGTTGACTCGATGCACCGTTTAAGAAAACACAATTGACTAGATTATTAATATTTGTATTTATCTGAATTTCCACTTTTACCCCTATAAATAAAAGTGAGATGACTGTGAGATATTCATCTTCACGTCAAATCATCAGCCTTCCACTACCATTTCAGGAAATTCATTCAATTCATCGGCCTTCTGCACCTTCATTCCCCTCCCTTGCCACCATTGGGCATACCTGTGACTGTGCCATCGCTACCATCACTGAAACCTCCAACTGAAGATGAAGTCGTTTCACTGGTAGCGTGTCGGTGAGTGGGCGAAGTAGTGCCGCCTACCGTGGCTTTAGGTGGCGATTGGAGGCTCGTTTCATCTCCGTTTTCTGTGATTTTGGTGGCGTTGTCTTCGTCTGGTCGAGTAGCACGTAGTGGTGGTATTTGTTGGCTGTTTCAGGCGCAGATTTCCTGTAAACTCTGCTGGTCGGCGCGCCGCCAGCGAGTGGCCGAGCTCATAAGAACGCAGCTGGTACGATCGGCGGAGGACTCGTCTCTTGTTGGGGGTGGTCGTTGTTGATGAATGAGAGAGGAAATGGCTGAAGCATAAAGACCGAGGTTTAGGTTCCATCTGAGCTCGTGAATTTGCCCTTACAAAAATGCGAGAGAAGGCTCTATTTTCGTTCCTAATTATTCATATGGTTTGGGCACAGTGATGACAGGTAAAGAAAAGTGAAGGACTAGTCTCTTGTTGCTGTTGGAGAGATGTAAGGTGTGAAGAATTATGAGAGAGAAAGAAATAAAGAATGAAAAAGACAGTGGGAATTTGGTGGAGGTTGAAGTGGGAAGTGGGGGGAGAGACAATTTAGTCTAGGGTGGGTCAACTGAGCAGATCACGTGATTGAAAGAGGGTAAAATGGTAAAAAATATTTTTTAAAAATAAAAATTTCAAATTGAACAATTATTTTAGAACGGACGAAAAAAAAAGGACGAAAAAAAAAAGGAGAACGATAATTTAGGAACGAAGAAGTATATGGGAAGCAAATTTCCATAGGTTATACGAAGCGAAACAAATTACTTTGTGCCACATTAAAATAAAAAATCCAAATTAATAAATATTCTCTCTCTTTGATTAAAAAAACATACAACTTTTCATGGTGCAAAAGTTGATCACAAACGAGTATATACTTTCTATACCAAACAAAGATACCATATCCCCAGCCGATGAAACTAGAAAATAAAATCAGGTGATTACAGTAAAAGATACGCATATAACTGAAGGCGGTAGAACAATAGAAAAACTCTGTGAAACTTCACGAAGGGTCCTGATGATTTGGTTCACCGAGCTCCTCATCACCAGCTCTGTGCTCTTTAACCACGGGAGCAAGGCTATCTTCATTAAGGCCTTCACTTTCGCCGGTGGCTTGTGGTAGTGCATGTGAACCTGAACTAGCTTGTTGCTCAGCAATCAAGCTGGCAAGGCCGTTCTGCTTCAGATATGTCTCCAAAGGTAGGTTTGCCACTTGAAGAAGACTCATCATGCTTCCATGGGTCGAGCCACCAATACGGGAATCTTCCTCGCGATGAGGATGAATATTCAAGTCTAAATTCCCCTGGCCAGTTTCGCTGCATGGTCTCGATTCAATTTCTGAAGGATCAACTTGTGATGATGTAGCTCGTCTAGAGGTGCTGTCAACCTCAGCTTCTTCGTTGGGGCCCCACACTAACTGACTCTTCTGGGCAATTTCTGCTTCGCGCTCCGATTGCCGCTTTTTCTTCCGCAACATTAGAGTTTTGAAGCGTCGTTTGACTGTCATGCATACATTGCATGTGCACGTGGGTTTGTGTTTACCTTTTCCACTGGGAGGCTGAATGCACACAATGCAGGAGCAGCCCGGGCGATGCCTAGGGTGTTTTGTAGTGGTTGCAACTGAGGTAGAACCTGGCTCACTCATGTTGTCTCCAATGGCTGTGGCACCATTTTGAGTGTCTACGGCAAATTCATGATCCCTTTCTGGTCCATGATTGGCAGAAATCCTCCTTTTTTGAAAATCTAAGCAATAGTAAAATGTATGAAAATCAGAAATCTTATAGATTCACTTCGAAATGATACACATTGATGAAATCTTCAGCAAGGATTAACTTTAGATGCAAGACGACTTCCACATGAGCTTTTGTGCTGTCCAGGAATTTAAAATAAATTTCAACCTACATTATTTTAAAGGATCCCAGAACCCCAAGACAGTAAATTCCAAAGGCCATAGGGATTCCTTGGCCTTCAATATAAGGCAGGGAATGAAAAGAAAAATACAGCTAAAAATCCCTCCCAGGGCATACCTACTTATCTAACAGGTTACAAAATCCCAAAGGAAAAAGAGATTTACTTTGGATCCCAGATTGAAATTTTCTACAGCCTACACCTGAGCTTTCACATACATACTATTTCATGAAAGTCATGCCTATAGAAAATTCTTGTATCAAGATCCATCAAGTCACTCTCCCGAGACGAATCGTATAAAACTAAAAAATTGGTGCATTTTCTTTAGTAATAAAATGCATTTTATGATGTAGTTGCGCAGTCTACTCCTCATTTTAATCTTCCTGTTACAAATGCATGCTTCCACCTATAGCTTGAGAGTGAAAGTCAATGGTCCAAGAAACTACTACTCTTATCTCTCTCCCCCCCCCCTCCCTCCCAACCCCAAAGAGGTTATCCATTTTTTTAAAAAAGTAGCATTATTCCATAACGAGATACTAGGTTTCTAACTGAAACTGGTACACTTCACCCACCAGATTGCGCAGACTCAAGCGAGCAAGTTTTCGTGGTCGTATGATCTTATGGAAAGCAAAGTTCACCAAAAGGGTTCACTTCATCAGCTTCCTAGTATATGTACTAATTGAAGTCGTGTCATTTTTTATTGGAGACCCATCAGTTTGATTACGTCTCTCCAGTGCCACACTGGTTGCCAGCAGCACTACCTAATTCGTGTCAACCAAGGTTCTTCCAACCATCTAGAACCCAGTTTTCAAACACCTTTATGCTTAATCATGAAAAAATAAGCCATATTCAAGAAGAACACTCCAGGCTATATCATTTCTTTTTAGATAAAACATAACTAGAGATGAACAAGCATCATACCTTTGGCCAATTTCAGAAGGTTCTCGAGTTCCCTAGGGCTCAATTCATCTGGCGCAGTACAAGAGCATCTGCAGACACATTAATTAAGCATAATTTTTTTTTTTTTTTGATAAGAAATTAAGCATAAATATATGCTCAAAGCTCTAATCATTGGAAGAGTGATCCTAATAGTTCCTAGGCTGACCTGCCCAGATCCCAGACATTTTCTTGGCACGTCCATCTCGGAGGAAGAAGACAGTCCGCAGGCAACTTTCGCCATTTGGTGCAATTATCACACTGAGCCCACTGTTCTTGCTCCCTGGAGGATCAATTTTTTTTATTAAGCACTAAATAAAGTATTACTCCCTCCGTTCCAGGCAAAGAGTCCCCGTTTGAACGTCAAACTTTTTTAAAAAATGACACTTTTAGTAACCCATTAGTAATAAAATGACACTTTTTATGCCATAATTATTGAAAGTGGACTCTTTAAGTAAAACATCTCAAAATGAAATAATGGACTCTTTGCCCGGAACGGAGGGAGTATTTCACAGAGCAATAAAATACTTGTATCATTAAGTGAAAGGAGCAAATGATTCCGCTGGTGCACAATCACCATCGAGACCGGTGAGTATTACTATTGATCTCTGATTGAATTGTGAAATCTAAAGCCATAAAAAAACTTGGTCACAAGAAATCTTTAACAGTATGGATGGGTAAAGCAACATAAAAAATTTCTTGTCCAAGATGTATATTGCATTTGAAGACCCAAACTTACAAATGTAAGAACTTACTAGCCGAGACAAGAAAATGTTTCTTAGGAAAGAAAAGTCTCCATCAAAATTCCTACAACTTGTCACAAACTAGAATAAGGGTCTATTTGGAAGAAACTAGGCATTGATGCTTGACTTTGAGAATGGACATAACTTTGAAGCACTCAGAAAAGGAAATTGGCCTATAATTTTGGGACAAAGAACAATTTTGACCCATCACCCCAAAGCAAATGCAATATTCCATATACTCAAACTTATCAGGAAGGCATCATAACTATCATCTTCAGCGACAAGACACTACAACTGATCGTTTCCACTAAAATTTCTTAGAGATTTTGCCATAAGCTAACAAGGAGGATTTTCCTCTCTAATATACAATATTACAAGGTTTAACTAAATATATATTCATGAACTTCTATATCATCGTGGTCCATGCTTGTACTATGGTAGGGAACAAATTCCACCTGTATGCATTTAGTGATGTCTAACAAATTCCTTACCCAGATAAGCGAACAGTGAAAATGCTCCCCTTCCCAAAAACAGGAGGTTCCTACATAAAAGTAACACAAATAAACATTAGCTAATTTGAATTACGAGGCTTTAGAGAATCAGAGTTCTCATGACTTCAGCAAAATCAAGCATTTATTTATGTCTCAGGTGCTTTGGCAGATTCACTAGAATGAGTTGCATGTTCAATTTCTTTTCTTTTCTTTGTTTCGACCACACACAAACTCAGTACCATGCGTATTTGCATATTTTAACATTTGAAGTTATCTATGATCATTCTACTTCTTTATCCAAGAAAAAAAATAAATGATGAAGTTTCTTGCTTATGGGCAAGCTACGGACCATTGTGCAAGCATAATGTACAATCATAAAGCTGTACTTACTTTCAGCAAAAAGCTAATGCTACTCTTTACAAAAACAATTCCTGTTTGACCATTGAGCAAGCATAATGTACAATCATAAAGCTGTACTTACTTTCAGCAAAAAGCTAATGCTACTCTTTACAAAAACAATTCCTGTTTCTTATGATAGTCAAATAAAATGGGCATCAAAAGGCAAGTGTTGGATTCTTTTTTAATTACTATAATGGGCCTTTAAACTGACAGAAACGGCTCTAATAGGATATCCATGGCCTATGTTACCTGAACTTGGATACAAGGATCGAACATGGGCGCGGTGTCAACTGTCGGATCCTCCAAGTTTTAAGATACACACTAAATGTAGTGTAAAAAAGCCACTCGTGTTATGTCGTGTCGACATGGGTACTTTGGCAAGAACGGTCCAGGAAACAGTGTATGCATGTATGGCAGTACGAAGTCTATTGGCCAAACATGGCATGCTCCCCGTGACACACGTCTATTTGTGACCTTACAAAAACATAACAGCTACTGTGTGTCCCCTAATAATTAGAGGCCATGATCAAAATACTTTTGTGCATACAAAATACTTCTCCTAAAACTTACAGCTTTTAAATTTAAAGCAACTAGGTGGCTATGAATGCTAATTCTCTGAAACTACCAGAGACGTCCTAGAATTGTTGAATGTGTTAACGAAGTAGCCTTCACTCAAACAGTCCATAGAATCAGACCTCAATCTGGACTACACCTTGGCTTCCTCAGGTCAGCAGCTTCCTTAAACTGAAATACAAGGTACATTAAACAAGACAGATTCATTTTTTCCTTTTCCTTCTGGAGATCATTTAGTTATATATTTTGGAGGTTTTTTTGTTGTTGTTGTGGGGGGGGGGGATCATGGTGGGACTGCGTAGTAATTTTAAAGAACAAATAACAACAGTTTCTCGAGCAAGATAGCTTAATGATTTCTCTACTCCAATATACAAGCATTATCCAGGTGTTGTGAGTACCCACAGCATGCTACAAACTTAGCAAAATTAAGTTGAATGACAATTCATGTATTATGCAAGCCTGGAAATATAACATTTACTTACTTCATACTCTTCAAATTCATGGTCCTCAACCGGTACAGTGTCAGGCTTGACACTAGCAGGTGCACGAAGCATATCCTGCAACTCTTCCCATGTGTGTTTAAGCTCTAGAGCATCATGGCCATCAATGAGCAACCTCTTATTTTTCGACCCGATATTTCGACTTCTTTTCCTCTCTGGAACGAGCATTGATGGCAGGAATGAACCATCCCTCGCCTTGCTTCCCTGCTTCTCATTCATGTGCCAATTCACATCCCCACTAGGTGAACTCAATTTTGATAGCAAATTTAGATGGGAGTCTGTGCTTCCTTTCAAGGTCTGAAGAAGGACAGAGTAAGCACACATTGAAGGTAGATTCTCAATAATATTAACACCCAAAAAGGAGGGTTCACTTGAAAAAACACCATTACGCATCGCTGATAGATTATAATCCTGTTCAATTTATTCTCATAAATTAATACTCCCTCCGTTCCTAAATAAATTTCATTTGACTTTTTAAGGTCTAAATAATCGTTTTTCAATTGACGTATAATTTTATTTATTTTCTTAAAACCATAAAACACATAATTTCCATTCTTCTTGTGTGCTATGAACTATGTATTTTATGGTTTTGAAAAAAAATAAAAAATTCACATCAAATTTTTATTTGAAAAAGAAAAACAATCAGTTTGACTATAAAAAACACAAGACAATTACTTGGGAACGGAGGGAGTACTATATCATTCAAGGTTACCAGTGTCGGAGGTGTCTGTGATTCATAAACGCGATCAATACAACTACAACATTTTTCCTATTTTTTAGATAACAAGAACAACTAAAACATGAGAAAATTACGGGCCATGCACTTTGGTGGATTTTCGTGCCCGTAATTTTATCATACAGCCATAATGCAATTTCATGCATTGCGATGCAAAATCAATGCGCCGTGATGACAAATGTGTGCATCGTGCACATGGCCTTATCAAATCGCGATGCATGAAAGTGTTTTTTAGCGGTTTGATAATATTATCGTGGTCCTCGTGAACTAAAGCGGTTGAAAATCTACCAAAGTGTACTTGCCCGAATTTTTCCCTTAAAACATTAGTAAAGCTTTTTTTTATAAGAAAACATTAGTAAAGCTAGTCAACAAATAAATAGATACTATCTCAGAAAGGTTGTTACCTGCATAGAAATAGTAGTTGATGCTTTTCTAAACCCCATGAGAAGTTTTCCTTCGGGGTCCATGCGGCTGAATGTCACTGGGGACAAATATTAAAAATAAGAAAAACGAACAGAAATATAAAAGGGAAAGATGCTGGGCTATACAGACATAAGGAGAGAAAGTGAGAAATGGTTAGAAGCGTTGCAAGTAAAGGTTTCCTACATTCAACAAAATAGTATTTACTATCACTATCATCCAATTATTTCTTTCTTCTTTTATGAAAAGCAAGGAGACATGCCGCCAAGCAGGAGCACATTGGAACCACTCGTGAGGCCAAACCACCTTGGTACCCGTGAAACGCCCCCATCCTACGGAACCTGGCAAAGCTGGGATACGAGGACTTGAACCCAAACCTCAAGTGAGCCACCCCCAATAGGGGCTTCAATCGCAAACATGTTACTCCCTCCGTTCCCAAAAGATTGTTCGGTTTGACCCGACACACAGATTAAGGAAAATTAATTGCCTCTATTATAAATATTAGAATAGTGTGTATTTTCCAAGGATATTCATGCGAGTAGGGTCATCAATGAAAGTGAGAATCAAATCAAAAGTAAAATGATAAAGGTATCTTCCAAAAAAGGGAGATTAGAAAGTGAACAATGTTTTTGGAACGGCCTAAAAGGGAAAGAGCTCTTTTTTAGGAATGGAGGGAGTATTTGAAGATAGATTCTATTTCACTTTTAGATCATAACTCAAGTTCATTACAAGATTTATAGCTTGCAGTTCAATTAGGGAATCAAGCTCAAAACCAATTGGCTTCTTTGTAGTCCCATAAACATTATTTTGAGATGGCAAGGCTCTCGGCTTCCCCTTGATGAGGGATAATCGTCTCAATAGGCTGTCTCACATTGATGGTGTGCATAAAACATGTAATGATAACAATAAGCGCATAGGCTGTTGGGCCTCACCCATGAGAAGGAACCTGCATCATATTGAATTTAGGAGTACCAACTCAAAAACCAATTGGCATCATAGTGGTCTGGTCCCAAGAATATTATATATATATACATATATATATATATATATATATATTGAGCAGTAATAATCTTCCAAGTCAAAAAAGAGAAAAAAAAATTATGAATAACGAATATTATAAAAAGCGTCAAAACAGGTATTTTATTTTCAGCATGTAAAGCATTAGACATGGTTTATTTTATTGGCTACTAGAGTAAAACAGATATTGACCAATACCAGTATCCCCAGCTTGTAACTGCATGGACTGTATGCAAGGGGTAACACCCTCTAAAACATACATCCGGCTGTTATTATTTGGCCAAAATCTGAACTGAAACATCCATTCTTTGCCCTTCACATCTTGAATCCTCAGAGGTAGGCCCTCTGGTTGAGAGATAGGAGGAAAATAAGCCTACACAATGATTAACCATTATTCAATGCCAGGGTAAGGATTGTTTACAAAAACAAAGAAAGCTACAAAGCATTAATAATGGGAATCTTACTTCAGCACATGCTTTAGGGAGAACCAAACGGCCAATCCGACCAGCATCACTGGCACTTAGAACTTTTTCAAATAATGGCACAATGGTGGAATTTGAGCTTGATGAAAACAAGGTTAAGGAAACACAACTGGGACAAGCGGATGTGTGATTAACAGTGACATACTAACAGACAAAAGCATGAAAGTGACGATCAGGATACTCTCCAGATATTTGGAGCAATTCTTGTTCCGTAATCCTGGGCCAATAACGAGGAAGCAGCTGATTCCTAACCCGGCCCTCAACAGGTGGCCTCGCAACACGTATCTGCGAATTCATGCTGACAGTTGCATCCATCCCTTGAGCAAAAATGGCTTTTGGCGTCTTGGGAAAAATATGGCGAGACCAGGTCCCCTGTTGAGAGGAAGAAACGGTTTTGCTAAATTCCCTTTCTTCAGCAACTGTAGTAGGAAAAAAAATTGGCTTTCCTGATGGTGCAGCCAACGCTATAGTTAAGTTTGTCTGGACCAGTGATCCACATCCATCTTTAACCTCCTTATTGTCTCTATATATGTCATACTTGGCGATTTGAGCAGATTCAGTCATTACTTGATTGAAACTTGATATAGATGTGGTTCCAGCCTCTCCTAAAGGAGGCACAGTTTCTTGATCTTTCAACTGACACCTCGATATGTTTATAGTATCATTGTCAGATGGATTCAAGGGTCTCTGGCTATTATCATCACCACCAACACCCAAATGTTTAAGCTTTCTCTTGTCAGATTTGCCACCGTTCACTTGATTGTCGGCTGAAGAAGACCGCGTTTCTCCAACACTATTTTCTACTGACATGCCAACTTCTTTGGGTTTTTCATCACTTGTGTTCTGCATCAGCATTGAGAAGCATCATGAGTGCACCAGGTTTAAGTAAAATATCACCCTTCCAATGATCAGTCAGTGGAAATCCCCGTAAAATGTAAATAGTTGGGATAATTTGACCTAGTATCTAACCCAAACAATTGAGAAAATGAATAAAAGCAGGAATATCTTGACAATAAATGCTAATTACCATTAGTGAAACTTTATTCATGAAGGAGAAACATATAGTTAAGGCCTCTGATGGGATCATATATATCTAAGGGGCTGTTTGGCAAGGCCCAACCTGGATTAGGTAGGAGTAGGACAACTCTGGCCATGCTAGAAGAGTCCACTGCTTGGTAGAACTTCTTAACTGCTAAAACTGGACCACATGAGTTCTATTATTGGGCAAAAAACGAGCTATCATTATTCCAGCTCATAAGTATTTTTGTTAAAACTAGATACGTGACACATAAAACCCCCCGCTTTTGTACCTTCTCAGCATATATCCCCTCTCTTTCTTTACACAAGCTTCTCCATTATCTTATTAATTATATTGTTCAAAACATTTTCTCATCTCAATCTCTTTTCTTTGATAATTAACCGAATCTAATGTGGGGGAGAATGGATTTCACAAAACTTTGATTCAATAAAGACATTTCAGAACAGAATGTATAAAAGTTTTGATGTTCTTCAGTTATATTTTTGTGTGTGAATATGTTGCATATTAAAGCATTTCAAAGGATTTATCTGGGTAATTTTGTTTGGAATTCTGGTTGACAATGATAAACTCATTGAGGTATGAGATCAATTGCTGCTAAAACAATTGATTAATTGCTAAAAAAATTATCAAAATTATCAAAATTAAATAGGTTCTAGAAATAGTGAACCAAATAAAATCTGAATTTTAACTTGTTTATACTAATACAACCAAACTACCTTCAATGAAAAACAAGTTCGAGGTAAAATCGGTGCGGTTATTGACTAAGTAAGACATCTTGATTCTGAACCGGACTAGCGCTATTTCAAGATTTCCCAAACATCTTTAAAGGTTAGCACTCTATAGTTTTCATTTGAATGCTGTGCTCTTTTGACCATGGAATACAAAGGTTCATGGTTCACCAATTACTTTTGGCAGTTTCACTGATAAGTTGATCTCAAGAGGTATATGTGGATGATTTAGTAATAGAAGAAAATGATCTTACAGGATGAGATCCTGAAGCATTTGTGCAGCTAACACAGCTTACACCACCACTGTCAAGAAGCTCAAGCAAAGAACTGGAAGCAATACATCCACAATGGAGACGCTGCACAGCCAAAAAACTTATTAAATATTCCAGCTCCAGCATTGAATGCGGGAAAATCATGCAACAGTGAATCATCTAGAAGAACAGCCTAAACAATCAAGTAGCAGCTTACCTTCCCACATGAGGTGCATTCCCTCCAACCAGTGTCCTCAGAGTGGAACAAATCACAGAAAGCTAGTTGCTCATAGGCAGTACTGGACACAATGTATAAGGCAAAATATAAATATGTTTTAAATGAAAGTTCAAGATCCCTATAGATAATAACTTCCAGCTAAAACGTGCAAAGAAAATATCAAATGGTGACTACAATGACGACTGGCAATTTCAATCTACTCATTATCCTGAACAAAGGAATCTTTATCTTCTTATTCAAGTTAATTATTAATACGAAATTTACTGGAATTATATAATAGTCTTGTTTGAGAACAATAGTGTGTTGATGATTTAAGTGAAATCATTGGCCATTTGGTATAATCGGGGTTTATGTTTCAAAGATGGGTGAGCTCGGGAATACTATATTGTAGATCTGGGAGTGCGGAGTGCACATTCACATAAGTTTTACAGGTTTGCGGGTGTTAATAATCAAGTATTTTGTTTCCTTTTGATTTATCGTTTTCGCAACGAATAACCCTAGAGGGGGTTTGTGACAGTTTTTAGCAGTTATTTGGTGACTACTCAAATTCCAATGGACACAACCTTTGAAAGGAATAAAAAGGAAAACTTGATTATCTGCAAGGACGATATTTTTTTTTGTTCTATAATCTTTGATTTTTTGTCAGATATATTAAAAACTCCACAAGTAGTCTCTTGCGTGAGTGTCATAATAGGAGGGCAATTGTAGTCTTATCCCACAAGAATATTCATGTAACCCGAGGCATGTGATAGGGTCGAATAATTCTTGCAGGAAAGTGTATTGTGCATGATTGTACAATATATCCAGGTTTTGTTTTCGACATTGTTGTAACCCATCTTTCCAACATAGCGGTTCATCTTAGTGGTTTTCACATGAAGGGCTTGATTACCATTGACTTAAGTCAGATGAAGGTTCCTAGTCTTCCATTTCCCAGCGAGTTCACACTCTTACCTGGCCCCTTTTAGCCAGCTAGTTTATGAGGTGATATAGTCTCTGTTACCATGATACATAGCAAACAAGAAAACGAGCCTGCGCTACATTGTGTTGATACTTCACCGAGTGTGGAACAATCAAACCTAAAAAGTCATATAACTTGTCAAGGATATGAGAAATATTCAATGTGGTTTAATCGTGCAGCCTAATTCAATAAAGTCAAGAGGTGTTCGGTGAGTGCATAGAAATCTTACTAGAGTATGACCACGCATGTTAAGAAATCCATACAACTCTTATGAAAATGCATTTTGTATCTATTTTAATGAGCGATAATTGTAGTCAGTCTAGATTCTCCAAATTCAGAGAGTAAGAGTCTCTGAGATCATGTGCAGTAAACAATTTTCGAGGCCCCATGTTTCACGAACTCGGATTTCACCGTTGCCCATTAATAATTGTATTTTACACGTGCCCTCTGATATTTAACAGGACTTGCAGTATGACCACTTTGCCTAACAACCGTTACAAAAAGAGACATAATGATCATGTAGTCTGCGACTGTCATTCCAAGCATCATTATTTGCAATATTGTCACACCAAACCATATTTAAAATCAATAGGCATTTTATTTAATCGTTTTTTGTCTTTAAATGGGCCATTATTTACAAAATATGTTCACACAAGTTTCTTTTCTCTCTTCTCGTTCTGTAAGCAAACCCACAGCCAACAAAGGCCGAATTTCCTTGACTACTGAGCTATCGTCTACATAAGGACAACCCAAAACCAAACCAATTACCTTCGTCTAGTGGTTACATCTGGCTACCATTCATATGGTAAAACCATTACTGTAAAGACTGAAATAACCCACCTCAACCTCCATCCATAGTTTAAAAAGGCGAGCGCCTTTTGCGCCTGAGGCGAGAGGCGAGAGGAGGCGAGGGGTTGTCACTTGGAAAGAGTGAGGACAGGCGACGAGCGCCTTTTTCGCCTTTTTTGCACCTTTTTGCGCCTATACCTGTGCATGAGGATGATGAAGATTATGGAGATGATGATGAGATAGATGTTGTGGATTTTTAGTTTCTTGTTGTTGTTAGTTGTTAATTATTACATTTCATTATTTTAGTTCTCTTTTGCATGTCTTTATTTTCATTTGCTTTAATGACTATTTATTTTCTTATTTGAAATTTAAGTTAAGTTCATCGAATGCTTTGGAATTTGAACTATGAATGATGAAATTTGTGTTATTAATATTATGTTGTTAACTTAGTTTTATCACTCGTGACATGTTTTATTGAGATTTGTTAAGTTATATATATATATATATATATTTATTAATTTTTCCTTAATATTTGTTCCGTGAGCACCTTTTTGCGCCTCGACTCTCGCCTCAAATTTTGACCTCTCTCCCGCCTCTCGCCTTCCGTTTTTTTCAACTATGCCTCCATCACATGTATGTCTGTGCTTTAACATTTTCTAATAGGATTGGATGTCCATCAGACACCAGTCCATCCTAAAAGTGGTCACACTGTAACATTCAAAAATGTCGATGGGCATACCGAAGAGGGATCTTTGACAGTTATTCTACTGGAAAGAGATGTGAACAGGAGTAGCCTTTTTTCTTTTCTTTTCTTTTCTTTTTTTTTTTTTTGACAAAGAGGAAATTTGTGTTACTCCATCTAGAGTAGTTTGTGTACCGAGTAGACTTAAAACTGCTTAACATAATTTCTAATATAAGAGATGCGTCAAAACATTAAGAAGGGATCCCACATAACTTACACGCCACCTTTATCTAGCCTTAGAACAGCTGAGTTAAAAAATGTAATATACAGATAAGTTCACCATTATATTCATACGCAATACGTTAAGATGTACTTGTTACGTATTGCTATTTACATAAAAACTAAAGTGAATCTATTTCCTTTTTAGAGTTCCCTCAAGACTATGAATGACATATCACACTCTTTATGTGTTGCCACACATAGGGCTCATTAATACCATTAGCCTCCACAAGACGTGTGAAGGATCTAATATCATCTTTCTGATGATCGATGATCGCTGAATATTAAAGTATTTATAGGAAAGAGGGTCTCTCTCAACTTTGGAAAAATTCTGCCTCCATTATACTCAAATCGATCTACTTCCCTATCTGTGATTCCACTCAAAGTGTCTGATGTCTGACCTTGAAAGCTATGCTTTGCAATTCCCATGACACTCTCTTACCCATCATCATACATAAACAAGTATGAAGCAACGAAAAAATGGCTTTACATGGCTACACCTAAGGGCAAGTATGTAACTCTCGCATTTGCATATTTAACTTTTCAAAAAAGGAACTTTTTGAGTGGAACCTTAACTGAGACGCTCCTTGCTCTGAAACATTAACTCTTCATTACATTTGAACTACCTTTATTGAGATGTGTTTGTGGCAGCTGGACACCTGAAAATAGTGTAAAACCCGGTATTTTTGGCGAGCAGGGCACCCACACCCATACGAGGGTTAAGAAGTTGGTTCTTCCTGCCTATGCTCAAGTTGGATATGCAGCAAGTTCGTTAGTATATGCCTACCCTTTATACAAAAATAGAACCTCTACACAAAATTATCCAAACCAGGAAAACAAGAAAACTCACGAAAGAAGAAAAATGAAATTATACAAATACTCAATGTCAGGCCCGGCCCTAAGCAGGTGCAATATGGGCCTTCGCACAGGGCCCAAAATTCTTGAGGGCCTAATTTTAAACAAGTGTAGGCCAGGTTTTCAAAATATATTATATATCACGTAACTCAAATGCATGATTATTTTCTTAGCTCAATGGAAGTTGATGGGGACGATGAATACATAGGTCATGAGTTCAAGTCTTAGCCAAGCCTTTCATTTTATTTCATTTTATTTCATTTTAGGTCCACTCTCTTCTTTGTCAAGCTAATTTCCTGCCTATCCATCTCCCATAGCTTAATTATTACATTTCAAGCAAAAATCAAGTTTTTTTGTTGTTGCTATTTGACTCATTTTTATTGCTTATGTTTCTTTAGTTCTTAACTTTATTAGTGATTGTGTCTTTTTTTTAACTTGAATTTTTAGTACAAACATGTTATCAAGAAAATATCTATCCGGAAGTCAAAAAAGAAAAAGATTGATGGGGTATATCATTTTTGTCATAAATTGTTTAAATCGATGTAAAATAGTAGTTTTCAATAAAATTTTAATGCTTATTTTTCTTATACATTTATAAGTGTCGTACATTTTCAATACTATGAACGATAAAAAGTCAAAACAAAATAAAATTATTCGTTTAAAAATTGTATTTTTAAATATTTTTAGGGGGCCTTTTCTTTTCTTTTCGCCCCGGGCCCCTAAGGACCGGCCCTGCTCAATGTAAATCATAAATGTAGTATACAGATCATTTAAATTTAAAATTCCATCAAAAGCTCCCCTAAAACAAACTAAAAAATAGGAAGCTTTTTGGGAAATTAAGTAGAAAGTAAAAGAGATCAGGGATTACCCGCACTTATAACAAAGATTTGCAAAATCACCAGATCGCACCGGCCAACCTTTTTTACAACTTTCTTCAGCTAATGAAGCCCCGCACAAGTCATTCATGCATAATTTTGAAGTTGCCATCGATAACAGAAATTCAATCTTGTACGAGAAAAACCCTAGGATTTCAAATTCAATTAGAAAATCAATGTAACAGGAAAAATAATAAATGGAAATTACAACCGTAAATTGGTCAATTAATTAACTAGGGAAGCTCAATTTAAAATTAACAAAAAAATTGAAAAGGTAACTGACCTTGAAGTGGCTACATATGGATGGATTATTGAGGAGTAATTGTAACGTTAAATTTGGTGGTTTCTGTGTGTTGACTGCTCAATGGTTGGTATTTTGACTTGTGATTATTGGAGCTGGGATAGGTGGTGTTGGCGGCTATGAGTTTCAAAGGTTTAGGCCACCGTAGATGGAGATCTCCGGTCGACTTTGATCGGAGAATGGAGACAGACGGAGGGGAAGAGAAGGAGGGAGGGAGGGAGATTGAGTGGAGAAACTTGCATGCACGATGATGCTTGAAGGTTTAGCAAACTTACTTTACCGAACTGTCTTTAGTTGCCCACCTAGAAATTAGAATTAGAAAACGCACCTTTCATATTTTTATTTTTAATTTTTTTTAATTTACTACAGTAATTTATTTGTGTTACTAAAAGTAAAAGTAAAAGTAAACTCTCATTGTCTGGTAGTCATCATGATCAAGCAAAAAGCATACATGATACATCTATCTTGAATTCAAATATGCAATCACTTGGTTCATAGAGACTGTACTAGAAACATTCTAATTTCTAAACCTATTTAAATTTGGAATAAAAACTTAATATATTAATTTTTTTAATAAATTTAAATTATTCAACAATCACTATCTACATTTTCTCCTTATTTAGTTAATTAACTAGATTTTTTAACTCGTGCATTAAACGCACGTCAACTAAATCATACATAAATAAAATAACGAGGATCGGTTTATTAACAATTACACATAAGTATATCACTAATCATTATAAATTCTAAAAAAATGCCTTATACATAACATTTGTTGTCTTATTAGTTGGTTTTTCATCTTCACCGCATATCAATATCTTCAAACCAAAATAATTTGTTACTATAGAGACCTACGTGCAATTATTGACTTTGTCACTTGTTAATTGTTATTGCATATGATACTAGCAATGCAAATTGTCTTCTCTGGAACTTGAAACACAGTCTTACATCGAATAGAGTTAATGAAAATCTTGGGATAAAAATATTTTCTCCAACATTGCTTCCTTTCAAAATTTGTGTTTCAACAATATGATCCCCAAGATTTATGATAATTAGTTTTGTTTCATTGCACAACCATGTATTATGGTAAATGTTTCTCAATAACATTACTGGAACACTAATTTTAAGTGTCAATTCATGGCTTAACAACCTCGAACACTTTATACTATTTTAAAACTCTGTATAATAAATTTTTCGAACAAACTTGATTTTTTTTCGCCCTTCAAATATAATATGAACTCAAATAAGTTCTTCTTTTTGAATGATTACTTATTAAATTATATTTGTATTTTATGAATAAAGAAATTTCTGCGAAGAAAATAAGCTAAAATCAAAATAACGAATTTTTTTTACCGTTAACTATTATTTTTGTTTTGTAAATTTTTTTTATTTTAATAACTTCCATTATATTTTGTTTGTTTTATTGACTTCGTAACTATTATTTTTGTTTTATTTTTAAGAATTAATTTTACGGAAAAAATTTGTTCCGTAATTTTTTATTATTATTTTGTTAACCTCAGTTTAAATTGTTTTGTTTTATTGACTCTGTAACTGCTATTTTTGTTCCATCAAATATTTTTATTTTACTAACACATTTTTGTTTTACATAACTATTTTTAAGAATTTGTTTTAAACTTTTGTTCAATAAATTATTTTTATAATTTTACTAACCTCGGTTTAAATTATTTTTATTTTATTGACTCCGTAGCTATTATTTTTGTTCCAGCAAATATTTTTATTTAACTAATGTATTTTTGTTTTACATAGCTATTTTTAAGAATTTTTTTAAAATTTTATTCCGTAAATTATTTTTATTATTTTAGTAACCTCAGTTTAAATTATTTTTGTTTTTATTGACTATGTAACTATTATTTTTGTTCCATCAAATATTTTTATTTTACTAACGTATTTTTGTTTTACATATATATTTTTAAGAATTTGTTTTAAACTTTTGTTCCGTAAGTTAATTTATTTTACTAACTTTCGCATTAAATTATTTTTGTTTTGTTGATTCTGTAACTTTTATTTTTATAGTGGCTTGTTCCATAAATTATTTTTATTTTACTAACCTCTTATATTTTCGTTTTCTTAACTCTGGAACTATTATTTTTGTTTTAGTTACTATTTTTTATGTTTAAAGAGGGAAAAATGTTTAAACATAATTAAAAGAGAGGAGATGGTGGTGATAGGAGAGAAAATAAGGAGAAGACGGGAGAGAGAAAGAGAAAACTAATCAGAGAAAATATGAGAGAGAAAGAGTGAAATGGTAACTGAAAAGTTAATAATTCAAAAATGAAATTTTGGAGGGAAAAATCTACAATTGCCATTATATATATATATATATATATATATATATATATATATATATATATATATATATATATATAGATGTGCATTGTTTACATTGTAAATACTCAACTTGGTTAGGAGTACGATGAGAAAGTAAGTAATTAATATGCATTGAACTTGTAAATGACCGAAAATATTGAGATAGCTAAAAAAGTATGCTAGACCAAAACGGATTGAGTATTAACAAGGTATGCAATGTACACTAATTAACTAAAATATATGAATAGAAACTTAATAAGTAAACAATGGTTGTTGAACCGTTCTAGGCAAATAGTATACAATTAATTATTTGGACTTGAGCATTGCAGATTCTGGGTTTAAGCGGTCGCTCAAGGTTTTGGCTGAGCAATCGCTCAGTGAATCATTCTTCGAAGCGTGCCTACTGGATTTTGCGCGATGTACACTAATATTTCCTCCCACTGAGGCTATTATTCATTTTAAATGCTATTCCCGATGTTCAAGTCAAAAAGTCTACTATTTTACTTAAAGAAACCACTTTGAATAATTATGCTTACAATTTTTATTATTTTTTTCTTTTTAACTCTTCACTTATGGTGTAAGTATATTGGTTATAATGAATTATTTTTGTAACATAACTAACTTTAATAACATGAATATATCCTTTAATTATTAAATTATTTGGGTAGAAGAGATGGGGGTATTGCATATAAAGATGTACCAAAAATGATTAAATTAAGACTTTGGGCATGAAAATGATGGAGTATGTTTTCCAATACAAATACACTGTTTTGCTGCAAAAAAGTCTTTTTAGTGGATACGTATTTGCTTTTGTTTTTTATTGATAAAATTATTACATCAAGGGAAGAATTAATGGCTGCTATCTTGCATACTCAATACTAGTACTCTTGCTCGTATTGATGGCAGGTATCGATTTGTAAATTTATCAATAAATGAATTAATTAATATTTATATATAATTTATCTAAGTTAATTATGATAATAATTAAAAAGAAAAAAATAAATATTTTAAATTACAAAACTTATGAATTTTTTTACATAAAATTAATTAATTAATTAAAATATATCTAAAAGAAAAGGGACATGGGTTTGGTGGAGGAAGGATTAGCGGCCACCAACCATGAATAGTTGGGGGAGTTGGAGAGAAAGGGGGTAGTTGCTCAACCGCCGTTCACACATGTGAACTTTCTGAGTGAGGGTCATACTAAGCATATTATATAAGCTTTATTAGAGTAAGTTTGCCCACACCTTAACTTAGACTCAGTTTGTTTTATGAAAAATAACTTTTAGAAAATAAAAAATATATTTTTTTAAGTGTTTGATAAATCTTTTAAAAATATGTCGGAAAATATTTTCGGGTGCTTAGAAAATATAAAAAAAAATATTACGAAAAACAATATATGAATTAATACAAACAATATATTCTAATTAATACTCGTATTGAATATACACTGATTTTAAAGATAGTGTCAACTTTATATAATTTCCTTTAGTAACCCTCAAATTTATCATTAGTGATGTCAAATTAATAAGGTTCATATTTTTATCTCACAAATACAAATAAAAATCGATAATTTATATGATATAAACGCTTTTAAAAAGAAAATGAATAATGTTTGGGACGTCCCTAAATAATATAATGGACGCTAATTTTAGGAAGCAGTGAGTATTTATTAAAATTATAATCTATAAATAGTGTGTAAAAATACAATAAAAAAAACTCAATTTATATTTCTAAAAAAATATATGTTGAGTATAATATTATGTATGTATGTAAATATGTGTAATTGTGAAAGGGGACGAATTAGTGCTTGAATTGTTGAACATTTGGAAAATAGCTTGCGGAACGGAATATGAATCCGCAAGTCATTTTCCTGAAAGGAATACTTCATTTATCAGTTGATTCGGAAAAGCTTTTACGTTGATTATATTTTCTAAAGATTACCAAACATCGAAAATGAGGAAAATGTTTTCTATAAGTCATTTTACGTGAAACAAAACAGAGTTTTAATTCACCCTTGAGGCAAGTCTAAAGGCATCCTTCATCTATCATTTGGCGAACAACTAAGACTCTGTTTGTTTCATGAAAAATAATTTATGTAACAAAATACCTTAACGTAATACCAAATTTCCCTAAACGTAACACCATTTAAAAGGTAAAATTACTTTACTACTCCTCTCCACATTTAAACTATACTACCACCTTCCTCTCTCCTCCATTCACGTAATTTTGATTACGTACTACTGTTGATTTGGTTTCAATTGTTAAGACATGATATCGAATGTTAATTGGATTGGTTTTGATTCGGTTTATTTTTTCTTTTCAATTACGAACAAAAAATCGTTGATTTGTATTTTTTTCGATTTCGAACAAAACATCCGCTACACACTAGCAGATGTTTTGTCAAACATCCTCTAGGGCGTAGCGGATGTTTTATAAAACATCTGCAAGTGTGTAGTGGATGTTTTATAAAATATCCGTAAATATGTACCACAAGTGAGTATCTATTAAATGTTAAAAGTGGTATTTAGGTCATTTTATGTATTAAATGGTGTTATATTTAGGAATTTTGGTGTTACGCTTAGGGTCACTCTTTCTAGAAAATGAAAAGATTTCACATACATGTGTTTGGTAAATCTTTTGAAAATATGTCGGATAACATTTTCGGGTACTTGGTAAACACACGAAAAATGTTACGAAAAACAATATATTAATAAATACAAGGGATAAGTGTACCATTAGTCCCTGAACTTTGGCCAAGCACATCATTAGTCCCCAAACTTTCAAAAGTTTCACCACTGACCTAAGTAGGCCTTTTTTGCTCATCGGAGGTCCCTAGCCCTAACGTCGTTTGTTTATTTCCGTTAAGTGAACATGTGCCACTCACATGCACAAAATAAGGGAGTTATGTGTAACATCATCAAAATAGGGGGTAATGTGAAAATTTTAAATCCAAAATAAATTTTTTAAAATAAAACCCAAAACCCAGCCTTCCGTCTTCCTCCGGCTCCACACCCCGCCCCCTCATCTCTTTACATGGCCACCATAGCCACCATCTCCGGCTAATGTAAAAATTTTAAGTCCCTGGTACGGAAAATCGAATTGTTCGTTGTTTTATTGGATTGTCTTCTCGATTCGGGGTCAAAATTATCGGCTACTACGGTCTTGTGCTTCAAGGAGATGTATTTGTTGCTTTACCGGTCGAAGATTTTACTTGATTATTTTTCACAATCGAGTAAGTTAGGGCTTTTGCTTCAGAACCATTCAATTTCTGGTCACTTTCATGATTTGAATCAGGAAATTTCTGCCCTCTTAGATGTTAATGAATTGAATCCGAATGATGATGTGAGGGAACAGATTGATCTGTTGCAAAAGCAATCCCGAAAGGCGAAATTGTTAATTGATAGACAAGATGAGGCGTTAAGGCTCAAATACTTTGAATTTCTTAATGAATTTGAGAATGGGAAGGTTCTTGATTTCATGCAACTGTACTCTTTTTTTGTGGAGAATCTGGAGATTAGGGATGCGAAGAGTTGTCGGGTTGAGATTGAGTTCTTGGAGGAGCAGATTGTGAATTATGAGGGCGATGTTGAGCCTACTGGGTCTTTGCTTAATGGGTTTATGGCAATGACCAGATATTGTAGGTTCTTATTGTTTGGGTTTGGGGAGGATGAAGTCAGTGTTGGGATTGCTAGACACTAGAAGTCTAGGAGAGGGTTGATTACGAGAGAAATTGCCGAAACGTTTATTACAATTCCAAAGGACTTTTGCTGCCCCATATCGTTGGATTTTATGACAGACCCAGTTATCATTTCGATGGGGCAAACTTATGATCGAGCTTCAATTTCTAGGTGGATCGAAGAAGGGCAATGTTCTTGCCCGAAGACAGGCCAGATGCTTGTTCATAAGAGGCTGGTACCTAATTGGGCTCTCAGGAGTGTGGGTGAAGGTGAAAGTGTGTTGTTCGGAGGGGATGGGTGAAGAGATTAAAGGTGAAAGAAATGTAGAAGAGAATGAAGAGAGCTAAACCGGTGTGATTTCCAAAGGTTTATTTTTAAAATTTTCTTTTGGATTTAAAATTTTCACATTACACATTTATTTTGATGATTTTATACATGACCCCCTTATTTTGTGCATGTGAGTGGCACATGCTCACTTAACAGAAAAACACAAATGGCGTTAGGGCTAGGGACCTCCGATGAGCAAAAAAGGCCTACTTTGATCAATGGTGAAACTTTTTGAAGTTGGGGGACTGATGATGGGCTCGACCAAAGTTTAGGGACTAATGGTACACTTATCCCTAAATACAAAAAGCATATTCTAATATTAATGTCCGTATTTAATATACTAGATCGTTTAACTTTAAATAATTTTCCTTTAGTAAACCTCAATTTATCATTAGTAGTGTCAAATCAATAAGGTCTATCTTTTTTCAACCTCACAAATACAAATAATTTTTTTGATAATTGATATGAACAAAACTTTTTTTTTAAATGGACAATGTTTGAGATGTCCCTAAATATTATAGTTGGCACTAATTTTAGAACATAGTGAGTATATATTAAAATTATAATTTATAAATAACGTGCACAAACTCCATCTAAACAATTTATTTGTTAAGTGAAATATTGTGTGTGTATGTAAATATGTGTAATTGTGGAAGGGGACGGAGGGGTGCTTGAACATTTGGAAAATTACGGCAAAATGAATCCGTAAGTCATTTTCCAGAGAAAAAAAACTTCATTTTACGTTAACTCGAAAAAGCTTTTACGTTGACTACATTTTTATAAGATTACCAAACACTGAAAAATAAGAAAAACGCTTTCCGAAAGTAATTTTCTGTGAAACAAACGAAGCCTAATATTATGGTTACACGAAGCATCAATATAAGTTGTTGACAACAATTTTTTTATTTTATTTTAATAGGTAAGTGTAATCAGTGGCGGGCGCAGAGAATTTCTCAACCGGGTGCACATATTTAATAAAGCTTACAAATCATCCCGGTGCACAAATTTAATAAAGTTTACAAATCATAATTATTCCTTACGCGTTTTTGATAAAAACTGAATAGAAGAGGAAAGAATAATTCTTGGATTGATTTTGGTTTCTTGAGTTTGTAATACAGACTAAGGAAGGATCTATATCCTGTAAACGTACAACGGCTAATAGGCCAACTGACAGAAGAAAGAAATGGAAAATACAAAACTACCATTAATGAATAACTAACAAAACTGCAACAAAATGAATATATACACTCGACACCCCTGGATAAGTATAACTTCTGAATGTAGACATTTAGGACCCTGAAGATGTTGAAAGGCAGTTTTCCTTCTTCACTTTAACATCACCTCTCAAGTTGGAAGGGAAGAAAAGATTCTTGACATACAACTTGCTAAGAAGATCAGAAAATTGATGGCTTGGGAGAGCTTTAGTAAACAGATATGCGAGTTGAAGCTGAGATGGAATGTATTTGGTTGAAATAAGATTGTTTAGAAGCATATTTCTCACAATGTGACAGTCTATATCAATATGCTTAGTTCTCTCATGGAACACAGGGTTAGCTGCAATGAATAAGGCAGATTTGTTGTCACAATGAAGAGGAATAGGATTGTTAATCTCAATCTGGAAGTCTTTTAGAACTGCCATAAGCCATGTTAACTCACAGCATGTATTAGCCATGCTCCTATATTCTGCTTCTGATGAAGACCTGCTTACAGTACTTTGCTTTTTTACTTTTCCATGATATAAGTGCACTCCCAAGGAAAACACAGAAGCCAGTTACTGATTTTCTAATAATAGGGCAAGATGCCCAATCAGAGTCACAGAAAGCAATGAGATGAAGAAAATTATTAGTAGGGTAGAAAATGCCTTGACCTGAGCTTCCTTTGAGATATTTAACAAGTCTTAATCCAGCTTTCCATTGCTCAACAGTGGGTTTAGACATAAACTGGCTGAGAATATGAACTCCATAACATATATCAGGTCTTGTGATAGTTAGGTATATCAATCTTCCTATCAGTCTCCTATAGGGAGTAGGGTCAGTAAGAAGAGGTTGAGTAGAGGAAGCAAGTTTGTGTTGCTGTTTAATAGGGGGTTGCCTTTGGTTTAGCATCTAAAAGCCCACAATCAGTAATTATGTCCACAAAGTATTTTCTTTGGTGAAGACAGACTCCTGAGGAATTTCTTGCAACTTCAATTCCAGGGAAATACTTAAGTTCTCCCAGATCTTTGACAGGAAATTTGGCTTTGAGATACTCTTTGACATTACTAAGCAAGTCTTTATTTGTTCCAGTAATGAGGAGATCATCCACATAAACCAGAATAATAATAAGATTATTTCCATATTTGAGAGTAAATAGGGAATGATCATTCTGGGATGAGATGAAACCATATTGCACAAGGGTAGTAGAAAGCTTTTCATACCACTGTCTGGGTGCCTGTTTTAGACCATATATAGATTTATGAAGCTTGCACACAACAGGACCTTTATCCGGAGATAGACTATGACAGTAACCAGGAGGTAGGTCCATGAATACTTCTTCTTTTAACTCTCCATGCAGAAAGGCATTTAAGACATCCATGTGGTTTATTTCCCAGTTCTTTGAAGCAGCAATACAAAGAAGCATTCTGATGGTTGTCATTTTTGCTACTGGTGCAAAAGTCTCAAAATAATCATTTCCTTCCACTTGAGTAAAGCCTTTTGCAACTAATCTTGCTTTGTATTTGTCAAAACTACCATCTGGATTATACTTGATTCTGAATATCCATTTTGAACCAACTTTGTGATTCTTTTATGGTAGATGTTGCATAGTCCAAGTTTTATTCATCTCCAAAGCTCTTAATTCATCTTCCATAGCCTGACACCACAAAGGGTCTTTAACAGCCTGTTCATAGGTTTGGGGTTCACATTTTTTAGCAATTTTAGTATAATAAATTCTATAAGCATCTGAGACCTGACTAAAGTTACAGAAGTTTTTAAAAGGATAAGAAGATGTACCTTTTACACTTCCAGCAGTATGATCCTGAAGATGAGCAGGTAGACCTATATAATCTTTAAATTTGATAGGAATGGTTTTATTTCTTACAAGTCTATTAGTTATAGGCACTTTAGAGTTGGTTTCAGGTATATCTATAGGTTGATCAGCATTTGTAGTAGTAGGATCATTGAGAGTCTTATTTTGGACAGGAGTATGATGTTGGTCATCATCATCATCTAAAGGGGTGAGAGATTCAGAATTAGGAAATAACTTCTTGTTGGAAGATTCAGGTTGATTATGAGTTTGAAAAGGAAAAACATCTTCACAGAATTCAACATCTCTGCTGAAGAAGATTTTGTGAGAAGTGACATTATAACACTTATAGGCCTTTTTAGATGGGGAATAGCCAAGGAAAACACATTTATGTGATCTTGGCATAAATTTGTCCCTATTTGAGCAAGAGTAGATGCGTAGCACAGACAGCCCATGGTTTTAAGATGATTATAAGAGGGAGTAGTTCCATATAGGGCTTTAAAGGGAGTCTTGAATTTCATAACAGAATTAGGTAGTCTGTTAATCAAGTAGGTGGCAGTAAGAAAACAATCTCCCCAAAAATGTATAGGGAGATTGGCTTGAAATTTTAAAGCTCTGGCAAGTTCTAATAGGTGTCTATGCTTTCTTTCAGCTCTGCCATTCTGTTGTGGTGTATCAATGCAAGAGCTTTGATGTATAATGCCTAAAGAATCAAACAGAGAATTCATACAAGTATTGAAGAATTCAGTCCCATTATCAGATCTGATTTCTTTTACAGATTTATTGAATTGAGTATTGATCATAGTTAGAAATGATTGTATAATATTGCAGACATTGGCTTTAGTTTTAAGGAGAATAGTCCAAGTAGATCTAGTGTTGTCATCCACTATAGTAAGAAAAGAGTTGTGACCTTCATAAGTAAGGTGTTTATAAGGTCCCCACACATCACAGTGTAGGAGATCAAAGGCTTAAGAGAGTTACTGACATTAAAAGGTTTTCTGGTTTGTCTTGCCAGATGACAGATATCACAACAGAAATTTTTATGTCTATTTAAATGTAAGAAACATAGAGAGTCAATGTATTTCATAGCTTGAAGAGGAAGATGTCCAAGTCTTTTGTGCCAGAGATATACAGGATCAATAGTACTGGAAGTAGAATGAAATTCATTATTTACAATTTGGGGAGAACTATTATTGAAAGTGCTATAAGAAGAATAGGCAGCTTTGGAGTGATTCTTGTTGTTATCCTTAGAGTACTGAGGAGGATCAAGTTTATACAGGCCTTCATCAAGTTTACCAATCACCTTGAAAGTTTTCCTGGCAAGGTCCTGAGTATAACAAAGATTTTTAGAGAAGGTGAGAAGGCACCCAACATATTGAGTAAATCTACTTCCTGACAGTAAGTTGAATTTAAATTCAGGAACAAAGAAGACATTAAGAAGATTAATTTCATTGGATAGTCTAACAGTCCCTTTGTGAGTAATAATAGAACTTTTACCATTAGGTAAGTGGATTACAGATTGAGTAGGAATAGGATTAATAAGATTTGAAAAACAATTAGTTATATGATGAGATGCACCTGTATCAATTATCCAGTCATAGGAATTGCATTTGTAAGTGGATAGACAAAGAGGATTAACATATTTATGTGTGTTGAAAGAGTTACCTGATATATGATCTACATTGAACTCAAGAGGAGATTCAACCTCAATGTTATTAACTTTAGGATTGATCATAGCAAGTAGTTCAACAACTTGTTCATCTGTAAAGTGACTACTGGAGTTGTCTTTCAAGGAAGCAGAATTGGAGGTTTTTCCTTTTACTTTATTCTTTGGTATCCTGGAGAGATCAGGTTTAGTGCCAAATAAGGGATGCCAGTCTGGAAATCCATTGAGAAAGAAGCATTTTTCTTTAGGATGAGAATTTCCATGACAGAAGTCATAGAAAAACTTCACTTTTGAAGGGGTACTGCCATTGTATTGGATATTCTTGAAAGAATTATGTCCTATTTTGTTGAATCTGTTTCCTCCATTGTTGCTGTTGGCAAATTTTCCAAGAAGAGCAGTGCTACTTTCATTGTTGCTGTTGCCAGATTTTCCAGTCACAGAAGAGCTGCCACTGTTGAGGTTTCCAAATTTTCCAAGAAATGCAGTGGGGAATTCAGGTTGACCACAAGATGTACCACACTGTCTTTGTCCTTCTTCTTGAATTAGTATAGAGACAGTCTTGGATAAAGAAGGCAAAGGTAGCATTCTTAGTATCTGCCCTCTTATATTAGTGTAAGAGTCAGATAGCCCCATAAGGAATTGGGTTATTTTATATACATGATCATAATCCTCATGAAATTTTGATGCTCCACAAGTACAGTCACAGATGCAGTTTGGGAGAGGAAGCAAATTTTCCAGTTCATCCCATAGACCTCTGAATTTTGTAAAGTAAGCATTAACAAACATAGTTCCTTGAGTACAAAGGGCTATAGTTTTTCTGATTTGGTAAAGTTTTGTAGTGTCATTTTGAGAATATCTGGTAATCAAATCTTCCCAGATTTCACATGATGTAGGAAAATAGACTATACTTTGACAGATTTCAGAAGTGACAGAGTTAAGAATACAAGATATAGTCATAGAATTACATCTATCCCAAGCATTGGAGTATTTGGAATCTGGTTGGGGTTTCTTGAAGGTGTCATTGATCATGCCAAGTTTATTCTTGGCAGATAAGGCAATAGTGATGGCTAATTTCCATTGAGAAAAAATTGAGTCTGTGAGAGGGTCAGTAACAAGGGTCATACCTGGATGATCATGAGGATGAAGAAAAAGGGGGTGTCCAGGAGGCAATTGAAATGTTTATTCAGAAAAATCGTAAAATTCATTTGTATGGCTAGTTGATTCTTGAATTTTGTCTTTATTACTCTCTTTAGTAGGGGAAAGACTATCATGATTAGTCATACTGAGAATAACAAACGGACAGAAGATCAATCAAGGAAAGATAGAGTAGGAATAAAAGTAAATAATAAAACCTTTGATTTGAAAAAGGAGACTCATGAATATTTCTCAACAGCAGTCATGAAGATAAGAAACATGAAGAAACAGGAATCCAGGATCAACGGGTGCTTCAATGGCTCTGATACCATGATAAAAACTGAATAGAATAGGAAAGAATAATTCTTTGATTGATTTTGGTTTCTTGAGTTTGTAATACAGACTAAGGAAGGATATATATCCTGTAAACATACAACGGCTAATAGGCCAACTGACAGAAGAAAGAAATGGAAAATACAAAACTACCCTTAATGAATAACTAACAAAACTGCAACATAATAAATATATACACTCGACACCCCTGGATAAGTATAACTTTTGAATGTAGACACTTAGGACCCTAAAGATGTTGAAAGGTAGTTTTCCTTCTTCACTTTAACTGTTTTCATATTTTGAAAACGTTAAATTACATCATCATTTGTAACACTCTTAAGCAAATCTTTTTCAATAAAACATACAAGACGATCATTTAAAAATTGATCACAAATTTGGTTTCGTAGATCCGTCTTGACAATATTCATTGCAGAGAAGCATCTTTCCACGCTTGTTGTTACTACCGGCAAAATCAATGCGAACTTCAAAAGCCGACACACCAATGGGTACGCCAAGTATTTTCGTATCTGGATAAAACTGAGCCATTCTTACCAATTTTGCTATATTGAAATCAACAAAATCATTACTTGGATTTAATCAAGCAACACAAAGAAGTAACTCAGAATTGACCTCATTGAACCGATCATTAATCTCTAAAATTTGTTGATCCATAATGGCATTAAAACATTTCACACAATAATGAAAATTGTTAGTAATGTTTGTCTTACGACGAGGACGGTGACGATTAACATATTCAGCATTCATGTCCACACAATCAAATTTGTTCTCATTGCAAAAACCAGTAATCTTACCTAGAAGAGATTCACATCCATCATTTCTTGCCGCTTGCAATTTCAGTCTAGTTACTTTAACAAGTGTCATAACATTCAAAATATCTGTATCTTTCCTTTGCAAAGCTAATGACAACTCATTTGCGAACGAAAGTATAGTCAGCATCAATTGCAAATTAAAGACAAAATCAAATTATTGCAAATATCCCAACAAGCCAACTGGTTGAGCTTTTTTCAATGAATCTGTAGCATCACTCGGAACAACTTCATGAACTTCAATTACAAAAGAAAACAAAGCAACCAAGTTCAATAATGATTTATAATGAGACCCCTAACGTGTATCTACAACCCTCTTAAAACTTAATTCTTGATTTAATCCCTTCCCTGTCTCAAGTAAACCACTCTCAATTCGTTTCGCCACTTTTTCTGCTTGTTTTTGTCGAATAATGTCTTTAAACTTACAAGATGTTCCAACAACATTTAATAAAGAGGAAATCATGTTAAAAAGTCTGCAATATCAACATTTTTTTTCTAGCCACAGCAATAAGAGCTAATTGAAGTTGATGAACAAAATAATAAACATAATATGCAGACCGATTTTCATTCATAATCAAAATCTTCAACCCTCTGAATTCACCATTCATATTACTTGCACCATCATACACTTGACCCCGAATTTTCATCAAACTCAAACCAATATCAGCAAACACATCATCAATAGCAGATTTTAAAGATAAAGCAAAAGTCTCCATCACATGCACAACATAAATAAACCTCTCTTGAACATTCCCACAAGAGTTAACAAATCGCAAAACCACATTCATTTGTTCTTTGCCAAATACATCACTAGACTCATCCACCATTAATGAAAAAAAATCATCTTTGATCTCTTCAATTATTTTGAGTACTATCTCTTGTGCAAAACAGTGAACAATATCCTTTTGAATGTGAGGAGAAATCATTTGACAATTTTTTTGAGCATTTTTCCATAATAACTTTACGAATAGAATCGTTTTGATCAGCACAAAACTTAATCAATTCAAGAAAATTCCCTCTATTTGAAGAATCTCCAGTTTCATCATGACCACGAAAAGTCAACCTTTGGTTCAATAAATATCGACAAGAATCAATTGAAGCACATAATCAAATTCGATATTCATTTCTCACAATGTCTGATTGTCTATGAAGAGCAACCGTAATAAATTGTTTTTGCCTCATTAGATTCTCACACTTCTTTATTGACATATTATGAGAACTATTAACCCCACCAACATGGACATCCAACCTTTCTTTTTTATTTCAAACACAAAAACCTTCACTTATAAATGTTTCACCACGCCCTGTATTGCTAATTTTATCTCTAAATAGATAACAACACAAACAATATGATTTATCTTCTTTCATGCTATACTTCAACCAATTAGCATATTGATCAAACCAATCCGAATTAAAACGATGCAATTTAGTTCCCATTTGTTTTTTAGGGAAAACATGACCACAGGGTTGACAAGGCCCCTTCAAAAAATAAGTTCTTCTAATTTCATCAATTTGGTTGGAATTGTATTCAAATATCTTTTTCCTTTCTGCATGATCTCTGAAGGAAGACTATTCAAATCAACTAATTCTTTCGTAGCTATTGTAACGGGAATAGACTGAGACCGTTGAGTACTAACAGATGCACTACTAGATGTACTACTAGTTCCAAATTCTTCTGATAGTTTCCGTTTAAAAAATTTCTCCATAATCACTAAAATCAAATTCCTTCAAATCTTAATTAACCACAATTTGAAAATCTGCACAAATAAAAAAAATCTCATCAATTGGAGACAGGAACGGGACTCAGGAAGGAGGCAAAGAGCCAGGGGGCAGGGAGGGGCCGAGAGCGAAAGAGAGAGCGAGAGGGGATTTTGATTTTTTTGATTTGGGAATTGGGAAAAGAGATTTAGCCATTTAGCCATTTTAAATTTAGGTGGGATTCAATTTTTCAAATAACTCACAGTTACTCACTGTAAATTTAAAAAAAAAAATTTACTTAGGTGGGGGCAAAATTTATAAATCTTATCCAGGTGGGGGCAAACTGTTTAAAATAATAGATTATTAAAAAAATCCATGTGTGCAAAAAAAAACCCAAGTGGGGGCAACCACCCCCATAATGTAATGCCTCTGTTCGCCTCTGAGTGTAATCCCTTATTGATACGACGATTAGAACCAATGACAGCAAATGGTATGAATTTCGACAAGTAATTATGTGCAAGTTACAGTGACAATTCGATGTAGTGATTTTCTTTTCTTCATTTGTTTTTTTAGCATTGACAATTACATTTTTACGGTAGAAGTCGGTTGGTAAAAATGAAAAAACAAAGGGTTAATTGCACCATTGTCCCTTGACTTTAGATCATTCTCATTATTAGTTCCTTAATTTTTTTTGTATTGGGTCTTTAAAGTTTCAAATTGGCAAAACCCTCCAGTTGGCCACCCAACTTTTCAAAAACTTGCAAGACGGCCACCGAAAGTTTAAAACTTGCAATGAGGCCACTGTACATTAGTTAGGCTGCAAGCGAGCCCATTTTTTGGATGGACGTTAAATTTGGCTGTTAAATTATGTCATTTCCTATTTTACCCCTCTAAAACTTTGTGGGACTTTGAAATTCAAGGGGCCCAATCGAACTTAGAAATTCAACAAGGTCTGATTGAAATTTTTACAACAACATTAATTTAGAGACAAAAACTAAACATTTTGATCATTCTGATTGATCGGGAAGAAAATTAACTACTCATATGGGAGACCTGGATCAATCTCTGAAGCTGAATCCTAATCTCTGAAGCTTAATCCTCGAAATTACCCTCATTTTCGCTCAATCTTCGGTTGCAAACCTATACACTCACTTGAGTCAACTGTCGACCAAGCTCGAAACAAGATCGACAATGTCGTGGCGAGAACTCTACGGAAGAAAATGTTCCTCTTTTACGTTTCCCGTTATTCATCACCCCGAAACTTCAAGGCGTCACCATTGAGATCTACGCCATTGACTACATCAAGGATGGAACTTTGGCACTTCAAAGCGAGCGAGATGACAGATCTAAAAGCGGATCAAAGAAAAATTGAAACCCCGACCCGAGTGCAGACAGCGGCAAGGGATGAACCGGGATCGATCGATATAGAACGATCGAATCGAAAGAATCAGATAGTAATTGAAGAGATGAAAGATTGAATCGAGATCAAATTGAAGAGATGTCATTGATGAAGTTGTTCATGATTCCCATGGCCTTGCTGGAGATACCAATGTCGGAATGGACTTGCTTCAGGACCTTGAAGATGTAGATCTTGTAGGTCTCCACCGACTTCTTCGTCCTCTTCTTCTTGCTCGGTAGAGGAAGCGTCTTTGGGAATTAAAGCTTTTCTCGGCGGTTGGCTTCTTCTCCGGAGATTTCTCGGTTGTCGGCTTCTTCTCCGCTGGTTGTCGAATTGAAGAGATGTCATTGATGAATCTGTTCATGATTCCCATGGCCTTGCTGGAGATACCAATGTCGGAATGGGAATTGAAGCTTTTTCTCGGCACTTGGCTTCTTCTCCGCCAAAGATTTCTCGATTGTCGGCTTCTTCTCTGCCTTTGGATCTAGAACTGATGTTTGGTTTTATTTTTATTGCACTTTGACCCCTTCAATAGACAACTATATTTAGAAGGGTAAAATAGACATTTGACATAATTTAACAGCCAAATTTAACGTCCATCCAAAAAATGGGCTCGCTTGCAGCATAACTAATGTACAATAGCCTCATTGCAAGTTTTAAACTTTCGGTGGCCGTTTTGCAAGTTTTTGAAAAGTTGGGTGGCCAAATTTAGGGTTTTGCCTTTCAAATTTTTACAGTCGTTTTGATAGATGCCGTTAAAAAAAATATCGTTAATTTCTCATGTACCTCCCACGTGCATTTAGTATGGGCTAACATGAAATTTTCTCATAGAGTCGCACTATATAGACCCTCCATACCTATAAGCAGACCCCAAAAAAATTAACTTTCTATTTTGTCCTTTTATTTTACCCTACCCAACTAATCATACCCCCTCACCCCTCACCATCTCCCTCCCTTTCTTCACTGAGTAATAGTACCTCAATCTCCCTTCTCCCTCCTGCCTCCCCTCATTGCATCCCTCCCGCCACCTCCATTGTCTCTCCTTCATTCATCATTTCCTGCCACACCCAAATAAATATATCAGGAAAATCCAATTGTAATGAAAATAATTATATCAGGAAAACCAATACACAGTACATATTTAGTGTTACTTTAAAATTATATTTTCCAAAGTAATGGAGTAAAGGATCAATTGAATAAAAACAAAACCTGGGAATGCGATGATGTCTTGATAATTTTTGCATTTTTTTCCAAAGACCCATCCATCTTATAAGACTTTTTTGAGCCAATGTGATACTTTTTTAGGCCCAAAAATCCCTTGCACCTAAGTTTAGAGGACCCTTTTTGAGGCCTAAAGGAAACGTCGTCGACGTCGTCCTACGTCTCCAGCAAGAAGCTCATCTCGAAGAGTAGTCTTCTAAGCGGCGGGGAAGTTGTTCTTGAAGGGAAGTAACCTTCCTTTAGAGAAGAGCTCGTCAGCGGTAATCATGGAATAGTTGGAAACATAGAATTCAAAATCTAAGGAGACATAGAATTCAAAATCTAAGGAGACTGGAGGAAGAGGCGGTGGCCTATGAGTTGATTAATTTTTGGCGAGAGTAATGGGTGGACTCGGCAAAGTCATTAAAGAAAAAGATGTAGGGGCTCATTGGGAGGCCCGATTTATGGTCAGAGTTTTGGTTGTACATAATGTAATGTGGTGTAAGCATAAGCATGACCATGAGAATAAGAATCAGAATCAAAATCGGAGGTATAGAAGGAGAAGGGAGGTCCTTAAATAAATTCCAACAGGGCCCTTCTCCCTCAGTTACAACTCAACAGTTTGTTAGAGAGAAAAGGGAGGCAGTGGGAAGGAGGTAATGGGGGCGAGGGGGAGGAGGGAGAAGGGTAGGGGAGGCATTGCTACACGGTGAAGAAAGGGAGGGAAAAGGGGATGGGGTATGATTAGTTAGGTAGGGTAAATAAAAAGGTTTAAATAGGAAGTTAAATTTTTTTGGGGTCTGCTTATATGATCGAAGCCTATATAGCGTGACTCTTTCTCGTACCTAACTTATATTTTAATTTGTAATTGAGTACCTAGGGTTTGAAAAAAAGACCACAAGCCTTCTTCCCCAAAAAATTTAATGGAAGAGAAACCAAAAAAGTGTCCACATTAGTACATGAGCCGTCATCTCTCTCTCTCTCTCTTTCTCTCCCTCCCCCCTCTCTTTCAGTTCTTATTACATTTCATCCCTCATACCAAAATGTTCACCACAACCATCACACCGGCCAAATCATCATCACTACTAGAAAATCAGTCATAAGTGACGGAAATTTCCGTCACTAAAATCAGATTTCCGTCACTGATTTGACATCAACGACGGAATAGGTCCGTCAACGCTCCGTCAATGATCAGTTGTCGCTGATTCTGGACAGGCCAATTTCCGTCACTTTATTCCGTCATTAAATGTCCTCCGTCACTAATTTTCTACGGAAGTTCCGTCGCTAAAAGAATTTAAAATATATATGGAATATTGTGTAGAGACGGAACATCCGTCGCTGATAAAAGTCCCTCCGTCACTAATTAGAGACGGAAAGTTCGTCACTAATAAAAGTCCCTCCGTCACTAATCTCCGTCGCTGAATGAATTTAAAATATATATGGAATATTGTGTAGAGACGGAATATCCGTCGCTAATAAAAGACCCTCCGTCACTAATTAGTGACAGAATCTCCATCTCTGAATTCCGTCACTGAATTAAAAAAAATTAAAAAATTAAAATAATTTTTTATATTTTAAAATTTTAATATTTTTGTACTTGATATATAAAAAATTATTTTAGTGTTCATTTCAATGCATTAAATTTGAATTCAATAAATATTCAAATTATATAAAATTTAAATAACACAAAATTTTCCATTAATATCATGACAATTTTATTATTTTGGTACTATGTAAAATTCAATTGTAATTATATATTATAGCTATATAAATTTTTATTAGTATATTAAATATGTAGTTTAATGTTATAAATTAATTTTATAAAATTAAAGTATTTAAAATTCTAACTCAATTCTCATTCTAAATTTTAACAATATCATCAAACAATAGAACTAGTTTAAAAGACACTAATTCTAAGTCCATAATTCCAATTCCAAGTCTAAATTTTAACATTATTTGAAACAACCAAACTAGTTTACAAAATGAACAAAACCAGATGATGATGTTGTGTTGCCGGGAAGTGGACCGCCGGTAGTTAACTCCATTGGAGGACGTTAATTTCCGTTAAGTCATAATTGTTGGAGAGGCCAATTTACAAAATGAGCAATTCCGGGCGTTTAGATGTCAAAATTGCAAACTTGGAGGGGAGGAGAAGGAAATTTTTTATCCCTTTATACGAGGCACGCCGAGAGACAGATCGACCAGATCTGTTCTCCTTCTTCCCCGTGATTCCTCCTTTCTCTTCTTCTCCAAATTTCTTCCATTTCTCACTCAAATCAACCACATTTCTAAGCTCGCTCTCCCCGGATTCTATGAGCAAGCTGGATATCCTTGGCATGAATTGCACAAAGGTTTGTGTCTTCAAACAATCCCATCAGATAAGCCTCGGCTGCTTCTTGCAGAGCAGCAACAGCGGAGCTTTGAAATCTTGTACGATTTCCCTAACCAGCCTCTGGAATGGAAGCTTACGGATCAACAACTCAGTGCTCTTCTGGTATTTCTTGATCTCCCTCAACGCCACCGTTCCTGGCCTAAATCTGTGTGGCTTCTTCACTCCTCCAGCCAGGCCGATTTCCTGGCTGCCTTGGTTGCCAGCTGCTTCCTTGGCGCCTTCCCACCGGTAGATTTCCTTGCGGTCTGCTTGGTACGAGCCATCGTTCTAGAGAGATCGAGATTGTGTGTTTGTTTATTCTAGAGAGAGAGAGAGGGAGTTTGGGCTGTTAGGAATAATGAATTGAATTTGGGGATTTGGTTGCTATTTAAACTCGAGGATTTTCATAGGGCGGCAAGTTTTGAATTTTGGGCGTGCCAAAATTCTCAAGAAAGAAGAAACAGGACCGTTAGATTGAGGATATAATCAATGGTTGGCACGTTTTAAAGTAATTGACGAGGATTATGATCCGTTACAAGGTATGAGAAACCAATGACGAGCCTCTTTGCCTGGAACAGAGGGATTAATTAATAATGGGGTATACTTAATACAACACCAATAAAATGCTTAATATAGCACTTTTAAAAAATATTTGATCAAAATACCCTTTACATAATTTATTTTTTTCGTTTTTTGTTTAAATTTAATTTAACAAATTTTAAATTTAAAAATATTTTAAACACAATTAATTTATTAATTAATTTGGTTACTAAACACAATTAAATTACTAATTAATTTGATTTAGTTATACTAAGTGAAAAATTATCTTTGAGTTAGGTTTAAATTTAAAAAAAATTAATTTGATTTGAGTTAGGTTTAAATAAAAAAACAAGTTTTGGGTAATTTATTTATTTATTTTAATTAAATTTAAATTAGCTAAAATTTAATTTTTTGTTTTTTATTAAATTTAAATTAGATAATTTAAAATTTAATAATTAATTTTTTGAATTGGGTAAGTTGGTTTTGTTTTTAACCCAAAATTAAATTACCCAAAAAATGTGTTTTTAACCCAAAACTTGTTTTTTTTTTAAATTTAAACCTAATTCAAATCAAATTAATTATTAAATTTTAAATTAGCTAATTTAAATTTAATAAAAAACAAAAAATAAAATTTAAATTAATTTAAATTTAATTAAAAAACAAAAAATTAAATTACCCAAAAAATGTTTTTTTAACATGTTTTTTTAACCCAAAACTTGTTTTTTTAAATTTAAACCTGATTCAAATTAAACCTAATTCAAATCAAATTAATTATTAAATTTTAAATTAGCTAATTTAAATTTAATAAAAAACAAAAAAATAAATTTTAGTTAATTTAAATTTAATTAAAAAAACAAAAAAAATTAAATTACGTAAAGGGCATTTTGGTTTAAAAAAATTTAAAAGTGTTGTATTAAGCATTTTATAGGTGCTGTATTAAGTACATATGTTAATAATTTGTATACGAAATTGTGGGCGGAACAAAACGGGCCGGACAAAAATTAAATTGCTTAAGTTAATTACGATAACAGTTAAAAAGAAAAAAATTCAAATTACAAAACTTAAGTTTTTTTTTAATTTTTTTAATTTTTGTACGAAATTACGGGTCGAAAAAAATTTAATTGATTAAGTTAATTACGATAACAATTAAAAAGAAAAAAATGCAAATACAAATTTTCTCAACCATAAACTGTAAATCCATAAAATATTAACTGTAAAATCGTAATATCTCAGTAAAAGAGTAACTAATTTTCGCAATTTTAAAATTATATATATATATATATATACAAGCGGCTTTTGAAACATGATACTTGATTTTTTTAGATTCTGGTTAGTCATATGTCATTATCTAAATGTTACTTCTGTAAAAATATTTTACATCGCCAATGAATGAAATTTTAATTAAAAAAAATCTTTTCCAAATCTCTAATATATTTCATTCATCCCAAAATTATTATCCTCACCAGTCACACAGATTAAGGAATTTCCAAATTATGGTACTTTCAAAAATACTAATGATATAAAGGTACCAAGGTGGACCAAACTGATCAGACGAGTGGTTGGGTTACAGTGGGATCTAAGAAAAATGTTGAGTCAAGTGGTGGCTGGGAGCAGGTGATAGACAAAATACAGAATGTGGGTGTTGGTACATAAAAACTAGTATCAAGTGGTTGGTCAAAGGAAGAACTTTCTAGATCAACTGGTTGGGGAGGAACTAAATCTGCGAAAGATATTGATCAGCCTGGGTCAAGTACTTCTTGGGGGAAGAAAACCCGGAGGCCCGAGGTTGAGACAAATGGTTACGTTACGTTACTTTAAGTTACGTCACGTTACGTTACATTACATTAAGTTACGTTACGTTACGTTAAGTTAAGTTAAGTTACGTTATGTTACGTTAAGTTAAGTTACGTTACGCCACGCTAAATTGTTAGTTACATTACATTACGTTGCCAAGTTGCTGCGTTGCGTTACGTTAAGCTAAGTTGCGTTACGCCAAGTTAAGTTACGTTACATTACGTTAAATTAAGTTAAGTTACGTTACATTACGTTAAGTTAAGTTACATTAAGTTAAGTTACGTTACGTTAAGTTACGTTACGTTACGTTAAGTTAAGTTAAGTTAAGTTAAGTTAAGTTAAGTTAAGCTATGTTAAGTTACGTTGCCACGCTAAGTTACGTTACGTTACGTTAAATTAAGTTAAGTTACGTTACATTACGTTAAGTTAAGTTACGTTAAGTTAAGTTAAGTTACGTTAAGTTACTTTAAGTTAAGTTAAGTTAAGTTACGTTACGTTACGTTAAGTTAAGTTACGTTACGTTACGTTAAATTAAGTTAAGTTACGTTACATTACGTTAAGTTAAGTTAAGTTAAGTTAAGTTAAGTTAAGTTAAGTTAAGTTAAGTTAAGTTAAGTTAAGTTAAGTTGCCACGCTAAGTTAATTGCTAAGTTGCGTTGCGTTGCGTTGCGTTGCGTTGTTACGTTACGTTACGTTACGTTACGTTAAGTTAAGTTAAGTTATGTTACGTTACGTTAAGTTAAGTTAAGTTACGTTACGTTACGTTAAATTAAGTTAAGTTACGTTACATTACATTATATTACGTTAAGTTAAGTTAAGTTAAGTTACGTTAAATTAAGTTAAGTTACATTACATTACGTTAAGTTAAGATAAGTTAAGTTAAATTAAGTTGTAATGTGAATATTTTGATTTTTGTAATTATATTGATGCTAATCATTTTAATTATTGATATTATATTATTAAATTAACGTTTCAAATATTAATTTAATAATAAAATATCATTCTTAGAAATCGGAGCTAGAACCAGAGATGGCGGCTAGATTTGGTGCGGATTGGAGACGGAGATGAAACCGGAGAAGATTGAACGAGGCCGGCGCTTGGGTTGCTTTACCAGATCTGGCTGGAAGCGGAGAAGGAAGAGAAGTGATGATGGAGCTGTCGTGCGTTGAGAGCAGGTATGGAGTGGGTGCCGTGAGGTGTGTGAGATTAGGGTTTAGATAAAAAGTCTGAGTTGTATTTATACTTAGGATTTTTGTTTTTGTTTTTTTAATTATCAGCTTATAAATACACACAATTTATATTGACTTTGTTTTACTTGAATTTAATTTATTAAATAGACAAAACAATTTTATTTGAATATTTTCTTAATTTATACTTTCAATTTATAGTCTTTATTTTGCTTTAATTTAATTTAATAAAAAAAAGTGTGAGCGCGTTCTACGCACGGGTGTATAACTAGTTAAATATTATTATATTTTATAATATAATATTATTAAATTACCAAATCCAATTTATGCATCGTGATCTGGCAAAAATGTTGAGTGATCAGACAAGGTGGACCGAACTGATCAGAGAAGTGATTGGGATACAGTGGGATCTAAGAAAAATGTTGAGTGAAGTGGTGGCTGGGAGCAAGTGATAGACAAAATGCAGAATGTGGGTTGAGAATCACAGTGGTGGATACGGTGGAGCTCGATTGGGTGAATGTCGAACTAGGGCAAAGGCTGCGCTGGAATTGGGTTGTCGCCGGCTTGGATGGTGGCGGACTGGGAAGTCGGAGAAAGAAAGGTGCACCGCGGTGGCGCTAGTTGATGATGGAGCTCGGCTATGAAACTGAACTGGGGTGGAGAAGCCAGAGTGAGTGGCTGGCGAAGGAGGCGGATTGGACGGATAGAGTTGAAGGGGAACAGAGGAGGTGAATTGGACATATGGAATACAATTATTTTTTAAAAATAATTTTAATTATTTAAAAAAATTATAATTCAAAATTATTTTAAAAATCAAAAGATTAACTAAATGTATACACATCCCATATATGCAAGTTCAATTAATGATAAAAATTCATTATTAATCAAATCTCACTATTATATTGTTTTTAATTTTTTTAAATAATATAATTTTTCAAAAAAAAATTATTTTGATTGTTATAAAACCATTTTTCACTTAAAATATCCAAAATATCAACTAAATGATGAACTATAAATTGATAAAATATCATTCATTAAAATGATTATAATATTTTTCTACTAAAAAACAATTATAATTTATTTACCAAAAAAATAATTAATTTTTTATAATAGTGACGGAGAAAACCGTCACTGATCAGTGACGGATCAGGACGGTGTATTCCGTCACTGATCAGTGACGGAATAAATCAATTAGTGACGGAATCTCCGTCACTAAATCTGGCATGAAACAATTATAATTTATTTAACAAAAAAATCATTAATTTTTTATAATAGCGACGGAGAAAACCGTCACTGATCAGTGACACGGTGTATTCCGTCACTAATCAGTGACGGAATAAATCAATTAGTGACGGAAATTCCGTCGCTAAATCTGGCACGAATTTTTAGAGCGTTCAGCGATGGAAGGAAAAGGAATATTCTAAAAAGATGCTTATTTAGTGACGGAAATTAGTGACGGATGAATTTCCGTCACTAAAAGGAAAGCCCGCCAAAACAGTGACAAACTATCCGTCTCTAAAGTGGGTTTTCCGTCACTGATTATCAGTTTTCTAGTAGTGCATGTTCTTAAAATAAAACCCAATACGGACTCATACAAAATCAATGGAATGGTCAACTGACTCAACTCCATAACTTATCTCCCCCAAGTCATGTACCTCACTGTTGGTCCATTCCTCAATTATCACTCCTACTATCCTCTTTCCTTCACTCATTTCTTCTATGTTCGATTCAATCCAAAGATGACCTCACCACGTACACCTCTGTTGGTCCACAATAATGCTCAAATAGGCTAGAGGGGGGTGAATAGCCTATGATACCACTTTTTTTTAAAAAAAAAAAACTTTTCTTTTGAGTATGAAAGAGGTGTATGTTTTAGTGGCATAGACGATTAACTGTTCAAGCATGTCTGCTAGTTGATCTGAACAGAACAACAGACTTGCTCTCAGCAGAGTTGTGAACTCTGCTGGTGAACCGTCAGTAAATCAAAAGCCTGTTTTGAAAGAGTTTAAGCAGCGGAAATATTGAGGCTTAGATTTTGAGAAGTCTTAAGTGGCTGTACACGATTATATGATCAGAACAACATCACACTTAATCCTTCTTCCAAATGCTGAATTAAGGAATCATTAGAGAATATATTTTCAAAAGATAAAATCATTTTATAAAGAACACATAGAGAGGTAAAGACTGAAAGATAAATTATATGAAAGAACATCTGAATTTATTCAAGGATAAATTACAGATTACATCAGCCTAGACACTCTATGTACATTTTCTGTCCTCGTCTTTCTAAGCCTTAATCTTTGCTTAATTATTCATAGATGAATCCTTAAGCAAAGAGGGCAATAGGAGACCAAAACGAGAAACTATTATGAGAAGAGAATTTTCAAGGTCGTTCAGATAAGAATTATCTGAACGATTGAGTGCAGAGCACTCATCCTTCCATGATGATTGATTATTGCACAATCGACAGCATTTGTATAGGAATACACATATGAAGATAGGAATACAATATCTACAGACAGCTTCTTCATTTTCTTTGGGCACCATCTAAGTCTAATCTTCAAAACGATCCAAGACTTGACCTTTAGATTTAGGAGTAAAGTCCTGAAGCTTTAGCTAAAGGCTGAGTTCTTCGAAGGAAGGTGAAGAACTCAAATCAAGAACTGAGTTCTTGACCAAGATGTGAATATTGACTGTTGATAATTTCTGATCTCTCTTCTCTTCTTTAGAGCAGTTCTTCCTAGCAATCCACAGAAGGTGTTTTGCTAAGATCTGAGTAGGATCACTGCAATCTGATTGTATAGATCTGAGATGTGTTGAAGACGATCTCGTTGTAGATCTGTTTTCTTCTTCTAAGTTCTTGATGTAGATTCAATCACTCTCAAGCTCTTGCTTATTTTTTAGGAGTAGAAGATATTTTTTTTTATATATTAACCAATGTCAAGATGATCGTTAAAGTTTTAAGGTAGACTTTCTATCCGTTAGAGATGATGTTGTTGAAATCCACTAGATAGATATGTTGGACCTTTGATTGATAGATAAAGGCTTTGTCCTGAAGATCCTGAACTGATTGCCCGTCAGACTGTTATTGATAAGTCTCTGAAAAGTGAGTCTGACGTTTGATACACTGTTAAGATGGTCTGTCCAATAAAGTATATTCTTTTCCAGAGCACATGAGTGAGAAGATCTTGCAGTATCATCGGTGACAGGCTTCACAAAGATTTGGATATCTTTCAAAGCTTGAACACTTTTTGTCTTAGTCTTGATCTGTTGCAATCTTGACTTCTCTGAAGCACGTGCAGAATGAAGTCTGCTGGTATGTTGTTCAAAGGTGAGTCTTTCTTAAAGAAATGACTGCTGTTTGTTGATGTGAACAATCAAACCGTAGGAAGTCTGCTGATAGGTCTTCTAGGTATCTCCGTGATGCACTTGACGAGTTTGTCGGTGAAGTGTTCTTAGAGATTTTGTCAATGTAGCACGTTTGATGGTGGCGAGTCTTCAAGGTGTCCTTTAGTGCATATAACAAGTCTGCTGTTGACGAGTCTTTTGAAGAACCTTTTGACGAAGCTTCAGCGAGTCTGTTGGTGCTTGTGCATATGAAGTGCTTTTCTGTTCAATCATCTATGGGGAGGTTAGGACTAGACTAGGACGACCTAATCTAAGACATGTGTTGTCAAACAAGCTGCCACACTAACCGGTACGCAGACCTTTTAGCCACTTGTTATGACACATAGTAATGGGGACAAGCAAATCAAAATATTCAGAATATACAAGGTGATAAGTCAATTATCAAGAAGCATATTCCAACAATCTCTTCCTATTTGCTTGGAACCATTACAAAATGACATATACAAAGCACTTAATCATTTTATCAAAACATAGCAATAACATGCCCGCAATGAATGATCATTTTATCCCTAGACATGCCCTATGTTGATAATTACAAGAGCGATGGCTTTGCATAGTCTACTACTGCCATTACAGACTCGATAAATCAAAGTACCGAACATGTAAAACAATAGTAAGGAAAACAGTTTAGATCACTTCAAATTTTGAAAGGATTTAAACAGGATCTAAAAAGTTTCGAGTTCCTTTCTTGCATAGAGATAAGAATTGTTTTAGGCAAGAAGGAACAACAAATCCTTAATTGAAAATTTGTTTTGAAGATTGTTAAGGTTTGCTTCTGATACCATTTTTTTTGAAAATATTTTAAATATTTATATAAAAAACATTGATTTTTCTGTTGAAAAATGTAGAATCTTTGTTGAAGGTAGAACTTAGCAGATGTGTTTTAGTGTAAAAGGATGTTTCAACAGAAGTGCCACAAAGGCTAGAACATGATTCACAAAGAATCAGTTTTAGGGAAAAGATTGTCACATTGTGTGTGTCTTCCATTTGCTCAAGGGCGATTTGGGTTTTACCCTTGTTAGCGAATTTTCTTTCTAAGGAAATCATACTTCAATGTCTCTTCCTAAGAGGTTGACAATCCTCATAACTCTCCTTCTTATGTACTCTCCTCCTTATGACAAAACTTAGATATGGCATAAAGATATGAGTCATAACGCTATGTCATAACTCTCCTCCATAATGGTTGCAAGCAAAAGAAATATTCAGAATATGCAAGGTGACAAGTCAATTATCAAGAAGCATATTCCAACAACCTCACACCCTTTCCACCTAAGCTTTGTCCAACAAACGAAAATCGATTGTTCAAGATATTATGATCGTCGATTGGCTCCCTGATGCCAAACCTGACATGGAGGTCGATCGTGTAATGCGAATGGCGTTATTGAAGCTAAAAAATGGGAAATGGAGAGAGTCGGCTGACGTGTTGGGTATTATTGGGGAAATGAAAGATCAACATCTAGTGATTAAATTTTCCCTCGAGAGACCTATGAGCATCTTCATTCATTATAATTCTTCCTCAAATTCTTAGATGAGTTACACTGCCACCTACACATTTTAAGATTTTCTCACTCTAAAAATTAATCTTTCCAATGGTTTTAATTCGTCTCTCATTCTTACACGAGTCTCACTACCAAATCATCCACTTTATTTACATTATTTTTTATTTTTATACTTTGCAAATAATTTAATTAATACATATATTGTTTCATAAATAAATTAATTAGTTTATATTTTTTATTAATATATTGCATATTCAACCATTTGGGAAAAAATATCAGAAGAAGTGAGGATATAGAAATTGATGAGATAGAAAAAATAAAATTGTAGAGAGAATCTATATATATATATATATATATATATATATATATATATATATATAAACTAGATAGTCTAAAAGAGGTAAAATCCCGCCAAAATGCACTTGCTAAAAAAGGAAAGTCATATTTGAGTATTATTATATAGTAGTTAGCATGCATTGGGAACATAAATTTGATTTATTGATTACACAACTCTCAAGATTTATTGAAAATGTGCAAATATGCACATGTTGTAGAAAATACCAAGTTTCTATGTAGTAGTATTTAATAAGAGTAGCCACCCATGTGAAAATCCATAAATATAAATCTTTTTTGGTGCATACTTAATTTACTGATTAATTAAAATAAGCAAATAACATTAGAATAAGAACAAATGTGCTACAAAAAATATTTTCATTGAATACATGTGATTACAAAATAAAATATAACCACAATTAATTATAAAAAGTCTGCTATGGAAATCTTCATATATGACTTGTCTGTATTTGAAACTTTTGTGTCTCTTTCATCATATCCGAAATTATAATATCAAAACAAAATTTATTTTTACAAATAAACACAATTAATTATAACTTATTGGTAAATCATAGGAATATATATGATTAAATTATAATAGTAGATACCAACCACAAATTTTAAATATTTAATAAATCTATATGTTATATAGAGAAGAATATACATTTGAATTACTATTTATACTACTTAAGATCCTAAATTTTAATAACAAAAAATATTAATTATTAAACTGTATAAAATTATGAACGAGAAAATGACTTAAACAATTCATAAAATATTAGATTAAATGATATCAATTATACCGATATAATTTGTTCCCTTCATCATGTTTTTTCTTAATTTTTTTATTTTGTTTATTATCTTCATTTTATTTGTGTATAATTTAATTAAGAGATATATATATGCTCGTGCGTTTAACGCACGGGTGTAAAACTAGTTAAGAGTAAATTTTTAAAAGAAAGAATGGGGGAAAATATAAGAAAATGAGAACTATTTATAGGAGAGATTTCAAGACAATGTTGGGCTACCCATTTTGACAGTTTTTTTAACGGTCCAACTTAAAATAAATAAATAAAAGCACAAATGCACAAAATGGTAACAATTCAAAAATTGAAAAAAAATGGAAAATAAAAATGGAAAAGACATCAAAACGATAACATTGCAAAAATAAAATAAAAAAACAAGGGGAAGACACATTGGCCCACGGTGATAGAGCCCCGCTCACGCCCACACTCGCACGTGTGCTGCACGAGCTCCAGCCATGCGTGCGGTGCCACCCACTCTCTCCCACACGGCTCTCTCTCTCTCTCTCTCTCTCTTGGCCGATTATTAATCAAGAATTTGAAAAGAAAATTCTCCATGAAGAATCCTTCCCATTGGTGTACAATTCTTGTCCTAAATGAGAATTGTCTTAAAAACATCCAATGTGGTTGCTCTAAGGAGTACACAATCAGGATAATACTGATTTTACCGGTGGTGAGTGAATTGACGGCACTAGATTTAGAGCTGAGGTTTAAGGAAATATTGGAAGAGGTGATTGAAAGCTTGGTTGTTGTCGATCATGTGATTCCTTCGGGGACATCACCACACTAATTAGTTTTTTCTTCAGATATTGGAGTTGTATCTTTACTGTTGTGTGGACACTTTTTCGGTTTCTTTTCATTTAAAAAAATATGAAAATTAATTTGTTGTAGAAAAACTAAATGCACGTGGTCTTTTTTCAAATATTTGGGGAAGAAGGCTTGTGGCCTTTTTTTCAACCATAGGGATTCGATTATAAATTTTGATATAGGTTCGATTTGTGAAAATTTTATTTTAGCCCTTACACTAAATGTATGTGGGAGATACATGGGCAACTTAACGGTATTTCACTAACGGCATCCATCAAAATGACTAAAACTGTAAAAATTTGAAACTTTTAGGACTCAATTGTTATAAAAAATTGTTAAACGTCTAATAATGAGAATGTCCCAAAGTCAAGGAACCAATGGTGCAATTAACCCAAAAACAAAAGAAAACAACAAAAATAAAAATAAAAATAAAAGCAATGGAGTTGGCGGAAGACTGACTTAGATAAGGAGGGTTGGGTATCGGTTCTCTCTCCTGTTCAGTTTTTGGGGCAAAAATCCTTTCCAAGAAACACCACCACAGAGTGACAGTTAAAAGGCGCACACTTGCCTCGGAAACCATGGCGGGAATGGCAGCATCCTCTTTATGCTCTCCCGCAACATCTTATTCTCTTTCATTTTCATCAAAACAATTCCATCTACCAATGCGAGTTTTCTTCCGAAAGTCCACCCGTCCTAGATTTCCAAGTATATCTTTCTTTTTTTATTTTTAATCAATTTTGCTTACTTAAAAGTGTGGGTATATGATTTTTTATTGGGTTTGCTAATGATGTTCAAAAAAACTATCTATTTTATTCAGGAATTTTTGCATTCTCCAGTAATGATATCAAGGTGGGTTCCAATATTGAAGTAGATGGATTCCCTTGGAAAGTTATAGGTAATATACTTGATTTAACTTGCTGGTGAATATTAGTGGTTTAGTGATGCGAATTCCGTGTTAGACTGTCGGCGAAACATCCTAAAATGGCAAGGATAATTGAAATAGCCCCTCTTTTCTCTTTTGTTTGTCTCAAAAACATAGTCCCATTTCTAAACATAGTACTAATAATTTTGGTTGCAAGTTGAAAAAGATACAAGCAAATCTTCAAAAGCCTGATTGTTAAATATGACTATTTTTTTGGGGGACGATTACATAGTGAAAAGAAGTGGAACATAGTGAGTTTAGGTCTTATTACACAGGAAATAGTTGGCATATAAATGGGGATGGTGAACTTGGTGTTGGTCTAGTAGTCGATAAGTACTGATTGAAAATGTTGACATTGTAACGACAAAAGGGGAATGTGCTAATACCTAGAGTTAGTAGTTGGGATATACACTCTATCAGCCCCAAATTGAGTGTCCCTTCTTTTTCTTTTCTTTTTTCTCAAAAATTAAAGAAGTTCACCTTTAGGCCATTATAGTTGTACATAGACATGGATCCCCTTAATGTTCACAATGTAGTATTGCCTGTGCACCTTGGGACACGATAGGTAACCAAGATGAATTTAATATTTTATAGGAAAAAAAACTCTCATTTTGGGAGAATTTTTTTCAATGGGCCACTCAATTTGGGACTGTTGAGTTTGGTATGCATTGTTGGGCCCTTAGTTAACAACTTAAACTTTCTTAACATGATATCAGAGCTCTAGGTTGGGATACCTTAGTGAGACATTTGTTTTTCTCCCCACGTATTGGGCCTCTCTTTAACATCTAAAACTTTTAGATAAGTTGATAATTTAGTAAGGACGAAGGGAACCTTATTCTTATTCATGCTTATTGTTTTTCACTTTCTTCAACGAGTGAATGTGTGTGTGTACGAGTATGTTTAAGGATCAAAGGATTGCTAGTGCCCTTTTGCCTAAGCAAGCATGTACTCCATCGGCATCCCAAAATGGGTCTCCAGTTTTTGTTTTATAAAAAATAAGGAAGTTGATTTTTTGGTCATTTTAGTTGTATATAAACATGAATACCCTTAGTGTTTGTGTTATGGGCTTTGTGTTAAATTAGAATTAGGACCTGAAATTGATAAAGACAATTACCATTTCTTTTTTTGATAGGTAAGTGTGACCCCCTGTTGGTATGTGGATTGGAACCAAGGACCTCAAAATCTTTGCCTGAGGGCCCTTGTCATCTCTTACCAATGAAGTACCAAAATTCCTAAAACTCTTAAGATCTTTGCCTTTGTGCCCTTACTATTTCTTACAAATGAAGTACCAAGATTCCTAAAACTCTAATTTATTATCGAACTTTTACATGAAAAGTATCATCCTTCTAACATTCATTGAAACAAGATCTTCAATTAGGTCTTCAGAATCAAATTCTTCAGAAAATCAATCTCAGTTGTTACCAAAGCTAATCCATTAATTTGTATATATATATATATATATATATATATATATATATATATATAAATATAAATATATATAGGCTACAAATAGAATTAGCACCCCCCAAAAAAAAAATTTGGGACTCTTTTCAATTCCCAATGTTGAACGTTGGCAGGCCAGCCTGTTTACACCATTGCAAGCTGGGGCGGATCTAGGATTTTGGTACCATGTGGGCTACGTGTTTAAAACATATTGTAAACAACAATAACCGTGAAAATAACTTCATTAATCGAAAAAAGAAGTTACATGTAGTTGGTGAGTCTGGTTTTGGTTCTGTCTCTACTTTCCTTCAGATGCTGTTCAGAGATTTTGGCTGGGGTAGGGATGGTAGTTTACTTTGGCAATGTCAAGTGTTTGCAATCCTGTGGTGTCTTTGGACTCAGAGAAATTCCAGGGTCTTCAGGAATCATTTGTTGTCTTGGTCTCTTCTCTGGGATAGAGTTGTTTTTATGGTATCTTTTTGAGATTTGGGTAGGGGTGCCTTTCGAGGAGTGCCCATCTCTGTGATCCAGTTCTAGCTTTAAGCTCTTGTATTTTTAAATATTTTTCTTTTCGGATGGACTTCTAGTTTGTCCTACTGTATTCTTTGCTGGTTGATCTGATCTTCTTTTCTTGTCAAAAATTAAAAGTAACTTTTCTAACTTTTTAACTAGAAAAATGGATCTGGCTACTGGATGCCCTCTGTTGATGGTGTCCAATAACTTGTTTTGGTGTTAGATATTTTAGGATATTAGACTGCACCTGTTAATGTCATTAACTCATGATTCATATGATACTTTCTCTAATTCCAATGGCAGAGGATACATTGACAAAAAAAACAATTTTTTACTTTTGCATGGGCTTGTGATGTATATGTTTGTTAGCATGATATCTTGTTTAATAATTGAATTGGAATATGAATCTAATTAAACCCGTACAAGCATTATGTAGTTAAAATGTTTTCTGCCTTAGAGATGTCGACTTTGTATCTTCCTTGTTCTGATTCTACATTTGTTTGGTAAAAATGGACAGAGTTTCTTCATGTGAAGCCCGGTAAAGGGGCTGCTTATGTGCGGACCACACTGCGCAATTATGTGACAGGAAGCTCTGTTGAAAAAACATTCCGAGCTGGAAGCAAGGTATACAAATTTTTGTTTACTCAATATGGTAGTCTTTAAGACTAGAAATTTAGATGCAAAACGTAATACCAAAAGCTCTAACAGAAAGATAGTACTACTATATTTCTTAATGTAAAATAAGTATGTCGAAGCCTTGTATTAAGTACGGACGTAGCTGTCTTTTCTTGTCAATATCTGTCATCTTCTGCATCTGTTGTTAGGGGGCACTTCATATGAGCTCTTTTTTTTTTTTTTGATACGTAAGTGTGACCCCTTGTTAGTATGGGGATTGGAACCAAGGATCTCAAGGCCTTTGGTTGCGAGCTCGTTGCATTAGAGTTGGATATAATTGTCTTTTCATATTTTGGAGGAAGTAGATGTACAAGAGTCCCGAACACTGTGTTAAATAGGGGACTACGATGTACACTAGATATCTGCCATAGCATATATAGATGGAAAAACCGAATCACTCACTTGACTGTTATTATAATACTCCCTCCATCCCAAAATTATTGTCTTCTTTTCCTTTTTCGACCGTCCCAAAAAAATTGTCTTGTTTAGAAGTTTTCTTTTTAGGAAAATACTTCCAATTCTACTACCTTTACTTTTTCTTCCTACTTTATTTATGGGCCACATGTATATATGGGCTTTAAAGGAAACTATACACTATACCAATACTAATAATCACATCAAATGTTTTTTCTTAATCTGTGTGCCGGGTCAAACACGACTATAAATTTGGGATAGAGGGAGTAATAATCTTGTATCATCTCAGTATGTATGCTTGGACGTATGCGCCAATAACCAACCACTGGATTTGGATGCATATTCATTTAATCATTTTATCATCAGATTCGGAGTAAAGGGTGACAAGGTGATTTGACGACTGAGCACTTATATTCTGTCAATACTCGTCCCTAGTTCCATGTGACATTACATGTAGATAGCAAGTGGGCAGAAACTCTTCATTGTATAACAAAGATATAGTGACTAGGAATTTGCCATTATCATTACATAACAAATGCATCCTGTGATAAATAAGTAGTTAAATACTACTCTGTTCCAAAAAAATATTTTCATTTGGCAAGTCAAAACTTTTTTATTTTGTATTTTGCTTCTATATTATTTCGTTTAATTTGCAGTAACATCAACCTTTTTTATGCGATTAATTAGGATGTCGTGTCTCTAAAAGAGAGAATTTTTTATTTTTTTTAAAAATAATGGAAGTCAGGTTAAATTTTAGAAATTAAACTGTTTTTTTGGGACAAACAAAAGTTGAAAGCGAGACTACTTTTTTTTGGTGGGGAGGGGGGCAAAGGAAGTAAGTGTTTTGGAGAACCACTCATCTGAAAAGACAATTTATTTTTTGAAAAATATTGGAAGTTTACACTAAAAATTTAGAGATTAAACTGTTTTTTGGGACCTTTTTTTGTTTTTTTTTTTTGTAAGTGGGACTATTTATATTTTGGGTCAGAGAAAGTAAGTGTTGGATGGAGAACGACTCATCTGAGATTTGTGGCTGAACTGCTAAGTCCCCAGTGAAACCTCTTGGTTACTTAAACCATTAGGGTCTTGCTTGGCACTTGGGAGTAGGTCATTATGACAACAGCATTTCATTTTCTGATTTTTTCTTGGTGACACAATTTTTTCTATTTTCATCAAACATTTGGAGAACAATCTTAATTTATCTAACTTGACGGGATGTGCGATTGTTACTTTAGATAGAAATGGCGGATATCTCTAAGGAGGCAAAGCAATACACATACAAGGATGGTGCTCAGTTTGTTTTCATGGACTTGGTATTATTCATTTCCTTTTGATGTAATATGTTTGTTGATAAGCCTATTTCCTATGACAAAGCAACTTAGCCAGGCCTTACAAAAGAAAATGCACAGCTTTTTCACTCTTGGTTTTCACTTAAATTTGGTGTATCTCAGAGTACATATGAAGAATATCGTCTTAATGAGTCAGATGTTGGAGATAGCAAGAAATGGCTAAAAGAAGGGATGGATTGCAATTTGTTGTTCTGGAACGGAAATGTATGCTTCCATTTGTACTTTTTTTTAGCCTTGGCATTGTTCTATCTTAAAACCACAATGCGTGTTCATAATCGCTTTCAGCACACAGTACTTCTTTGTGAAGCCCATTGTACCTCTCGGCCATCCCTTAGGGTTTAAAAATACAATATTTATTGTTAGTATGGTTGCAGGTTATTGGCTTTGAACTACCCACCACCGTTAAGGTGAAAGTAGCTGATACTGATCCTGGTCTAAAAGGTGATACAGCATCAGGTAATATCAAGGATAATGCTAGCCTTTTGGCATGTTATCTCCCGAAAATTGCAAGCTTAAATTTTAGTAACTTTTCCCCTTATTTTCTGTTGATTTTGTGGCAGGTGGATCAAAACTAGCCACAGTTGATACAGGTGCTACTCTCAGCGTGCCTTTGTTTGTTCAAATAGATGATGTAATTTTGGTGGATACGAGGAATGGGCAGTACATGAGTCGTGAATGATTCAAAATGTCTTTTTGTAATGTTGGCAGAAAGTTTTGCCCAATTATGTCTGCCAATCGGTGTCAGAAGATACTTTGGGACTTCCTACTGTAAAAGAGTTATCTTCGACTAATTGATTGAGTTTAACACGTGTTAACCAAGAAATTCTCAAAGCAAGTTGCTCCTAATTTTTTTAAGAGTAAAGTGAGTTGCTCATATTATGAAGGGAAGTTACTTAATCCTTTGGTGCCTCTTAGAAATTCACAATAAATTGGTGGGATAAGCTAATTGCACTCCAGTCTTCAATCAAGGCACCCTAAAGTACAATGCAAAAATCATTATGTACAACTAAATTAAAGTAGTACTCAAGTGTCATGGTTAAAAAGAGGAGTGCCAATCTTAAACAAATCAAGCCATTGGAGCGACACTTTTCTGCTTTTGATGATTGAAGAAAGAGTTCACGCATCCACTGCTTACAGGGTACTTTTAGCATTGCTAATTGTTGCGCGAACTGTCGAGGTAGCTAGACAACTAACCATATTGGCTTTCCTCGACAACTCAGTCCCTAGACCATTAGGCAATGCGGGTCGAATGCTCCTAGCAGCCAAAAGTTGGGAAACCTAGGCCTCTGCTTGGTAGCTGTGCGGGCTCATTGCCAAAGCCGTAGACCCCCTTCATAATAAATTTGAATTCTCGCAATGGAGTAAGAAGACAAGGTAGTATTTAAAAGCGGTGCCTGGATTGCATTGACAATCTCGAGCTCAACCAATATGGAACGAGGTAGAAAACATGATTCTCTTAGTGCCGCATCAATGCATTACAGACCCTTTGTAGAGACTCGATCAAGAGTTCTTATTACAGGTGAATGCCCTCTGGGCTCGCTCTTGGGCACCACCCCTCTTTTCAATGCTACACTATATACACAAGCAGCACTGGACACCATTCTTTGTTGATTCAATGCTCTGATCAAAACGTTGAAAGTAACTATACTTGGTATTCCACCCTTTGCATACATCAAAACCAAGACTAACAAGGCCCCCTCAACCTTCCCCTCCGCAGAAAGGCCTTGAATGACTTTCTCGAATGTAAACGCTCTCAGTGAAAACCCAGCCGTAACCATCTTACATAAGTTAACAAAAGCCTTATCTATTTCATTCCCATTGCAATATGCCTCAATAACAAGCTCACGTGCACAAGGGTGAATGTCACAAACCCCAACAGACATTTTATCAAACACTTCATAGGCATATATTAACAGCCCCTTATCCTTCCTAGATCTCCTGCATAGCCCTCTAAGTAATGAATTCATCAGCTTCTCATCCACTTCATAACCAACCTTCATCATTTCCTTATAAATTCTCAACGCTGCTCTAATTTTACCCCATTTTAACAACCCATGCATCAATGTGTTATAACTAATGTAATCAGGAAAACAACCACTCTCCTTCATTTTCTGCAACAAACGAACACCCTCCAATGGCCTCCCTTCCCTAAAAAACCCATTAAGGAAAGTATTATACGCAACGACATTAGGCACCAATCCCAATCCAATTGCTTCATCAAGTAACTCCATGGCCTCATTTGATCTACCCACTTTGCAAAAACCATCCATGACAGCAGTGTATGTGTAAATATCAGGCTTTTTTGTAGATTTTTTGATCTTCGACAACAACTTATAAGCTTCTTCAACTTTGCCCAAATAACACAACCCCTTTAACACACAGTTGTAGGTATAAATAGTAGGCTCACATTTGACTCTACGCATGACCCCAAAAACTTCAATTGCCTCATGTAATCTTCCCTTCTTGCAGAATGAGTTGACCAAGTCAGTGAAGTGAGCAACATTGGGTTGGAAACCAGTTTCTATCATTTGGTACAAAATTTTCTTGGCTTCAGTGGGTTCATTTTTCATCAAGAAATCATTGAACAAAGAAATGGATTGAAACTCACCATCACTCTTGATGGTTTCCAGTTTCTGTGGAGGGAGTAATGACTTGTTTCTCTCAGGAAAATGTTCTACATGTGGTTTAGAATTTCGTTTTTCAAGAATTGGGTTTTCTTCTTCAATTGGGTAGTCACTGTTTGATTGGATTCGGGCAGACACTTTGGAAGGGGTTTGATGTGTTGCCAAAAGAATTTGCTTACCTGGTTGGGATTCATTCTGGACGTTAAAGAAAAAAACAGGATTTGGCGAATGGAATTGGAGGAGGGAGTTAGGGAGAAAGGAAGGTGGAGGGCATGAAGGGAATGAAGAATACATGTGCGTGTGCGTGTGCGTGTTTTCCAATTTCTGAGGAGCCAGTCGCCAGAGAGGGAGACTGGTAGCAGCTGCAAGCCTTCAATTGTATAAACCAAATCTATATATATATATATATATATATATATATATATATATATATATATATATATTTAAAGTTGGTGAGGAGCACTATGGTTGTGCCACCTCACCCACTTTAGATAAAACTTGATTCTTATGCTTTCATATTTGACTCTTTATATTTCATCAATTATCTAATAATAATATCTATTAACAATTATTATGATAATGGGTATTAAGTAATAACTATATACTCCCTCCGTCCCTAAATAATCGTCCTGCTTGACCCGGCGCACAGTTTAAGAAAAAGTAATTAACTTGATTATTTATATTGGTTTAATGTGTAGTTTCCTTTAATGCCCATGTATATGTGGCCCATAATTAAAGTAGAGTGAAAAAGTAAGGGTAAAGTGGTAAAAGTGATGTTCTAAAAAGGTAAGTTTCAAAGTGGACAATTATTTTGGGACGGACGAAAAAGGAAAGGAGGACGATAATTTAGGGACGGAGGGAGTATAATAATAGAGATATTTATCTAAGGACTTTTCACAATAAACAATAGCTAGGAACTTGAGCTAATACGGGAAGGAGTCGAAAGGACTATGGTCTCTCACCTTCTCGCCTCCTCTCTATTATAGTTTTGTTTTATTGATTTCTTTGAAAGGGTTTCTCTCTCCTTCATGCCCCTCTCTCTCACAAGCTCTAATAGACGTGGATGGAGGTGTCCCAAATTATGACGATAAAGAAAGGAAATCTGAGCGGAACGGAGGGATGTCAATTCACACATGTTAAACAGGTAATTTGGTTCTGGTAATTTTCTTGATTTTTGGTGTCTTTTGGATCCAATTTCAGTATGTAGTTGTAGATACGAAACTAAAAGATTTCTGGGAATTATCTGTGCATCTTTTGAACATATTTCTCGAGCTTAGATGAACAGCTCGAACGACATCTCAGTAGAGCTTGGACTCTGGAGAAAAACAAGAAGAAACAGGAATTTGACGACTTTGTCCCCGCCACCGCCGCAACGGCGGCGGCAACCTATGTCGATCCCGCTAACAAGAGTAAGCGAGACAGAGTGGGAGATCGACCCTTCCAAGCTCATCATCAAGAGTGTCCTTGCACGTGGCACTTTCGCACCGCCCAGTGGCATCTACGACGGTCTTGACGTCGCCGGTAAATCTTTATCGATTTGTTTGTTAATTTATTTGGGGGTTTTGCCTTCAATTGACTCATACCCATGTCATTCTTTGACCCCCATTTTTTATGTTCTTAAATGTTTGCGTGTATGCAAATATAGATGACAACCCAGTTTTTTATTTTGTTCTTTTTAGGTGATGATCAAATACCCAGTTGGTTTACTTTACTGAACATGAAGATTCTTTGGCAATTTAATTTCTTTTTCAGCGGCTAATTTGATTTGAAGATGAGAATATTCATTATGCAGTTAATGTTATTAAGGTCCGCTTAGATTTAGTTGGACCTATATTAGATTAAGGGGACCTTTGCAATATTATCTCTATTGTCTCAGCCCTTTGATGAAGTGGGCGAACTTTTAACTGTTTTTGCCATCCCATTAAAGATGAACTTTTAACTGTTTTTGCCATCCCATTATTTTCCCTTTACTTTTGGCTGCATAGTTCAATTGGACTTTCTTTATGAGATTATTTTATTCAATTTTTTGGTGATAGATGGGTAAAGGAAGTGGGTGAGGTGGCACAACCATAGTGCTCCTCACCAACTTTATATATATATATATATAGAGATTACCCAAGAGATTGAAGCTTATTTGTATTAGTGAGTGATTAATTAAGGTCCCATTCATCTCTGTTGATTATATCATTTTCCATTTTGAACAATAGATCCACTAATAGTTAGATGCATGACAATCATCTATTTTTGTTACTGACTTTTTAAATTGCAATTGCAGGCATGGCTTGGTTTAATGGACCATGCTGCGGAGGAAATTGATGCTTCTCAAATTAGATACAATTGTCAAGCACAACATAGGTACTTGACATGGAAAGCTGAAAAGGTACTTTTCCCAGCATCCTCCAATACGATCGAGCAGCTCTATCTCACCAAAATGGAAATGCAAAGGGTCTTTAGATAGAGGAGGAGGGGAGAAAAAATAATAATTTGGTTCTCATTGTGTTATTATTGTAACAATAAAATGACAATAAATTTCATTTATTTGAGTATTGAATATGTAACCTTTAATAAGCAATCATTCAAATTTTACTTACAAACTTATGTAACCGAATTATTCATTTACTTTTTATTTGAATAATGATAATAATAAATTGAACATAATCATTACTTTCTGAATTGACCGACCTTTAAACTTCATTTTACCGATTTGTAAGTTATTTTACAATTAAATTTATTATTAAATAACATTGAAATACCATTTCATGTTTCAATTAATAGATTTATATTATATAATATATCTTATAAAATAAATATGTACCATATTTAATAAATTTAATGAGAAAAAAAAGTAAAAACTACCCGTGCAGAGCACGGGTTATACACTAGTCTATCGAATGACAAGTGTGTTATACCTTCCGTCCATAAATTATAGTTATTGGTAGAATTGTACACAAGTATCACAAAACACATTTAATTGGATTATTAATATTAATTTGATGTGTAGTTTACTTTAAAGTTTATATGTATGTAGCTCATAATTAAAATATGATAAAAAAGTAAAGGTAAAGTGGTAAAATTATGGTCCTAAAAAGGAAAATTTCAAAAAAAAGATAATTATTTTGGGACGGACGAAAAAAGAAAACATGACAATAATTTGGGACGGAAGGAGTATAAGTATATATGTACTATTCACAAGAATATATGTATATATAATCAGTACTCATCCGTTTTCAAATTATCGTCATCCTTTCATTTTTCGTCAGTTCTAAAATAATTGTCGTTTTTCAAAACTTTTGTTTTTAGGAAAACACTTTACCACCTTAACCTTACTTTTTCTATCTACTCTAATTATGAACACATACTCAAGGATATTAAATAAAATTACATTTCATCAATATTTATAACATAGATACTTAATACATCACTTTTTTAAAAATTGGACCAAAGTGTCCTCATAATTAAATGAAAATATTTTTTTTTGAGTATATGGACTGGCCATTGGGCAGTCCATATGGGTTGGGCTGAAAAAAAAGTTAGAAAAAATTGCGGGCGGTCCCTTTTCCCGTTAATTTAATGAAAAAAATTACAAGCTGGTACATCTTTTAAAACATGTTTTCAAATGAATCCAGTTATTTTTTAGACATATCTTTCAGGTACAATTTTTGAGCGAAAATACGTCACTGCCCCTTTATGCACGTATTCTTACGAGTGGATAATGAATTTGTGGACGACAGCCCGACCTCGTCTCATCGTTTCAATCTCCAATTTCAAATCCCCAGAATACCTCTCATCTGTTTCCACTCCTACCGATCACTAGCTTGTTCTTTCTGGTCACATTAGGTCTCCTTTTTCTTTGAATTTCGTTCACCCTCACTACATTATGGTACGACGATCTCCTTATCTACACCTAAATTCCTAATTAGAGCTACAACCCCCCCACAACCAAGGTCCAAGATATTAATAAATAAAAATGAATGATGGAATGGAATGGAAGGCTGAAAAGACCTGAACAACGCGATGATCTTTGTGATGGGTCAAACAGTAACAGCAGAGAGCATCTCCAGAACAGTCTAAGCAAAACATATTGCATTCACTCTTATTGGAATCCCCATGGGTTGGACAGGTGACGAAGTAATCAGCTTTAAGCATTGGTTTCAACCACGGAGGACCCAAATCCAATCCTTCTTCTTTTTCCATTCTAAATATTGGGCTCACCTACAGGGAAGGGAGGTGGAGCTTGTTTGGGAGAAGGGTAGAGATGGGAATTTTGGGGGGGTCACTGGGTGCAGAGGATTTGGGCGAAGGAAATTGGGAAAAGGACAAGGCCGGCGACTTTGTGCTGTGGATGATTTGGGGATGGCGAAGGTAGTTGGGGTTTGGGTATTTGGAGAAGGAGCTGGATTGCTCGCTCGGCCAGAGAAGATGAAGAATGACATACTAGCAAAAAAAATCTTCATTGCTACTCTCATTCGCTTAACCCCATCTTGTTGGTATTGCAGCGGGGATCCTCTTTTAAAATTCACGTTGCACAACCTAGTGCATGGGTTTGTCAACCTGATGCCAGGAGCATTTGACATCAACAACTTGATGCCTGAATTATTATATTTTTTTTCACCTGATGCCAAGCCTTGGCATCAACTTTTTGACATAAGTTTTTTTGATTTTTTTTTTGGTTTGAATAAACTGTGAAATTAATGTTGATGTCAATCCTTGACATCAGCTTTTTTGAATTTTTTCTCACCTGATGCCAAGCCTTGGCATCAGCTTTTTTGAATTTTTTTTGTTTGAATAAACTGTTAAATTAATGCTGATGTCAAACCTTGGCATCAGTCTTATTGGAATTTTTTTTTCACCTGATGCCAAGCATTGGCATCAGCTTTTTGGCATCATCTTTTTTGAATTTTTTTTTGTTTTGAATAAACTGTGAAATTAATGCTGATGCCAAACCTTGGCATCAGTTTTTTTGATTTTTTTTTTGCCGGATTAGATATGTCTTCATTAATGACATTTTTGTCATTTAGCAATCAATTTGTAATTATATGACATGTCCAAAAAATTAATGGTCCTAGATGAAAACATGTTTTTAAAATTATAACCACTTGAATTTTTTCCTAATTTAATCGTTCCAATCCCTTTTTTTTTTATTTCAACCAGAAACAGTACTTTTTGTTAGGAAATGACTACGTTAACCTTAACGAACACTTAAGGCATGACTAGCCGTGTGAACCGTAATTCAAAAGTCACTTTTGAGATCAAATTGATTATGTTACCCTCAATGAACGCTTAAGGGATGAGTATTCGCGTGAACCGCGGTTCAAAAGTTACATTTGTGATTGAAATGACAACGTTGCCCTTAATTACACTTAATGGATGACTAGCTGGTTGAATCCCGATGCATATTTTTATATACCACGGTTCAAAACCTTATTTAAACATTTTATTATCTCTTTTGTAAATCGTCGTTTCTTTCATATTCGTATTCCTATTCATGATTTAAATATCAAGAGTCAGTATTAAATAAATCGAACTGCTCGTCACGTATATCAAGAGCCAGAATTAAAGGTAACAACCCTTCTTCTTACTTTTTTCGCCCTTAAATATTTACTGTCATTTATTCATTCTTTATTCATAAGTATCATTCATTCTTCCTTAATTCCTTATTCATAAGTATATTTTTATACTGCGATTCCACGTTCAACATTTGTTTTAAATGCTGTCTCTTGATATTCTAATTTCAAAAAAATATATATATGCACCGCGGTATAGAAATATGTTCAAAGCGATATATCAAAAAGGGAATCGCAGTGCAAAAACATTATTTTGGATTTACAACAAATGAAAGGAAATAAGGAAGAAAGAAAAATGGTTATGAATAAAAAAAAAGAAATGAAATAAGATATTTAAATATGAGAAAATGAAGAAGAAGGATTGTTTGTCATTAATTTCTTACTCTTGATATTCGGAATCGTGGTTCACAAAGTAAGTACTAAAAAAATAAATCGCGGGTCAAAAATATGTTGGACTATTTGAAAAAGAAACTTTTTTGCACCGCGGTATATCTAAAAAGGGAATCGTGGTGCAAAAAATATGTGAGCTTAATTGATAAAGGAACATTTTTTGCACCGCGATAGATAAACTTGACGTAATACGCTTATTGCTCATTAAGGGTATCACAGTCTTTTTGCATCTAAAAGTGACTTTTTCCGGCTTTAAAAAACATGTACTTTAACGATTAAAAACTTGAGAAAGTGGATCGTCCCGAATTTTGCCCAAAAAGTTATATGGACTAGACATTGTGCAGTCCACATGGGTTGGTTTGGAAAAAAGAAAAAGAAAAGAGGTATATGGACTAGGGTTGGGCAGTCCCTGGGGTTGGGCTTGGCACAGGGACTATGGGTTGGGCAGTCCCTTGGGCGGCAGGTGGTGACTGACAACGGAAAGTAGTGGCAGTTGGTGGCAGTGTTCAAACAATTTTTTTGTTTTAATTTTGTTATATATATATATATATATATATATATATATGTGTGTGTGTGTGTGTGTGTGTGTGTGTGTGTGTGTGTGTGTGTGTGTGTGTGACTAAGAGTAATATAATATTTTCATAACCAAAAGTGTTGTATTTAGTATTTCATAGGTGTTGTATTAAGCATTTCCCTATTTATAATACAGTTAATTACTTTTTCTTAAACGTTGTATCGTGTCAAAGAGGACAATAATTTAAAAATGGAGGGAGTATTTGGTATTTATTTATTTGAGAGTTGCAACTTTTGAGATTTTGTCTCTAAACCAAATTGTAGACACATTTTTTTTGGATCGGTTGTGTCTCTTCTTAGGCAACAACTGAGCCCCTATAAATAGAGTTGGTTTTATCCGAATTCGGTAACAAATTTTCTTCTTTCTATTCTTCGATTCTTCCATTACAACATTAATTGATTTTCCAAAAAATATTCAAGGAGTGTAGCCTTTAAATTTTCAGTGTATAGAATTTGTTTCTTGGAGGTGAAATTCATTGAGACCATTACTCCATAAAGTGAGACGAAATAAATACCTTAAAGAAAACATCTTACAGTGTGTCTAACCTATTGTTTTCATACCCAATAAAATCGAGTCATATACAACAATTTTAAGGTATTTAATTTTGAAATGAGGTCAGTTATGGTTTAAGGGTACTTCCTGAAGCAGATAAGTTAGAGAGGTTGAACGGACTAAATTAACTACAAACGCTGGAGTTTGAAGATGGAATACCTTCTCACCATAGCGAAGGTATTCTATGTGTTATGTGATCCATGTTCGAAGGAGGCTGAAGATGAAAACACAACTGAGGCATAGAAAATCGAGGCTGCTGAAAAGGTGTTTCACCATTCTGCAAGCATTGAACAACACATTGTTCAACGTGTTCCAAATCCACAAGACTGCTGCCAAACTTTGGTTTGCTATCAAACAGAGGTATGTCAATGAAGATGTTGTTATTAAATCTTTTTTTGTTAATAAATTTGTTGAATACAAGATGTTGGATTTGAGATCTATCATTGATCAGGTTAATGAACTCAACAACATAGTCATCGAATGTGTCGATGCGAGTGAACCCATTTCTGAAACTTTCCAAGTTTCAACCATCATTGGAAAACTTCCACCTTCGTGGAAAGATTACCAAAAGAAATTGAAACATAAAAATTAGGTAATCTTTTTAGATGAGCTTCTTCAAGGCAACTAAATCGATACTAAAAGTCTTAAACGTGATGGTTCGATTTCTGAGAGGATTGATGGTATAAAATATGTGAAAGAAAAAAGTGATGCAGTAACTTTCAAGGGAAACCAAGAGAATTTAAAAAAAGAGAGAACTTAAAAAAATAATGGAAATGTGAATGCTAAAGAAAAGCATAAAGGTCAATGGATTCTAATCATATTGGCTGTAAGTGGGTTTTGAAAAAAAAAAAAAACTCAAAACATACAATGGTATAAAAAGTTTAAGAAAGAAATTAGGAAGTTTGGTTTTAAAAATACTAAAGGAGAAAGTTGTGTTTTTAATAAAGTTACTCTTGATTATAAAGTTCTTATAACTATATATGTTGATGACTTGCTTATATTTGGTTATGATATAAATTGTATAAACGAGATTAATAACTATCTAAAGCAAGCTTTTGAAATGGACTTAGGTTCAAATTATTTATTATAAAGTATAAACCTATGTCTTTTCTTTTTTGCTCGTTCCAAAAAATTTGAACATTTTTCTAATGTTTTATTTTTAATAAATTATTGTTACTTATCTATTTTAATTTAACGGTGAGTCTTATTTACACAATGGCTCAAAAGAATACATAACATTAACATATCAATATTTATAACAAAATTACTTTGATTTTCTCAATCGTCGGCATGCAAGGTGAGATTTGCATTGCACTGTATTGTTTTTTAGTTGGAAGAGAACAATTTCCTTTCCCTAATCCCTAGCTAGTGGAGGGATTTCGATCTCATGAGTCATGTCTGTATGATAATAAGTGATGACTACGCTAACCCTCAATATTTTAATTCCTAATGTATTTATCATATTAAGGTGATGCTTTCTTTAGGTAATGCAGAGTATATATATAGTCATATGCATGGTTACAAACATGAAACATATATAACCAAGTAACCAACACAATTATATGATGAAAATGAAATCTGTATATTGGGACTGAAAATAGGAAAGAGAAGAACTCATCTTTAAATGTCAAGGAAATTATTTTTTTAACCAACGTATTAATTGGGGGCTGACACAATTGACCATGTACTTTATATAATGCTAATTTAACAAATATATTAGTATATTTTAAAGGCAAATGACACCAATTACGTAACGGTCGTTTGCAAGTCGTTAAGGAGCGATGATGTGGATACGTATGTGGCATCGACGGCAGCTTAACGAATTTTGTCACATTTTGTATAAATTGTTTGTCCATTTCATATATTTTATTTCAAATTTTAGTATATTTGTTAAATTTGTCTTATACAAAATACGTGATTAATTGTGTCACTACCAGGTAGTATGTTGGTAAAATAAGCAATTTTCCCGTAAATGTCTGATATTGCTGCTAACAACAATATGGTTGGTGCATGCATGCGCATGAAACAATCAACAATTTTGAGCTTCCTGCACCTTTTCTACTGTTTCATCATCATCATCATCTCTCTCTAGTCTCTAGATCGATCTCGACGACGGTAATAAGTTGAGTGTCGCGACAAGTCTATAGTATTTAAATGCAGGATCGATCGATGGAAATCAAATTTGTTGTTAATTTCTATATTTTCATGAGAAAATGTACAAATATATGATGGCTTTTCAAATCTACTCCAAGTCCAATACAAGAAGCTAAATAGTTATGTTGATAGATTTTGTGTATGTAGCATTGCTGTTTTGATATAGTTTGAGCACTTGATTGAGGATTGCATTGGTACGTGAAAATTAAAAGTAGTTTAAATTTGTTCCCCAGGCCAAGGCTAGAGTTGTCAAAACGGGTAAACGAGACGGGTTTGTCCACGGGCCTAGAAAGCCCACAAATTTGACGGTCCTTGAATCTCTTGGCCCAATCCGTCCCGCATAAGGTTGGGGACAAAACAGACACTCCCACAAAAAATGCATTTATTTATTATTTTTTATTTATTATCAATTCATAAACCATTAAATTCAAAATAAGAAATTATTTCAAATTTCAAACACCAATTCTTCAACATAGGCAAGACCATTGCTTGCAGCCTTTAAACAATCAAAACTACGAATGCTATTTAAAATACGGATGCTAAAGTTGAGTTCCATTCCATCAAATGTCCAACATAAAAGAAACAAAATTTTAACAGACCAAATTAAGTAAGAATGTAATCAGGCCACTCTTGTTGTTCTTATAGGTGAAGAGTGAGGATTTTGAGAAGAAAGTCGACTGTGAAAATGCAATAGCCATCGCTAGCAAGCTAACAACATCAACTCAGCAAGTCGTCGACTCGTCGTCCTCGATAGTCGGTGTGTGATGAGCACTGTGGCGTAGCAGTGGTGGTGGAAGTCCCCGGTGTCGCACATAGTGGCATAACAGAGCCGGAGGTCAGGGCCTAGAAGGCAGCGCAATCGCCAAAGGAAGAAAGTCGGAAGCCATGCGGCGTGCTGTGCGTGAGCGTGAGAGAGAGAGAGAGATAGTATTTTCATTTTTTTGATTTTTGAGTGAGGGTAGGGTATTAAATACTAACCTTAATTCTAATTAGACGAAATGGAATGGGCTTGACCGCTTGGATTGGGCTGTGCTGTTACTAGCCCACTACTGTGCAATGTAAATGTTTTTTAAAAATTTAAGTATTATAAGAAAGAGTAATGCTAGAGTCACTCAATGAGCACTTAATTTTGGGTACTAAATGATGTGGTTTTCAATGTGTCATTTTATTTGGCATTTTATGGGCTCCACTATAAGTTAAAAAGTTATATTAATAATATGACACATAAGATGCCACATCATTTGGTACCCAAAATTAAATGCTATTAGAGTGACCCTAGCATTACTCTATAAGAAATTGCGAGTTGCTCGCCCCAATCCCTAAATGCCCGATAAAGCCGGAAAAGCTCTCATTCAAACAAATATCTAATACATTTTGGGTCCCTAATAAATGGCAAGGTGGGCATATCCACTGATATTTGCCCTATTTGATAGCTTTAGCAAGGGCCACATGCAAGCTCCTTTAACATTTAGAGTATTAATTAATATGCAATATGCATGCTTCAAGTTCTAGTACCATTCTCTCTCTACTTAATGTGCATGAATTCATGAAAAAGAAATCATATAAAAATGTTCCCTTTCTCTCCCACTAGCTACTAGCTACAGCCTACAGAGTTGATAAAGTTTGTGTGCATGAATTACGAATCATGAATTACAGAGTTGATAAAGTTTGTGTGCATGAATTACGAATCATGAATGTGTTGATAAAGTATAGCAACATCATATATTAATACTTCCATCTTGTAATTGTGCTCCCACAACTATTCAACATTTATCTTCAATTTTCAAACTTTTTTGAAACATAACGGATGGGTTACGCAAAGGTGAAATGATCCCTACCATTAAACTAGGGTTTAGCTCATCATCTCTTCTGTTTGTGTCAAGTTGAATGGGGACATGCACGGCTCATTAACGCCTTTGACCCACCAATCATTTCATTTCAAAAGCTCAGATTTTATTAATTTTGTTTAATTTGTTTTTACATATATATATATATATATATATATATATATATATATATATATATATAACTGATATTAATTATATAGTGGAGTAGTACTTTATTATTAATTTTTTTCCCTCCCTTTGACTTAAGTTTGGGTAGATTAAACCCCATTTAAGAAAATCGCACCCCGAGAAGACAACCTGAACTATAAGACGAGGTTGAATATGACAAGGCTAACTGGAGATGGAGACTGATTTTGAAGCAGAGAAAGGAACGACGAGGCAGTGCCATCTCTTTATGACAAGAAAAGGATTATAAATTGAGAATGAATTTTCTGAATTAGGATTATTATTGATTGAATGAATATGAAGCCTTGCTTCATATATATATACAGTTAACAGAAGGAAGCCTCCAACGGCTAGTGGCCTAACAGACTAACTGCCTTTCTTAGACTTTACAAAGAACCCCCTTGCATCTATAACTATTTACATCCAAGTCACAAAGCTTTCAACAGTAACAGCATTAACAAACTTCTTCCACTTTGAATTATGTTCTTCATATTTAGCTCTGGATTGGATCTCCTTCCCATGCATGTTCAGTAACCAAGTTGTTTATTCTCTGAATACCAATACTCTTGTTACCCTCCCCACAAGTTGAGGGTGTGCATATGCTCACAATCCCCAACTTGGAAATGAACTTTTAATGCAAGCTCTTCCCAAGAAATTTTGTAAAGACATCTGCCAACTGATCCTTTGTGGAGATATGCTGCAATGATATCATTCCATTCTTTATCTTTTCCCTAATGAAGTGGCAATCCAGCTCTATGTGTTTAGTTCTTGCATGATACACATGATTATTTGCCACTGCAATTGCTGAGGAGCTGTCACAAAACATTTTAACAGGTGTGTGAATATAAACTCCAAGATCCTTAAGAAGACTATGAAGCCATGTGACTTCACAACATGCAGTAGCTAGGGCCCTATATTCTGATTCTGTAGAAGATCTGGACACAACAGATTGCTTCTTGGAATGCCATGAAATAATAGATTTCCCTAACTTCATACAATATCCTGTGATGGATTTTCTATCATTTGGATTTCCTGCCCAGTCACTATCACAAAAGGCTTCCAATTGTAGTTGATTAGAAGAGGGAAGGTAAATGCCTTGTTCTGGACAGGCTTTGACATACCTTAAAACTCTATGGAGAGCTTTTAAATGAACAGCCCTAGGACATTGCACAAACTGGCTCAAGCATTGTGCTGCAAATGCCAAGTCTGGCCTTGTAACAGTCAGATACACCAACTTTCCCACAAGCTTTCTATATTCTGAAGGATTGTCTAAGATAGTACTTTCATTGACCAATAACTTTCCATTGGGATCAAAGGGAATGGTGAGTGGCTTGCTGTTGATCAGCCATGCTGCTTCTACAAGTTCCACAACATACTTTCTCTGGTTCAGATGAAACCCTTCTGCAGATCTCATGATTTCAATTCCAAGATAATATTTGATGGCCCCTAAATCCTTGATGATGAATTTATCATGCAACAACTGCTTGAGATGATTAATGGCTGGAATATTGTTCCCTCCAACCAGTATATCATCTACATAAACTAGAACCATAGTGATGCTAGTTCTTTCCTTCAGAATAAACAAGGAATAGTCTGCCATAGACTGAATATATCCCAAATCAAGCAGAACCTCAATCAATTTTGAAAACCATTGTCTGGATGCTTGTTTCAATCCATACAATGACTTTTTAAGCTTGCATACACTGTTGGGATTGTCTTGAGGTGTATATCCTTGAGGCAGGCTCATATAGACTTCTTCCTTTAAATCTCCATGCAAGAATGCATTATTTACATCAAGCTGTTGAACCTCCCAACCTTTGACTGCAGCAATGGCAAGAATAGTCCTTACAGTGACCATTTTGGCCACTGGTGCAAATGTCTCAGAATAATCTATGCCTTCAGTCTGGCTATACCCTTTTGCAACAAGCCTGGCTTTGAACCTTTCTACACTGCCATCAGAGTTGTACTTCACCTTGTATATCCACTTGCATCCAATTGGCTTCTTCCCTTGAGGCAGATCAACAATGTCCCAAGTATTATTAATCTCCAAAGCTTCAATCTCCCTTTTCATGGCCTCAACCCATTCAGTGTTCTGACTAGCTTTACCATAGGATTGTGGTTCCTCAACATGAATCATGGAATTAGCACAAAAATGATGATAATGATGCATGTAAGCCATATTTTTGTATTTAGGATAAATGGTGGAGACAACATAATCCTTCAGTTTAATAGGTGGATATCTATTCCTAGTGGATTTTCTAGGATTTTGCAAATTTTGTTCTTCATAATCACTATGATTCTGTTCTTGGCAAAGTATGGGCTCATCCCTGGGATTTGCCAAATTAGTTTCCTCAAGATCACTTAGATCCTGTTGTTGACAAGGTGTAGACTCACTTTCTATGTGATCATTGGCATTATGTGAAATATGTTGGTTAGGATTATGGACATGATCATCATGAGAAAAGTTGATATCAATAGAATCTCTTGCAGAAATAGTGGATTCAGTTTTAAAGGGAAATGTAGATTCATGAAACACTACATGTCTGGATATGAAAATCTTTTTATTTTCAATGTTGTATAGAATATATCCTTTCTGGTCTGTAGGGTAACCTAAAAGAATACATCTAACAGCCCTGGGCTCAAATTTATCAGTTGGATGCACAGATGCAAAGCAAAGGCACCCAATAGTTCTTAGGTGGTCATAGGTAGGACTAGTTTTAAACAACATTTCATGAGGAGTTTTGAAATTGGTAGCTGCAGTGGGTATTCTGTTTATGATATGAGTGGCAGCTAGAAGGCAATATCCCCAAAAATGTATAGGTAGCCCTGATTGAAACCTTATAGCCCTAGACATGTCAAGGAGATGTTGATGCTTTCTTTCCACAACTCCATTTTGCTGTGGAGTATCAACACAGGAACTTTGGTGTGCAATGCCTAAATTAATGAGGTAAGGTATGACTTCTGAGTTATAAAACTCAGTCCCATGGTCAGTTCTGCAGAATTTTATGGTGGTCTTGAAATGGTTATGAACATAGGCATTAAATTGTTTCAACAATGTGAACACATGAGTTTTAGTGGACATCAAGAAAGTCCATACACCCCTACTGTAATCATCCACAATAGTCAAAAAATATCTGCAACCATTCATAGTAGTCTTTCTATAAGGCCCCCATAGGTCACAATGTATCAGTTCAAAACATTCTTTGCTTTTAATACTACTAACATTGAAAGGCAATCTATGTTGTTTGGCCAAGGGGCAAACATTACATTTAGTTATAGTTTCAGTCTCTAAACTATTACAAAGATATGATATAGGAATGATTTTCTTGAGAGTGCTTAAAGAGCTGTGTCCTAGCCTTTCATGCCAACAAGCAATGTCATTTTTCCTAGTAGTGTTGGAACAAATGTGGAGAGTGTCTGATTTGAGGAGATAAAGTCCTTCATATAGCTCACCAGTAGCTATAGTTTGATTGCTCTGCAGGTCCTGGAAAACACATTGTGCTTGACTAATAAGTGTGCTACACTTAGTTTGTAATAGGAGTTTAGAAACAGAAAGCAGATTATACTGGAATTTGGGAACATAAAACACATTATGTAAAATGAGTTTAGGGTTAATAAAGGCTTTTCCTATGTGAGTAACATTGACTTTTGTACCATTAGGCAAGGACAAAGTGACAGGATGGTTAAGAGTCTCTACATCATGCATTAAAGTCAATGATATGCAAATGTGGTTTATTGCTCCTGAATCAATAATCCAGGTGTGCAAAGAGTGTAATTTGTGATTGTGATGATCTATAATAGAAGTACCTGCCATGTGTGTCATACCAATGAATTTGTTGTGGTCTTCTGGGCTATCCTTGGCTTTGAGCATATTCATAACTTGATTGAGCTGCAACTGCAATTGTTCAAGACTGGGCTGCACTAAGTTTGCCTTCACTGTCTCATCCCCATTTTAGATTTGCCCAGATTGGATATGCATGGCTTTAGGAGCGTCTGGTCTAGACTGGTTTCCAGAAGCAGAACTTCCTTGAACTTGTGATTTTCCTGCCATTTGACCTTTATTGTTTCTTGCCTTATGTGCAGGATGATTAGGGTTTCCAGGATGTCCTATGGGAAACCCTATGAGTCTATAGCATTCTTCCTTCAGATGCCCTTCCCTAGTACAGTAATTACAGAAGATTCCCTTCCTGAAGGGATTCTTGTTAAATCCCTGCCTGTTCTGAGTTGATGTAGCACTGTATCTTTCAGAATTGGTTTGATTCTGTCCAGTTTGTGTTATGTTGGCTGCTGCAATGAACCATGCCTCTGAGATATACCCTTGTCTTTGTGTTTCTTCCTGCCTTACCATGTAGTAAGCCTCTCCAATGGTAGGAAGAGGCTTCATTCTAAGAATTTGCCCTCTAATATTCATATAACTATCATGCAGTCCCATCAAGAACTGCATGAGATGCCTTCTTTGCTCCCTTGTTTCTTGATTCTTGGCAGATCCACATTCACAAGGGCATTTACAAAGTGTCATTGGGTCTAAAGCATTGCTTTCATCCCAATAACCCTTCATTTTATGATAATAACACTCAACAGATCCAACACCTTGCTCAAGTCTATGCAAATCTTTTTCTAATTGAAAGACTCTATGCCCATCAATGTTGGCAAATCTCTCTCCTAACTCCTTCCATATAGAATTAGCAGTAACCACATACCTGAGGCTGTTGCTAATTTCATCTGTCACCACATTGAAAATCCAAGAGATCACCATGTCATTTGCCCTAGCCCATAGGGGATATAGAGGATCTTCTTTCTCCCAAGACGCTGAAACTCCCATTGATGATCCCCAATTTGTTTTTAGCCGACAGGCAATCTCCGATCTTTTCCAGAATTGTAGTTGTGTCGTGAGTTTCGTGGCAATGAGAATAAGGCCAGGATGATCATTGTTGTGGAGGTATAGGGGGTGAATGTTGGAGTCGATTCCTATTTCTATGGCTGTAGTCTTGTTCTTGCTGCTCTGGGAAACAGATTTGGTATTCGAACTATCATCATCCATGGTGATTGGAAAGAAAAGAGAAATGGATGAATAAGAGGATGATCAATCAAGAACCAAAAATCTTGGCTCGATACCATGGATTATGCTCTAGCTCAAAAGAGAAATGAGATGAACTCTAGAGAGGATGCATCAGCCTTATCCAAAGGCCTCAAGAACGGAGAAGTATTCAATCTTGGCTCTACCATTTGTTAGGCATCATGACAAGAAAAGGATTATAAATTGAGAATGAATTTTCTGAATTGGTATTATTATTGATTGAATGAATATGAAGCCTTGCTTCATATATATATATATATATATACAGTTAACAGAAGGAAGCCTCCAACGGCTAGTGGCCTAACAGACTAACTGCCTTTCTTAGACTTTACAAAGAACCCCCTTGCATCTATAACTATTTACATCCAAGTCACAAAGCTTTCAACAGTAACAGCATTAACAAACTTCTTCCACTTTGAATTATGTTCTCCATATTTAGCTCTGGATTGGATCTCCTTTCCCATGTTCAGTAACCAAGTTGTTTATTCTCTGAATACCAATACTCTTGATACTTTACCTTGTTAATAGAGATTTTATTTGGCTCAAGGTCGAATGCAACAGATGAGAATGAAGAGAATTAATCCTCCTAAAATAAAACCATTTCTCCGCAAATCAATCCAGGTCCCGTAGCCGTTGCCGAAGACACAGAAACTACCATTTAGCCCATAAAAAGTACAAGTCGATTTAGTAGCAATTGAAGTGGATCGACATTGGTGGTTCTTGACTGAATTCGATGAGCTTGACTGAATTTGAGAAATTAAAGAGAGAGAGAGATAGTTGATGTAGGAGATTGCTGGTTCGATCATGAACGTGGCTTGGTTGGCGACAATGAAGGCAGTCACACTTTGAACCTAAAAAAAGGAAGACGAAGATTGGCGGGGGCATGGGGCGGCGGCTGGGCATTCTAAGTGCCGTTTGGTTTTCTTTTTTATTACACTTTGACCTTTTACAAATTTTATATGTAATTATTTTTTTCAGTTCAACCCTTTAGATTTTTAATATCAAACAAAAAATTGTAGAGAAAATTATCTTTCGAGGTATGATATTACAAGCTAGAGCTTGTAGTATTATTACAATCTTTAATGTTAGTACCGTTTGATCAAATCTATTTAGATCTCTACACTGTTAGATCAAAAATACTTTTTTAAAGTAATAACACGGACTTTCCAAATCATCACCAACTTAATCATCTAACGATTCTAATGCTAAAGCTTGTAATAATATTACAAGCTCTAGCTCGTAATATCATTTGCCTTATCTTTTAACCATCTTATTATTGCCAGCTACCTGATTTGACCAACCACATTTTATAACTCTCAAATTGACCAATGTACTAAATAAATTGGTAGGTTTTGGTCCATACCATTAATGAGTCATCTAATTTTTTAACAGGTGTGCTGAGTTGGACTAACTAGGCTTATGTCCGGCTTGCATGGACTTTTTAAAAAAGAAACATTAATATCCATCGTGGATACTATAATACGGGATTTGATGGGAAAATTCATTTTCCTATAAGCAACCTCATATGCGAAGGAAGAAATTAGGGTTCCTCCCACGCCAATTCGAAATAGTAGATTCGTGAAGTGAACCGAATATTTGTGTGTTTACTTGAAGATTACTGAGTCAAGTATGTTTCTTTTAGTGTTCTTTGTTCAGAAAAGTTAGGGTTCTTCACTCGTTGGAGTTTTGTCATTTTCTAATGTATGATTTAGATTCTTTTACACATTCAAATTTAGGACTTTCTGAAATTAGGACTTGGGGTTTAAAATAGGTTTTTGTTATAAAGTAACCACAAAGTAGAATAAAGAGTGTATCAGAGAGAGAGAGAGAGAGATCAATGAGTTGAAGGATTCCGGGGCGGTGAACAAACAACCCCATAGCATCGTATATATAGGGTGAGCAAAGGATCCTTGAACCATTTGTCAAGGAGCCTATACTCCTATCCTGCAGGCTATCATATAGCTACTGTTCATATCATGACTTTTACATTCATAACACTCCCCCTTGAACATAGCATTGTAAGTTGGCTAAGTGTGTCTCGTTAAAAACCTTTAAGCCAAGAAACCTAATAGGGAAAAAATCGGACATAAAAAAAAAGTACACTGAATTGTGAGCATGAGCTGTCTCGTTAAAAACCTTTCTATGGAAAACCCAGTGGGACAAAACCATGATAAAGGGAAAAAGAGTACAGCTCATATATGCTCCCCCTTGAACTGACAAGGGTCAAGAGAAATCACCTTTGTAAATCTCGTAGATTTCGCATCCCAATATTGTGAACATGCTTTCTGAAGGTTGTAGTGGGGAGTGCCTTCGTAAATAAATATGCAGCATTATCACTTGATCGAACATATTGGATACTGACCTCTTTTTCTTTTCAAGTTCTTGAGTGTATAAAAAGAGCTTCGGGGGGATATATTTGGACCTGTCACTTTTGATGTATCCCTCTTTACTTTGGGCGACACATGCGGCATTGTCTTCAAATAATACTGTCGGGTATTTGTTGACAGGTAGTCCACTGGCATTTTGAATATGCTGAGTCATAGATCGAAGCCATACACATTCTCGACTGGCTTCATGAAGTGCGATCATCTCAGCATGATTTGACGATGTAGCAACTAGCGTTTGCTTTTGAGAACGCCAGGAAATTGCAGTACCACCCATCATGAAGACATAGTCGGTCTGTGATCTGGCCTTATGAGGATCAGATAAATAACCCGCATCTGCAAAACCAACCAGTTCATCCTTTGATCCTTTGGGATAAAATAATCCCAAATCGATCGTCCCTTGAAGATAACGAAATATGTGCTTGATACCATTCCAGTGTCTCCGTGATGGAAATGAACTATATCTTGCCAATAGATTTGTAGCAAATGATATATCCGGTCTGATACAATTAGCAAGGTACATGAGAGCTCCAATAGCACTTAAGTATGATACTTTAGGACCAAGTATTTCTTCATTCTCTTCACAAGGACGAAAATGATCTTTTTCAACATTCAGTGATCTATTAATCATGGGGCTAGTGAGAGGGTTTGCCTTATCCATATAAAAGCGCTTCAAAACCCTTTTTGTGTAATTTGATTGGTGTACAAATTTTCCACTGAAAGTGTTCTATTTGTAAACCAAGACATTATTTGGTCTGCCCAAGATCTTTCATTTCAAATTCTCCCTTTAGGTAATCAACTGCTTCTTGGATTTCCTTGGGAGTTCCAATGATATTCAGATCATCTACATATACAACGATAATTGCAAATCCAACTGTCGTATTCTTTATAAAGACACATGGACATAATTGATCATTCACATATCCGTCTTTCAACAAATGCTCACTTAAGCAATTATACCACATGTGCCCGGATTGCTTCAATCCATACAGTGATCGATGTAGTTTAATTACACATAATTCTTTGGGCTTTGAGCTCAGTGCTTCAGGCACCTTGATTCCATCAGGAAATCTCATATAGATATCGGCATCTAATGACCCGTATAAATAAGCCGTTACAACATCCATAAGATGCATATCTAGATTTTTCGAAATCGATAAGCTGATTAGATATCTGAACGTAATAGCATCCATTACAGGAGAATACGATTCTTCATAATCAATCCCAGACCTTTGGGAAAAACCTTGTGCAACAAGGCAAGCCTTGTATCTCACAATCTCATTTTTCTCATTTCGTTTTCGAACAAAAATCCATCTGTATCCAATTGGTTTCACAGCTTCAGGTGTGAGAACGATAGATCCAAATACTTTTCGTTTATTCAACGAATTTAATTCAGCCTTCATGGCATCTATCCATTTGATCTTATCATGCCTCTTTTGACATTCAGATACAGATTTTGGTTCGGGATCTTCAGTCCCGTCATTAATTTCTTGGGATACCGAATAAGAGAATATATCATCAATATTCTCCATTTCATCTCGGTTCCATATTTTCCATTACACATGTAATTAATGGAAATCTCATGGTTATCATTGCTTGCAGGGCTTACTAGATTTGCATGATCGTGTGTTTCTTCTGGAACAATTTCACGATCGTGTGTTTCTTCTGGAACACTTTCATGTGATTGGGGATTTTCAATCACTTTCTTTTTGCGAGGATTTTTATCCTTTGAACCAATGGGTCGTCCACGCTTCAGGCGTGTCTTAGATTCATTTGTCATGTTATCATTTGGTAGCCCTTTTGGTATTTCAATTCGGACATGAGCATTTATAGCAGCTACATGTGACTTTGTCACTCTCTTTGTATCTATAAATGCATCTGGCAATTGATTTGCTACATTTTGTAAATGTATGATCTTTTGAACTTCCAGTTCACGTTGCTTTGTGGGAGGGTCAAGGTGCAGCAACGATGATGTGCACCATTTGATCTCTCTTCCCACTTGTTTCCCCTCTTCACCTAAAGGTGGAAACTTGTCTTCATTAAAATGACAATCGGCAAAGCGTGCCGTAAAAACGTCACCCGTTTTTGGTTCAAGATATTTTATTATAGAAGGGGATTCATACCCAACATATACTCCCAATCTCCTTTGTGGTCCCATCTTTGTGCGTTGTGGTGGAGTAATTGGTACATATACCGCACAACCAAAAACTCTTAGATGTGATAGATTCGGCTCTCGCCCAAATGCCAATTATATTGGGAAGTACTTGTGATATGCACTTGGCCTGAGGCGAATCAGTGCGGCTGCATGTAAAACAGCATGATCCCATACAAAAGTAGGGAGCTTTGTTCTCATCATTAATGGTCTGGCAATGAGTTGAATACGTTTGATCAACGATTCAGCCAAACCATTTTGTGTATGAACATGGGCTACTGGATGTTCAACATCAATCCCTATTGTCATACAATAATCATTGAATGCTTGAGATGTAAATTCACCAGCATTATCAAGTCTAACTTTCTTGATCATATAATCTGGGAATTGTGCTCTCAGTTTGATTATTTGTGCAAGGAACTTGGCAAATGCCGTATTGTGAGTTAATAATAGACATACGTGCGACCATTTGCTAAAAGCATCAATTAATACCATAAAGTATTGGAATGGTCCACTTGGTGGATGGATAGGTCCACATATATCACCCTGAATTCGTTCCAAAAACGATGGTGATTCATATCCAACTTTAGTTGGTAATGGTCTAATTATCAACTTTCCTTGAGAACAAGCATCACAATGTAGTTCATTCGATTGAAAAATCTTATGGTTTTTCAATGGATGACCACTAGAATTCTCAATAATTCTACGCATCATTATTGATCCTGGATGCCCCAATCTATCACACCAAGCTTTAAATGTTTCAGTAAACTTCAGGTTTAATGTAGAATATGATTCAAATATTCTTATGATTGTACTATACAATCCAGATGATAGAGATGACAATTTTTCCAATATACACTTGCTTCCGGAAGTGTTTGAGATAATGCAAATATATTCATCATTTTCCTTATTCATAGTCTCAATATGATATCCATTCAGACGAATGTCTTTGAAACTTAACAAGTTTATTTGAGACTTAGGAGAGAACAATGCATTATTTATTCATGAATTCCGTGCCTCCAGACATTAGGAAAATTGTCTTGCCAAATCCTTCAATTATTTTGGCATTACCAGATATAGTGTTGACATTAGCATTATCAATTTTTAGATAAGAAAAATATTTCTTATTTTTAAGTATGATATGCGTAGTAGCGCTGTCTGCAAGACATAAATCTCCTCCTTGGATTTTGGATTTTATGACTCATGTTTTTTGGATTGAATTCTGAAGTGGAAGTGGAAGCTGGTGTTAACACAAATGTACCATTTATTGAGCAAGTCGAACAAATTCCAGTTGAGGTAATACAAGACAAACCCATTCAGGAAAGGAAGGCCTGGGAGGCGTGCCAAACTTATGCCTAGAAGGAATGCACCAGTAGGGTTAGGTACATACATTAACCAAAATAGTGGAGATGCATACATTGTGGTAAGATTGTCATTTCTAACTGATAGACATATTTTATACGTCTTTATTAGTTACTTTTATGACTTAAAATAGCAATTCCACGAGGCTTTTGATTACTAATTTGTGTTTTTGAGTTATATTATGAGTTTCAGGGTTTTAGGGAAATTATGGGATTTATAAAGCTTTTAATGAAGATTTCGAGGAAGGGTGCAAAGTGCAATAATTAAAAAAGAAGTCGGAGAAGAATTATGGACACCTTACGACCGCATTCCTCCAAGACCTTGCCCCCGCAAGGTATCCAGCGTACAGCCCCAGCCAGATCAAGACCCTTGCGGACGCAAGGTACCCAGAAACCGTCTTTACATGTGTTTCACTTGGATTGAACCTCCTCCTTCCCCTAAAACACCTTGATATATATAGAAAACGGTAGCCAAAGCAAAAGGGCGTCCAAAAATAATTAATAAACGGTTCTAACACCGATTTTAGTTTGTAACACATAGTTTAGTAGCTGTAATTATAGTTTTGAAGATCGATTCATGTATTCCTTCATCCTGCTATTTGGTTCATCTTCGAGAATTAACTAACCGCCCATTAATCTAGGAATTGGGAGGTAACTTGTATCGAATCAATTGCTTAATATATTTTTATTCATTCAATTCTTGTTGATCATGATGTTTATCAACCTCTTTATTGTCTCGCTTTGACCAAATGAATGGAATCGCAAGTAGTAAAGACCTGGAGGTGCGGATAGCTGCTCGGCCAAATGCATGTGTCGTACACTGGCTCACCATCGTGATAAATTGACCTTATCGATGCACGAGAGTGATAAGTTAGGGCCAGGTTCGTATATATGTTCATAGGTGACAGATAGGAAATTCATATGTTCTTGTTCTTAGGATATAGATTTGATGAATTATTTAAGATGGAGATTGAATTATAATTTAACAATTTATATCTATCTTTTGTGAACGAACCCAAGTTATTGATCGATACTTTATTTAAAAAGTAATAGAGTAGATGCGAGTGAATCCCCAATCCTAGATTTCCCTCCTCCATAAGATCTTTATAAATTGTGATTACTACTTAGTTTATTAATTAGATTTCCTGTTTTAGTAGAGTAAAATTAGATTAAATAAAACAAAATAAAAACCCCCCCTTAGTTTAATTGCTACCGATATACTTGCTACTTGAATTCTTCTTGTCTCTGCGGTTCGACCCTTACTTTCCAAACTATTCTACAATAGTCTTGTGCACTTGTAAGGTATTAAAATAAGACACAATCACTAACACTATATATATTGCAAAAAAATTGTTTTGTTGGTCTTTTGCTAAAAAATTGTGGTCTTTACTTATAGAGCAATACTTGCTCAGTTCCCCTGCCAACAACCACTGCTAGAGCCCCAACAACTGCAAGCTCAACTTCAAAAACTCTGTATTGGCATGACAAGAAGGTTACAACTGCCGGTCAGGTGCAAGACAATAAGGTTGAGCTGCCTTTGACTGGTCCTTCTCAAAGTAGCCAAGCACCAATGACCACTCCACCAAGTACCCAATCACCAAGGCAATCACCAAGACTTAAAAGGTTGAAGAAGAAATATGATATTTGATAACCTTACTAGTCCTTCTTTTGAACATGGTTATGATGTATATTTATGATGATGTCTCTGAACATTACTTTTTTTTGTTGGTGATAGAAATGTTGTATCATCAAGGCAGCCAGTAACTTAACTTATGATGTTTTTGATGTTTGGTTGGTGATAGAAATGCATGACAATTTCTTTTGGTTGGTGATATAAATGAATTCCCAATTACTTTTAGTTGGTGATAGAAATGCATTACATTTATTGAGCAGCACATGTACCTTGAAACATAGAGCAACAACAGCCACAACAATACATTAACATAACATTGTATATTTCTCAGCAATAACATTGCTATAGAACAGAGTATACATTTCCATCAAAACAGAGCCATAAAACAAAAATGAAATTGTCAGCAATGAGATTGATTTTCTGTCTGTTTACAAAGGGGGAAGGTCTGTAATGTTGATGTTGCTTCTGCTTAAGCCTGTGTTGATGCTGCTGCCACTTAAGTAATACAATAACATTAACCTCACAATATATTTCCATCAAAATAGAGCAACACATTTCAGTCAGACCAACAAAAGCAGTTCATTAACATTAACCTCATAATATCCATTAGTACACTGAAACTTCCTAAACTTTTTATTGCACTACATTGAAACTTAATACATTGAAACTTTTCATATAATATACTACACTTAATATGCTACACTTAAACACTAAGAAAGCAACAAATTGTTGGAAATTGTTTTTCCTTTGACCATTGCAATTATCAAGCTAACAACCACTGTCCAAGTTATGAACAGTGCCCACAAATACCACTGCTCTCTCTCTCTTTTGCCACGAAATCCTTGTTCAAGTTTTGTCTTTTTTTTTTCTTCACCTTTTCAATTTGGCCAACCACTTGATTGAATTGCATTTCCATTTTCTCAACTTCATGCTTCAGTTCCACTATTTATGATCTCAGTCGTCCACAAATGACCATTCTTTTCTATCTCTCAGGCAATGCATGCTCAACCCAAGTGAAAAAATCACAATGTTTACTTTGATCCGGGGATTCAAAACAAATATAATTAAAAATTATTTAAAATCTAAATATAATTAAAAAGAAAAGCTAACCTTATAGTTTGGACATCCAATGAACATTCTACTTGGGTTCTTATCACTCCAAGATATCCACATAGGTGCTCTAACACCATAATGGCAAACCTTATTGAAATTGCAGTCATTTGATTCCAGTTGTTTGTCTTAAAAAATTGGTCGTTCCATTCTGCAAGTAAGAAAAACATCGACCTGAAACCTTAGTTTTTCTAGTGAATAACTGAATCATTGTCGAGTTTTTCAAAGGTACAAACGAACTAGAAACTCCCAAATTCATAAAAGGGTAAAACTTGTTTCAAATTGAAACTCCCAAATCGTTGTTATGAAGAACCCTAACTTTTCTGAACAAAGATCACTAAAATAAACATATCTGACTTAGTAATCTTTAAGTAAATGCACAAATCTTCAGTTCACTTCACGAATCTATTGTTTCGAATTGGTGTGGGAAGAACCCTAATTTCTTCCTTCGCATATGAGGTTGTTTGTTTGTTGAGGGAAATGAATTTTCCCACCAAATCCCATATTATATTGTCCACGATGGATGTTACTGTTTTTTTTTAAAAAAAAGTTCCACGCAAGTTGGACATAATCCCAGTTAGTCCAACTCAGCACGCCCGTTAAAAAAATTGGATGGCCCGTTAACGACATGGACCAAAACCGACCAACTTATTTAGTACATTGGTCAATTTGAGAGTTATGAAAAGTGGTTTGTCAAATCGGGTAGTTGGCAATAGTACGATGATCAAAAAGATAATTTTTCCAAAATTGTATTTAGAAAGGTAAAATATATATTTCATTCAAACTTAACGTCTTAGTTTAATGCACGTCCAAAAAATAGGTTAATTTTAAACTTTCATGGCCGCATTGCAAGCTCTTGAAAATTTGGGCAACTCATAAATGGGTTTTACCGAGAAAGAGTAGACTGCTAGTAGATAGATAAAGAAAGAGTAATGGTAGAGAGAAAATTTGGGTTGAGACTTGTAAAGTGGGAAAGAGAATGAGTAAAAATACATTGTATGGTAGAGAGAGTATTTGAATTAAAAAGGGTTAATCGCACCATTAGTCCCTTGAGTTTGAATAATTCTAGATATAGTCCATTAACAAGGTTGCATTCGACCCCGAGAGATTATCTCTAGCTAGTACATTTTATGGTTATGTAGGGGGTATTTATAGCCCATGGACGAGATAAATCCCGAGTGATTAGCCTCAATGGCGATTGTAGGGGATAATCAACCTTTACCTGATCAAGGGCGTAATTGGCGGGATAATGGCTTGATATTTGGGCATGTTTTGCCACTAGGGAAGGCACCTGGCTCACATCCATGAGTCACGGGATAGTTACTACTCCCTCCATTTTCAAAATATTGTCTTGGTTGACCTGACACGCCGTTTAAGAAAAACGAATTGACATGATTATAAATATTGGTGAAATGTGTGACTTCCTTTAATGTTCTTGAGTATGTGGCCATAATTAAAGTATGTAGAAAAAATAAGGGTAAAGTGGTAAAAATGTTTTCCTAAAAGTGAAAGTTTTGAAAGAGAACAATTATTTAAGAACAAATAAAAAAGGAAATGTAGACAATAATTTAAAAACTGAGGGAGTAAATGTTTGTTTTTCCCTGCTCGAGTAAGGCTCTGTCTTGCTCGGCCAGCTTTGTTCTGCTCTCTTTTATTACATTTGTGCTCAGGCGTGTTCGATGGGTTGAGCTGAGTACCAAAGGTGAACCTATGCCTACCACTTAAGGAGCAAGGGACTCTGGTCAACATATGAAAATACTTTAAAAACAATTGTGATTTCTATTTTTTATGCAATAGTTAAATTTTGTGACCCTGCTAAAATTTATTTATGCATCTGCCCTTGCTGAGTACCCAAGCATTGGGTGCATGCTTGGTCTGCAGGGTCGATTCTGACATTTTGAGGCACTGTCTCAAATTATAAATTATACCTTAAATTAATAAAAGATAAATATAAATTATAAATGGTATCAAATTACTTATTACCAAAGTAATCAAATCAAAATCCCAACATACAATGACAAACCTGTTATAAAGTAACCACAAAATAGAACAAAGAGTGTATGAGAGAGAGAGAGAGATTTATTCAGAGGAATCGCAGTGTGTACAATGAACAACAGGCTGCTCGGTATTTATAACCGAGCAGCAGCACACAAACGGAGAAAGAGTATACATTGCAATGAATATGTTCACCTACATGCCTATCCCATAGGCCCTTGACTAAGTTTCATAACACTCCCCCTTGAACATAGCATTGTAAGTTGGCTAAGTGTGTCTCGTTAAAAACCTTTAAGTCGAAAAACCCAGTAGGGAAAAAAATCGGACATAAGGAAAAACGTACATAACTTAGGCCACCAATTTTGTGCATGGGTTGTCTCGTTAAAAACATTTTCATGGAAAACCCAGTGGGAAAAAACCATGATAAAGGGAAAAAGAGTACAGCCATATATGCTCCCCCTTGAACTGACAAGGGTCAAGAGAAATCACATTTGTAAATCTCGTAGATTTCGCATCCCAATATTGTGAACATGCTTTCTGAAGGTTGTAGTGAGGAGTGCCTTCGTAAATAAATATGCAGCATTATCACTTGATCGAACATATTGGATGCTGACCTCTTTCTTCTTTTCAAGTTCTTGAGTGTATAAAAAGAGCTTCGGGGGGATATGTTTGGATCTGTCACTTTTGATGTATCCCTCTTTACTTTGGGCGACACATGCGGCATTGTCTTCAAATAATACTGTCGGATCTTTGTTGACAGGTAGTCCACTGGCATTTTGAATATGCTGAGTCATAGATCGAAGCCATACACACTCTCGACTGGCTTCATGAAGTGCGATCATCTCAGCATGATTTGACGATGTAGCAACTAGCGTTTGCTTTTGAGAACGCCAGGAAATTGCAGTACCACCCATCGTGAAGACATAGCCGGTCTGTGATCTGGCTTTATGAGGATCAGACAAATAACCTGCATCTGCAAAACCAATCAGTTCATCCCTAGATCCTTTGGGATAAAATAATCACAAATCGATCGTTCCTTGAAGATAACGAAATATGTGCTTGATACCATTCCATTGTCTCCGTGATGGAAATGAACTATATCTTGCCAATAGATTTGTAGCAAATGCTATATCCGGTCTGGTACAATTAGCAAGGTACATAAGAGCTCCAATAGCACTTAAGTATGGTACTTCAGGACCAAGTATTTCTTCATTATCTTCACAAGGACGAAATGGATCTTTTTCAACATTCAGTGATCTATTAATCATGGGGTTAGTGAGAAGGTTTGCCTTATCCATACAAAAGCGCTTCAAAACCCTTTTTGTGTAATTTGATTGGTGTACAAATTTTCCACTATGAAAGTGTTCTATTTATAAACCAAGACAGTATTTAGTCTGCCTAAGATCTTTCATTTCAAATTCTCCCTTTAGGTAATCAACTGCTTCTTTGATTTCCTTGGGAGTTCCAATGATATTCAGATCATCTACATAGACAGCGATAATAGCAAATCCAACTGTCGTTTTCTTTATAAAGACACACGAACATAATTGATCATTCACATATCCGTCTTTTAACAAATGCTCACTTAAGCAATTATACCACATGCGACCGGATTGTTTTAATCCATACAGTGATCGTTGTAGTTTAATTGCACATAATTCTTTAGGCTTTGAGCTCAGTGCTTCAGGCACTTTAATTCCATCAGGAATTCTCATATAAATATCGGCATCTAATGATCCGTATAAATAAGCCGTTACAACATCCATGAGATGCATATCTAGATTTTTCGAAACCGATAGGCTGATTAGATATCTGAACGTAATAGCATCCATTACAGGAGAATGCGTTTCTTCATAATCAATCTCAGGCCTTTGAAAAAAACCTTGTGCAACAAGGCGAGCCTTGTATCTCACAATCTCATTTTTCTCATTTCACTTTCGAACAAAAATCCATCTGTATCCAATGGGTTTCACAGCTTCTGGTGTGAGAACGATAGATCCAAATACTTTTCGTTTATTCAACGAATTTAATTCAGCCTTCATGGCATCTATCCATTTGATCTTGTCATGCCTTTTTTGACATTCGGATACAGATTTTGGTTCGGGATCATCAGTCCCGTCATTAATTTCTTGGGATACTGAATAAGAGAATATATCATCAATATTCTCCATTTCATCTCGGTTCCATATTTTTCCATTACACATGTAATTAATGGAAATCTCATGGTTATCATTGCCTGCAGGGCTTACTAGATTTGCATGATCGTGTGTTTCTTCTGGAACAATTTCACGATCGTGTGTTTCTTCTGGAACACTTTCATGTGATTGGGGATTTTCAATCACTTTCTTTTTGCGAGGATTTTTATCCTTTGAACCAATGGGTCGTCCACGCTTCAGGCGTGTTTTAGATTCATTTGTCATTTTATCATTTGGCAACCCTTTTGGTATTTCAATTCGGACAGGAGCATTTATAGCAGCTACATGTGACTTTGTCACTCTCTTTGTATTTATAAATGCATCTGGCAATTGATTCGCTACATTTTGTAAATGTATGATCTTTTGAACTTCCAATTCACGTTGCCTTGTGGGAGGGTCAAGGTGCAATAACGATGATGTGCACCATTTGATCTCTCTTCCCACTTGTTTCCCCTCTTCACCTAAAGGTGGAAACTTGTCTTCATTAAAATGACAATCGACAAAGCGTGCCGTAAAAACGTCACCCGTTTTTGGTTCAAGATATTTTATTATAGAAGGGGATTCATACCCAACATATACTCCCAATCTCCTTTGTGGTCCCATCTTTGTGCGTTGTGGTGGAGCAATTGGTACATATACCGCACAACCAAAAACTCTTAGATGGGATAGATTCGGCTCTCGCCCGAATGCCAACTGTATTGGGAGTATTTGTGATATGCACTTGGCCTGAGGCGAATCAGTGCGGCTGCATGTAAAACAACATGACCCCATACAGAAGTAGGGAGCTTTGTTCTCATCATTAATGGTCTGGCAATAAGTTGAATACGTTTGATCAACGATTCAGCCAAACCATTTTGTGTATGAACATGGGCTACTGGATGTTCAACATCAGTCGCTATTGCCATACAATAATCATTGAATGCTTGAGATATAAATTTACCAGCATTATCAAGTCTAACTTTCTTGATCATATAATCTGGGAATTGTGCTCTCAGCTTGATTATTTGTGCAAGGAATTTGGCAAATGTCGTATTACGAGTTGATAATAGACATACGTGCGACCATTTGCTAGAAGCATCAATCAATACCATAAAGTATTGGAATGGTCCACTTAGTGGATGGATAGGTCCACATATATCACCCTGAATTCGTTCCAAAAACGATGGTGATTCATATCCAACTTTAGTTGGTGATGGTCTAATTATCAACTTTCCTTGAGAACAAGCCTCACAAAGGAGTTCATTAGATTGAAAAATCTTCTGGTTTTTCAATGGATGACCACTAGAATTCTCTATAATTCTACGCATCATTATTGATCATGGATCATGGATGCCCCAGTCGATCATGCCAAGCTTTAAATGTTTCAGTAAACTTCAGGTTTACTGTAGAATATGATTTAAATATTCTTATGATTGTACTATACAATCCAGATGATAGAGATGACAATTTCTCCAATATACACTTGCTTCCGGAAGTGTTTGAGGTAATGCAAAAATATTCATCATTCCCCTTATTCATAGTCTCAATATGATATCCATTCGCATTTAATGTCTTTGAAACTTAACAAGTTTCTTTGAGACTTAGGAGAGAACAATGCATTATTTATCATAAATTTCGTACCTCCAGGCATTAGGAAAATTGCCTTGCCAAATCCTTCAATTATTTTGGCATTACCAGATATAGTGTTGACATTAGCATTGTCAATTTTGAGATAAGAAAAATATTTCTTATTTTTAAGTATGGTATGCGTAGTAGCGCTGTCTGCAAGACATAAATCTCCTCCTTGGATTTTGGATTCAGACATATTTGTGATCTATTTCAATATGAGAGAAAGTAAAATAAGATGAATAAATATGATAACACATTGAATGCAAAATGCATATATAAACTTTATTGTAAGCATGCTAGTATACATAGGAAAAGCAGATAATGTTCCTACATAAAAACATGTTACTTTTGCCACAGCTTTTATCTTAAACTCGGACCATAGCTTCATTCCTATGTTCATTTATTGTTCATGACCAATATCATCACTAATGGTATTGGTCATGTCGACGTTGGTCATATCACCGAAATCAAAATGAAGATCTTCATGATCATTTTCAAGGAAATTTGTCTCTACATTCTTTCCTTTTTGTGATCTCTCATAAAGATCAACTAGATGTTTGGCCGTTCGGCATGTGCGTGCCCAGTGGCCTGTCATGCCACACCTAAAACATGAACTCTCTTCATTGTTTGGACGCACATTTTGCCTACTCGAGGAGGTGTTTCTATCATCATCTCTGTTCCACTTCAGGTGGCGAGAGGAATTTCCATTATACAGATGATGATGATGGCGACGAAATTTATTTCGTCCACAGCCTCTTCCTCGGCCTTGATATATAAAAATCAGCAACTAGCCGTTTATAGCCGTTATATAGCCGTTAACTAGCCGTTATAGGATAGAGGTAAAAATGTAAAAATTCTGATTTAATAGAATTGCATTTATATTATGAATAAATATAAAACCTATTATGAGCAATAAATAAAATAACTTCACATGAATATTTTTCCAGTCAACTTTATACAGTTATTATATAGCATACATATATATTCACGCCACGCTACTCAGCAAGCCTTTCTGTGGGTGTTTGTAAGTCAGTAATAAATATATATATGTATATAAAGTTAGTCATATATGGAATTGAAATATATGTATATATATAAATATTCAGTTTATAACTTGGGGTTATTTCCGCACAAGCATCAACGAACATATATAATTATGCGTTAAACAATAAATTATTATTTCGTCATCTCACCATATATTATCGACGGTGGCTCGGCCAACCTTTTCTTAATAATGGTGATATACGATATATATTGAAGTAAAACAGAGACATAAAATAAAGAATATATTGGTAGAAAATTTTACCAATTGAGATTGTTAACAGTAGAACAATCGTGCTGATAACGTGTTATAAAGTAACCACAAAATAGAACAAAGAGTGTATGAGAGAGAGAGAGAGAGAGAGAGATTTATTCAGAGGAATCGCAATGTGTACAATGAACAACAGGCTGCTCGATATTTATAACCGAGCAACAGCACATAAACGGAGAAAAAGTATACATTGCAATGAATATGTTCACCTACCTGCCTATCCCATAGGCCCTTGACTAAGTTTCATAACAAAACTCATATATTCAAATGTTGCATTGTCACCCAAAATATCAAAATCGTAATGAATATTTTTAAATTTTTTATTAAAAATACATCAAAATAATTGTTTATTTTATTTTGAATAAATATTTTTTGGCGATGAAAGGAATATAATTACCAAGCTACCAACAAAAAGTCAAAAACTACTCAGAAATCATAATTTTACAGAATCAAAAGAAACCCAGTAACATTAACATAGCCAAATCTAATCACACTAGGCCAAATTTGAAGGGTTAGCACGAAACAAAGTTTTAGAGAGAATATATTCTCATTAAAACCAAACTAATTATGAATTCAAACAATTGAGAAGATTAGCCATGTATACCCATAGTATAGAGGAACCGATGCATTGCTGACCAAGTTAAGCTATTAAATCTACAAATAGACTAAATCTTCGAGATTATGGATGTCGATACTCTCGTACGATGACTATATTTTATTTGTGCAATACTAATTGAACCAAGTTCGAATGAATTTTCCATTTATAATATTTAGATTTAAAAGTATTTTGAGAAAAATATAAATAATATGCATAAAGAAGATGATTAGTCAAAATGTTACCATGTTTTCCAAAGTTTTTTTAAATTTTTTTTGCCAAAAAAAAAAAACTTATGAAATGATTAAACTTGAGATCTAATATTTGAGGAATTATTAATTTTACCATTAAGTCATCCCATAAAAGTAAAATAAATAAATAAATAAATAAAGTTAAACACTATATAATATTTTTTCATAGAGTTGGACCCTAATTTTGGGAGCTGTGTTCGATCGAAACACTCCCAAAACCGACCTGTTGGTTTGATACTTAGCGATCATGCATGAGCTGGATGTTCGTGGTCTCATGATTGGCACAGCTAGTGTGTTGGGCACGTGGTAGAATTTTGGGTCGGACACATCGATTATTATAATGAGGCTTTTTGTTGAATAATATTTTGAAAAAATTGCGGGTTGATTTATTTTTTAAAACTTTTAATCGCTAAAGTACATATTTTTTATATTCAATCGGAAAAAGTCATTTTGGTGACAAAATGACTATGATACCTTTAATGAATCATAGGCGTGCTATGAAGGTCATAACTTTTACACCGTGATTCATCAAATTTATCGCATTATTTTTCGCACCACGGTTCAATAGTTTAACTGCTAGTTCATTTTTGAACCGCGATTCATCAATTTTTACTGAATTAATTTTGCACCGCGATTCATCAATTTAGTGCATTAATTTTTGCACGGCGATTCAATAGTGTAATTGCTAGTCTATTTTTGAATCGCGATTCATCAATTTTAGTGCATTAATTTTTGCACCACGGTTCAATAGCGTAATTGCTAGTCTATTTTTAAATTGCGATTCATCAATTTTAGTGCATTAATTTTTGCACCGCAGTTGAAAAGGTTGTTTAAGTGCAAAAAAGTAATTAATTTTCAATAAATTATAGTATAAAGTACAAATATATCGCGGTACAACAATTTTACATGAATCAAGTTTTTGAACCGTGGTGCAAAAATAATGCAATGAATTTTTTGCATTGCAATACAATAACATAAAAAATCAGTTTACGTATTTCATGTTCTTCTTCAAACTCCTCTGTCACAAGTCTTCTTCTTCTTCATCATTTTCTGTCTTCGTCCCAACTGAAAAATTTTCAACCCAACACAAATATATTATATTTTCATATTTCATGAATCAAAAGGTTCATTTACCTTTCGGAGGTGTTGCCCCCGAACCCCCACGAAGGGGTGTTGCCCCCTTGACCCCCGCGACCTGACCTGGCAGGTCGATCCATGTTTCATTGCGCACAATCGCGATTTTCGAATCCAAAGTGTGTTGTCGGAGCTGTTGGAGAAGATAATAACATTTTTTGAACAAGATTTCGAAAAGTGGTCTTTTGCGGTTGAAAAAAATAACGGTGGATTTTTTGGGTTAGAAACTTTAAAAAAAGGACCTACCAGAATTTTTCCCTAATTTTTTTAGAGAAATTGGTGGTCGGTCCACTTTCCAAACTTTTCAATTGCTTCAGTCCTGTGTTTTTTTTTTCAAACGGAAAAAAAACACTTTTTGGTGCAAAAAAACTACGAACTCTTAATGAGCCTAAGGCACGCTACGGAAATGCATCGCGGTGTATCGATTTTGCACCGCGATAAATCAATTGAAATGAAATCAATTTTAATTACAAAATCTAATTTTTACACCACGATACAATAAATTTTAATTACCTAATCCAAATTGCATCGCGCTGCACCAACCTTTATGTATAGTGATAAATTAATTTTTTCACCGCAATATAAAATGATAATGAACCAGACCATGTCCTCCACATTTTTCTTTCATCTCATCCGTCATAAGTTTTCTTCTTCCTCCTTCGTCCTACTAAAAAATTCTTCAACCCAACACATATTCATTATAGTTTCGTACATAATTAATAAAAAATTGTGTTTCGTTGCGCAACAATGGTGATTTTCGAATCAATGTATTTGACAGAGCTTTAGAAGAAGACAATGATATTTTTGAAATAATATTTCGAAAAATAGATTTTTACGGTTGAAAAAATAAATGAGATACTGAAAGGAAGTTAGAAACTTTGTAAAAAGGACCGGTTAGAATTTCAACCTTTTTTTTTTATTTCTCTTATTGTTTAATTGTTGCGCTTTCTATTAATCAAATAAAACAATTAGCCTTCCATAGTAAGTGAACGGTGAACCCATCTCAATGCAATTTTCCGTTTAGGTTGTGTGAAAATACAAACCATTAAAGTCAGTCTAATTTTGAATTTGAAGTTTAAAGCAATAATAAGGAATTCCCTGATGCCAGCGAGTAGCGACTCAGATCGAAGCAATTAGTAGTTACCCATTAATCATTATGGCATTATCTATGTATCTATCAACTGCAAGTCTGCAATTGCAATTGCAAATGAGAGACAGAGAGTGACCATGTGAAAGTGATCTCCATCTAATTGATTTAAAACAGACTTCACATCTAAGCATTAATTATCCAACCAACCTTTACCACAATTCATGGGTTTGTTTGACTCTCTCTCTCTCTCTCTCTCTCTCACTCATTGTTTTGCTGTCTTAACCTCCACTCCAATCTCATTAAGAGTGCCTTCAAGGCTTCAACTTCCCATGTAATAATTATATACCTCTATTAACTCATGTTACTACTCCATCCCATATCCCATCTGTTTGTTTGTTTTAAATTTGAGTAATTTGTGTACTTATACCACTTAATAATGCTTTGACCATCTATATAGATGCCAAGCGTATTTTGAGTGCACATCACATTGCTCAATAAATAAGCATTTCTTATTAACTTTATCCAGGTTTTAATTAGGTGGTTAACTCTATGATTTTTTATCATACGATAGGGCTTTTTTGTTAGTCAGATAGTAATAAGCAATATTATTAATCTCATCACATTACTATTAGTATCATTTCTATTAATCTTTCCTTGTATATCAGAGGTGGTTTTGACATTAAAAATAATCCTAAATTTTTTTAGTGATGACACTAATAATAATACCCTCCCCTTGATATAAATAATGAGGAGATAATGACTTTATCTGAGTAACTCATACTATTAGTTCAAACCATCTATTACGTACTAAACATATTCGACTTTTTAATTATATCCAACATTAACCATGACTATCAATCGATACCTTAAAAATATTCTTATTGATATCAAATCAATAAATCTTTTTTACATCTAACAATAAATTAAAGATAAAAACAATTTGCTCAAGAATCCTTCAAAAATAAAAGAAAACACTTATTTTGAAACGTTTCAAAATAAAATAAACCGAAGAAAACAATGTTAGTCAAATATGGATAAACGCGTAGCGCCAGAGCTCATCTAGTGAGTATTAAGAGGTGATCTTTGACTAAAATTGTTAAGTCACTTTTTAGTTTTTACCATTGAAGTAGTTGTGTTTCTTCTTGCCCATTACCAGTTTTGTTATGAAAACATAAACAATTGAACAATAACGATGAATAGCTGAACGGTCCACGGACAATCAAATTTTTATTAGAGTCAACCATATACACTTCACAATCATATATTCATATATAAAATATAACATCAAACTTTAAACATACACTGAAAAAGAAACATAAAAACTGAGTTGCTGCTAGTGGCGGATCCACACTCCATGGACACAATAACATATATTCATAAAATATTGTCAAGAACATCGAATGTCCGATCAATTTTTAAAACAAACATGTTAATGAATATTGGTGATGATGTGACTGAAAAAGAACAAAAATTTCATCCCAAAATATACTTGAGATAATTTTTTGTAGATGACATTTGTGATTTTGAACTTTTCCTTTTTCTCCACCATATTTATTGCAGTTGGACAAGAATATCTTAATTAACGCAACAATATGTTTCCGATCTGTCTAAACGTCATATATTTTGTAGTTAAAATTTTGGACAATATTCATCGCCTGCACAATGCAGTTGCTTCACGCAACACCGCTTCATCTTTTGGGAAAATCAGTCGCCTCACGCGACCGCTTCATTTTTCGGGAAAACCATCCAAAGTGACATAGTCGTCTCATGCGATCGCTTCAAGTATTGGGACTTCACCAGTTTGCTTCATTTTTTGGGAAAACCATCCAAAGTGACATAGTCGTCTCACGCAATCGCTCCAAGTATTGGGACTTCACCAGTTTCTTACGTGGTCGCTCAAGCGCCCGCCACCAAGACCAAGACGACCACTCCGTTCCGAAAAAACTCCAAAACTCACTTTGCTTGTTCCGTGCGTAATCAAGTCATATTAATCATAATTGTAGCGTTACTCAATCTTTTCACTTGCGGTGATAAAAATAAAACTGCATCCTTTCACCTGAACCTCAATCGAGGTCAAGGGCAATCCAATCCAAAGTGATAGTATCAAGTCATTGCACCCTCCCGCCGGTAGTTAGCTAGAGAGACCCAAAAGGTACACAACATAAAGCTTGCACTGGATCAACAGATCAAACCATCAACACCACACAGTAATACCATGGAAGAACAAAATAAAAACAACAGACAAAATTCTCTGTATATTCTCATCTGTAGAATCAAGTATCACTAAAATAGTAAAACAAAATCCAAACTGAGAAGAGAGTAGAACATTTCTCATCCTCAAGAAAGATACCTAAAATTTCACACTACAGAACAGACCAACAACACAAAAGGTTGATAGAAAAGAGATCCAACCTTCAACATTATATATTCACCATCTCTTTCTTAAACTAAAAAGTTTACAGTACCGCTACCAGGTTCCTCCTCATCGCCGAAAAGTGTTCTCTCTCTAGCCTGTCCCAACCATAATGTTGCTAACAGGGACTTTTGTTTACCTATACCCCTTTGACAGGTATACATCTTTTTGGTAAGAGTCCTTTTATTTTTTTCTTCGCCCGTAGCATTAGCCCATGCACAACTTGATTTTGACAAGTACATCATTCTAATTCCTCTTGGCCTTCTGAGGGACATTGAATCAATTCCAATATCTTGATCACCTCTTCCATGTCTGGACGGTTTGATGGGACTTGAGATGCACATATCAAACCTAGTTTGATTACCGGAATAGCCTCATCTACTGGAAATACACTATTTAGCTTCCCATCAACACATTCTTCAGCATGACCTTCCTCCAAGGCTCCCCTCACCATGTCACACAGCACCACCACATCATCATCCATATATTCCACGGGTCTCTTCCCCGTTATCACCTCAAGCACCAAAATCCCAAACCCATAGATATCGCATTTCTCCGTAATTTTCACTGTCTGACACGCAAACTCAGGAGCCATGTACCCAAGTGCACTCTGGACCTTACTGCTCAAGACATAACGGTCCAGAGTCGGTAGCAGCCTAGCCAAGCCAAAATCTCCCACCTTCGCCTCACCCGAACTGTCAATCAGAACATTAGTGGATTTTAGGTTGTAGTGAATGACATTCAACCGATGCAAGTGGGCCAAACCTTTAGCAGTCCCAAGAATTATATCAAATCTCTCTCTCCAAGATAGGCTATTCTTGGAATTTCCTTCGTGGAGATGTTTATACAAGCTCCCACTCGATATGTATTCAGTAATTAGGAGCTGTAGGGATGGGGTCCAGTAATATCCCTCGAGTGCCACAAGATTATGGTGTCTGATTTTTCCCAACTTCTTAACTTCCCTTTCGAAATCTTCCTGGGACTTCATCAAACTTGACACATGCAGCTTCTTGATGGCAATTGACCGGCCATCTCGAAGGGCTGTCCAGTAAACAACTCCGAATCCACCTCGCCCCAGTTCACAGTCCTTGTTGAGCAGTGCCTGGGCCCCAGCAACAAAGTCGGCCTCACCAGTAAACATGACCAGCTTACCATAGTGGGAATCAGGGGAATGGGAATGGCTGAAATCATCCCCTGCCGGATAGGTGTGGGCTGCTGCAGCAGAGTGGGAAGACGAAGAGCGCACGTGCAAATTGAGCACAGTGATAGTAACTACCCCGAGGGCAATGAAGACAGCTGCACCAATGGCAATGAGGGCAGAAATGCTAAGTATGATTTTCTTATGACTATTTCTTGAAGAGAGAGAACCATGATTGGAGTCGGAGGAAGAATTAGGGTTAAGGACAATGGGTTTGGGATGGATAGAGGGACATGAATGCTTGACGATGGACCCACATAGGGATGGATTACCTGTGACTGATGAAAGAGGAATGGTGTTGAAGAAACCGCCAAGTGGAAGTTCGCCTTGTAGGTGATTATGGGAGACATTAAAAGTGAGTAGGTTCGAAAGGTTTGTGAGCTCTTTGGGTAAGTTTCCAGAGAGGCCGTTAAAGGACATGTCCACGACCTGAAGTTCTGTTAGGTTGGCAACAGCCACGGGGATGGTGCCGGTAAGATTGTTTTGAGAGAGGATCCTACATAGTACATCAAAAAATAAAGAATTAAAAACAATGCTTATAATGCTTACGATTGAATACTTAAGAGCATACAAATGGCACTAGAGAACTTACAAGGTGGTAAGAGATGAGCAATTTGCAATTTGACCAGGAATCATGCCAGTCAAGAAATTTTTCTCAAGCCTTAGTTCCTGTAATGAAACCGCACCTCCAATTCCTGGTGAAATGCTGCCATTTATCAAATTATTACTCAAATCGAGAACTTTTACACCTTTTAGTTCACCTAGACTTGCTGGAATAGGACCAAACAGAGAGTTTCTGGACATGTTCAAAATCTGTAAACTAGTGAAATTCCCAATAGTAAAAGGGATTTCACCCGATAAGGCATTAGAAGACAAATCCAAGACCTCAAGGCTTCTATAGGAGGCTGCCATTGTTGCCGGAGTAGGAAATTCTACACCTCCACTAAGGTGGTTTCCGGAGAAAGAAACACCCTTCAAACTTAAACTAAATGCCCATGCAGGAAAATTACCAGTCAATAAATTGTGACTAAAATCCACAACTAAAAGATTACTGCAGTTGGCCAAAGACTCAGGCAAGTTCCCTGTGAATTGGTTTGTAGATAAATTTAATTCTTTCAAGAATTCAAGATCTCCAATCAGGTCCGGAACTTGACCTGAGAAATTATTAGCTGAAAGATCCAAACTTTCAAGACTTCTCATATTTGCAATCCAATCTGGAATCTCACCTGTTAACAAATTCCCTCTCAAATTAACGGACTCACACAAACTAAGCTTCTGCATTGACCAAGGAAATGCTCCAGATAAATAATTTTCACTGAAATCAAGTGAATGCAACAGTAAGCACTCTCCAATTTTCTCCGGCAGCCTGCCACTGAACTTGTTGTGGCTTAAATTAACATCTCTCAAATCAAACAAACTTTCAATCCCTTGTGGGATTTCACCATCCAAGAAATTGCTTGATAAATCTAATGATCGGAGTGCAGTTAAAGACCAAACATTCAAGGGTAAATGACCTGAAAGCTGATTGGATGAAAAATCAACCCCTTCAAGAACTGAACATGAACTGAATGAACCTGGAATCTGACCAGAGAGATTATTCTTGGCTAGCGAAATAGTTCTAAGTGACCAGCATTGTTGAAAGAGTTCATCCGGTATTGACCCGGATAAACCATTTTCACTCAAATCAATTGCCTGTAAATTTTGGAATTCACCCAGATTGGGGTTAATGCTACCTGTAAAATTGTTCTTGGAGAGTGAGAGAGTCCTAAGAAACTGCAACCTTAGGAGGCTTTTACCAACATGCCCCGAAAGAGAGATGCCATCAAGAACAAGACTAGTGACCCGGTTGGTATACGGATCACATGTGACACCATACCAGTTATTGCAGGGAGTGTCATCTTCTTCATTCCAAGATGAGAGTTTGGATTGTGGGTCTCCGAGGCCAGCTTTGAAGACAATTAAGCCCAAAACGTCGTCGTTGAAAGCTGGGTCTATGGAGTTTACAAGAAGTGGAGCTATGAGTAGAACAGTTAACAGCTTCACCAACATTTTCCCTCTCTCTCTCTCGGATTAGATAACCAAGAAAGGCCGGACTGAAGAAGCTCAAATGGGAACTATGGAAACAAAAGAGCTGAAAGAATAGGAACTTGGAACTTTGTTTGACAAGAAATTGTTAAAGGGACAAAAATACAAGCAAACTACACACACACGCTCTATAAATCGACAGCCATGAATGGGCAGAGGGAAGAAGCTCAAAATGGGAATTATGTAACAAAAATATGACAAAAGATGGCAAAGGGAAAGAGAAAAACAATCAAATGCAGACCAAAATTGGAGCTTGAAGGCAGTAAAAACATAAAAAAGACGGAACAAACAACAGAGCTAATTAACAACCTGAGTGATTAAATTAGTAGCATTAAGAGATTAATCAAAGCTAAAACAGAGAAAATTTTCAAGAGAGAAAGAGAGCTAACTGGGTAGCATGCAATAGTTGAAATCACTGCCAAGTGGAGGAGGGTTTTGATCCTCTTCCTTGTTTATGCTGGAAAATGACTAATTGGCCGGAAAAGAAAATCTGTTTGGGTTGTGGGAGCCGGGAGGTCGGGGAAGAAGACGCGGGGGGTTGAGACAGGAATAGAAGCTGTGAGAAGGGGTAATTTAATTGGAGTGGTACCAATAAAGGGTAACCATTAAAGAGAGCTGTCAGTTGCAGCTTGCAGGTTGAGTTTTAAGTGTTTGTATGGAGTAGTATTCTCACTAGACCAGACCAGTAGTATTTTAGGCTTTTCTTTCTTTCATTTGAATATCCACTCAACTTAAAACTTGTTCAATTTAACCTTTGTCTCGATATTGATTAGTATAAGAAGAAAAGATAATTCTCATTTGAATATGCGAGAGAAAATCTCGCTCTTTTCTCTCTCTCTCTCTCTCTTCTAGTTTGTAAAGGGACGGGATGAAGTACGAGTATATATTATACGGCAAAAATAAAGTAGTTGTCTGTGCTGTGCCTTCTTTATTACATATATACTTACTGATGATGATGACGAAGACTTTGCTTTTGGTTGTGCTCTTACTTTAGGTAATAAAGCAGAGGTTTTGACAGAATAAGGTACAAAAGGTGGAGCAGCTGGTACAATACCTCATTCTTTAAGAAGATGGTTCATTTAAAGTATTTGCTCAATAATCACTCAAATTTGTGTATCAAAATAATGTGGTTTCTAATGTGTTATTTTATTTGGCATTTTATGGGCTCCATTATAAGTTAAAAAATTATATTAATAATATGACATATAAGATGTCACACCATTTGATACCCAAAATTAAGTGCTATTAGAGTGACCCTAACATTATCCTGAATGGAATATGCTATAAAATACTTGCCACTAAGTCCTCTGTACAGCACTTTGAAAATAAAGCTTTTTTCTAACGCGACGTTTTTAAAACGCAGTATTTTTAAAATGTAATTTTTTCTCGTAAACATATTTAGAAAACTATTTCAAAATGCTATTTTTATAAACAAAATAGTTGTAAACGCAAGATATTTTTAAAACGCTCTAAATTGGAGCGTTTTAAAACGCTACATTGAAACACTTTTAAAGAGAAAACGATATATTTTTTATCAGTGTTTTAGTCAAAACGTTCCACCAAACAAGCATAAATCTCTCAACCCCTTCACTGCCTCCTTGTTTGACTATTTATTTTTAGTTCTAGAGGTTTGCAATATTAGTACAACTAGTTTATACCCGTTTGTTGCTTGTGGTTCGAATAATATTTTTATTTTTATTTTTGTAAAAGTTGTTTATTATAATATAATTTTTTAAATTTGTTATAAGTAATTAAAATTTTAAATTAGATTACTTTCAACAAAACTAAAATAATGTAAATATTGAAATTGATCGATTAATGAGTAATTGAAAGATTTGCGTATGAATTTTCTGTAGACAAATAACTTAATAATTTATGAAATAAAGTAATTAATAATTAATTGATATAGATTAATTAGTAATTTTCTGTTAAAATTGATCATTTTAACAAAAAAATCGCCATGTGACAATAGTAGCATTTGTTGGTAGTAATTAATAAGAATTAAACTTTCATCCACCAGCAGAGTAAATTTTTTTTTAGACAAACAGTTTTTTTAGCATGACACGTAGGCAACTAAAATCTAAGTAAATCAAGACAAATGTTTTTATTGACAAGTGTCATGATTTAAAAGCCAATTGTGTAAGATAAATGAAAATTTTATGAATTAATAGATATATATTTGACAAAATATTTGCGTATAAATTGACATTGATGATTCAAATAGGTAAAATATTTGCGTATAAATTTTCTGTAAAAAAAACTTGCAAAATGGAGTTATTAATAATTAATAGACATAGATTAATAAGTAATTTTTCTGGTGAAATTGATCATTTTAATTGAAGTCGTCAACTTCTGTTAGTAGTAATTAATTCGGAGTATTAAATTGTCATTCATTTGTGGTGTAGAATCTTTTTTTCTCAAACGACATTTGAACACCACACGTGTATTAAATTGTCATTCATCTGTGGTGTAGAATCTTTTTTTCTCAAACGACATTTGAACACCACACGTGGACAACCAAAATCTAAATAAATCAAAACAAAGAATGTGATTGACACGTACGGGTAATGATCCAAGGGCTTCTTGTGTAAAAAAGATTTTACACCGCCAATTGATGAAAATTTTACTCATATAAATTAATATAAGAAACAATTAACATAAAATTGTCCCCTAAGTAAAAATAGCGTAAGGAGATGAAAATTGAAGAGTTCATGTCAAGTTAAACTTGTATAAACTAAATAAGATAAAATTTGGTTTTAAATTAAACTATACTTGAAAAAAACAAAAACAAAATCTTATTTTATTTTATAGAAATTGACATATGACATTTAATTTTACAGAAAGTTGTCACGTGGTAGTAACAATTTCCATTTTAGTAATATTTATAGATTAATATTGATTGATTTAATTATGAGAGGATTTGACTAATGAAATTCCAGTCGTCTTTAAGAGTATCTCCAGTCATAAACCTTTTAAAAAGTTTATTTATCATTTCATTTCATCAGTTTATAAACATTTTTACTAGTCATCTTTGTGGTTAAACCATTTGCATAATTTTTGGTGTGCCACAACAACTTTTACATCAAAAGTAAAATACTTATCTCTTCACAAACATTTCTCCGCAATGTTTAAACAAGTCAATTTTACTACTTTTTAATGGATCTCACCATGAGATAATCATTAGTTATCCCATTCTCTATAAACCACTAATTTCATATGAATCTTTCACAATGATAAGATTTTCATGATCCTGATCATACTCACAAAAATTCACTATGAACATTACCATTTGAGATGTCATAAACATATTCTTCATTATACATAAATCTGTAAAAGTTTTATAATATAAACTCACTGCTAAATATTTTATTATTTCACAATAAATATTAGAAATTAATATATTTATTTTCAAAAATAAATATATCATTTTAAAATATATAAAAAGTATAGAGAAAGTATATTACTTCCACTAAATAATTTAATTATTTCTAATTTCATCTTTCAACAAAGTAGCATGAACTGGTTTATAAACATCAAGCTTTTGATGTTTTTTACCAAACCTGGACTCTCAATTAATCAACTGATGATGCAAAAATCAGCCTTGCGCCGTCTAATTGATGTGTAGGATATCTGAGCTTGATTGTATGGATTGGATCTTTTCACGACCTGTTAAGAACACGAAAACACCTTAGTTGGAGTGCAAGGCTTGGCCTCGTGAAACCACTACAACGTGAGAATAAGTATCGTGTGAGAGTCAATAAGAAAATTGATAGAGGTTTGAGGCTGTAAAGAGTGTGTACATTGTTTAGGGTTTATGGAAGGGTATTTATAGACCCCCAACCTCATAGAATTCGTTTAGGATACACTTCCATAGTTACTTAGTAGATTTATGAGGAAACTCCTAAATTATAGGCATGATAGGCGGCTGACCGCGTGAATGTCTGAGTAGATACGATAAGTGCTTTGCTTGGATAAGGAAATCTTTGATCTATCTTGGAGAACAAGTCTCTGAAATTCCCTACTCGATGTTTAGTCGGGCGAGCACTGCTCTGCTCGACTGCATGATATAAGTCTCATACTGATAAGTGTGATCCCCGGGTAAGGTCCCCTGGTCGGGCAGGCAAAGCCCTTGCTCAACCAAGCTTAGATAGGATATATTAATGATCTTTGCTCGAGTATCTTGCTAGCTCTGCTCGTTAGGTATATGGGTCTCATGCTAACGAGTTCGTGACTAGCACGTGGTAATCACTTGTGCTTTGCTTATGACCGGGTTTGGGCCGGGCACATCAGTGCCCCCTTGCTCGTTGTCTGACGAGTATTAATGCTCGGAGCAAGAAGTGTTCTTGCTCAGAAGAGACGGTCTTATGTCCGCTACGGGCTTCAACACGTGTGTAATTTTTTAGTTGATTGTGGCCTAGCGGGGAGGCAAGACGGTAGAATGTTCTGGAACCTTGGTGAGCTGACAGCTGGAGCATGTTTGAGAAGCTTGGCGTTTGGAGAGTACTAGGGAGAGTAGGCGTAGGGGAGCGTGACTTGCCATTGTCGTTACAGCCGTAGTGGGGCATGCTTTACGAAGAGGCGCATTAAATGTACGCGTGTCGTGGTGACGTCAGAGGTGTTTGGCTCCTCCTGTTTTTCCCCAAAAACTCTAAAACGCCCGCCTATATAAAGTTAGTCTCTCCCCTTCTTCACTCTTTTACCGATTCTAAATTTCTAGAGAGAGAAAATTCATCCAACCTTCGTTGTTGATGCCGTTCTTAAACATCTTCAGCATCTGGCAATTGTGTTTCCAGATTCTGGTTGGTATTTCATTGCCAGAGTCCTTTATCGTTTCTGTTTATGGAGAAAAACCTTCAGGCGATTCTTGACAGTAAGTTTTCCGCCTTTTCCTTTTTTTCTGGGTTTCAAGTTCTTCGTCTCTTGAATTTCTAGGTTGGAATATTAGGTTAAAACCAGACCTTAGGTAGAGATTGAGGAAATGACCAATTGGTCTTGCTTGCTAGGCGAACATAGACCCTTGCTGTACCTTGACTTAAATTTTGACTTTTCTTCCTCGATCTCTTTGTAGAAATGTCTCACGATGAGTGCTCGGACAAAGAGAGAGAAGCCTACAGCTACGACGAACAGAATGATCCGCTAAGTAACGAGAAGACTCCTTCTATAGATGTCGAAATGGATGATGGTGATGAGTCTGTGGCCGGTGAGGCCATTTGTGGGCACGCTCATATCCCCGTAGTTGAAATTGTTGATTCCTCCAACGGGCATGACCCTTCTGGAGATGAGAGTGTATGGAACGGAGTGTCCACTGGCAGGCATGACCCCGACCAGCTAACTTAGGGAGAGGAGCCCGTAGGTGAAGGGATGCCCTCTCTTTCCGTGCAACGAGAGGCCGTTGATGAGGCTTGCAAATCAAGTGAAACGAGCTCTTATATCCCATTGGCTCGGAGGAGAAAGAATTATGGCTGGTCAAAAGATGAACCCACCTTTTTGGCCAGTGAACACGATTGGTCGGTAAACGCTGATGAGAGCCAGTATGCCGCACAATGGGCCTCTCTGAACACAACGGTCAAGGTGACCGATTGGCTCACCTCTCTTGGTGTGGACTCCAAAAATTGTAGGGTGGAGAAAATGGACCTCTCTGCTGACGTCGAGCTGTCCCACGAGTAAGGGGATGGGCTCTTATTTTTTACCGATTTTTTTCGTATGGGGATGCACCTACCTTTGGAGCCATTATTTGTTGATTTTTGCTCGAAACTAAGGCCATGCCTTGTGATTTAATGTTGAATACTGTCCAGGCAATCATGGCCTATATTGTGGCCTACCGCCTACTATGTTTTGAGCCAGACATGTATTTCTTACACAAGCTCTTCATCTTCAGCCCAAGCACTGGTGGTCGGATCGAGGTCAGATCCAACTCGAGATTTTTAAGGATCTTGAGCGATGTCCCGGGAAAATTTGAGGCATGGGACAAAAGAGTTATAATAGTTGACTCTCGTGTGGGGTGGCCATTCAAGCGAGCAGCGATGTGAAGGTCCCCAAGGTGTCCAAGCGGGACTTCAGCTCTGAGGAGGGTACGCGGCTTTTGGCGCTAAAGACCGCCCTCGAAGTTCGCAAAGAAAGTGAGAAAATGGTAGGCCAAGAGTTTCTGCTCGATTGGAAAGAGTTGATCTGCAATCCGCGGAACCTACGTCTGTTCGCTGTGCTCCAAACGGATTCGCCTGGGGTTGAGCCCCTTCTAACTCATGGTCCCGAAGTTGTTCATCCATACTGGGATGACTGCCACGGGCAGAAATTTAAAAACAATTGTTCCGAGTGTAGGCTGCTCACTGCTGGGGCGAGATGTCGTCCTGTTTTTGAAGATGGGAATGGTTACTGATCATACAAAAATCAGCCTTGGGTCGTCCAATTGATGTGTAGGAAATATGGGCTTGATTGTGTGGATTGGATCTCTTCACAACCTATTAAAAACACAAAAACACCTTAGTTGGAGTGTAAGGCTTGGCCTCGCGAAACCACTTTGACGTGAGAGTAAGTATCGTGTGAGAGTCAATAAGCAAAGTGAGAGAGGTTTGAGGCTGTAAATAGTGTGTACCTTGTTTAGGGTTTATGGAGGGATATTTATAGTCCCCCAATATCATAGAATCCGTTTAGAATTCAGTTCCATAGTTACCTAGTAGGTTTAGAAGGAAACTCCTAAGTTATAGGTCTGATAGGTGGCTGACTGCGTGAATGTAGGAGCATATACGGTAAGCGATGTACTCGGATAAGGAAACCTTTAAACTGTATTGGAGAGCAACTTTCTAAGATTTCCTACTCGATGCTTACCCAGACGAGCATTGCTCTGCCCGGCTACATGATGTAAGTCTGATACTGATAAGTGTGATCCTCGGGTAAGTCCCCCTGGTCGGGCATGCAAGGCCCTTGCTCAACCAGGCTTAGACATGATATATTGATGATCTTTGCTCGAGTACCTTGTTAGCTCTGCCCGCTAGGTTTGTGAGTCCAATGCTAACGAGCTCGTGACTAACACGTGGTGATCGCTCGTGACTGAGTTTGTGCCGAACACATCATCAACTAATATAGGAGAAAGAAGAATTAACAAAAATTCTTATTTTAAGCTTGTGTTTTGCAAGTTAATTAGGATTTGATCAAATATATATATATATATATATAAAGCCTAGGTAGTCTAAAAATAGTAATTTCCCGTCAAAATTTGCATCCCTAAAATAGTAACTCATATTTATAACAAACATTTAATGAATCATATAATTAAATAATAAAAATTCAAATATTTATAACTCCTTGAAACTAGAGCCTAGGAACTAGAACCACTACATTCATTGCTTTGTTATCCAAACACAACCTTTTATGCATATAACCGTTAATTTTCTATTGTTGCCAAATAAACTTCAGAAAAATCATGGATGACTTTGCTTAAGAAAATTCACTGAAGTGGATCACAAATACTCACAATTAATTCTAACTGAATGACTAATATATATATATATATATATATATATATATATATATATATATATATATACACACACACACACACATACATATATTATTTATGAATTTTTTTTGTCTACTTCACCAAGATTAAAAGTTATTAAAACAAATACTTTCAATGAAATCACATAAACTCACAACTCATTATAACTAAATGAAATATATGAATACTTTTCTGTCTATTTCATCGGATCAAAGTTCTTAAAAAAAATATTATGAACAAAATTACAAATACTTATTATTGATATTAAATATATGACTGACTAACAAAAATATATAGATTTGAAATTTTGTTGTTTATTTCATCATATTCAAAATTTAAAAAACATCAAATGTTCATCTAAAACACGAATGCACATGATTAATTATAAATGACTGACAAATCTAAAAAATATATCGATTTAAAATAAATAAAATTTAAAAAATACTTCAAGTAACAAGAACTATATAACGGTAGATAACAAAACGAAACAAAGAATATTGCAACATAATTTTTCCTCTAACAAAGATGAAATGTTTCGGAAGTGTAAAGTTACCTCTTTTAAAAAATAAGCATGAACCGAACATTTAATCATGAGCGAATTGATTTGCCGTTGTGTTCGAAAAGTAATCAACTTTACATCAAATTGTAAAGTGTCCAAATATTCTCACTTGGAAAGTTATCTTGATGATCCCCTTCATAGAGTTCTATATTTTCGAGGATAGAGAATAGGGAGAGGGACAATTAGTAAAGGGGGTGAAGAAGAAAAACTAAAATGGGAGTTGGTTCCATAAGTTGGGTTAGTAGTTTTTTTTTTTTTTTTCGATGAGAGGGCAATGTTGCTGGAATAGATATCATGACAAGAGGTAGCGAGACCCAAGACAAGAGTTATATATATATATATATATATATATATATATATACTCTAAAACGATGTCGTTTTAATATCCGTGAGTGGGTCGAAGTAACAAAGCCAAAAGATTAAATTTGTCTTTTTAATTGTTATTGATTATTGATATTGAAATGAGCCATAAACAAGTTTAAATCGGTACAAATAGAATTATTTGAGTCAATTTTCAATCAATCATCGTCAATTAAATTTGTTTAGAGTAAGTTTTGTCATTCAATTAATATGTGTCGGGTTATGAACACGTTAGACCCATTTATATTTTTTGTCTTTTAAATGTTTGAAAAGAATAGGGTGAGCCCCTAAGGGGGTGGCCCAGTGGTAGATATGGGGCTTCACAAAGTGTGAGATCTCAAGTTCGATCCCTTCCCATGTCCCCCTTAGGAGATGAAAAAAAAAAGAATATGGTGAAAATTGGGTCGGTCTCTTTTGACAGATATTCAACTGTTGTCCACTATACTTTTTTAATCGGAAAAAACATTTTGATGTGAAAGAACGAGTATACCTTTAATGAATCGGTCACGCTTGCGATAAACATTAGTTCATATATTGTCATGCATGATTCAAAATTGTGTAATTGGCATTCTCATTCCATAGTAGTGCATCGCGATTTTAAATCGATGTCTCACGTTCAAACTGGTCTATTTCCAATTCATAGCGATGCATTGTGATTCTAAATTGATGCATCACGAATCCAAATCGACGTATCGCTACTGAAAATCGATACACTGCTGATCACACTTTTTTGGTGGTGATCTTGTCTTGTCGTCCACGTGTGAGTAAGGATGAGGTGGCAGTCGCTGATTCGTCCTTCTTGGTTAACCTGCACAAATTAAACAACAAACACCGTTAAGGAGTCGGGGCGGCCCGACTAGAACCCTCCGGTGTGAGAGTAAGGTTTCCGGTAAAAAGAGGGTAATAAATATGACGTAATAAGTGTTTGATAAGAGGCAGTGATAAGGGAGTTGTGATATCTCTGAATTTGCTTACCTCCATATTAAATGTGCACTTTCTATTTATACCTGAAGTTCATGTTGATGTGGCGGCTGGTGATTGGGGAGCATAATGCGGCGATCATTAAATGCGTTGAGGCTCTTCGTCAGAAATAAGTGAACTGTGCGTTTGTCAGAGAGTTGGTGTTGGCGTGCAGCGGTTTTCTCGGGCCTAGGGAAACGGTTTGTCGGGGCGGATGATGATTAATCCAAAGACGAGGGCGAGTGGTTTTGTGACGAAAGCTTTTATTATTTGCCGAGGCTGAGGATACTGGGGACCGATTCGATGACGATGCCGAGGGCGAGGGCGAGCAATTTTGTGACAAAGGGTTTACTATTGTCGAGGTTTGAGGATACAAGAGACTGATTTGGTGACGGGGCCGAGGGTGCCAGTGGTCTTTAGGCCAGCCGAGGCTGAACTCGTTACTGTGCCGAGGGTCATGATGCCGAGGCTGAAGTGTTTATCTTAGGGGCGAGTGGTCCTGTCCTTGCTACTGGTGGCTCTTTAGGTGGGACCCTTTATTGTGCCGAGGGTCGAGTCCTTGGCATGCCGAGGGCCAATCCCTCGGTTTAATCATTTCAACTGCGATACACATTTTTTTTTTGTATTTTCATTTTAATTATTTATTTAATTTTCATAAATTGTAGTTATTTCAATTTATTTATTTTATTATTGTTAATTAACGGACACATATATTTCGTTATTTTCATAATAATTTTTAATCAAATGATATTTTTCTATTCATTGAAATAATCTCTTCTTTTAGTTTTGTTTTTTGTCTTCATTTTGCTTGATTATAATTTAACTGAGTATAATTTGATTGAAAAATATATATGTCTGTGTGTTTAACGCACGGGTATAAAACTAGTACATAATAATAATAATTAATATGATAAGGAGTATTAGTATTAGTATATATAACTTTTTCTATTGTCAATAGTAGAAAACTTATATTTAAAAAAAATTTACAACTAACATTATTTCTAACCAATGTGAGATAAAACTCTTCAAGGTGAGATATTACTTCTAATGACTCACTTTTAACACCATATTTTAAGCTTTGATATCTTATTTATCCAAAACTTGATTTGGACAAATAAATACTCCCTCCGTCCCTTAATAATCGTCCTAGTTGACCCGACGCATAGTTTAAGAAAAAACAATTGAATTGATTATTTATATTAGTTTAATGTGTAGTTTCTTTTAAAGCCCATATGTATATGGCCCATAATTAAAGTAGGGTGAAAAAGTAAGGATAAAGTGGTAAAAGTGATATTCTAAAAAGATAAGTTTCAAACTGGACAATTATTTTGGGACAGACGAAAAAGGAAATGAGGACGATAATTTAGGGACGTAGGGAGTATATCATTTCGATGTTCTTGCCGAGAATAACACATTTGCACAATTACTTTTATCAACAAACAAATGACACGTAAAGAAATTTGTGCCTCAAATTGCACAATTTCTTTCACTAAAAACACTCATTTTTAATAAATATTATACTTTAAGTTTTGATATCTTATTCATCCAAAACTCGATTTGGACAAATAAATATATCATTTCGATAATCTCACCGAGTATAACACATTTGCACAATTACCTTCGCCAACAAACAAATGACACATAAAAGAATTTTGTGCCTCAAGTTGCACAATTTCTCTCACTAAAAACACTAATTTTTTTTAACAAGTATTATACTTTAAGTATTGATATCTTATTATCCAAAACTCGAATTGGACAAATAAATATATCATTTTGATGCTCTCACTGAGTAAAACACATTTGCGCAATTACATTCGCCAACAAACAAATGACATGTAAAGAAATTTGTGCCTCAAGTTGCACAATTTCTTTCACTAAAAACACTAATTTTGTAACAATAAAAGAGATGCATCCCACATTGGTTAGAAATTGATGTTTATTTTAAAAATATTATTATTAAGTACCAATAGAAGAAATTCATCATACATTAGTTGGAAAGTGATGTTGATTTTTAAAGTCATTTGATAAAAGACTTTTACCATTATTACCACTAGAATATGTATATCTCACATTGGTTAGAAAATGATGTTGACTTTAAATTATTTTATATTATTACCAATAAAAGAAATGTATAGCACATTGTTTAAAAAGAAAATGTTAGATTTTAAAGTCTTTAGACTAAAGACTTTCACTTTTACAAGAGATGTATCTCACATAGTTACAAAATATTTTACTATTATTACCAATAGAAAAGATGTGTCACACATTGGTTAGAAATTGATGTTTGTATTAAAAATAATATTATTAATTACTAATCGAAAAGATGTATCATACATTGGTTAGAAAGTGATGTTGGTTTTCAAAGTTTTTTAATAAACGACTTCTATTATTATTACCAATAGAAGATATATATCACACATTTGTTATAAATTGATATTGGTTTTAAATTACTATTATTACCAATAAAAGAGATAAATCTTACATTGGTTAAAAAGTGATGTTGATTATAAAAGTCTTTAAATAAAAAGACTTCTACTTTTATCATTAATAAAAAGAGAAGAGAAGAGATATATCTCATTATATAGAAGGAGATGTTGGTTTTAGATATTTTTTAAGATAAAAAACTTCTACTACTATTACAAAATAATGAGATGTATTACACATTGGTTAGAGAGTGATGTAGGTATTAAAAAGTCTTTTTATAAAAGACTTAATACCAATAGAAAAAATATGTATTTCACATTAGTTAGAAAGTGATATTGGTTTAAATTTTTTTAGATAATGTACATCGCATTGGTTACAAAGAGATCCACATTATTTAGAAACATATATTGGTTACAAAATTCATAGATAAACGAATTTTTATGTTATTATCAATACAAGAGATGTATCACACATTATTTATAAAGAGATGTTGGTTTCAAAACTATTTAAATAAAATACTACTACTATTATTATTTTTATGTTATAATCAATAGAAGACATGTATCCCACATTGTTTAGAAAGGGATGTTGATTTCAAAAGTTTTTATATAAAAGACTATTATTATTACTATAAAAAAATTGTATATCACATTTGTTAGAAATTAATGAGTTTTAAAAATATTATTATTACCAATAGAAAAGATGTATACCACATGGTTAGAAAGAGATGTTTGTTTTAAAAGGCTTTAGATAAAAGTCTTAAACTTTTATTACCAATAGAAATAGAAAAGAAGTATCTCACATTGTTAGAATATGAAAAATGTTTATCTTACATTGTTTAGAAAAAGATGTTAGTTTTAAAAGTCTTATAATAAATACTTTTACTCTTATTACCAATAAAAGATATGTATCTTACATTGTTTAAAAATAAATGTTGGTTTAAAAAGTCTTTAGATTAAAGACTTTCTGTTACAAATAGAATAGATGCATGTATCTCACATTGGTTACAAAGTATTCTACTATTATTATCAATAGAAAAGATGTATCACACATTGGTTATAAATTAATGTTGGCTTTAAAAATACTATTATTACCAATAGAATAGATGTATCATACATTTGGTATATAGAGGGTAATGTTTATTTTTAAAGTCTTTAGATATAAGACTTCTGTCATTATTATCAATAGAATATGTATATCTCACATGGTTAGAAAGTGATGTTGATTTTAATTTTAGATAAAATATTTTTACTATTATTACTAATAGAAGAGATATCCTACATTTGTTAAAAAATGATGTTGGTTTTAAAAGTCTTTAGATAAAAGACTTTTGCTTTTATCATCAATATAATAGAAAAGATGTATCTCACATTATTTAGGAAGAGATGTTGGTTATAAAATTTTTAAAATAAAAGACTTCTACTATGATTACCAAATGAGAATATGTATTACACATTGGTTAGCGAGTGATGCTGATTTTAAAAGTCTACAATTATTAGCAATAGAAGAGAATTATTTCACATTGGTTATAAAAGTAACATTGGTTTAAAAAGTTTTTAAATGATGTATCTCACATTGGTTACAAAGAAATCTATCTCACATTATTTAAAAATGAATATTGGTTATAAATGTCATTAGATAAAGACATCTTTTGTTATTTCCAATAGAAAATATGTATCCATGTTGTTTAGAAATGAATGTTGGTTAAAAAGTCTTTTATCTACTACTATTATTACTAATAGAAAATATGTATATCACATGGTTAGAATGTGGTGTTGATTTTAAAGTATTTAGATAAAGACAAAACACACCTTTGGGCCACTGTACTTTTCAAAAAAATTACAATTAGGCCACTGAGACGTCAAAATTTTCGGGATGACCAGGATAAGGCAAAATCCGTTTTTTCCCGACGCCCGACGGCCGATCCGTCCCCGACATTTCCCGATCCCGACAAATCCCGATCCCGATTTTGTCGGGATTTTTCCCGTCCGACATATTTTTCGGGACGGATAATTATCAATCCCGTCGGGATTCACGATTCCGACGTCCGATATCAATCGGGAATCCCGAATCCCGACCCGTCCCGACTAATTGTTTTATTTTTTTAAAATTTTTAAAATTTTAAATTTTTTTTAAATTTTTTTATTTTATTTTATAAATATTGTGAGTGTTAGACAATGTTTATTTTTTGTTTGCTAAAATTATTTAATGATGTTTGTTAAATTTATTTTCATAATTAATATTGTGGTTTTTTTTTTGTCTATCACTTTTCTGCACTTAGTGTAGCTCTTCTCCTACGAGTGAGGGGTGCATTTTGTTCATAATGACATATTCAGCAATATTCACCATTAAGTAAATATTCAAACATACTTTGTAAATATACAGTTTGAAATCTTAATTATGATGAAGACATTTTAAAAATATTTTAGTGTCAGAAAATATTGTTCATAAATATTATAGTCGGGATTACGGGATTTTTTATCCCAATCGGGATCCCGATCGGGTCCCGACACTTATCGAGAACGGGATCGGGAAGGAAATTGAAATCCCGAAATCTATCGGGACGGGATCGGGATGAAGCGTATCGGGACGGGTCCCGTCCCGATTCCACCCCTAGTACCAGACTTATCTTGCACGTTAACACCTTTTTTGGATAGACGTTAAGTTAGGTTAAATGTCTATTTTGCCCTCGTCTTCATCATCATCACTGTCTCAATCAGCAATGTCCTCATACTTCTTAAACCTCCTAATTCATCTGGCAATAACCCCGACAAAGAATTGAAGGCAAGATCGAGCTCAACCAATTGGGACAGGTTACCAAGCTGGGCAGGAACAGAAGCATTGAGACTATTGTTGGATAAATTCAAGAGTAGGAGACTAGAAAGATAACCAAAAGCTGGAGGAATTGGTCCAGATATGAAATTAAAAGACAAGTCAAATTGAAACAGAGATCTGGGTTTCGCCTAAAATCAAATTGAAACCGAGATCTAAAATCAAATAAAAACTAATATCTAAATTTCACCTATGTGAATCCCGATTTCATCACCGTTGCTTATACAGACTCAGAGGGAGGGCATCCATGGCAGAAGACGAAGCAGTGGCCAAAAAAATGGCAGAAGAGGGTTTCGATTTGATTTTCCCCCGAAACGGAATCGATCAGTCAAAATCGTACACACATTTGACCAACGGTGCTGCTGCTAACCCAATTAATCCTCGGTCAAATGATCAGTCTTTTGACTTGAAGCAGCCGCTGAATAGAACTCCTACTCTGCTGCCGCCGCAAATGAACGGCCACCACCACCACCAGAATAAGGTTATACCGATGGGTCTTCTTCTTCAGCATCATCAACAACATATGATGACTGGACATCATGGTGATGATGGAGGCGAGGGGTTTAAGCGAGAGATGGGGGATTTGGAGGAAATGCTGTCGAAATTAAATCCTATGGCTGAAGAATTTGTGCCGCCGTCACTCATAACTCCCTAGCTCCTGCTCCCTCAGGCTGGCTCGTTTGGTTATCCTGCCAACAATTTTGTAATGCATCCTAACGCCTCTCCTGCCAATGACAATTCAACTAGACGGGTAAGTATGTTTTGGTTTTCCTTCTTTACTTGATCTTGGTTTAGATATGGGTTTTGATTTGATTTTTAGATCTAGAAAAATGGCAGAAGAACACCACATCTGGAAATCAAAATGCCAAGAAAATCAGAGAAGAAGATGATGATGAAGACGAGGGCAAAATAGACATTTAACCTAACTTAACGTCCATCCAAAAAAGGGGTTAACGTGCAAGATAAATATGGTACAGTGGCCATCCCAAAAATTTTGACGTCTTAGTGGCCAAATTGCAATTTTTTGAAAAGTATAGTGGCCCAAAGGTGTGTTTTGCCTTAGATAAAAGACTTAAACTTTCATTATCAATAAAAATATAAAATAAGTATTTTACATTGTTTAAAAATGAATTATGATTTTAAAGGTTTTTAACAAAATGCTTTCTAATATTATTATCAAGTTAAATGTTAATTTTAAAAGTTTTTATATCAAAAAAAAAAATACTATTATTATTAATATAAAATATTTATCTCACGTTAGCTAGAAACTTATATTAATTTTAAAAGTATTTAGGTAAAAAAATCGTTTAATATAAGTAAAAATAGAAAAAAAATCATGGAAGAGATTAACAATCTAATTATAATATTCAAAAGCTATATTATTATTAAAATATATATATATCTCTCACATTGTACCCGTGTGGAGCACGAACTAAATAGCTAGTGAAATATTATGTAATGGTTACATTGTTTCTATAAACCAATTGAGAAGATCAAATACTCAAAAAAAGGAGTAGTAACTTAGGGCTTGTTTGGTAACCACTTTACTTCTAATATTTTTGTTTCTATTTCTAATTTTTTTGTGAAAAATAGAAATAGAAATACTTTTGATAATCATTTCTATTTCTGATAAACTAGAAACGTTTTTCATTTTTCCCCAAAATTTAGAAATGAAAAAAAAAATTGTTTCTTTTTTAAGAGAAATGATTCTTTTTCGAAACTTGGAAGAGTCAATGTTCGTCAACTTAAATGATATTGAGCCTTTGAACTTTGACAAGAAAAATTTCAACCCTAATTTTTTCCTCTATATATATGTGTGTGTGTGTGTGTATGTGTATATGTATATATTAGATCTAATAATTACAACCCTAAACTCGTTAACCCACCCAACCCAACATGAAAAATCACATGACCCAATCGAACCCGTTAATATTTTTGGGTTGCACGTATAACCGGTTTTGACCCAAAAATATTAATAGGTCGGGTTAAAGCGGTTCGCACTCATTACCCATTTTGATCTGATAACTTTTACTCTATAAAATTTTGAATTTTTGGGAGAAAATCTGGATTAAGACAAGCCATCCCGTTATAACCTATGACTCGTTTAACCCAATTCATCTCAACCCGTTTAATATTCGGGGTTTAATGAGTTTCAACCCGTCACCCGTTCCAACCTGACCCAACGAATGAGGAGCTACTTATCCACATTTTTTTTAATAATAGAAGAAATCTTGTGAAATATTATTCTATCTGTTTCAATTAGATGTAATATACTATTATGGAAGTTGTAATACGTTAATTTTTTTGAAAAAAAAATATAACTTTGTGAAAGGAAATAAAACTGTTTGTCAAAAATAATTAACTTTTGTTTCTTTTTCATAATCATAATAGAAATAAAAATGGCTATCAAACATATTTTTGTTTCTTATCCAAAATAAAAAAGAAATAGAAACAAAGTAAAATAAAAACATGTGAAACAAAAAATAAATAAATAAAAATAAATAAATATATATATATATATATATATATATATATATATATATATATATATATATATATATATATATATATATTACCAAACATTATCTTATTATCCACCTAGTGGCTACTGGCTAGGACAACAAATTAATTGACTTAGCACTTATAACTTGCTCTCGGGTAAAGGAATTTTATTGGTGAACTGCATTGCAACTATTTACCAAGGAATTCCCTAGCTCATGCTCTAATCTCTTCTTTAAGTCTTTCGAGACATTCAACAATATATGAACATTTCAACTTATTAAAAAAAAACCACCAATCCTTCACCGACGCCGCAGACCTCGCAAAATAAATGATGCTCGCTTTGTTTAGGATAAATAATTAACTATTAAAAATATTATTTTATTATTAGTAAACTATTAAAAATATTATTTTATTAAAAAAAATTAATATTTAAATGAGAATTCTTTAGTAGTAAATTTTTAAAACAAAGCAAAATAACCCAATGCATAAAAATTGGTTTGATCATCTTTTCTTTAGTTTTTCTTTTTTGATCATAATTAATATTTTAAAATGTTTGAGAGAGAACTAGAGAAGTGTAAAGTGTAAAGTGTAAAGTAGGTCTTCACTGACCTAGTGATGAGTGAGTGTGTTTAAACAAAACCCCACACACACAACCCATGGGTAGTTGGTAGAATCAATTATATGTATAAAAAAGGTAGACAAAGTGGTAACTAGTAATGAACTTGTCTGGTTGAGTGCATTAAAGCCAATTCATTTACTACTACTATTCTTTTGTCACTCTCATTCCCATTAAAGTAAAAATAAATTTTGTTCATTCTTCCAAATGTATTCGATCATTTTTATGTTTAGTTGTTCATCATTTTATTCTTCCACCCCCAACATCTACATGGGATGGGAGCTATAGCTACTATTATGACTTCGATTCATTTCTTCCACCTAAAGAAACATACACTATATTCAAACCCATGCTTCATCCCAATTATACCACTCTACTCACTACTATATCATATATGCTTATGCCTCAAATTTCATACACTTCATTACAAGACTTAAATTAACCCCACCTAGCTCTAACTAGTCAGCGCCATTTACGGATTTACCCCTAGTTGAATAATTTGGTGTTGTGAAAAGGACAATAAATTAAGGTCAACTGACTATTTGCCAAGCCCAATGGAATATCTAAGGCAAAGTGATGAATGAGTTAAAAAAAAAAAAACTCAAGACAAAGAATTCACTTTCCCCAATATTAACAGACAGTAAAACGACAAGACAAAGTATATAGTCAAGAGTGTGAAAAGTTAGTATGAAAGAGCTTACGAAATTACCAAAGCTAAAGCCAAATGCTAAAATCTCAGTCTTGGTCCTTTCCCAAACTCCACCTTTAGGAAGATTTACAAGTACTAGCTAGCACTCTTTCAACTTTGCACCATTACCTTCCCTTTTTTCTTAATCTACGTTGTCTGATTTGTTTTTTTCCAAGTTTTATCTACTCAAAACAAACACAACTACCATATGAGATAGTCCACTACTTAGCTTATTTTATTTGGACTTGCCACAAATCATAATGAAAATGTCTGGTTTTGGAGATAAGTTTTTTTTTTTTTTTTAAATTTTAATAAAGTAAGTCTAAGCAACTGCTAAATTTGATTATATAAATTATATGACAAACTCAAACTTGTGATATTGTTAAGAGCTTTAGTATTAGAACCGTTATATGATTAAGTTGGCGATAATTTGGAATGTTTATATCATTAATTAAAAAATAACATATATGATCTAACGATACTAACACTAAAATTTGTAATAATACCACAAGCTTATATTCGTAATATCATACTAGCTCATTTTATTCTTTATTACTTGGAAAGTAATTTTCAAATGTATTACCCAAGCAAGGGGAGGCCCTTAAACTAGTCTAAAATGGTTGAAATGTGTGTAAATTGATGTAAACATAACCATCTTAATGAGTATTGACCATGCACACACATGAGAGAGAGAAGTCGAGATATTATATTGACGAGTGGAGTTCCAAATTTATTAATTAGGGGTTTAATATATATTGATGAGTGGTGTTAGAACTTAGAATATATTTTTAATACAATTATCTTAAACTCGTTTACCAATTTAGGATAGGATTTTGCTTTGTATTGCAAAAATGTGGCGTAAATGGCGCCTAGTCTTAATAGTAAACAAGTAGGAAGAAAACAGAGAAATCACGACGTAACGTAGCAGCTTCTAATATCTTGCCATGAGAAATTGAGCCATTCTCATTGAAAATTATACTTTGATTATTTAACTTTAGTACCAGCATTTAATTAAGAGTGCAAGTCAAATAATAATTGAGAATTCATAATGGGTCAAGCACTCTCATAAAACACAAGGTAAAATTGTTGGCCCGTCCCTTTCGTGAACTTTCAATCGCTGCATTATTTTTGTTTTGTTTTCAACTACAAAAGTCTAGTTTTATTGAATTGTTCCTAAAATATTTGCAGAAGAGAAAGAACGACAACAATTTGCTGAGAGGAGGAGTAAAGAAGGTGGGGAGGTAGGGTAATGAAAAAGAACACATGTGTCTTCACTGTCATCCTAACTTCTCACTCTCTTTCCTTCATTCATCGATGTTCGGTTCGAATAAATAAATATTTCAATTCTTTTTTTTTTCTTCTTCATTGTATGGGTACATCAATTTTGAATCACGATGCATTATTTGTGAATCATAATGTATCGATTTGGATTTGATATGTAGGAAAGATACATCAATTCGAATAATTTGTTAATTGTGTACTGGAAAGAAAAGATCAATCTCTTGTTCATTTGGCGGCGATGCAATATTATTTGCAATGCAATGCATATTGGATGTTTGATTTGGTGCATCGCGAGATATAAATTGATGCATTGAGTAAGTGATTAATAACGAGCCTTAGGTTCAGTAAGGGTATCGTAGTCTTTTTGCCCCAAAAATACTTTTTCGGTAAAATAAAAATGTAGAATGTTGTAGTGGTTGAAAACGTATGAAAGTAGATCGGCCCGAATTTCACCCAAAAACTAAGCTGAATAAAAAATGAATAATTGTGAGTCGGTTCCCTTTTATGAAATTATAACTGCTCAGCTACCCTTTTTTTAAAACCGTAAAAGTCTACTTTTATTAATTTTTTCCTAAAATACCCACCGAGCACCGTCCACTCTCTCACCATTCCACTTTCTCTCTCACTTGTCCACTTTCTCACTCTCTCAACATTATCGACTTACTGTTTAGAAGATGAAACAAATGTCAAAGCATTTTAACATCTTGAAAGATCATTCTCTAAACTTATGGAGCCATTGCTGGAGCCATCTTTCACCATAGCGTCATTTTTTGGATTCATGTACTCAATCACATCATTTACACAAGTGCAAGACGATGTTTGCAAAAAATTCGAGCATGAAATTGTGCAACATTTGGATATTGCTTGAGTTGATGAGCGAACTGTAGTGAAAGGCTGCTTCAGATTCATTGTCTATTCCTTACTTTGACTATGGATTCCAACCAATGTGGGTGTCGTTGACTATGATGTGGGTGTCGTTGGCTATGATGTGGGCGTCGTTGGCTATGATGTGGGTGTCGTTGCCTCCGATGTGGATGTTATTGTCTCCGATGAGTGCATCGTTGCCTCCAATTTGGGCATTGTTGCCTTGACCAACACATCCACTTCATATGCAACACAGACACAACAAAAGAAATAAATGAAAACATGACTCATAAGCTCAAAAACAACATAGTTTATATTCACTGGAGCTACCATGATAATGATTGTACTCTTCATATGCAATGTCGCCACCATACTTGCATGTTGTGTGTCGTTGCCTCCAAAAGTCCAATGTTTTGAGCCCCACAAAAATGGACGACGCCCAATGTTTTGAGCCCCATAAAATGAACGACGCCCAATGTTATGAACGAAAATTGTGGAAATGTAGCAATCACAGTACACGTATGAACGATGTCCAATGTTTTGAATGACGCCCAAGTCATTTTAATCTCAATAAACTCAGGTTGCATTGCCCAAAATAAATGACATCCAATGTTTTGAGCGATGCCCAAATTTGGACAGTAGCTTTGTGATAAATGTGCATATTGTCTATATTTTTGGATAGTTTAGGCTTATTTTCCTAGTCAATATTGCATTTATCACTGCTAATTTAATTGTTTTGACACATTTACCTTTATTTGTCTTAATTGGGCAGTTTTGCAATTTTGTGCATTAAAGTCAAGCTTTATTGGTGAATTAAAGACAAGCTTTAATGATGATGTAAAGGCAAATTGAATTCCAGCATTTTTCGTGGGCAACGGTTACTTTTCGTGGGGTGGAAAACTAATGTCAATAATTAAATTGAAGATTTTCAGCAACAATCGCACCATAGGTGCGAAATATTTCGCAACCTTCAATCGGGGCAGCTCAAGAGTCACTTCCAATATTTTCCAGTTTGGACCATTTTTATGCATCTAGACTAAATGTCATCTAAAGGGGGATGGAGAGCTTTAATTTAGCCTCTCATTTATCTCTCATTTATTTCTCATTTATTGTCATTACTCCAATTTATTTTGGTTGACAAGGGGAAATGAAAGACTTAGTTTTTCCTATATATAACTATTTCCTCCCCTCCTTAGGGATAGAGAATTTTACTTCCATATTCTCTTCTCAAATAGTTAGATAGACATTTTAAAGTAGTTTTATATTTGAAGACTAGAGTTCGTGAATTCATTCGGAAGTATTTTATTATAAGTTCTTCTTCTTCCCTTCTCTTTACTTTTATATTATATGTTTATTTTGGTTACTTTAATTATGTGTGAGTAATTTTCTAATTCTAGGATTAGGTGTAGCACGTAATGGATTTATAAATAAAGTTTTTATCTTTTCGTTTATTTGAATGTCACCCGTTTTGATTCAATTTTAACTTTATTAATAATTGTATAAAATTGTAGTAGCGAGGGACCGAAAGGTGAAACTACTACATTTATACAATAATCTTAGTTATTGAAGTGAAGGACCAAAAGGTGAAGCGTAAGTAACGGAACTCTAATATTGAACTAGAAATTCATGAGAATGAGAGTTGATTAAATTTCTAGAGACTTATAAAATTGTAAGACATAATGAGTTTAGTTTAATTCATTGAGCGAGCCATCGGATTTAAATTAATCTAGGCACGGTTGAGAGTAGTTCGAAAGAATGCAATTAACCATTTTTATGCAATTCGCCTTCATAATTTGACATTCATCACAAACGGAAAGATTGTTACGAAATTTATAAATTCATTGTTATGGTGAACCGAAATCCTAGAAGCTTTTTAATTATTGTTTTTAATCCAAAATCTAATTTTGCATTTTAATTTAGTTAATTTAGTCTTGTTAATTTAATTTACTCATCGCACCAAAAATCTTGAAATCAATTAGTCTAGATAATTTTAATTGTGAGTTCTTCGGTAATTGATTCAAAGTCCATGTGGGATCGACATCCTAAATACTACACTAATAGCCGTGCGCTTGCGGTAGACTTTAGTGATCAATTGAAAATCACTCAACACTTTGTCTGTGCGTTTTTCCTTCATTGAGGGTATCTTCGTCATTTTCCTTCTAAAAATCTACTTTAGCGACTTAAAACAAATATAATAAACTTTTATGGTTAAAAGGCCACCATATGAGACCGGTCCGATTATCACCGCTTAAAAATGGGGTGCTCATTCTTTAGATGATCTGGATTTGGGCTGAATTTGGTCTGGGCTTAATTTACAAACCGGATTTTACTCTTAAAAGCAAAAAAAAGGTCAACTGAGTTTGCCTTGGGCACACGTGGAGTGCAGGAAACTCAAGAGAAGGATGCCTTGCTTTTCCACTTCCCAGTAAGCTGAGGTTGAACAAGAAAGGGAATGCATCTATTCCTTGCTTGCCCTCTTGAGCTAAATCCCAATGATAGCACTTGTGAGTTGTTAACTTGAAACAATCAACAATTTATTCTATTCGATTAATTCAGAGTTTTGTGTTCTCCAAAAGCGCTTTCTTGTTAAAAATTAACACATTAGGTAGAATGAAATATAATCACGAACGACGATTTTAGGTGAGTGAGAAAGGATAAACTACTTGTTTATAGCTTCTTGAAATAACTTCAATATCCAACACCGATGCTTGAAAACTCTATGCAAACTACTTGGTTTAACAATAGTTGTTACATGCTTCAAAGCATCAATAATAGAATAACAACAAAGCCATTTTCTCAAATTTTAGCTGCTTAAGTACCTCAGGTTTTTTTCAATTGTAAGGTTTACTTCTGTTAAATTATTCATAAAATACCCATAAAATAGAACACTAATTCGCAGGTACAATGAGTGAAGAGGGTGGGAAGGGAGAGTGATGAAAAAGAACACTTGTTTCTTTACCTTAAATTTGATTACTCCACCACCCTAACTTTCCAGTTTCTTTCCTCTTCATCTATCGATGTAAAGTTTCACCAATGTCTTCCTCTTTTTCCTCTTCTTCTTTGTATGCTTGTGTGCATGATTCAAAATATATTCAGTTTAATGGAATTCACAAATAAGAATTTGTTCGTTGTTGGACATCCTTTTTGAATCTGGATGCATCAGTTTTGAATATGATGCATCATTTGAATTGTCATGAATCAATTTGTATTGGGATGCATGAAACATGCATCAATTTTAAATAATTTGTTGATTGCACACATGAATGAAAAAAGGGACATGAGGGTCTGGTTCATTTTGCGATGCAATATTATTTGCAGCGCAATTCATCAATTATTGCATCTTCGATGCTTGACTTGGTGCATCACGATAAATAAATTTGAGTAGGTATTTTTAAATTGATGTATCACGATGCACTGAGCAAGTGATTCGTATCACGTTTTAAGTTCATTAAGGGTATCATAGTCTTTTTGTCTCAAAAGTGTTTTTTTGGTTTAAAAAATGTAAATTACTGGAGCGACGGTTGAAAACTTAATAAAAAGACTACGATACCCTTATGGGTGCAAAAGCTAGTTACAGTGTAATGATCATGAGTTCTGGCCCATTAGTTTGTCATTAGCCCAATGATCATGAATTCAGGCCCATAACACATTCGCAACAAACACCAACACAAAACATCTCACTGATTCCCTAAACTTGCGTGTCAATAAAGTGATCCCATGTAGCACATCACACCCTCGTACGCACATTAGACTGCACCCCACCTCCCTCACCTTTCAGTTTCACAACTCCCATTTGCCCATTTCAGTTTCCCCTGCCTTTGTAAACTTCGCCTGAACTCTCTTTCTCTCTCAACAAATTTCTCTCGACGGAGCTATCCTTTACTTTTTCTAGAGTTAAATATAACGGAAGCGAAATGAGTATTGCATTTGAGGCGTTTACAATTGGGATCCCTAAACCTAACCCTAGCTCCACTGTAAGAGCTTCATTGGCGTTGTGCTCGTCCCCGAAGGCTTTGCGGTTCGAACGTATTAGTCGACGACGGATTCATTGTAGTTACGGAGTTTCTCCGGTGGTGGCTCGCGGTGATTCTCCCAAAGGACTTGGCTTTGGTTTGCAGCTTCCCCTGCTTCGACCAAGTTTGAGGAATCGTTTGATTTTATCATTCGCTGCGCACGAAGAATTGGTAGGCTTAATTTGAGCAGAATGTTATTAACTTTTGCTCATATTGAGGTTTTTTTTTCTTTCTGTAATTTTGAATTGTTTATTTCAATGCGGAAAGATTGAATATTTACATGTTGGCTAAATGTGCCTTTGGGAACACTCTAAAGTAGCTAATTTTAGAATGTTTTGGCATTGGGGTTTTACCACATTGTGGTTCGAATTATTAACATTCTTGAAAAAAAAAACACTGTATTAAGAAAGACTGTATCAAAATTTGGTTTTGACCCCTACCATTGGACTTGCCCTAAGTGCATCAGGCTGACGTGTGGAGGGAACACTTGATCATCCATTTTAGAAACTTTTTGCATTGGAAGTCACCCTAGTAGCAATGGAATGCATAACAATTGTGATGTAAATGAAATCTTTTTACAGTTTAAGGTGATAAGGATACTGAAAACGTGAGCTTTGGGTGCATGTTAGCTTTTCCTAATATTAAGTATTCCTTCCGTGCCAAAAATAGATTGTCGCCTATGGAGGTCCAACATTTTGATGTTGTGATTTTTTTAATTGAAAATGGGGGTCCCATTTTCCATGAAGTTACCACATTACCCATGCTATCTATCATCTCTCAAACGGACTTGCAATACTTTAGTGTAGATACTATGGGTGTTTAGGCTAAAATACAACTTCCTTAATATTTACACTCTTTAGGATTAAGAGTATATACTTTTGTATGAAACTTTAGAATACCATCATATGTTTGAAACGAAAGAAAAATGCTGGAAAGATATGGAGATTTGAAGCTTAAATTTTAGAAATGGGAGTTTTTTTTTGGGGGTGGGGGGGAACAAACCAAAATAGAAATAATGTCTCTTCTCTTGGGATGGTGGGAACAACACAGAAGCTTGGATGTTTTTGAATCTTTGTTCACTTAATGTACTCTTTTCTAAGTAGATCATTGATGTGAAATGTTGACTTGTTAATCTGTGGCTAAGGTACTCCAGTTTTAGAATATATTTTTTTACATCTGGATTCTTTTAAGTGACACTAGAATTCACAGCAATCACATACCAGTTTCTGAATAATGTTGTTGGGGGTGACTAAGTGATTACTATTATGGAGTAGCTAATAGATTTTTGTTGTGGTAAATTTTATGGATAGTGGAGGTTAGAGTAGAAGTGCAAAATTTTCATTGTCATTTAGCTACGTCATCAGAAAGATCACACTTATTTGAGTTAATGAATTACAAATTTTCTCTGATAACTGATACTCCCTCCGTTCCACCCAAAGAGTCCTCATTTGAAAAGTCTAATTATTAAGGGATATATTAATGTCATTAAAGTTGGTCATAATTACAAAAATAGTTAGGCGCAAACAATATACTTAGAACACAAGTGGGATGGTAAAGATAAAATGTTATAGAAATTGGTAAACATAATTTTTGAAAGTGGACTCTTAGAGTGAAACATTCCAAAATAGTATAGTGAACTCTTTGCCCGGAACGGCGGTAGTATTTTTTATCTCAAAAATGAGTGTCCATGTTTGAAATTCTTTTATCCCAAAATGAGTGTCCATCTTTGTGTAAGTGTACTAATTTCACCTTTGACACCTATCATGTCATAATGTGCACTTGCAATGTTATATTTGGTCACTAAGGGCTTCATTATACATGCTACTAACATAGCATAAAAGTCAATTTTCTTAATTTTAGTGAAAAACTAAAAATGGACACTCATTTTGAGACGGAAGGAGTATTTCAAAGCTGAACTTTCTGAATTTAATCATAGTATGTTCTTGTTCAACACATTTTTTTTTTGTGATAATAAATAGTTGATAGAAATGTGTGTAAATTATTTGGAGAATTTTGGTTTGAAAAATGTATGATCAAAAAGCCCTACTATTTTAGGATATTTTGTCTTGTCAAGGTTTAATTAAACAAAAGGCTGAAGCAATGTGGTTAAGCATCCCCACATAGCTTATTGCTTTTGATTTTTCTGAAACTGAAATTAAATTTGTCTCATAAGCTGTGTGAACACAACTTCATATATATATCTTATGACCTGAGTTATAACAATAACAAATAAAATGTAGGTATAAGCTCTCCAAAGTTGGGTATATGGCCTGGCCATTATGATATCATAGATTAATATGCTGTGATGGATTTGCTGTTTGTTTTCCAGAAGCCTTCAGATATTGATGTACAGGAAGAGAAGAGTGATCTTGGAGCACGAGCTAGAGAATCTGAAGAAGCTTGGAAAGAGACATTAGCTTCTTTCAAAGAAAAAGCCTTAAAGATGCAGAGTAGATCCCAACAAGCATATGAAGAATACTATAAGAAAGCTATGATCAAATTAAAAGAGACTTCAGAGCAGCTTAAGATTCTAGAGGATAAGGCAAGAGAGGATTTGTCTGTGATTGCAAAGGAAATCAGCGAAGAGGGTAAAATGTATCTATCTACAGCTGCAGAAAACTCCCCAGAAGAAGTAAAAGATATTGTGGAAACATTTGCTTCATCAACTGATGATTTGAATGAAATTTCAAAAGTGCTTGACTTTTACGTTGGGATTCCATATGGTATGTATACTGTAGATTGCATTACTATTTCTGTTGTCTATGCTTGTATTTTCACTTTTCCAGTGATTTCCTGTAATTAATTGCATTGAGATTAAGAAAAGGATTATGTACAATAACGTCAATCTTTCTTACTGTATTGTTATGCTTTGCAGGTGGCCTACTCGTCATTGGTGGCTTCTTTTCGTTCATGCTTACTGGAAGCATATCTGCAATTAGGTTTGGTGTCATTCTTGGTGGTACTCTTTTGGCCTTAAGTATCTCAAGTCTTAGATCATGGAAAAGAGGAGAATCATCCTCTCTAGCTGTAAAAAGCCAGGCAGGTTAGTCTATTCTTCTATCCTCTTCTTTAATTAATATTGTGATTCTTTTTAATGAGAGCCTATACCGTAGTGATAATTTAGGAAATGAAATGGTTAATGGAGGTAAAAAAAATATAGATGTTGCAGTATGTACCGAAAATGTCTGTTAAAAAATGGCTTGAAAATTGATACTGTTAGCTGACAGATGTGTAACTCACATTCTTTCTTTTAACTTTTGTTTCAGACAGTTTGAGAGTGTATTCAGTTCCTTTTCCTCTATTTCTGTGTTGCACACTATAATATAGGGAGTTGTATTGTACATGTACTTGTTAGGTTATCATCTGTTTTAAATCAGTATGATTTGGTTCGTTGAGGTTCTCTTACTTCCGTGTATTGATGTCGATCTAATATAGTACTTTGGGTGCTAGAATTTAATTTTAATTTTTATATATTTAACTATTCAATATAGTCTTTTGAACAAATGTTTTGATTTTGCAGCAATAGCAAGTATATTATTCGTAAGAGAGTTTCGCTCATTGTTTGCGGTAAAAATCTCTTAATCTGACTACCTATTTTGTGGTTTCTTTATTTTTTTATTGTAACTCAACTCAAACTGCCTTTGAATGTTAACATTTTGATATTTGCCTTCTTACAGAAACCTGCATTCACCAGTTTTCTTGCAGTTTTAGTCAGGTTAAACTTTACTCTCATCCTCTAAATTCTGTACTAATCCATATTTGTGATTTTTTATTGTGTGTGAATCAATCATTGGCTTCTCCTGATGCAATTCCACCATGTTCCTTTTTCCTTTCGTCACTGGACCATGAAGTATCCTTCCTGGAGGAACACTTCCTATCAAGTTTGGTGGCCGAAGTTAGTTTATAGCTGTGAGTCGGAGAACAAAAAGCTTATGTTCTATTGTGTGTTTAAGGTCGAGTACATGAAGAGAAATTGCCAATGTTTTATAGCTAAAAAACCTGTTGTAGAGCAGTTAAGCAGACGTAAAATGAGTTTCGTTTTTATCAGATGTTGAAATTCAGAGAGCAGTGTCGTCAAGTGTATGTATATTCAGGAAGCTAATTTGTTGGCTTCAGTGAGCTCCACGAAGACGATCTCTTCTTAGTGATTTAGGCATGTCGGGCTTTTTAGTTTTACTGATACATTTCATAGTGGGGAAATAGAGTGTTTAAGAAGTTGATTGCTTTTGAATTGAATATCAAAGGTGAAAGTCTATGATTAGTATTTTTTTCTTTTTTCTTTACTTGTACTATTATTTTTTTAAAGATGTGTAAAAGAAATGTTGTGGTGCTGCAGAGCTGTTGTCAGGAATGATGATAACTTTTATAAGTATTTGTTTCAGTAACTGGTCAGAGGCAAGGGAAAGTGGTATCTTGATTGAATTTAGTCATAAGGCATTGAAGATGAAATGATGGATCAGAAATTCATGTTGAACTAAGCTGGGGTAGTAGACATTGATTTTTGGTTATCAGGGTCATTGGTCTTTTGCAATAACCCCAGATTAATAGTGGTGGAAGATTTAGATGAGATGCTAAAACCTGAGTTTTGGAAGTGAGTAGTGTGTTACATTTATTGTTATAGCTGAACAGGATTCAAATTTCCTCCCTAAATGCAAATCCAGTTGTCATTGGGTCCTCTTCTAGAACTGTGGGTTAGGGTGCATGCGTGTTTCTTTGCGCATGCTTGAGTTTTTAAAGTCCAAGTGATGGTATAAAGGTTAATGCATCCACTGTATGAAGGGATGAATCTTCATACCAGAACCTTGGTCCACTTCTTTTACTTTGGATTCAACATTCTCAATAAGTAAAAAATTTCCATCCTCTGTTACAGTGTTCCATTCCATGATATCTTAGTTTCCTTCTCATAATGTTCATTGTCTGTATGCAGTGGCTCTGTGGTAGCATTCTATATCTATAGAATTGCATTCTACGGAGAGCAGATGAAAGGATCGAATGAACCTGGGACTGAAAATTAACTTCTTGTGTGAGGTAACTGATGTTCGTGTGAACTACAGATTAACATTGGTTTAACATTGATTGTGCTCTTAGCATGAATCCTTGAGTAGGGAAGTGATAACTTGGTTCAATCTTTTGTTCTGTATGTGAAATATCTGTGCATAGATCATGTTGTTGGTCCTCCAGTAGAAATGAACTTGGTTTAATGTTTATGACTGACTATTTTCTACCAACCAACCTCCTTTCGTTCTATCTAAGTCATAGTTGAAAAAAGCAGAAGGCGAGAGGTCAAAATTTGAGGCAAGAAGCGGCGCAAAAAACGTTCACGTAGCAAATATTAAGGAAAAATTATATATATATATATATATATATAACTTAGCAAAAGATTGAACCAACCTCCTTTCTGTTTTTTTTTATTTAACTTATAAAAAAACATGTCATGAGTGATGAAATTAAGTTAATAACATAATATTAATAACACAAATTTCATCATTCATAGTTGAAATTCCAAAGCATTAGATGAACTTAACTTAAACTTCAAGGAAGAAAATAAATAGTCATTAAAGCAAATGAAAATAAAGACATGCATAAGAGAACTAAAGTCATGAAATGTAATAATTAACAACTAACAACAACAAGAAGCTAAAAATCCTCGGCATCTATCTCATCATCATCTTCATAATCTGCATCATCCTCATTCACAAGATTAATTGGCTCAAAGTCTGCATCATCCCATTTTTAGAATCTACCTTAAAATGTTAAATCTTACCAAAAAAAGAAGTTAAATATCACTCCCACCGCCCCCATCAAAAAGTTCACGTTTGAAAAGTTCTAATCAAAGAGTCCACCTTTGAGAAGTCCAATAATTAAGGAATATAGTACTCTCTCTCTTTCTATAAAAGAGTTCATCTTTTAGGCCATTCCAGAATAAGTGTTCACACTCTAATCTTTCCTTTTCTGTGATGTTACTTTTACCATTTTACCCTTAATTTGTTCTTACTTTAATTGATGAGCTCCATCCCACATGGGCATCAATGGGAAAAACACATCCTAGCATTTATAATAAATTATATTAGTTTTTTTTAATTAATAATGTGTGCCGAGTCAAATATGACTCTTTTTTGAGAACGAATGGAATGGGGTAGTTTACTTGGAGGTGGTTATGATTACAAAAATATTTGAGAGCACTACGGATGTTGATATATCACTTGTGGAGGGTAAAGTTGAAAGTTTACGGAGATTAAAGACATAATTTTTGAAAGTAGACTCTTCAAGTAGAATATCCGAAAATAAAATAATGTTCTGGGACGAAGGGGGTAAAAGTAAACTTTTATACCTTAATTAGTGACTGTAACAGAATTCTATAATTGGATCCAACTTTATTTCATTTATATCAGAGTAAGAAAAGAAACAAGCAGTGGGAGCAGTTTTTGTCCAAAAATTATATCTTGTATCGATTTTGTGAATAGTCTTTCTATATATTAGTCCGTTTGTGTATGCTTATAGTTTGTATAAAGGTCGCGTCTCCTGTTTAGACGCTATGGTATATAATACTTTAGTTATCAAAAAAATATATATATATTTCAGTATATTTCTCTGTGAAGTGACCTTGACTGTAGGTGAAAAGATGTGCCCCCTCTGTCCCAAAGAAGTAGTCCCTTTTTTTGTCCCCAAAAATAGTCTCATTTTCTTTAAAAACGATATAATTTTTGTCCGAATTAAAGGAGAGGTACAAACAAGTAAAAAAAAACTGAATATTGAAGAGTTTGACATGTCAAATGGTGCCATTTTTTTAAAATGGAGAGAGTATTAATTAGTCTCGCATCTCTCAAAGGCATAATTATATGTCTATTGAAGTAGGCATTATTTATTCTTTTATCAGTGGAAGTATGCATATTATTTTTTAATTTTCCAGTATGCCTTATTCTCAAACAGGCACACTGATCTTCCATGTATCCTGGTAAGAAGTTTGTGCTGTCCATATAATGGTTGATTGCAGAGTCATATCCAAGAATGGGGGAGTAAGTGTGCTGCTTGAGATGCTGATTCAGAATCCCAAAGTCACTTGTAGACAGTACAATTTGCATCCTTGTTTGTTAAAATATGATATGGTGGTAGAAGTCTAGAGGATAATTTAGTCATACCCACTGTGTGGGATGTCCAATAATATGATGGTTCATCCGGCTTTCTTCCTTGCATAATTGTCGCATCTTTGGTTTGCTTGATGATTTCTGTTAGTTTTGATTTTCAAAATGAATGCAACCGCCTATTTGATCAGATTAGTGATAATTTCTCACTGATGAAGGAATGATTTTTGTTCCGTATCTCGTCATCGAGAACTGAAGCTCTTCTTTGTTTGTATAGAATCTACAAATATATAGAAGGTTTTATGCAGCAAAAGAGGAGTATAAGTTTCATATATTTGCGCTGCAAATTAGAACGGCTTGCACTCTTTGCGTGGGTCCTTGAGCAAGAGCGTGATTACGTGGTTGAATCTTTTATAGTATTCCCTTTGTCTTTATATAATAGTTCAGAATAACACTCAAATCTCTAAAGTAACATCATTTAAGGTTTAAAATTACTTAATTACTCCTATCCACATTTAAACTATACTACTTTTTCATTAGCTCCCTAAAACAAACACACCCCCTCCCTCCCTCCTCTCTCCCTTCACGTAATTTTGATTACTTACAATTGTTGATTTGTTTTTCATTGTTAACGTATGATATTTCATGTGAATTGGATTGGTTGAGTTGATTTATTTTTTCTTTTCATTACGAATGAAACACGGTTGATTTTCAAGTTTTTTTTTTTCGATTTCGGACAAAACACCCATTAGGGTTTTATATTAGTACCGCAAGTGTGTAGTGGATGTTTTTATATTAGTACCGCAAGTGTGTTGTGGATGTTTTATATTAGTATCACAAATGTGTAGTGGATGTTTTATATTAGTATCACAAGTGTGTATCGGTTGTTTTATAAAAAATATTTTTTAATAAAATTCTTATGTAATATGTGTGTGTGTATATATATATATATATAGTCTTTTTGAGTTGGAGGGATTGGTTGGTTGGAGAGAGTAAATGAAGGGTGTGTATCTATTAAATGTTAAAAGGGGTACTTAGGTCATTTTAACATTAAATGGTGTTACGTTTACGGATAACGGTGTTATGTTTAGCGTCACTTATAATAGCTTCATTTTGACAAGTTAAACTTATTAGGTTGTACTTTCTCCCTTCTGGATAAAGAGTCCATTATTTCATTTTGGAATGTTTTACCCTTTAAAAAAATTAATGCATAAAATTGTTGTTTTATTACAAATATATTATTAAAAGTGTTATTTTTTTAAAAAATTAACTTTCAAACGGAGGCTCTTTGTCCGGAACAGATAGAGTAACTTTTTACTTTTACCTTTTACTCTCATATCAATATGAAATAGTGGAGTTTGAACTCATGGTTATTTTGTGGCTTTTCTTATAATTTACTCCCCCATCACTGTTTTTCTTGCATTTCAAAATAGTTATCTTGTTTAAAACTGTTTTTAGAACAATATTATTACCATTTTATTCATATTTTTCTATTTTACTTTATAATCAAGTCAATTGTAAACACATTGCAAACGAGGCCATTGCATGGAATGGACGAACCAGGGAGTAACGATTTTTGGTGTCCAATTACCCCTCTTTCTATCTTTTAATAATGTATGCTTGTAATATTATTCTGGAAAAAATAAAATAAAAAACCATTGGTAGAGTGGTAGCTAGGTAGGTGCGAGCGAGTGAATTACAACTACACTAAACTCTGAACAATGATCTCATTACCAAAAAAGGCCACGCAAAACTGCAAAATAAGATGAGTACTGAAACGATTAGCTCATCATCGTCTCTATTTTGGGTGTATATAACCTTGCATTGTTGATAACAAAATAAAAGGGTCCCCATTGCCCTATGTTTTTAACCGCTATAGTGTCTTTATGTTTTTCAATTAGAAAAATGCACTTTTGAGACGAAAATATTATGATATCCTTAAAGAACCAAAGGCGTGTTATAGATCACTTACTCAATTCATCGCGCTGCATCAATTTGTGTATTGCGATGCACTAAATTCAATTACGATGCATGATTTTGATGAATGCTTATGTGGATACATGTGTGAATCATGAATTACGATGCACACAATCGTGAATCAAAATCTCCCATTTCATATCGAGACTCCAAATTGATGCATCACAAATTTAAATCTATGCATCGCGATTAAAATTTGATGCATCATGATTTAAACTGGTTTCGACTATATCTCTTCCACCTTCTTCTTCCTCCTCCGCCTTCGTCTCTTCAAAAAAATTCTCCAACCCAGCCTAGGTATCATACTTAATTAAACATAAACATTGTTTACGTTTCAGTGGGTGTTGCCCCCGAATCCTCACGATGGGATACTGTCCCCTTGACCTGACCGTTTCGTAGCCGCAACAATTGTGATTTTCGTACTCCAAATTATTGGTCGGTGATGTGGAAGGAGACGATCTTTTAGAATCAATATTTTGAAAGTATCTTTTATCGGTTGAAAGAAAAAAAGAAAGAATACTCCAACAGATAAAACTTTACAAAAGGGGACGACCAACAATTTCTCTAAATTAAAAAGTTGCCAAATTTGTGAAACGACAACTTTAACGTCTCACTTTCCTTCTTAGAGAGTGACATTGAAAGTAAATCCCGATTGTTTCCCACACATTCCATTTTTACGGCTTCAAATAATTTATCACATTCTCTATCATATTTTCTGTCTCATTTAATCTCAGTCCTATATACCTCTTTATAAAAAGAAAGCTGACTAAAATAATAAGAAATGTGTAGGTATAAGATTCAATGAAATATGAAATGTGACAGGGGTTGAGATACACTATTTGGAGCTCATTTTTACGCATTCGAGAAATGTCAACAATATATATACACCCCTCCTCGGCCCAATATTAAATATGGCAAGCATAATAAGATAGGGTGAAATTAGGGCAAGTCTCCGTTGTAACTTTTTCAACCGATTTATATATGTATACTTTAGGGGTGAGCTTGGTCCGGTTCGGTCTACTTTTTTGGAAAAACTGAGAGAACCAAAACCAGACCAATAGTCTGGTTCTTAAAAAATATAGAACCATGACCAATCCAATATGTCTGAGAACCAATTGAAGACGTACGAGAACCAGGACCGGACCAATACGATGCGTATCTTTGATCATCAGGATAACTAGATTTTCTAAAAAATAATGATCAATAATCAAATCATGTTTTTCCTTCATACAACATTTTGTTGGATTCGTTGTTCTTGTAAAAATAAACTAAAGGTAAAAATCATTACTTCCAAATTAATAAAGAGAAATGAAAAAGAAAGTTGTAAGGAAATTTATTGCAAGTCATCTTCCTCTCCGATCCTCTTATGGTTAATTTAATTAATTTACAGGTAATAATCCTTCAAACTAATAATGTTTGGAATCACAAAAAGAGACAAGAAATTAATTAATATGGAAGAACAATGTTTTCCCTCCTATTTTCTCTTTAATCAAATAAGGAAACTTGGTTGAATATTGAATCAAATTATTATATATTTTCTTTAGGTTATAAGTTGTATCCCTTTTATTATCTTCTTATCAATTTATATATATATATATATATATTATATTATATTAGTACATTATATATAATAAAATAATAATAAATACACATTGGTCTAGTTCGGTCCGGTTCTACGTTTTTGGTTTCTGGAACCGGAGACCGACCCAATTGTCCGATTCTGTAAAAATTCAGATCCAGAACCAATCCAAAGTATTGGTCCGGTCCATTTTTGACTGGTCTGGTCCGGTTCCATTGGTCCGATCCGGTTCTAGAAAACTTCTGCTCACCCCTAGTATACTTCTTTTAATTCGATAAAAGGTAATTTTGTAAGAATAAAAATTGACTATTCCCTTAATGAATTAAACACGCCCGTAAAACACCCGTTTCTTTAATGTAAAATACGATTTATGCATTATGTTGAATGATTTATACATAGAGATTTATTTTCAACATTGCAATTCGAAATTTTGTGCATTGCGTTAAATCATGATTTTTTTTTGTATCTGATATTTTTTTGAAACCGAAAAAAGACAAGTTATGCACCACCATGACAAAATCAAGCATGATGCACCACATTGGACAAATCAGACATCAGATGCACAAAGCATGCATCACGATTCAAAGTTAATGCATCGCAATTAAAGTTTGTGATTCATCTCCATTACATTGCGATGCATTGCGATTCTAATTTTGTGCACCGCGACTCAAATTTTGTGTATCGTCTGAATCATATGATGTATCGTGTGCGCTCTTAGAAATAGCATCTCCATGTGCCTTGAAGCATTGTGATTTTCAAAAACAACAACAATTAACTGATAACAAATTGACCAACAACACTTTGTTTTAGAAATCTTCTTCATTCGTTAGCAAACTCGGAAATCAAAGGAGTCCAAGAACCAACAAGTTCTTTTTCAGACATTTCATCAAACAACTTTCATGTATAGCAACTTATCAATGATTACGTGAAATATATGTCTTAATTTTCTCTCGAATAATTTGCATTGTCACATAACAAATGAAGATTGCAAAATCTTAAGCCCCACAGGAGTGAATCTTACAAAAAACTAATTAGAACACAGATAGATATATGACGTAGTGATCTTCTTTGTAGTTAGGCTTTCCATTTCTGGGCTGAGAAGTAGAGGCTATGGATATCTTCTTCCTTACTTTACTTTGAGCTACATGTTCAACGAAAAACTGCAACCCTTTGCTTTCTCCACAAAAAGCGAGAATTGATCGCATGCTGCTTCCTTGGTATTGGAAAGTGGAAAGAACGCAAAGTGAGAAAGGGTTTGAGAAATGATTTACGATATCGAACAATTTGAGAGCATTTGATGACATAGTGATGTTGGCTAGGATTTTGTTGAGGGTATTTTAAGAACAATTTGATGCAAGAGACTTTTACCAATTAAAAAAATATAGGGTAGTAAATTGGTTGAAATTTTTGAGAAGATAAAACACAAATCCACTGGCCAGTTTTCTTGTCATGCAAAAAATGAATGAAGGGACTGGCATTTCGATGATGGAAACCAGTAAATAGAGGCAATACAGTTTTTGTTTTTGACTTTTTTGTTTTTAAGGAAAAAGAAGGAAGGCATTTCTAATATCTTCATCCTTCCTTCTCAACGCAAAGACCCTGCTGATTCTCAGAAGCCAAGATCCTATTCATCCCTCTACAGTGGAAAATAGATGCATGAATTTTTTGAGTTACCACATTGGTGACAACTTTGCCTTGAAGATAAAGTGCATGTGCCACTTCAAAGCATAGTGGTAACCCTGGTGGTAATCCTAACAATGTTGAAAAATTTTAGTGACTAGATCACCCTACCAAAGTGTCATTACATAAGCCACAACGCTCTCCTTGTACCCAAGAAGACGTTTTCGAGTTGCTCGAATTTGTAGCCTTGTACCTGCCTTGGCCTTGAAACGTACGAAGCTTGAACTGCCTCCAACTCCAATAAGCTCAACTTACTAGTTACTACCACTGGCACATGGTCAGATCGCTGGATACTGATGTTTTTCATAATGGTTGTGAACAAGCAACTACCGATCACAATGAATACCATACCATCACTTTTCATCACAATGTTCAGAAAGAAAGAAAGCAACTAGCTGAATAGCGACCATGATAGATAGTATACTAATGCTTCCCACAATGGCCATCAGAAAGCAACCCCCTGACCTTTTTATTGAATAGAAAGCAACTTCCTCACTGGTGCAAAAACCGAATTATGACAGACCATGATAAATACCAATATTTTCAGAGAGCAACAACGTTCAGTTAGCAACTAGCGACCATGAGTTTTGGAAAGAGCTCTCTCAATCCTCTCATTAATAAGCTGAGCAAGTGCAAAATCACCCAACAAATGATTATAAATCAACAAGAAGTCAACGAGCAAACTAACATTGCGGGAATTTGTATAACTGGACTCTGAATGACTATGTTCTTGGTAACAATCACCAACAACGATGATCAATCACAATCATGATATCATCAATTTCTTGTAACTTTTGGCAACTTTTTATTTATTCTCACAGTGAACCTCAAAATGTTAAATAGTAATCTAAACTAACTGAAACAAACGGCATCTCTGAAATCAAAGAAAATTTCCCATGTCATTTGGGAGTTTATGTGCATTAAGATGAAGTCGACCATATACATAAATATGAGAAAACATTTCACTCTGAGATATGCCGACAAAGAAAGGCCCTAGGCGTCAAGTCCGAGAAAGAGAGTACACCTTTAACCAAATAAATACTGGTTGTCGGTTGCGGATCTTAAACTAAGACAAATCCTCTCTTCTAGCCCTTCCCTAATTCCAGCATTCCTTTAAATATTTGCACGAGTCATGTGATTCGGGACCTCTCCCTGATTATCCAAGGGCATGTATTGTGCCATGATCGCTCGTATCTCTGAATCCATGTATCTCTGCACAAGAATATCATAGATTATAAACCATGCTAGTATCTTGTACAAAGGAAATTATCAGTATATGAAACTCGTATGACAATCCAAATTGACTGAAGCAATTTTTTTGGTTACAATGGCAGCGGGCTCTTCGCCTATTGCAAATGATGAAATGATGGATTTGGGACTGTTCATATTATAGGGTTTATTTAGCATGTTGAATGAGATCAGTGGTAACGTGTGTTCCACTTGGACTACAAACCTATCTTCCACCACCACCCCTACCCAATCAACATAACCAGGTGGTGTATTTTTCAAGTAACAAATTCCTTCAATGGAACAGCATATTTCTTGTAGTCAAGACTGAAAAACCATTTCAGTTGATGCTTTATTCTCCTTACGTGCCTCACTTTTACCGAAAAGAAGATTTGTTTTACTTGCAATCTCAACAAAAAACTAATGATCAGGTAACCAAACATATTTTACAAATTAATCAGAGCAAAAACTGAGCTGGATCCACAATAATATACAGGGTGATACAGAAAGAAAGAAAGATTTAACTTCTGAATAAACAGGATTATATCATACCCGGAGCCTGTACTTGTATACTGCATAAGCCACAACACCCACAGTAGCCATAACAAGAACAATCCCCCAAACAGAGCCCCAGCTGACTTCCCGATGAGATACTTTACCTGCATTTCCAAAAGGACGAACTTAGACACAATTATGGATATAATTGAGGAATATGAGCTATGCATAAGCAGGCAATAACATGTTACGCAATAAGCTCTAAAATCACGTACGTTCAATTATGTTACAATAAGAAGACTGTTGATACTCACTTATACATGTGTCATGCTCTTTCATATACAATAAATTGCCACTGCAGCTGCACTCGTAACTACCCCATGTATTCTTGCATTTGCAGTCCGAGCATTGACAGACCGACTTTTCATTACATTCATCAATATCTGGTACACATCCAATTGAAGATAAAAATGGAGTCAAGAGTGTATATAACGCCTTCTAGTCTATGACCTGTGGCAATGGCTTAGAGATAGAAGACTTGAGTTCATTAGTCCAGCGACAAGCGGACAACTTAAAACGCATCCATAATTATTGCCTCAAATGGATTGCAAAGGCACATGCAATTCAAATATTCATGTCAACCCACTTCAACATGCCAAGAAGAATCAAGAACTAGTTACAATACCTTCACATTTGTCGACTCCATCGCCCTTGAATCCCGGTGGACACTTGCATCCTTTTGTATGGTCATCCTGAAAGTTAAGGAAACCTATTTGTTATTTGATATTCTAACAATCAGCTTAGTTACCATATTCAAGAAAAGAAAACATTCTTTTCCAGAACAACACAAAACCAAAAGAAAAAAAAAGAACGAACGAAAACAAAACAAAGAAAAACTAAACGGAACCACCCCAAGGCAAAGAAAAAGGAGCACGGCGAGCTGGATCACAGAGAAGTCGAGCCACTTACGATGCAAGCAGAGTAGGTCCTGCCAGCTTGGGTTCCCTTCCAACAGCCTCCGTTATTGATTTCACACCTTAGAGCACCCGAAGCTGTCAAACCAAAATGACAAAGCATGATGGTTATAGTCTTATAGAAACTACACATCTGCATGATGTGAAGTCTTGGGACACAAGAAGGGGCAATCTAGGTTGTCAATAATTACAATATACGAGTCCATGATATAAGAAGGCATTCACCTTTAAGTCTAATTGGGTAAAAATGTAGGCCACCTAAGCTGTCAAAAGACGCAAGATACACGATTGTGGAACATTACTGTGATATAAGAAGGCATTTACCTTCACAATGAGTATAACCATCACCAATAAACTTCACACCCTGCACGATTGGGCATTCACACACTCTCCCACGGAAAGTATCCTGTAACAGAACCAAGTATGCCTCTCAAGTAAGTGACAGAACCAAGTATGTCTCTCGAGTAAGTGAAAGTCAGAAAGCAAAACTGGAGGAATGGGACAAGAATGCTTGTATAAAAATATTGAGTACCCTGCATGCCGAAATATTAGTAGCCTTATCTTGCCAGCATCCTCCGTTGTTTTCCAAACATTCATTTGTCTCTATCCCTGAAAAGAACATAACATATAATGAAAAATTAATACCACACGCCAAAAATGTTGCATGAATTACCCGATTGTACTTAATGAGGTGGAGGCCTACAATATCTAATTATTGGCTCAGCCCACTTCTACTAACTACTTCTTTTTACCAGGCTTAGTTTGGTATGCCAATATTATCTCAAAAGCTATTGGTTTAAGGGTAATAACTCCCGAGTAAAAGTAAACTCGGATGTCGAAAACAAACAGAAACAATACTGACCATCAGTCAAACAAATGGCTGGCTCAGTGGTCTCCTCGAATCCTGAACAGATGGCCTTTAGAACTGCTCCTTTGTCCAGCTTACCTGAAACAAGGCCTGTTTAGTCCTTGCATATCAAATGAATCAATCAACTGTTTAGATTCCAAATTGCGTACCTCTATACTGCCTGTTGTTTATGACAAGCGTTGGCAGTATTGTCACGTCTCCTCGGGCGCCTTTGCCTATCTGGAGGCAGAATTACAAGAACATGCAATATCACTAAGATGTTCATAGGTAGAATCCTAAGAAGGCAAGACTATATAGATAAAGAAATGGCATTTGCAAATCAAACCTGCGCCTCTTGTTCAGCCTTAAGAACAATGTTGTCTACATCAGCTTCCGGGTCTCCAACACATTTGTCTATCTGCTTCACATCCATACCTGAAAGTTTGAGCACATGAACAAGAAAAAAAAATAGTAAGTAAAGAGGATGTCACAGTAAATCAGAACCATAATTAGGCCTCTGTTAAGAAAGGTACCTTAGACACAATGTGCACATAAATGTAATACTGCACAAGGATCTCCCAACCAAAAGTAATTCATTATAGTCATTCTACTCCCTTCATTCCACTGAATATTTGAAAATTATAATCTAATATTAACATGCTGCTCTAACTTATTCCCCACAGGTATAAAATAAGTTAAAAGGATTTTATCATGTTGTTCTCTCTTTCAAGGCTAGGCTGGCTAGCAATGAATCTCTTGGGTGTATTTTCATCTCAAATGTGTACTCTTGGTGCAGAGTAGAGACCAAGGAATGGCCTAAACGCCACGGTTCACCCCACCTGCATGTGGCTGCAGGTTCAAGTCTCATGCGGTGGGGGCACCCCCAACCCACCCCAATTTCTACTCCTATCAACGTTTGCAAATGGAGGTAAAGAAGAAGAAGAAAATAGAGTGGACTTTGTTGAGGATGGGATAAGTAAATCTTTAACAGGTGAAAAACCAAAGAGAGAAAAGGGGAAAAGCAAGTAATGGGAGAGCCAAGAGCAATAACTAAAGCAGTTATTAATTATTACTCACAGAAAGGGGCTCACAAGTCAACATCAGTATTCAAAATTTTTTCCACATATCATTAGTTGCAGATTAGGAGAAAGATCAATCTAGTATTTATTACACATAAAACCATCCAAATAAACATTCTACATTGATAGTTCCAAGAGTGCGAAATCCAAGTAGACATACTGTTCACTCCATAACCAGTAAAAATAAATAAACAAAATCTCAGAGTGGTACACCCAAAACAATAACATATTAACCGTAAAGCAAAATATCTCAAGGAATGTTTCTGGAACTTACCTAGTGACTTTATAACCTCATTTGCACACTCTTTGGTGTACTTATTATCTTTCATGGGGCAGCGGATTGCAAAATCTGTCACGTAATCCCACCAAATCCAGGGCTTTCCAGTTTCATTGCCCACTTTATAAATGCATGCTTGGCGTAAATTTTGGACAACAACATCTCTCCCATCATACCCTTTGTTGAAGTCCTGCTCTGGATCTGGAGCACAGTACCTCCCATGGTTGATGCATTGGGACTTGCATTGTTTGCTCAAAATGAAAGCCTCTGGGCAATACCACGTAATATAATGTGGTGTGAACTGAGTGTAACCTTTCTGCTCAAGTATCTGGGCTGCTCCTTTGAAGTTCTTAACAAACTCAATTTGGCTATCGCACTTGGGCCCACACTCATCATTGCTGTTCGTCCAGAACTCATACTCGACTCGCTCATCTGGATGAGGGAGAGCTTCCCTCCAATCAAGCTTTATATTTACCATATCACCATTGGTTAAAGCTTTCTTTATGCTATCCCCAAGTGCTTTGCTAATGAGTGCAGAAGGGATGGTTATGTTTTGCAAATAATCTGCTCGTGCATCCTCTTCCTCTGGTGTGTCCATGGTAATCAATGGCTCAACCCTATCATCTGCTACAAGAATAGCCGCTGCACCAGCATTTTGCGCATTCCATGCCTTTAAGGTGAAGTAACAATCTGCAAAAGCAACAGATTCAGATAAGAAGGTTACTAGCAAAGCTCCCAAAATTCACACATACATATCAAAAACATTGTGAAATGCATTATTTTGCACAAAGTACTTGGGACAAGGGTTTTGTTGAGTTAGGTATCACTTCAAATCTCTGGCAAATATCATATCAGTATACTGGTTGTTAGAAAACTGGGCGGGGTGAAAAGAATAAGAACCATCGAAAGTTTATAAGAACATAGCTACAGACTAACAAGAAAATTGTACTTTCAATCAAAACTCTTTTAAAAGGCTCAACATCAACTGGTACGAGTAATCCATAAATCATAAACATCCTAGATTACATCAATCTTATAAGCTAAAAATCAAAAGGTTAAAGAAGGAAATATTATTTCCTAGAATCTAAGTATCCCTTTATACACTTAATTGCAAAAGGTTATCGATTTTAATAAATTCACTAGAGGCGATTATCCAATCAGAACTGTTTAAGGCAGGAAAAGTCATTTCCTAGAATCTAAGTATCCCTCCATACAATTAACAACAGCATAAGGCTTCTGATTTCAAAAATTGATGAGAGGCAATTATCCAATCAAAACTTGCTTGTGCTCGTTTAGTACGCAACTATACAATTCCATTGCATGATATTCAAATAGCATATTGTTAACAATCGACTTAACAAGCATACCAACCAACATAAAATTAACAATACAATATGAAGTAATAAAAAGATTACACGAAAACCGAAAAGTTCGAAAGCTAAAACGAAATCATTCAATATACCTCCACGATCAGCAAGAACAAAGATTGGGAGACCACCAGCCTTGGATTTGAAAGAGATATCAACATCATCGAATGCCTTACATGCCTTTTGATTGGCTTTGGGGAAAATCACAGCTCCAGACATTGTCCCACCGTACTGAGGAACCCCAAAATTGCCAATTGCACATTCATAAACATCTTTCAAAGAGTCTGGTGTAGTCACTTTCAAGTTGTTCTTCTCCACCACAAATCTCCCCAAACAAGACCCAATCAATAAACACCAAACACAAATCACAAACCCTAGTTTTCCTTCCCTCATAATTAAATTATTTCACTTTCCTTCAATCAATTTTGACCGAAAGAAAATGACCCAAATCAGCAAAATTTACACAAAACCCAGTTACGAAGATTCAAACTTTATGCGAACTCAATGCAAATTTGACACGAATCTCATAAATTAAGATCAAAAGAACATGCGTTTGACCAAATTATTTACCACCCAGATGGTGACTATTGACGATCAAGGCCAAAGACGAGATTTTTTTTCTAGAAAATATCACATGAGTTCTCAGGCTTCAGCTGAATTTTGGACAGAGTGAGGAGGAAATTGAAAGATGTAGTGTTTGCATGAACAGAATCTGTGGGGGAAAGGGAGTTTGGATTTTGTACAGGGCGTGTTAGTTACGTTTAACTCGGAGCATATGAAGAAAGAAAATTCACAAACTTTGATGTTTGATCTGTTGGGGAATGGATTTGTATTTGGTATTGTAGGAGTAGGATATAGAGAAAGAGATGGGAAAGTGGGACCCGTTTTATGTAAGTATTTGGAGAAGAGATCTAAACCGCCATTTGTTAAGAGTCTTAATCAACCCACGCTCTACGTAAAGAGAAATTATTTGGTGGGACAATTGCATCATCTCGTTGCCTGACTTTCCACGTAAGTATTCTTCTTTTTATTTTATTTTTTTGAAGCCAAAATATGTATTCTTCTAATAAATCATTTTTTTTATCTATCCTACTTAGGTTTTAATGCATCATTTTTCTAATTATCATCTTTTTTTTTTCACATCAGAAATTTTTCAATATTTTATATTCTCTTAATAATTATTTTTTTTAAAATTTATCTTTCCAACTAATCTATAATACAATAAAGATCATACTCAAACATGTGCAATTGACTAAAGCTATCTAAATATTAAAATTTATTTTTTTACCGAAATCATACGGCCATGATTAAAACATACCTTCATATGTATGAAGGCGGTTGTGCAACTACTCGTCTCTTTCTCTCCAACTCCCCACTTCTCATATTTCTCAATATATTTGTTGAATTACATTTAGAATACGTTAAATATGAACCTACAATAATCTGCTCTCATACTAACGACATGCCATAGACACGAACACACAAATCTAGACTGACACAAGACAAAAGATAATAACATTTTTATACCTTAAATTTTTAAATTTGACTCTTTAAGTGAAACATTTTAAAATGAAATTGTAAATTCTTTACCAAGAACGAAGGGAATAACATTTAATTTTGATTGAATGTAGTAGGATACATGGAATTATATTGTGACAAATAGCACAACACTATTATGGACATGTTTGATTTGACTTATCTGGAAGTGTTTATGACTTATGACTTACCATAAGTTGTTTTTGAAGCGTTTGATTTCACTTATGGTTAGATAAGTCATAAGTCATGTACAATCCACTTAAAGCACATGTAAGATCATAAGTTATAAGCACTAAGCCTAGTGCTTAATTCTATTTTTCAAAAACATGTGAATCTTTTTCGTTATTGAAATTTTATATATTCTAAGATTACCCTTCTTAATAATAATAATAAAAGTAATAATAATAATAATAATTATTATTATTATTATTATAATAAATAATAATAATAAAAGGAATTATAATAATATTAATAAATAATAATATGAATAATAATAAGTAATAATAATAATAAAAGTAATATTAATATCAATATTATAATAATAAAATCAATAATAATAATATAAATAATAGAATTAAATAATAATTTGGTCCCTGGACAAAAAAACAATAGAATTTGGTCCCTGGACATGTATTTTCGGACCAATTTGCCCCCTTTCAGGGACCAAATTATAACGGTGGGAGGGGGCAAATTGGTCCAAAAATATATGTCCAGGGACCAAATTCTATTGTTTTTTTGTCCGGGGACCAAAACATTGATTTTCGACATGTCCAGGGACCAAACATTATATTAATCCTAAATAATAATATAAATAACATTAATAATATTATTAATATAATAAAATAAATACTAAAATTAACAATTAATAATAATAATAAAATTAATATTAAGTTAATAAAATAATAATAATAACAATAATAATAGTAATAATTAATAATAGTGATAAAATTTGTATTATTATTAATAAAATAATAAAAGTGATAATAATAATAATAATAAGTAATAATGATAATAATATGATTAAAATTAATAATAATAATAATAATAGTAATAATATTAATAATAATAATAGTAATAATAATAATAATAATAATAATAATAATAATAATAATAATACTGTAAATCACATTTTGTGATGATGTTATTTTAGTCTTTATATTTGATTTCAGGACTATTTCAACTTATTATTCAAACAAACACACACTAACTTATGAAAGGTAATCAGCACTTTTAAAAAGCTAAATCAAACATCACCAGTTATTAGTCATCAGTCATAAGTAATAAGTTATCGGTCATAAATAATAAGTTATCAGCACATATCAATAAGATAAATCAAACAGACCCTATAAATTTGTTCTCATTACATAATTTAGCGACTTTAGTTTTAGTTTTAAACTTTCTCCTTGTATAATTTAATGATTTTAATTTTAGTTTGAACTTTCTCCCTTTTAGCACTATTAAATTTCCATTCCTCTCTTTATCACGTTTCCCATCAATTATTATAGGAAAAAAAAAGCTAAAAATTCAAATCAAGATATTAAAGCGCAATGGTAAACACACCCTTTAAGAATTTAAGAAAACTAAAGATACTTCACAATCAACTCCAATGTTAATTCTAAATACCGATGATATGACTATCATTCCATAAAATAATTTTTTTTGTTTAAATAAATGGTTTGTAGTCATTTTCGATGATTTTGCTACAACCGAACTAGAAACTAAGAAAAATACGAAGAGAAAAATAGCAAGACCAAGAAAAGATAGAAGTGAAAATTACAAAGAAAAAAAAAAGAATCACATAAAATCCCATGAATCACAAACGCGAGCATAGTTTCTTATAATCACGTCGTACACAATAGTCTCCAATAATCAAGTTGTACACAAAAATAAAAACAAAAAAATTACCCATACTATTAGCTCTCTAACTTTAGTTTGATGCATTTCAAGTACTTCTTCCATCCAAAAACAAAATCTTTTTTTGTATGTGCCCCAAAATGTTTGTTCACTTTCTACAATTTGAGCAATTTTTTTTCTTAGTTTCTCACTCTACTTATTAACTACATAGTCCTAATAGCTTAGTTACTCATTAATAAAGTAACAATTATATTTTGTTATAATTAATTAATAGGAAATTATAGACTCTAATTAGTGATATTTCTTAATGTGAGTGAAAAGTCAAATGAGACAAAAATAAAACTAAGCAAAGGATTAACACTATTCTTGATAATAAATATGGTTTGCATGATACTGTGCTATAAGATAGATGTAATGTGTAACGTTTAATACATTTTTTTTATAGGTTTTCCAATGTGGACCTGAAAGCTTAATATTAATCCCCAAGCCTAATAGGGTAGGATCATTAAGTAAAGGTAAAAACTCTTCCAACAAATATTTAGATACAATTGTGTCCCTTTAAATCTTGATTGGTTAAGCTAGAACCTTTTACCAGCTGATTTTTGTACTTGTTAGTTGTAACATTAAATACATGATATAAACAAATCATACTGTTAAATTACGTAGTAAACGAAAAAGATAACCTTTAACTTGATTTAACCGACGGTTGTGGTTTGGTGATTTACATGAGGCCCACCGGTGATTTTTGTTGGATTTTTAAAAGGCTTAGTTCTATATAATTGTAAAGAGGTAATTCAAACATAACTTATAACTGATGGGTTCATTTGTAACTCACATACTTACGAATCAATCTGGATCATCAGTTGTGTGTAGCACAATTCAATTAGGACCACCAATTAGATCTTGAATTGTATTATACTCCCTCGTTTTCAAAAGATTATCTACTTTGACTCGGCACACCATTTAAGAAAAAATATTTGATTATATTATAAATATTGGTGAAATGTGTGGTTTCCTTTTTAATGCCCTTGAGTAAGTAACTAACTTATAATTAAAGTAGATATAAAAATAATGATAAAATGGTAAAAATATTTTTTTTTAAAAAAAGAGTTTTAAAAATAACAATTATTTAAAAACGGCAAAAAAAAAGATAATTTAAAAATGGAGGATTTAATATAGATTGATTGCATCCTGCAAGCCACGTGTTTCTGGCTAATTTCTTGGCAGTTGCATGATGCAGGAGTGGGGCTGGGTGTAGAATAATATTTCTGGCAGGTGGATAAGTGGATAACTGAAAGTTAATTAGTGAGGAAATGGTCTAATTAGGAAAACTAATCTTAAGTAGGTTGTTGGCTTGTTGCATGTACTTCGCCATTAAGAGAACGAAAAACACGTGGAGTTGGGTCCGTGAATGTGCACGTGGACTTGGTCATTGTCGCCAACTAGGTGTTTTTCTTCTTTTTTTTAACAAGTCTCCTTTTTCCTTTTATAAAGGCCAAATTATAAAATTTTCTCCAAAGTATACAATAAATCTCAGATCACTACCTAACTTAAGTTTTGTATCAATTTGGTACCTAATGTTGCCATTTGTGTCAAATAACTCCCCCGGCCCAACGTCTGTTAATGAAAAAAACGTTAACTCTCACGTGCTCTTGCACGTGATGGTTATTTTGGTCATTTCCTTTTGGAGGGAACTCGTTGACGACATGTCGATAAACAAATACGAAATCCCTAATTATACGTTTAGGGCTTTCGAACGATTGAATTGGGGGCGAATGAGATTGAGAGCGATTGATTGGGAGAAACAAAAATAGGGTTTACAAAGTTAACACTGAAGGCAATGACGAACACCAGTCAGGGACAATCTCATACTATTGTAGAAGAGGAAGATCCTGACACAGTTCATAGTAAGTGTTTTGATTTTATTGATTTTCTTATTAGTGAAATGTTTGACTTTTAATCCACTAATACGTGTGTTGTCTGTAGTTATATTTTATTAGAGTTTTATTTTATTGTGCTTTTAATTCAGTTGAGTAGTGTTTGTATATTGTCATATGGTCCATGTCTGGCTGTAAATAGCTTTTGTATTGCCCATATGTGATTGTGGATTGCTTTGTCCATGTCCATGTGAGTATTTGGCGATAGAATAATTTGTATGGCCCATGTCTGTACCTTGATTTTATGAAAATGAATGTAACCAATGTATTGAATATATTATCTATTTAATATTAATTTTGCACACACATTGGAGTATGTGTTTTCTATATATTGTCATTTACTTTAATTTTTGTTTGAAATAATGCATAGTGGGGGACAATGTGCTAATATTCCCCCCGGATAATGGTCCCCATGTCCCTCTCTTCACCCCATTTTGTATTAATAATACCCATCAAGGCTTGTTTTTCATCATCTAATGATTTGTTTTTTTTGTTTTTGTTTTTTGTTTTTTTTGTCTTTGTTCCTAAGACCTGCAGCTTACTATTAGGGTCCATCATGGTGGTGAGTTTATCTACCACCCTAATACAGTGTATTTAGGAGGTGAAGTGGAAACAATAACCAAATTACGAAAGAATGATATGTCTTATGTGAAAATGAAGAATTATTACTGGGGATTGGGGTATAAAGACTATGCAACCTTTTACTATGCGCAATGCAGTAAGAATATGGATACTGGATTGAAATTAATATCAACTAATAAGTCTTTGATCGAAATGGTAGAAATGGTAAAAGAGCTTGATCCAAAGAATAGGGTTGTTGATATCTACTGCAAACATAATGAGGAATATCAGAGGGTTAGTCAGCATATGAATGCAAATAGGCCAAACATCCCAAGTAGATCAGATAATGAAGATAGTTCAGGTTATACTGATAGTGAATATGGGGATAGTGAGAGTGATCTGGAACTTAATGAGATTGGGGATGATGGAGTACCAGATAAGCAACCACAAGGAAAGGGAAAGGAGAAGGCAGTGTCTGGGAGTGAAATACTTGTAAATCATAATGATTTTGATGTTGAGTCAGATTATGAGGATAATGATTCTGATGATTTTGAAAGCCTTGATGGCTCTGACTTTGATGATGATGACCCTAGGATCTAAATGGGAAGGAAAGCTACTCCTAAGTTCAAGAAATTTAACCCTCTAACAGACATGAGGAGCCTCAGTTTGAGTTAGGAATGGAATTCTTTGACAGTAAAGAATTCAAAGCTGCTGTGAGGTCTTATACAGTAAAAAATGGGAAGGGGCTTAGGTTTGTGAAGAATGATAGAGTGAAAGTAAGTGCCAAGTGTAAGGATGGTTGTCCATGGTATATATATGCTTCTGGGCTAGGTGGTGAAAGGAATATCTTCAGAATTAGGACATTTGTTAACAATCACAGTGCAAAGAAAGTGTTAACTAATAAATGTGTAAACTCTAGGTGGATTGGGGAGCAATATCGACAAATTTAAACTAAACCCTACATGCCGCCGAGTCATTCTTTCATACATTGGGAAAGATCTTGAAATTGAAGTGTCTAGGAGTAATGCTTGAGCCTTACGATTTGCTAAGAATGAAGCCGAGGCAAGTCTTGAATCTCGGTATGGGGCTTTATGTGACTACAAGGAAGAATTGATCGAGTCAAATCCAGAACAAGCTGTTGAGATACTCGTGATTATGAAAATGATAATCCTATCTTTAAGAGAATATATGTGTGTCTTGGGGGTCTGAAATAGGGGTTTTTAGAAGGTTATAGGAAAGTTATTGGACTAGATGGCTGCTTTTTGAAGGGGTCAGTAAAGGGTATGATTCTGTCAGCTGTTGGGGTAAATGCTAACAATGGGATGTGGCCATTGGCATATGTAGTGGTTGAGGGGGGAAAATAAATACTCTTGGACTTGGTTTTTGCAATATTTGTTGATAGATATAGAATGTGTGAATTCATACCATTGGACATTCATTTCTGACAAGCAAAAGGGTCTTGTTCCTAGCCTTGAGGAGCTTGTCCCTAATGCTGAAATTAGGTTACGTGTGAAGCATCTTCATGATAATTTCAAACTACGCTTAGGGGTATTGCTTTGAAAAAAATTGTATGCTTGTGCTAAAGCATCCTATGTGCAAAAGTTTAACATTTAGATTGAGAATATGAAACAAAAGAGTGAATTGGCTTATGAATGGTTGAGGGGGAAAACACCTGCACATTGGAGTAGGGCCTTTTTTTCTACAAACCAGTGTTGTGATATGCTACTGAATAATTTGTGTGAGACATTTAATTCTTGTATTTTAAGAGCAATGTCTAAGGCTATCTTAGAGTTGCTTGAGTGGATTAGGATCTACATGATGGCAAGATTACAGAAATTTAGGGAAAAGATGAGGCAATATCAAGGTTTGGTGTGTCCAAGGATAAGTAATAAGTTTGATAAGTACAAGGTTGAATCACATGGGTTCATCACAATATGGGCCGGGATTAGAAAGTACCAACCAAGTCACGGTATGTATGGGGACCGGCTTTGAAGTTGATCACGAGTACTCAAGTCGTTCTTGTAGAAAGTGGCAACTGTCGGGTCTCTCTTGTCCACATGCAATATCGCCATACATCATAACCAGCTTGATCCCGAATCTTTGTGGCTAAGTGGTATAAGAAGGAGACCTATATGAAGGCCTATGACCAGATGGTGTATCCCTTGAGGGGTAGAGACATGTGGCCCAACACCAACATAAAATTGCAACCTCCAAAACAAATTGGAAAAACAATGCCTAAGAGGCCTAAAAGAAGAAGAATAAGGCAGCTGGATGAAGGTAAAGGGAAGCCCAACAACAAGCGAGGAAGTACGGGATCTTGTGAAGTGCAAGATTTGTGGGGAATTTTATCACAATGCTAGGACTTGTCCAAAGAAACCACCACAAACAGAGGCTGAAACAGAAGGAATTGTAAGTGCAGGCCCTATTTTCAAATTAATGATATTGTTGCTTCTATTTACTTTATTTATTAAGGCGGCTAAAATTTTATCTTTGTTTCATATAATGAAGAATTCAAGTGTAGTGGATGGGAACCCAAGTAAAAGAAAATCAACAAGGGTCGTTAAAAGAAGAGTGAGTACTTTTATTTTGTTTTTTATGACAATATATTGGCTTATGTGCTTTTGCTTATTTGCATGTTATTGACTTATGCCACAGGTTAACAAGAAAGCCTTAAAAGAACCAAGTGGAACAATAAGCCTGATATGCAAAACTGTAAGTGCATGTTATTGGCTTATGATATGTTTTACAAGTGCATCTTTTAAACTCTTATGGCAACATGCTCTGTTATGTCAAAAGGTTAAGAAGAAAGCCACAAAAGAACCAACTCAAACAGGTACATCAAGTCTAGGGGATGATATGAATCAAAGTCAAACAATAAGTATAATTGTAATAAAATGTGAATGTGGCTATAGTCTTTTGTAAGTAAAGATCAGTTTTCTTATTTCTGAATGATTATCTCTGTCATAGGTTACACCAAGTGCAAGGGATTGAACCACTCAATTTGCTGATGGGAGTACTCAAGAGTTTGAAGTAGTGAAGTAGTGTTGATATTAGTAGGTTTTTGTTTTTGCTCATGTTCTGAATGGTTATCTCTGGCACAAATGTTTTTGTAATGGGCATTCTTTTGTAAAGTACCAAGAAACAATGTGGGGAATATTGTCAAAGGGGCAATCTTCTGTAATGTTTTTGTACATTTGTAATGGCACCAAATTAGTACAATCCAATGATATTTATGAATTTTTAGTGCAACTCAATCTGTTGATCCTAAAGATGTTTTTGTAATGGAGTCGTTGTTTGTGTAATGACACCAAAACAGATGATTGTTCTAACATTATATTTTCTTCCCAATACATAATCTGATTACTAAAACACATGCCAAATTCAATCCTTCAAACTAGAACAAGCAACATAATCAAATAGGATTATCATTTTCATAAATAAAAGGTTGTCAGAAATGAATGTATTGGGATATGAATGTAATTGCAAAAACAGATGATTGTTTGTATATTTTTACCTTGTTTATGTAATGACACCAAAACAGATGATTGTTCTAACAAAACATAGATTGTTTTTGCTCATGTTCTGAAAATAATTTGATTACCAAAACAAAACAGAGATTACAACACCAACACCAACAGCCAACAGCCAAAAAATTACAACAGAGGCCATATTCATGAAGAAAAACATAGGCCATATTCAATCCTTCAAACTAGAAAGAGCAACACCAACAGCCAAAAAATTACAACACACACACACATGAAGAAAATAAAGAATTTCCACTCTCTGTTGCGCTTCATTTTGAGTTCCATTATCTTTTTTTTGGTGATTATTGATAGATTGCAGTAGACCCGGAATCACTGTAGTCGATCTACAGCACATTGGAGGATCATGCCAAGCAAAATAACCACATGCCCCATCTTGAAACTTACGAAAGAAGGGAATCTAGGTTAACAATGGAGGCCCCAAACCCTAAATCGAAGAAATGGAATGTGGGTAAAAAACCCTAAATCGAAGAAACAGAACGTACGTGAATCATTGTTGGAATCATACAATGAATACTTACCTGACCATACTTTGCGCAGCCAAGGAATCTTTGACCAAGATTTGTTGTAGTCCACGAGGTCTTCAACACGATGTTATCACCACAATGGCACGCCATGGCTCTCTCTGCTTCGCGGGAAAACCAGGAAGAAATGAGCGCCAATTACGTACGTACGCTCAAATACCCAGCCAGTTGCTTCCCTCCAAAAGGAAATGACCAAAATAACCATCACGTGCAAGAGCACATGAGAGTTAACGTTTTTTCATTAACAGACGTTGGGCCGGGGGAGTTATTTGACACAAATGGCAACATTAGGTACCAAATTGGCACAAAACTTAAGTTGGGTAGTGATCTGGGATTTAGTGTATACTTTGGGGGTAATTTATAATTTGGCTCCTTTTAAACGTTAAGGGTAAACTTTTAAAAAAAAATTTGAACTACATACAGACGAAAATACCCCCCTTGAACTATGTACTCGAGTGAGTTTATCCATCTCACTATTCGTCACAGAGCTAACGGAATCATTAAAAGACAATGTTGCCTTTTTACTTTTTGCATAATTATTTTAGGGTTAAATGTATCGTTGGTCCCTGAAGTTTGGCCAATCCCAACACTGGTCTCTAATCTTCAAAGTGTATCACCACTGACCTAAGTACTCAATTTTCTTCCACCGATGGTCCCTAGCCCTAACCTTGTTAATAAATTACCGTTAAGTGAGCATGTGCTACTCACGTGCACCAAAAAGAGGGTAATTTGATAATTTCTAAACTTTAAGGATGATCCTGAATGTTTGAAAAATATAAGGGGTCATATTGAAATTTACCCTTCTTCTTCCTCAACCCAGGCTCTCTGCCATTTTCCTCATCTCTTCACCGAAGTTGTTCCTTCTCTCTCTAATTAAAAACCGTGGGTGCGTATTAAAAAGCTTGACTTCGTAGTTTATAGGCAGCATCAATACTACCAGATAAGATTTCACCTGACTGATACATTATTAAGAATGGAGGTTTGGAACTCCTGTTCAGAACAAAATTACAACTAAAAACCATTGAAATTTTACAGATAACCCAAAACAACCCCAATGCAGGAGGCCTTACCAATAATTGCTGGGTCTAGGGAGTCTAATTTACCCATAACACCAAGACTGATCCCGTAGTATGAATCCAAAGGTTCTGGATCAGAACTGAGCCACCTCACTGTCGCCCCAAGTTGAACCTAGCCGTCTTAACATGGGAATAAATCAATCACTATATACTAATTTATTACTACATATGTATGCATCAATAAATTTTTATATTAAAAATCACAACCACATGTAGGGGTTCTTAATTTGGTTTTTTCTTTACTATGATTATTGAATTGACTCTGGTCAAAAGAACCATAATTACTTCGAATCAAATTCTTGAAAGAGTAATTCTTGAATTGACTCTGCTAGTATTGATGTTGTAGCCTCATGACCTACGAAGAAGCTTGAGCTGAGGCCAGGTTTTTTAATACGCACCCATAGTTTTTAGTTAGAGAGAGAGAGAAACCAACTTCGGTGAGAAGAGGAAGAGAAATGACGGAGAGCCTGGGTTGAGGAAGAAAAGGGTAAATTTCAACATGACCCCCTTATATTTTCTAAACGTTCAGGATCGTCCTTAAAGTTTAGAAATTATCAAATCACCTTCCTTTTGGTGCACGTGAGTATCACATACTCACTTAACGGTAATTTATTAATGGAGTTAGGGCTAGAGACCACCGGTGGACGAAAATTGAATACTTAGATCAGTGGTGATACACTTTTAAAATCAGGGACCACTGTTGAGATTGACCAAAGTTAAGAGACCAACGATGCATTTAACCCATTATTTTAGTACAGCTCTCTCTCCGGCCATTACCATTTTTTCCCAAACTTCACAAAACCTTAATTCCTCACCGACAGTCACATATCTGCCGGTGACAAACACACACACACACTCTCTCTCTCTCTCTCTTCATCCCTCCCTCGTTTACCCTAAATCTGGGCCTGGCCTTCGGTCGATCCACCATTGCCATTATTACACCGGCCAACGATATCCCTGCTAGCAAGGCGACTGTTGATGTAGCAAGCTCGCAATCATGGTTGCTGATCTCGCAAATTGAATGGGCCGATTGACTCATTTTCTTTCTCTTGAAATCAAAAGCCGCCATCACCGATTGTGACTTGTGAGTGGTTTTGGTGATTTTTACTATTTGAGTGAACTGAAATAAAAACCTACTATGCTTGGAGTGGGTTTGGTAGATTTTTTTTTGAATTGGTTGATGGATTGATTAAATCCCAAACCTGTGAAATGAGAAGATCTGCTATACACATGCTCAACGAACCAATCCGTCTCAACCAGCTCCTTTTTTCTCGAATTTCTAGCTTTTTAGGCGGAAAGGGACAGAGGTAGGAATGAATCCAGTTATATATATATTTTTTGATAGAAAAATTCAAGAGAATTCGATCTTGTTATTCTAGTTGATTATCCTTAATTTAGTAATAAAGGTTCTTTTAGAAAAAAATCAGAATTTTTAAAAGATTACTGAGATTGACTTTGAATTTAAGGTGATTGCAGATGTATAATACATATATGTTGCTCATTTAATGTCTTCCTCATTTATAATTCTATTTGAGTTTATGTAAACATTCTTGACTTGATTTTGATGAACTATGATTCAAAGGATTCATGGCGGGAGATTGGAGGGGAATGTGAAAATGGTCCACATTTTATATATATATTTTTTTTGGCCAGAATGGGGGCATTATAGTCTTATTAATATTTTTTATTAGGCATGTCTAAAGCACATCGTATTTCTGTTAATTTCACTAACGGTAAAATAACATTCGAGTTTCTTTGTCTGGGTGTGACCCGAAGAAGGGGTCTACCTGTCTGGGTCAATAAACTAAGGTACTAAGTTAAAAGTGAGTCATACTTTAACGGGTTTTTTGAAATTTACCCTAAAGTTAATAATACTTGATGCATAAAACATGTGTATTTTTTAATTATTATCATAAAACATGATATTTTTGGTTGGGGGCCTTGATATAGTAGGTACTTTTCATCTTACCTATAAACGGTTGCTTTTGAATTTTGTTCTTTTGGTATTGAAAAGACTAAAATTTAATACTTCTAATAACATCGTTAGAGTATAAAGTTTTATTTGAAAGAAAATTTATTTTTAACTTCAATGATTTTAATGATTCAATATTTAGGATATAATAATAATAATACAACAACAACAATAAATAACTTACTATTAATAATAACAATAACATAAAAAATTTGCTATTAATATTATTATTGTTATTAATATTATAATTATTAATTATAAATAATAATTTTTATTGTTATTAATAAAAAATAATATTTTTATTAATAAAAATATTATTAATATTATTATTATTATCATTACTATAACTACTACTAACATTACTACTACAATTTCAAAAAAAGTGTAAAGGTTAAATTTTTGAATATTTACTATGAAAAAAATAATTTTAGATTTTATAGAGTGATAGTAGTTTTGGGATAATTGAGAAATGAATTTCTTAAAGAGATTTTTAGAATTTAAATTGTAGTAATAATGATGGTGAATATAAAATATTACATTAATAAATTATCCTCCTTTCCTTTTTTCGTTCCCAAAATAATTGTCCACTTTGAAACTTACCTTTTTAGAACATCACTTTTACCACTTTACCCTTACTTTTTCACTCTATTTTAATTATGGACCACATATACATGGACATTAAAGGAAACTACACATTAAACCAATATAAATAATCAAGTCAATTACTTTTTCTTAAACTGTGCGCCGGATCAACCCAGACAATTATTTAGGGACGGAGGGAGTACTATTATAATAATAATCATATGTAATACAATTCTTATCATAATTGTTAGTTCAAAATGACACAATACTAGGTTAGAAGAGTGAGTTGAATAACCTAGTTACACTTAAAACTTTTCGTAATGTGTTCTTATAACAAGTACTAACAACCTATTGAAAAGGTTGTAGTAGCGGAAGACTTGTAATGAAGACGGACTAAGTCTGCCAGTAAGCACTACCAATAGACTTGGTTGTTCACTTAAGTTTGATGCTCAAGAAATAAGTTAAAGAGCAGATAAGAATATAAAACAGTAAGTACAAGAGAATAATGAACACATGTATTTTGAGATGATTCGTACTATAGAGAGTACTACGTCCACCACCAAAGCAGTCAACCTTGAATTTGAAAGTGCACTATATTTTCCACTAGTTCTATTACAGAAATTTCTAATGGATCGTGTAAAAAATATTTAACTTGTATTTGGGGGTGGGGAGTGAATATATGGAAAAACAGAATATTCACTGTTTTGAAGAACATTTAATTAATACAACAAGATGAAGTAAATGAGTAGCAATGAATATGCAGTCTTCTTGTTGTTGAGGACTTCGTTGATCAGTTTGTGATATCTTGAATGCACTGAGTAAGATAACTTGAAGTTGTTGAATAAGTTCAGAGCATTAAATTTCTTCAAGTCTTCAATGACAAAATTTATATGAGAGCTTCCTTGAGACCGTTGGAGAAAACGAAGTGAGTAACAACTCTATTAGGTTAAATGCATTAAATGCAAGGAGCTGTGTGTTGACTTCTTCTTCACTGAGAACCGATCAAAGTATGGAGAGGAGCAGCATCAATCTAGTAGGTGAAAGACAATGAGGTTGCGCATCTATAAGAGTTGGTACGTCAGACGTGTCGACAAAATACTGCTCCGCCCTGTTTAGATGCCGAAAGTCTTCATTTTTCGAAAAAGCTGGAAATGCGTATCCTTGAATTCAGGAGTCAGCGTTTGAATGATTTAATTCAAACTGATATTCTAAAATATCTGAATTAATAATCCTCTTGATTAATGATGAGCTGAACATCCTGATACACATCATACTACTATTCAAAAGCGGCGCATAAGGTCCGGCCTTTGGTGAAAGCCTTTTGGTGAAGCCTTTGTTCGAAGTCTTCGGTGATAATCGCCGAAACCTCGTGAAGTCCTAAATAACTATTCTAAAGACAAAGTTCTATACACGCTTTCACACTAATCGCGCACCTGATTTCATTTAGCCACTAAGTATAGAACCTAATGTAATGTATAAAAAATGCAAATCTAAAATATAATGAGAAATAATAATAATTGTTATAAATGAAAAAAAAAATTCGTTCAAATGAAACTTTTAACATAATGACGTTCGTAGGCAAGTTAAGTTTTGGTCTTTTTGGTATTAAAATTATGATTTTGGAACTTTTTAGATACAAAAACTGTTTTTGAAACTTTTTGGATATGAGAATTGTTTGACATGACTTTTTAGTATTTTCCAAAAAAAAAAAAAACTCTTCTAACCAAATGAGTCTACTTTTAAAAGTCAACCATTTAAAGAAAAAATTAAGGTTGATTCTCAATTTGTTCACCATATTAAGCTTCCCCTACTTTCATTTTTCACACTTTAATCACTATGCTCGAACACAAGTATCATGTTAATCACTTTATCTTAATTTTTTAACGGAAAGCCTAAAACTTTTGTAAAAACCAAAAAATATCCTAACCACTATCACTGAAATTCTGATCAAGCCTAAAACTTGTTACCTTTCTTTATTAACTTGGGTAAAATTCTGGCCGATCACTTTTCTAAAAATTTTGACCCCAAAAGTCTACCATTATTTTTTTCAACCGCAAAAGACGACTTTTCGAAATATTGTTCCGAAAATGTCATCGTTTCCTTTAATAGTTCTGACAACACACTTTGGATTCGAAAATCACCATTGTTGCACAACGAAACGGGGATCGACCTACCCAGTTAGGTCGCGGGGGTCAGAGGGGCATCGTCCATTCATGGGGGTTTGGGGTAACGTCCCCAAAAGGTAAACAATTTATTTGATTCATTATACAAACCGTAATGGATCTGCGCTAGGTTGAATGATTTTTCGAGGGACGAAGGCGAGGAGGAGGGAAAGAAGAATACTTACTCGACGGAGGAAATGGAAGAAGGCGTGAGGACATGGTTCGGTTCATTATCATTTTGTATCGTTCTCAAAATTATTTCATCGCGGTAAACATAAAAAGTTAATACCGCTTGTGCAACTTTTGATTAGATATATGTATGCGGTTTAAAAATTAATGCAATAAAA
>CM028381.1:118701301-118792217 GCA_013146195.2 Codonopsis lanceolata | reverse complement strand
TCGTGTCATATCAGTAGTGAATGAAGCATTTATACCCAAAGATCTTAAAGTAAACAATGTTGGGTGTTCTTCTTCTCCATAATTCATAGGGAGTCTTTCCATGAAACTTGTTTATGAGATACCTATTTTGAGTGAAACAGGTTGTGTTGATAGCTTCTGCCCAAAAGTACTTTGGTAGTTTTGCTTCAGCCTAGCATTGTTTTACATGCTTCAATCAATGTCCTGTTCTTTCTCTCAGCTACACCATTTTGCTGAGGTGTTCTGACTGCTGAAAAATTATGATCTATGACATGATCATCACAATATGTATCCATGCCAAGGTTCTTGAATTCTGTGCCATTATCATATCTTACAGTTATGATTTCACATTCTTTTTGAGTTTGAAGATTTCTTAATAGAGAAGTAAGAATGCCATAAGTTTCATCCTTGGATTGCATCATTTCAACCCATGTGTATCTTGAGTAATCATCCACAACTACCAGAGTATATCTATTTCCTCCCAAGCTTGCAGTTGTAATGGGACCAAATAAATCCATATGAAGTAGTTCAAGAATTCTTTTGGTTGAAAGATATGGTTTGGGTTTGAAAGAAGCTTTTAGTTATTTTTCCTAAAATGCAAGCATCACATTTTTTGTCAGAAGGAAAGTTTATAGATGGCAGACCTTTCACTAAGTCTCCTTTTGAAAGTTTTGAAAGATATTTAAAATTCAAATGTGAAAGTCTTTTATGCCAAAGCCATGAAGTTTTTGAAGAATTGTTTGCTACTAAACAAATTTGAGTATTGTGATTTAAAGCAAGTAAATCAATAGCAAAAACATTTCTTTTTCTAGAACATGTAAGTAAAACTTCATTTGTGATGTTGTTTTTGATAAAACAATGAGTAGAAGAGAAAGAACAGCTCATACCTTTATCACAAAATTGTGAGATACTTAAAAGATTATGTTTCAAACCTTGTACTAATGAGACATTTTCAATTTTGATAGATCCTCTGATAATAGATCCATAACCTATAGTCTTCCCTTTTGAATTGTCTCCAAAAATGACAGAAGGTCCTTTGGCTGAAATAATGTCACTAAGAAGTTCACCGACCAATACATGTGTCTTGAGCATCCAATAATCATACATATGTCGGCTTGATTGATCATCTGCCATTAAGCATACCTGAAATATGAACATTTAAATCACGGTACCCTTTGTACTTTTTGGTCCAAAGGGTTAGTTCTCTTTGGTAGCCAAACTTGCTTAAAATTTGGCATTTTGACTTTGTCAGTAGGTTTAAATCTAAACAGGCATTCATGAGACTGATGTCCAAAAGTAGAGCAAATATTGCATTTGTGATAACAACCTGTATTTATCATCATTGAAGGTTAATTCTTTGATTCATTTTGACTCGCTTTAGAAGTCTTAGCAAAGAACAAAATTTATTTGTTTTGGAACTTGTCGGTATTTGTCTTCCTTCTGATTCCTCCTTTTTGTCTAGCCGGCCGACATTTATCGGCTGGCTTACATTTATCGTTACCGACAATTTTTAGGCTTAAAATCTAAGATCGACAATCGTCACTGTTTAGCTTATCCTTTTTGTTAGTGGACTTCTTAAGCTGATTCATGTTTTTGGGATACTGGAAAGGTACACTGTTATAGGCTAATCCCTTATCCTTTTTTAGCAGAATCTTAGGTCTACCATTTGACTGCTCCGATCTCACGCTTCATCATCTTTTGAATATCCAAGACCATGTTGGTCTTCATGATTTTTCTGTTGACTGATGATGGTCTCAATAGCAGCTTTTGACTTTGAGTAAGTATCAACAACATTGGTCAGTCGAAGATTCCTTTCTACAAGGTCAACAATCTGGGCATTAGATATTTTTGCTTGAATCTCATGTTTTTCATTGATGCTTTTAAGTTGCAGCAATTCATTTTGCTGTACTTTATAAAGCTCATTGATTCAAGCTCACAGCTTCATCGAGGATTCTTTTGAAGTCCCCAGATAAAGAAACATGAATTCTTTTGAGTGTTTCAAATTTGGAATACATTTCTTGCATTTGTTCCAATAGATCATCAATACTTGTGTCAGTAGCCTTCTCCTCATGCCTTTTTGACATGTTGCTTATTTTGATGTCAGCAGTCCTTGGAGAAGTTGACTTGATTTTTCTTTCTGGCTGACTTATGATTCCTTGTCCATAAAAACCATTTCCTATTTTCTTAACCACAAACTGATCAAGTTTGATGACCTTTGTCAGCTTGGGGTTTTAATAGGTGAGCTTGGCAGCTCATTATCAGACTCATTTGAATATTTTGGACTAGGAAAATCATTTTCTGAATCATATATAGTTGATTCTGCAACAAGACACATATTTTCTTCTTGCACAAAATCAACAGATTCATTTTCAGAATCTGTCTCAATCCATGTTGCAAGATTTTGATCTTCAGCAACTAAACTCTTTTGTTTTTCAAAATTTCTGGGAGCTCTTTTGTAATATTCATTTTTCGTAAAAGGACAGTTTGAGGCAAAATGACCTGGTTTTCTACAGTTGAAACACAACAACTTTTCTTTCTCATCCTTGTCTTCATTTCCTTTGAAGTAAGGCTTTTGAAAATTTGAGGGAGAAGGTCTTTGGGAGCTTGAGGAAGGTTTTTGAAAATTTGTGGAAGATTTTTGAAAACTTGCAGAGGGTTTTTGGAAGTTCCTTTTAAAAGATTTAACCTTTCTAAATTGTCTAGCAAAAGCAGCAAATTCATCTTCATCAAAGTCATCATCTGACAAAGATGTAGAAGTTTTAGGAGTCTCTTCTTCAGCTTGCAAAGAGATACCTTTAAAGTTTTTTCTCAATTTCTTGAGTTTTAAGAACTTCTTTTTCATAAATTTTTAGACTTGCAACAAGACTACGTATATGAGTTTTGTTCAAATCTCTTGCTTTCTTTATGGCTGTGACCTTTACATGCCACCTACTTCCCAAGCTTCTAAGAAAACGCATATTCAAATCTTTCATGCCGTAAACTTTGCCAAGAGAAGAGCATCTATTACTTACCTCAAGAAATTTATCGTAAGCATTCTTCAATGATTCTTTTGGGTCCTTTTTGAAAGCATCAAACTCTTGTATACAGTCATAGAGTTTGTTGTCCTTGGTGTTTTGGTCTCCTTCGACATATTCAACAAGAGCATCCCAAATTTCTTTGGCAGTAACACAGTCATATATTTGTTTGTAGTTTTCATCAGGAACAACACTTGATAGAATGTGTACAACTCTAGCATCCAGTCCGTCAGTAATTTTATCTTCCTCAGTCCATTCTGATTGAGGCTTGAGGACATATTCTTCGATAACAAGAGCAAGAGGATTTATGGTATCATCATCTGCAGTAGAAGATTTACCAACTTTAGTATTAATTTTCATTGGTTGCATAGGACCACCTCTTACACATTCCATTAATCGTTTATCTATATTGTTCATATATCTTGTAATTCTTTCTTTCCAAATATCAAAGTGATCTTCATCAAAAATAGGTACTTGAGTAACATTGTTTGATTGAAAAGCTTTTAAGGTTGCCATGATCGAGCTTTCAAGTTGTTAAACTTGGAAAAATAATAATTTTTCGAAAAAGTTAAACTCTGATACCAATTGTAAGTCCAGTTGACAACTAACAAGGCTAGAGGGAGGTGAATAGCCTTTTAAAAACTTAAGAGGGTTGACTTGTAAAACTTTAAGGTCTGCAACGGAAATTTTATTTTTCTTAGTCAGCTGATATTGATCAGCTGGCTGATGTTTCTCAAAGGGATGAAATTGATGAATATTGGTCAGCTATTGGCTGACACAATTGTTTTAGAAAATTCGTTTTAAGAAAGATCACTGAATATAGAGAGGAGATTGAAGAACAATTTATCAAAACAAATAGCTAAACAATTTATGTAAGAAATATCTGACACTTAAGTAGATTAAGACTTCTTAAGTGTTAGATCAGTTTGTAAGGGCTGATAAAGTAACTGACAAAAGAATTGAAGTGGTTCATAGTAAAACTGCTACGTCCACTACCAAGTTGGTCAAACTTGGATTTTTGAAGTGCACTAATTTTATTAAAAATCTAATTGATCTCTAATGGATCAGTGTACAACAAAAGACCAGTGTTTATGGAGAATGATTGAAAACAATGAAACTCGTGAGACAAACTGACTGATTTCTAAAGAGTATGAAATAAATCACTCATTGTTTGTCTAAACAATAACTAGAAGGAAATATTCAAAGAAGAGTATCTAGCTAAAGTTTTTCAAGAAGACTAAGGCAGATAGAATTTCTGTTAAGAGTAAAATGCTTCAGACTTCGGTGTTTCTTCAAATGATTCCTGAGGGAATTTATAGATGTTCTTGAAAAGTAACCCATTAGAAACACATTTGAATTTGAAAATGTGTTGAGCTATCCAAACGTATCTTCTCACAAGATCATAGAGATTCTATTAGACAGATAATATTCAGAGTATCTATCAAAACACAAAATGAGAAAGTGTCAGTACAAGGGAATGTTCAATTAAATGAGGTAAAGAAGCTGACACTTTAAAATTGCGATCAGCTGATAAGAGAAATTGACAAAAATAATGCTACAAGCTGACCAAAATAATATAGCAAGTTATAAGTTCTTGGCTGACAAAAAGTAGAATGTTTTTAAGCAAATTTAATTTTAAGTCAAGATTCAACAGTAGGTGTATGAGCAGCTGGTACGGAAGGGGATGTGCAGGTTCTGTGTCAGCTTCTGATGAGTCATCAATAAGAATTGTATGTTGTTTCAGTTGGATGGAAGATAGCTTGATTGATAACCTTCTTTTACTTTTTTGTCTTTTCAATGTTGGCTTGAGTGATTTGGAAGAAGTAGTTAATAACAGTATAGGCTTAGTTGACATATGAGCAGGTTTAGCAGATAAAGCTTGACAATAGAGAATAGAGGAGGATGTGTAGAAATAGATGCTCGTCTTGAATATGATAGTTGTTGTTGATGAAGAGCCCGATGATGCTTCTTAGCATCAATGATGCAGGCATTGATAAACTCCATAGCCATCCTCTATATAGTTTCCAGTTTATATGGGACACAAGTAGGTAGGTGGAGGTTTTGGTTGATCATAGCATCAGCCGAAGTTGCTGGTCTACCTAGAAGGTAGGGGTCATTAGAAGGTGTGAGGGGAAGATAATAGACATTTTGATATATCTGCCAGACAGAAAGGATAAGTTCATCCTGGACGAATCTGTCGTTAGAGATAGGTAAAAGGCATTCCAGAGAGGTGAGATTTCCACAAATTTTCCCAGGAATTTTCTTTTATTTTGTGCTATTTTGAGTTAATTATGCCTTGAAAATATTACTATTTGTGTATTTGTGTTTAATGTAGGTTTCCATGCATAATCAAACATTTATATGGGGTTTAGCATAAAGTTCAAGGCAATTCCAGGCTTTAAAGTTGAATTACAAATCATTTGGTCAAAGTACTCCTAGGCAAATCTGGCTAACAGAGGGCTAACAAGGCTAACAAAGGACAAAAATGAGAAGCCTGGAGGGGAAGGATTTTGACAGCCAATTTAGAATCACCAGGGGCACCGGAGCAACAGTTCAAACAACAAGGGAGGCCGTCACCTATTCATCAAACTGGCTCATTGTTGTGTTATCGACCACAAGAAAGAGCCACGTCACTCACTTCCCATCCACAAAAACAGATGGCCCGCGTCATTTCCTTGGTGGATCCAATCCAACCCGGCTCCAAATCTAGCTCCATCACCTGCATATCTAGCCCACTCCCTCACTCATTCCAGCCCGTTTCTTCCATGGAGCAGCCCGCGGTCCCTCTATCTGGTTCGCCCATGCCCAGCCGTGCGCCATCTTCCTTTTCCAGCCCAATTTGCCCCTAAATCTCATGTCTTTTCCTTATATTTCCCCTAGTAGCTATCCTTTCTTGAATCCCTTCATTATAATTATCTCCACAGTCGGCCATTTTCAAACTCACGTCCCCCATTTCGGGATGTAAGCCCTAAATGGGGCACCAGCCCCCTCTCCACCATTTTCTCACCAAATCTCTGAAGATTGATCACCTTTCAAGGTTTGAACTTCAAATCAAGGGCCAAGGATGCATTTGCAAGAGATTTCAACACTGGATTCGAGCAACATTTGGTTCAATTCTTTCAACCTATTTTTTGAGATATTTATTGTATTTTCTAGGTTGATTAATTTTTTAATTGTTGAATTAGTTTGTTAAATTATTTATGTAATGCAATTATTTTTCTATGTCCAGTGTAGTGATTTAAATGTAATTTCTCTCTTTTTTAGTATACTTTCATGTCCAGTTATTATTTTTGTGAACTTAATGCTTCTAATTATTTGGCCAATAATTAAATGATTTTAGAAATGTTTAGGATTTGTGAGAGCTACCTTTATGTTTCGGACCAATCAATTTAATAGTTGGTGTTTTGTGATACACAATGATAGCCATTGTGAGACTTGTTTCGACACGTGATCGAATCACCTTAGCCATTCACGAGGTCGGGGAGATTAGGGTTGACTAGATGTGATAGCCCATAGTTAACCAATTTTGTGATCTTGGCTACCGAAATGATTTGTAGAAAAATAGAGAGAATATTTTTTTGCGAAGTATTGCCCATGTGCTTGATTATTATTGTATGTTCTTAATGCTTTTGATGGTTTAGCCACCATTAGATGATCACTAGAATTATAGGATACGTTGCGAGAGCCCATTAATTTCTAAAATAACAATAATTGTTTGTGTGACGTGAGACCGAGAGGAGATCGTGCGTAGATAGTCATTGGGTGCTTGTTTTGACATGCATTTATTTTATCCTATGTTATAAGATGTGAGAGCCCGTAGCTAGGAGTTGTAGCTAAATTTTCTATAAGATGCAAGAGCCCAAGGGAATATTATAGTGTCCCCGGCTACCAAGACTTGATTTAAAGGAAAGTAAAAAGAAGATTAAAATTAAACATCATCTAAACTAGAAATATTGCACTCATATATTTTTAATCTTGATTTGTTGTTGTCAAACCACTTCCACGTTAGTTTAGATTTAATTGCTTTCCTTAGTTGTTTTTATTTTTAGTTTTTAATTCATTTTCTTTTCGCTCAAATATAATTAATTAACCTAATTTTGGTACTTAGTTAGAGTGAGAATTGCGTACATTCTCTGTGGGATCGATAACTCGTACGTACTTATGTACACTTTATTACTTGATACAGCCGGGTATTCTTGCCCAAGTTGCGTTTTTGTGTACATCAGTATAGGGGAAGATCATAAACATTTTGATATATCTGCCAGACAGAGAGGATAAGTTCATCTTGGACGAATCTGTCGTTAGAGAGGTAGAAGGCATTCCAGAGAGGTGGCAGTAGGGCAGTAGATCAAAGTACTTGCCATAAGTGACAACAAGTTCAGCTGGTGACATTTTTTTTCCTTTTTCTCTTCATGGAAGGAAAGAAGAGACTGAACAAATAAGGGTAAGTGGTCAATGGGGAAAACCCAGTTGAGAGGAGCAGGAATGAAACATTTTTGGTAAGGAGAATATATGGGGTGAAAGGTTGGGTCAGAGATCGGGCCAAAGTATTAAATGGGTTGAGGTTTAGCAGGTGGAACATCAGTTTCACATATATGAGGGTTGCAACCGAGATGGGTGTTATCTGCCATGGTACCTGTAGTGAGGGTTTTGAAATCTTCGAGCTTAGGGTTAGGGTTTGTATGTAGATGATGTACTGAAAAATGAGAGAGAAAGAGAGAGAGAGAGAGAGAGATGTAAACGATGAAATATGAACTCCTTTTTGAAAGTAGTAAAGTTGAAATAAATTTTGTGGGATATATGTAGTAAAGTGATTATGATGAATTTTTGTAGATACGGGTACATATAATTTAAAGAATATTGAAAAGTGAAGATATGGTGTGTAGTGATAAGTACAAAAAGAATTTTCAATTGTTTGTTCCAAGATGTGATAAATGATGTGTGGTTATGATAAGGGGCAAAGCTAATGATGAGGGGGATACTTTGATGTAAAGTGTCTCATTAATAGTTAATGCAACGATGGTTAGTGGAGGACATTGAAGCTCTTTAAGGATGTGTCATTGTTTTTCGAGAGAAATTTGGAATTTTTGGGCAGGAAAAATGTGATAAATGAAGTACATAAAATTTTAATTTAATGTAGATGTGAACTCGGATGAGATACTATCAATTAGGTTCAAGGTTTAGAAGCTTCCCTGAGTGGTGACTAATGGTTAATCATTTGTTGTGTTATGTCAGTTGTTCGAATGTAACAATAGTAAACATCAGTAAATGATGTAGCAACTGAAACACATGTGTCAAGAACCCTTTGATCAGTTGGTAGATAGTATGTCAGTCGATGGAGAGTGTATCATCTGATGATGTGGCAGTTGAAGATTTAATGTCGTATGAAATAAGCAATTGGTGAACGCTTAAGACTGTCAGCTGGAAGAATGTGTCAACAGATCTTTTTGCTGAAGCTTCAGCTAGAAGAGCGACGATTGTCTTTTAAGCCTTTGAGTGTTAGCAGATGGATTCAACTGGCATTTTCATTTAATGACTACTGATACTGAATGTTTTGCTTGAAAGGAAGTACTTTTGTGATTAGAAGGTTGTAGCTGCTCATACTTAGTAACAACTACAGATGTTAATTAAATAAGCAATAGTTTATAAAAGGATAAGCATGCCTAATTCACCTCTTAAAAATTCAAATCTATCAGATTTTAAGGCTTTTGTAAATATGTCAGCTAATTGAAATTCAGTAGGAACATATTCTAGTCGAATATTATCTTTTTCAACATGATCTTTAAGAAAATGATATCTTATATCTATATGCTTGGTTTTAGAATGCATAACATGATTTTTTGAAACAAATATAGCATAAGTATTATCCCAAAATATAGGACAAGTTCCCTAGGCATTTCATAATCCATAAGTTGTTGATTCATCCATAGAATTTTTAAGCAGCAGCTGTCAACATCTATTTATTCAGCTTCTGTTTGTTGAGGTAGAGACTGATGCTTACTTTTTGCAGGTCCATGATATTAGTCTATTTCCAAGGAATTGGCATGTTCCACTTGTGTTTTTCGTACTTACTCTACAAGCTGCAAGGTCAGAATCTGAATATCCTAATAAATTAATAAATGAATCTCTAGGATACCAAATACCAAAATTTTCAGTATCTATCAGATGCCTAATAATCCTTTTAGCAGCTATCATGTGAGATTCTTTAGCATCAGCTTGAAAACGTGCACGTATACATACAACAAACATAATATATGGCTTGCTAGCAATTAGATATAAAAGAGATCCAACTATACCTCTATATTCTGACTAATTACCTTTGTCATCTGCAACTAGATGACATTCGACTCCCATTGAAGTACTTACTGAATTTGCTTTTTATAAATTGTATTTCTTTATAAGTTCTTTCGTGTACTTTGCTTGATAGATAAAGATTCATTCTTCAGTTTGCTTAATTTTCAAACCAAGGAAGTATGTGAGTTTTCTCATCATGCTCATTTCAAACTTGCCCTTCATATGATTTTCAAACCTCTTACATAAAGTATCATTAGTAGAACCAACAATAATATCATCAATATAAATTTAAACTAATAAGATGTTACCTTTGTGTTTCATAGAAAATAGAGTTGTATCAATTTTGTCTCTTTGAAAACCTTTTTCCATAAGAAATTTAGAAAGAGTTTCATACCAGGCTCTTGGGGCTTGTTTGAGTCCGTACAAGGCTTTTCTAAGCTTGTAGACATGGTCCTTCTTCTTGTTGTCTTGAAACCTAGGGGGTTGTTTAACATATACTTGTTCTTGAAGGTCTCCATTGAGAAATGCAATTTTCACATCCATTTGATAAAATTTGAAGTCCTTGAAGGTTGCATAAGCAAGGAACAATCTGATATCTTCTAGTCTTGCAACATGAGTAAATGTTTGATCATAATCAATGCCCTCCTCCTATCTATAGCCTTGGGATACCAACCTTGCTTTGTTTCTTGTGACATTTCCATCTTCATTCAACTTGTTCCTAAAGACCCATTTGGTTCCTATTACTTGTTGATCAGTAGGTCTTGGAACAAGTTGCCACACTTGACATCTCTCAAATTGATTGAGTTCTTTTTGCATAGCCTCAATCTAATAAGGATCTTCCAAAGCTTCATTAATCATTTTAGCTTCAATAGAGGAGACAAAAGCACATGAGTCAAGAGTTTCATTCCTAGAGCGGTTTCTTATCTTTAAGCGACCAAATGAATCACCAATGATGTTTGAAACTAGGTGATGTATGGCTTCTCTGATTTCTTTGGGAAGATCTGGAATGGGGTTAAGAGTATTGATAGGATTATCAATTTTAGAAGAAGATGTTTCACCTGATGGAGGATAAGTAGGTAATGTATCGGTTGAATGAATATTGTCAGCTGAAGGTATTTCAGAAGTTGTAAATTTGTCAGATGGCTGTGATTCATCAACTAGCTGAGGTTCAATTTGGTTTTCTGAATCATCAGCTCGAAGAGTGGAATATGAAGGATTATTATGTGTTAAGCTGCTATTATTTCAGTCTCTAAAATCTCAAAATTGTTAGAAACATCTTGAGTCTCATTGGACTCAAGTAAAGAGAATTCATCAAAAGTAACATGCATAGTTTCAACAATTATTTGAAATTTTCTATTATAAACTCTATAAGCTCCATTGTGTTTAGCATAACCAACAAAAATACATTCATCAACTTTCTCATCAAATTTACCTCTGTGGTCACTACCATTGTAGTGAATTGTAGTGAATGTAGCACTTACACCCAAAGATCTTGAAATATGCAATGTTGGGTGTCTTGATAAAGAAACCCTTTTCTTGATTTAAGCTCTTTGATCTCCTTCAAAGAACTCAATCTCTACAGCACTTTAGAAATTCAATCCTTTAGTAGAGACCAAGCACTCCAGATTCTGTTGAAGATAAATCTCCAAAGATGTCCAAGGAAGATGAAGAACTTGCTGTCAGTATTGCATTCATACCAGCAGACGTGTATTCCATTGCAAGGGTTGTTGGTTGTGCAACAATAGGTCATTATAGGGAGTAGAGTGCTTTGCACTTAGTTGCTCAAATATTCTTTATTTGAGCAACCCATAAAATTGTCTTCTCATGTCACATCTCCTTGACTCCACATGTTCCTGACTTGTTTACGAAACTCTGAGAAATGAGTTCTTGAGTAGGGATGGAATCCAGGGGAAGAAAGTAGATGGCTAGGGTAGAGAGTCTAAGTTGATGTATTAAGCATGTTTGCCTTTGAGGAAAGCTATCTATTCTGTAATCCATATGTCATGCATATGAAGAAGAGTTAAGTATGATGTTGTTCTGAACATATATTCATGTACAATTGCTTAAACCTTCTAAAGATAAATCTGTTTAGCTAGAACCTTTCCACTGCCAAAACCTCTTTTTAGCTAACAATTTATCAACAATCTGTCAGCAAAATTCATTACTCGGCTATGAACAAGTCTGCTGCTCAGTACTACCAGTAGACATGTCTCATCTCTAGATTGTCTTATCACTTAAAAACATTTCACCCATATTCTTAAATGAATGGTGAGATATTTTTAAAGTGCTAACATATGTTATTCACCCCTAGCCTATTTGAGCACATCCATAGGACCAACAAGAACATATGTTGTTATTTTCTTTCTAGGTAATTTATAGGAACCGTGGTTATTGTCATGTATAAGGACTCAGACATGGCATGCCCTAACTTGTATAAATTAATGGTTTATTTCCATATAAACTCTTTCCTAATCCTAACATTGCCTCATTGAAATGTTTTCTTGGAAGATATGTTTCCTAAAATTCTATATAAAGAAGTGAACGGCAATTGGCATCAATTACCCAAGTTGAGAATCTTAGAGAGATTTTTCGCACAAGAGCTGTTACAGAACGAAGATGTGCCATTGAATGAAGTCTCATCAGACGTACTATTCACTGTTTTGATATACACCATTTGTTCGTTTTTCATAACCGTGTGTTTCCAAGGGTGTTGTGTACTAAATAATTTCATATTCTCTCATATGAATTTTCGTAAGGATTTCAACTCTCAAACGATTAGTTTTCATATTGTAATCTTTTACAATATTTTAATCTAGTGGAAGGTTTGTCATGAGGCACCGTCTACAAGTTTTTCACTTTTATAAACCACAACTTGGTGTGTTTAAGTTTGCTTTGCTTACTTTCTGTTTATTTGATTCCACTGCAATTTTAGTAGATGATTCAGTAGATGAAGCTTCATCAGAAGCGTCATTAGTGACTGAATTAGTTTTGTGATTTTTTGAATCCTAGCTACAAAGAGCATTTCAATATTCTTTTTAAAAATTAACTTAAAGAAGAGACAAAATACAATATCAAAAATCCAAATAAATTACATAAATAAAATATTAAATTGATTGAAAATTAATAACAAAGATTACAACAATTAATAAAAAAGATACAAAAAGTAAATAAATAAAAAAGATTATAACAATTAAAAGGTACTTATATTAATAAAAAATAGGGTTAATATCACTTTTGGTACCCTAACTTTACCTCCTTTTCACTTTTGGTACCCTTTGTACCCAAAGTATCAAATATATGTTGTTACGAATATGTCAAACCCTAAATGATTGTCAGTTTCATTAACTTTCATACTTTTTGTTATGAATATGTCAAACCCAAACGGAAGACCTGTTGTTATAGGTTGGAAAAGATTGGAAACCGGCTACGTCACTTGGTCTTGGAAAAAAAGTGAGAGAAACCGACTCTAGCCCTCTTTTCTTCCCTAATTTCTCCCGCCATTTCAGCCCTCTTCATTTCTTCCCTAATTTCTCTTCATTTCTACCCTAATATTTCCTGGTGTCCAATTTCTTCAAATCTTAGCCCCTAACAGGTAATCCCTTCATCCAAATTCTTACTTCATTTTCTCTCCCATTGCATTCCTTTTTCTCAATTCTTCTTCCCCAATTTCTTCATCAGTTTCTTTTCATTTCATCTATAATATTTGTTGGTACCCACCCAATTTCATCAAATCTCAGCCCTTAACAGGTAATTCCCTCCAAAGTTTGACTTCATTTTATCTCCTCATTTGAGCTCATTCTTCCTTCTTTTTTTTTCAATTCGAGCTCATTCGGCCCCCACCTACCTTCATCTGTTTTCTTAAGCTATTGATTTTGAAAATGAATAAATTTAGACCAACCTCTTCAAATAGAAGTTGGAGCTTAAGTAACATGGAAAACATGTACTGACAATGTGGAATAAAGATTGGATTGAAGACTTCTTGGACTAGAAATAATCCAGGAAGAAGATATTGGGCATGCCTAAAATATGGGGTAATTTTAATTGCATTTGCCTCTTGTTTTGTTTGATATTGTAGATATACCTAACCCCTTTTTTTTTTAAATTACAGCAACCTGGATATTGTGGATCTTTTAAATGGTTGGATGATGAATGTAGCATAAGGTCTAAACAAATTATTTTGGGATTGTTAGCCAAGTTGAACAGATTTGAAGCTGAAGTAAAGAGATTGATGATGAAAGAGACTGAAATAAAAGTTAAGTTGATGATGACAAATACCGTGGTTGAGGCCATGAAGACTGAAACGTTCAGTTTAAAAGAAAACTCAGATGTGTGTTTATTGCAATGACATTTATAATTGGTTTTTGTATGACCGTGATGTTTGATATGTAATTATTATAGATATGTAAAAACCTTGAAATCATCTAAATACAATGAGTTTTTTGTTAATCTATTGATTGCAATGGAAGTTGTATTTGCAATTCTATTTGGCAATTTTGAAGAGTTTGGCAAATTTTGTAATGAACACAACATCTGACAACATTATGAACCAATATAGCTACCTAATTTGTGTTGACATTACTGGAAATTATGAACCAACATTGACACAATCAAAATAAAATTGTTGACATTAGCACAATCAAAACAAATGTGTTGACATTACTGGAAATTATGACCCAACATTGACACAATCAAAACAAATGTGTTGACAGTAGGAAAGTTTGAATTTTGTACTGAAATTCCAAGTACCAAATCCATACAACAAAACTGGACATACATAACCAAATATTGGAGTACCGACGTACTGTAAATTAGCTGGAAAAATCCTAAGCATTATGACATTACTGGAGTACATGGACATACATGTATAATTGAAAATAACATAACATAACCAATTTCATTAACATAACACAAATCCACACAAAAACATGGTTTGATAAGTCAAATCCACAAGCACCAAATTCCTACTCATATCCATACAAGTTTGATAACTACCAAATACCAAATACCGAATCCATATAGAGTTTGATAACATCAAATTATTTAATAACAACAAAGTTTAACATAAATTCAGTCTTCACGTCCTCCGGATCCACCTCTAATTTCATGTCTCATTCCCTTCTGTGGTTATATCTTATCTTTGCCACTTGGATTATCATTCCCTACATTTGTTGAAGTTTCACCTCCAAATCCACCTCCAATTGCATATCTCAAACCGGCCATTGTGATGTAATTCACTCCTCCCCTTACAATAAGTGGAGTACTGATTGTTGATGTTTGATTCACCTTAAAAATAAAAGCCAAAGGCAGAAATTTTCAATCAAAAAATAGAATATAAAATGGTGAAATTATATTTCTTACCTTTACATAAGCAATCCTATTTGTATTGCCCCCTATGTTCACCCCCACATTGCTTGAACATCTCTTTCTTTTAACCTAAAGATGATTAAAAAGTCAGTATAATACATATCAACAAAAAGTCAGTATAATACATATCAATTTGACAAACTTACAAGTAATTTTGAAGGACTTGATGACTAAGGTTGGCTGCTAGGTTGTCTACTTTCAGTTGTGACAGGCTATGCACTGGGTTGTGAAACAAGTTCAGGTCCAGTTAAGGGGATCTCATCAACAAGTAATGAAACATAGTCTATATTGGGATTCCTTTTGTTATAAGTTCTTGAATTATGTCCAATTACTCCACACTTTCCACACTTCAAAGATTTCTAACATCTCTTCAATTTGTTTTGATTACTGGAAGATGCATGTGGCTCATCAGGTTGTCTTCTTCTTAGTTTCTTTGGTCTTCCAGGTTTGTTTTCATATTTTGGGGGCAAAGGGGGTGGTAACTGGCACTTGGGCCACAACTCAGATCCAGTAATACCCATTATGACATGCTTATATGCCTTCATGTATGTCCCAACAGTGTAGTAATCATTGACATAAGGCTCAGGATTCTCCTTCCTACACCAAATGGCTAAGCAAACATGTTTACAAGGAATGCCTGTCAACTCCGATCTCCTACAAGTGCATAACTGCAGAGTAAGATCTACTATGTGCTGGTCAAATGGGCCACTGATATCAAAATGCCAGTTACAAGCATCAAACGGCATCAATAGTCTCTTATTTGGTGAAATTGCTGCTTCAAAGTCCCTTCCAATAGTTGTTTGACTTTTTTTTTGCTCTATATACTTGTTGTTTTGAGACATTAGCCTTAAGTTTGGTACACAACTCATTCATGAATTCTTTAGTTCATAAACTTAGATTATCTTTGAATTTCTTCATGAATGTCCTTCCAACACTACTAGAAAACTGATAATCAGTGACGGAAAATTAGTGACGGAACCCTCCGTCACTGATCAGTGACGGAAAACCCACTTTAGAGACGGATAGTTTGTCACTGTTTTGGCGGGCTTTCCTTTTAGTGACGGAAATTCATCCGTCACTAATTTCCGTCACTAAATAAGCATCTTTTTAGAATATTCCTTTTCCTTCCGTCGCTGAACGCTCTAAAAATTCGTGCCAGATTTAGCGACGAAATTTCCGTCACTAATTGATTTATTTCGTCACTGATTAGTGACGGAATACACCGTCACTGATCAGTGACAGTTTTCTCCGTCGCTATTATAAAAAATTAATGATTTTTTTGTTAAATAAATTATAATTGTTTCATGCCAGATTTAGTGACGGAGATTCCGTCACTAATTGATTTATTCCGTCACTGATCAGTGACGGTTTTCTCCGTCACTATTATAAAAAATTAATTATTTTTTTGGTAAATAAATTATAATTGTTTTTTAGTATAAAAATATTATAATCATTTTAATGAATGATATTTTATCAATTTATAATTCATCATTTAGTTGATATTTTGGATATTTTAAGTGAAAAATGGTTTTATAACAATCAAAATAATATTTTTTGAAAAATTATATTATTTAAAAAAATTAAAAACAATATAATAGTGAGATTTGATTAATAATGAATTTTTATCATTAATTGAACTTGCATATATGGGATGAGTATACATTTAGTTAATCTTTTGATTTTTAAAATAATTTTGAATTATAATTTTTTTAAATAATTAAAATTATTTTTTTAAAATAATTGTATTCCATATGTCCAATTCACCTCCTCTGCTCCCTTCAACTCTATCCGTCCAATCCGCCTCCTTCGCCCACTCACTCGGCTTCTCCACTCCGCGGTTTCATACCGAGCTCCATCATCAACTAGCACCACCGTGGTGCACCTTTCTTTCTCCGACTTCCGCCCGCCACCATCCAAGCCGACAACCCAATTCCAAGCAGCCTTTGCCCTAGTTCGACATTCACCCAATCGAGCTCCACCGTATCCACTACCGTGATTCTCAACCCACATTCTCGCATTTTGTCTATCACTTGCTCCCCCACCACCACTTCACTCAACATTTTTCTTAGATCCCACTGTATCCCAATCACTTCTCTGATCAGTTCGGTCCACCTTGTCTGATCACTCAACATTTTTGCCAGATCACGATGCATAAATTGGAATTTGGTAATTTAATAATATTATATTATAAAATATAATAATATTTAACTAGTTATACACCCGTGCGTAGAACGCGCTCATACTTTTTTTTATTAAATTAAATTAAAGCAAAATAAAGACTATAAATTGAAAGTATAAATTAAAAAAATATTCAAATAAAATTGTTTTGTCTATTTAATAAATTAAATTCAAGTAAAACAAAGTCAATATAAATTGTGTGTATAAGCTGATAATTAAAAAAACAAAAACTAAAATCCTAAGTATAAATACAACTCAGACTTTTTATCTAAACCCTAATCTCACACACCTCACGCCACCCACTCCATACCACGCCTCAACGCACGCGACTCCATCATCACTTCTCTTCCTTTCTCCGCCAGATCGGTAAAACAACCCAAGCGCCGGCCTCGTTCAATCTTCTCCGGTTTCATCTCCGTCTCCAAGCCGCACCAAATCTAGCCGCCATCTCTGGTTCTAGCTCCGATTTCTAAGAATGATATCTTATTATTAAATTAATATTTGAAACGTTAATTTAATAATATAATATCAATAATTAAAATGATTAACATCAATATAATTACAAAAATCAAAATATTCACATTACAACTTAATTTAACTTAACTTATCTTAACTTAACGTAATGTAATGTAACTTAACTTAATTTAACGTAACTTAACTTAACTTAACTTAACTTAACTTAACTTAACGTAATATAATGTAATGTAACGTAACTTAACTTTAACGTAACGCAACTTAACAATTTAACGTAACGTAACGTAACTTAACTTAACGTAACTTAACTTAACTTAATTTAACTTAACTTAACGTAACGTAACGTAACGTAACGTAACTTAACTTAACTTAGCTTAACTTAACTTAGCTTAACTTAACTTAACTTAATTTAACGTAACGTAACGTAACGTAATGTAACTTAACTTAACTTAACGTAACGCAACGTAACTTAACTTAACTTAACTTAACTTAGCTCAACTTAACTTAGCTCAACTTAACTTAGCTCAACTTAACTTAACTTAACTTAAATTAACTTAACTTAACTTAACTTAACTTAACTTAACGTAATGTAACGTAACTTAACTTAATTTAACGTAACGTAACGTAACTTAACTTAACGTAACGTAACGTAACGTAACTTAACTTAACTTAACTTAACTTAACTTAACTTAACGTAACTTAACTTAACTTAACGTAACTTAACTTAACGTAATGTAACGTAACTTAACTTAATTTAACGTAATGTAACGTAACTTAACTTAACGTAACGTAACTTAACTTAACTTAACTTAACGTAACGTAACTTAACATATCTTAACTTAACTTAACTTAACTTAACTTTTCTTAACTTAATTTAACGTAACGTAACTTAACGTAACGTAACTTAACGTAACGTAACTTAACTTAATGTAACTTAACTTAACGTAATGTAACGTAACTTAACTTAATTTAACGTAATGTAACGTAACTTAACTTAACGTAACGTAACGTAACTTAACTTAACTTAACTTAACTTAACTTAACGTAACGTAACGTAACGTAACGTAACTTAACTTAACTTAACTTAACTTAACTTAACTTAACGTAATGTAATGTAATGTAACGTAACTTAACTTAATTTAACGTAACGTAACGTAACTTAACTTAACGTAACATAACGTAACTTAACTTAACTTAACGTAACGTAACGTAACTTAATGTAATGTAACGTAACGTGACGTAACTTAAAGTAACGTAACGTAACCATTTGTCTCAACCTCGGGCCTCCGGGTTTTCTTCCCCCAAGAAGTACTTGACCCAGGCTGATCAATATCTTTCGCAGATTTAGTTCCTCCCCAACCAGTGGATCTAGAAAGTTCTTCCTTTGACCACCCACTTGATACTAGTTTTTATGTACCAAAGACCCACATTTCGTCAGATTTTGTCTATCACCGCCCCAACCACCACTTGACTCAACATTTTTCTTAGATCCCACCAACCCAACCACTGCCCGATCGCTTGGTCCACCTTGGTACCTTTATATCATTAGTATTTTTGAAAGTACCATAATTTGGAAATTCCTTAATATGTGTGACTGGTGAGGATAATAATTTTGGGATGAATGAAATATATTAGAGATTTGGAAAAGATTTTTTTTAATTAAAATTTCATTCATTGGCGATGTAAAATATTTTTACAGAAGTAACATTTAGATAATGACATATGGCTAACCAAAATCTAAAAAAATCAAGTATCATGTTTCAAAAGCCGTATATATATATATATATATATATATATATTTTATACGAAAATTAGTTACTCTTTTACTGAGATATTACGATTTTACAGTTAATATTTTATGGATTTACAGTTTTTACAGTTTTATGGTTGAGAAAATTTGTATTTGCATTTTTTTCTTTTTAATTGTTATCGTAATTAACTTAATCAATTAAATTTTTTCCGACCCGTAATTTCGTATAAAAATTAAAAAAATTAAAAAAACGTAAGTTTTGTAATTTGAATTTTTTTTCTTTTTAACTGTTATCGTAATTAACTTAAGCAATTTAATTTTTGTCCGGCCCGTTTTGTTCCGCCCACAATTTCGTATACAAATTATTAACATATGTACTTAATACAGCACCTATAAAATGCTTAATACAACACTTTTAAATTTTTTTAACCAAAATGCCCTTTACGTAATTTAATTTTTTTGTTTTTTTAATTAAATTTAAATTAACTAAAATTTATTTTTTTGTTTTTTATTAAATTTAAATTAGCTAATTTAAAATTTAATAATTAATTTGATTTGAATTAGGTTTAATTTGAATCAGGTTTAAATTTAAAAAAAAACAAGTTTTGGGTTTAAAAAAAACATGTTAAAAAAACATTTTTTGGGTAATTTAATTTTTTTGTTTTTTAATTAAATTTAAATTAATTAAAATTTTATTTTTTGTTTTTTATTAAATTTAAATTAGCTAATTTAAAATTTAATAATTAATTTGATTTGAATTAGGTTTAAATTAAAAAAACAAGTTTTGGGTTAAAAAAACATTTTTTGGGTAATTTAATTTTGGGTTAAAAACAAAACCAACTTACCCAATTCAAAAAATTAATTATTAAATTTTAAATTATCTAATTTAAATTTAATAAAAACAAAAAATTAAATTTTAGCTAATTTAAATTTAATTAAAATAAATAAATAAATTACCCAAAACTTGTTTTTTTAATTTAAACCTAACTCAAATCAAATTAAAATTTTTTTTAATTTAAACCTAACTCAAAGATAATTTTTCACTTAGTATAACTAAATCAAATTAATTAGTAATTTAATTGTGTTTAGTAACCAAATTAATTAATAAATTAATTGTGTTTAAAATATTTTTAAATTTAAAATTTGTTAAATTAAATTTAAACAAAAAACGAAAAAAAATAAATTATGTAAAGGGTATTTTGATCAAATATTTTTTAAAAGTTCTGTATTAAGCATTTTATAGGCGATGTATTAAGTATACCCCATTATTAATTAATCCTTCTGTTTCAGGCAAAGAGGCTCGTCATTGGTTTCTCATACCTTGTAACGGATCATAATCCTCGTCAATTACTTTAAAACGTGCCAACCATTGATTATATCCTCAATCTAACGGTCCCTGTTTCTTCTTTCTTGAGAATTTTCACAGGCCCAAAATTCAAAACTTGTCGCTCTTTCAAAATCCTCGACTTTAAATAGCAACCAAATCCCCAAATTCAGTTCATTATTCCTAACAGCCCAAACCCCCCCTCCTCTCTCTCTCTAGATTAATAAACAAACACACAATCTCTCTCTAGAACGATGGCTCGTACTCAAGGCACCGCAAGGAAATCTGGAAGGCGCCAAGGAAGCAACCAAGGCACCAGAAATCGGCCCCCCTGGAGGAGTGAAGAAGCCACGATTTAGGCCAGAACGGTGGCGTTGAGGGAGATCAAGAAATACCGTAAGAGCACCGAGTTGTTGATCCGTAAGCTTCCATTCAAGGTGGTTAGGGAAATCGTACAAGATTTCAAAGCTCATTGCCGCTCAAGAAGCGGTACCGAGGCTTATTTGATGGGATTGTTTGAAGACACAAACCTTTGTGCAATTCATGCCAAGGATATCCATCTTGCTCATAGAATCCGGGGAGAGAGAGCTTAGAAATGTGGTTGATTTGAGTGAGAAATGGAAGAAATTTGGAGAAGAAGAGAAAGGAGGAGTCATGGCTAGTTTTGGGGAAGAAGGAGAATGCACTGGTCTGCTCTCCGCTATTCCGTATAAAGGGATAAAAATTTCCTTCCTCTCCTCCTCCAAGTTTGCAATTTTGACATCTAAACGCCAAAAATTGCTCATTTTGTAAATTGGCCTCTCCAACAATTATGACTTAACGGAAATTAACGTCCTCCAATGGAGTTAACTACCGGCGGTCCACTTCTCGGCAACACAACATCATCATCTGGTTTTGTTCATTTTGTAAACTAGTTTTGTTGTTTCAAATAATGTTAAAATTTAGACTTGGAATTAGTGTCTTTAAAACTAGTTCTATTGTTTGATGATATTGTTAAAATTTAGAATGAGAATTGAGTTAGAATTTTAAATACTTTAATTTTATAAAATTAATTTATAACATTAAACTACATATTTTATATACTAATAAAAATTTATTTAGCTATAATATATAATTACAATTGAATTTTACATAGTACCAAAATAATAAAATTGTCATGATATTAATGGAAAATTTTGTGTTATTTAAATTCTATATAATTTGAATATTTATTGAATTCAAATTTAATGCATTGAAATGAACACTAAAATATTTTTTTATATATCAAGTACAAAAATATTAAAATTTTAAAATATAAAAAATTATTTTAATTTTTTAATTTTTTTTAATTTAGTGACGGAATTCAGAGACGGAGTCCTCGTCGCTACATAATTGTTTGGGTATATTTAAAAAAATTATGCGACGGAGACTCCATCGCGAATTAGTGACGGAGGGACATTTATTAGCGACGAACTTTCCGTCTCTAATTAGTGACGGAGGGACTTTTATCAGCGACGGATGTTCCGTCTCTACACAATATTCCATATATATTTTAAATTCTTTTAGTGACGGAACTTCCGTAGCAAATTAGTGACTGAGGACATTTATTGACGGAATAAAGTGACGGAATCTCCGTCACTAATCAATGACGGAATTTGTTTTTCCGTCACTGATCAGCAACGGAAATTGGCCTGCCTGTAATCGACAATCGACAAAGCGAAGCGTTGACGGACCTATTCCGTCGCTGATGTCAAATCAGTGACGGAAATTTTCGTCACTGATGACTGATTTTCTAGTAGTGGCAAATTTAAATAATTCCTTCACAAGAACTACTCCTAGGCAAATTTAGAACAAAATTCATGCTTGAACTAAATCCAAATTAATAAGTTAACATGGTAGCCCCAAATTTTTAGATTTCTATCTTGTTAAAATGAAGATTTCTACTTCACAAAAAGTCTTCCTAAGCATGTATACAACAACTATTATGAAGGGAGTATGCCCTAATATTGAACCTACACATTTTTTGGGTCTGAAAACGTACCTTAAGCCTTAGATTAACATGATTGATCAACAAATAAAATGGAGACAATCAAAGAGGAAGGCAAGAGCTTCGTTTTGGTAGTCTCAAAACTCTGATCGGGTTCCTGGATCTCCGGCAATCGACCGGTGAAGGATGGAGGTGTTCTTGGGTCTCCTTCTCTCTCTAAACCCAGCAAGCTCTCATACGTAAGTTGGAAATGGCTGCCAATGGTTCAGCCTTGGAATGTTGGAGTCAAAAATTGGTTTAATCCAAGTGATGGGTTAAGTGAGTTTCTATTGGTCAATCCTTGCCTACCATTGATCAAAACTCATCAAGGGATTAATATGGGTCAAAGGGGATTCAACATAAGTTAATTGGTTCAGTCAAGGTCGGACTTGGGTCAAGGAAGCAAGGGGGAATGGCTGCAACCACGAAAATCCCGAAATCTGGAAAACAGATTTTTCATTTGTGAAGTTACTGGATAGTCAATCTTGTAAAATCTACCATAAATCGCTCACAACTCCGATTGAGGTAATTTTTTATTTGTCTGAAACTATACTCTTTAAAACTACAATTTCGAATTTTAAATTTCTCAATTCGACTCGTATTCCTCAAAATACAGTCCCTCCAAGTTCATGAACATTCTGAATTCTCAAAACAGAACACAGAGACAACCATAATATGTGGCCTATTTGAGGCACTTAAACACCATGGAAAGTTATGAAAATTTACAGATATTAACTTAACATATGTAGGTAACACACTAAAATTTAAGCTAAATCTCTTTAGTAGATTGGTACCGAAATTTTCCTGAAGTTTGCCCAAAAACAGGACTGAATCTGTGAAGTAATAAGTTGGTTATTTTATTTCCAATTGTAACAAGTCCACGAACATGGATGGTTTAAACATGAAAGAACTAGTACCCTTGGTCTAGAATTCAACCCACATGAACCACACGTAACGTGGACAAGTCCCTAAGGCAAAGGAATGCATTCATGCATCATAATTTCCAAATGCTCAAATACAAGCAAGAAGGGTCTCAACCTCAAAGTTAAGCTTCCAATGGTCTAAGTAATGACCAATAAATATGTTAAAATCATACCAAGACTCTCTAAGACTTAGTTAAGATTTAATGAAGCTAAGGCGATACACAAAGCTACCACGAAAAGGCATACAAAGCATAGAAATCTTATAAGACAACCAATATTCAACTAAAAGAATTAGAACTAAGATAAACATATTAGGTTTATTTCTAGCATGTTAAGCAACAATAACGATCATGGTAAATAACCAAGGTTTGGGTTCTCATACTAACAACAAGCCAACAAGAATGTTATGGCCATTTGACATGCAAAACAAGGAAGTCAAACACACGAAGGTCCAGGGTCTTACATTATGACACATTTTATTAACTCATTTCTCTTAGCTAATTCATGGGTAAAAACTAAACACGCTACAGATTTGCTTAATAATTTGATACTCACCAACAAATCTATTATTATAGTTACAATTTTCTATATACATCTAATAATGTCTTTCCCAAATATATATATTTAAGAAATAAATAAATAAAACTATATTATAGTTTTATTTTTTTTTAAAGTTTTTTCAAATATATTTTTCAATAGCACTCAAATTTTCATCAAATGATGTGGTTTATAATGTGTCATCTTATTTGGCATTTTATGGGCTCCACTATAAGTTAAAAAGTTATGTTAACAATATGACACATAAGATGCCACATCATTTATTACTAAAAATTGAGTGCTATTAGAGTGGCTCTAGCATTACCCTTAGAATATATTGGACTATATTTGCAACGATAATGGTAGGAGGGGGAAAATGATAACAAAATCAAAATACAAGACGAAATGAATAGAATTCAATAATATAACATCTAACTTTAAAATAGGTACAAGTCAAGGGATCAAATTATTATTTAATTATTCATGGAATTAATTAGCACATGAAAAATTTACTTGTTTAACCTTAATTAATAATAAGTGATTTATTATAGTTAGGGCTATTTTTGTCCAAACATTACTTTTTATCATGGTAAATTTACTTATTTTGTCCTTAATTAAATGGTGGGTAGTTTATTTGATGAAGGATTATTTTTTTCTATCAATTAAATTGTAAGAAACAAGCTTGACTTTTATAGTAAGAGAGATGCATATCAAGTATTTCGTAGAATTATCAAGTATAAGTATGTATACCTACATATATACACACCAAGAAATTCAATAATGAGCAATCAAGATGAACATGATCATTTTCGATCCCATGTCTCAATTAACACTTTGTTTTCACATAAGTGCTTGAAATAAATCACATAACAGGAGGATATATTATAGAGCGCTGCCGCAAAATAGATCTTGAAATGAAAATAGTTATCTTGAATGTGGGTTGCCGGATGCACGTGATTGATACATCAACCTTGAACATGATAGCATTATTCCAAGCGCCCTAATGGTTACGACAAGGTACTCTTCTTCACTGTGATCAAATAGTGAAGGGTGTATGCACGATTATGGTGTGGTGACCCATCACTACCACAAATCGTGAGATTCGTGGCGGCAGCGCATCGTTTACCATCTAGATAAGACAAGTATGCCAGCTGGACTAATGGAATGACAAGTAGATGTTTACTCGGCATTAAAAATCAAGTAGGGAGCAAGCTCGACAAGAACGAACTCGTCCATGTCAAGTAGATGTTTACTCATATAAAATCAAGAAGGAAGCGAGCTAGACAAGAGCGAACCCGTTCAAGACAAGCAGGCATGTTATTCATGGCATGTTCACGATTAATCATATAGATTACAATAGGAGCTCGACTGAGTCTCAAAAGTATAATTTCCAAGTTGTCCACTCAATTCTATTCAAGTTCCAAAAGCTATTAATCTAGTCAAATGGATTTCCAAGTGTCAAAGGATCTCACCATGATCCTAGTAAGGTCTAATCGTTCCTTAAACTTGACTCCGTTAAGTCATCGCTACAATTCATCCCAAATAGGATACAAATGCTATATGGATTTCTATCCTTTCTCTATGTTCACAGTTCACATATATCTAGGTTCTTATTTCATTGAGAAGCCATGGTTCAACAGTTCACCATTCCCCCTAATAGTGGAATCCAAGTTCAATACATGTACAAGAGTCAACTTTCAACAGGATATTCAAGAGTCAATCATGCTTCGAGCCAAGATATGAAATATGCTTATTAAATCATATTCGTAAAACAAGTAAGAAGAACTCAATCATTAACAAGGATCATGGTCAAGCTTTCTCATATCACAATGTAAATTAGAAGTAGGAATTCATATTATCAAGACTTGATATAATTACGTCCTATGAGTCATAATATTGAAATAGACATGGAAGGTTATTTCTAGAAATATACAAGCTAAGTTTATAGCTTAATACTCGCAATTCGCATAATTCTCGAGGCTACCTAGATTGTCTAGGTTTACCAAGTGACAAGGTCACACGCTACTCTTTCACATTCAAGTCCTTAAGGGTTCAAGATAAACCATGTTATAACACTACGAGACTCCATTGAAGTTCTCTAAACAATAAGGGCTGTGAAATACACCCAAAGGATAAACTCATAGGGTATAGTCAAGAATCTTTAAGGTGTCTGGTGATACTAATTCGCAAGACCGAGACAATGCAAGATTCTCGAACAAGGTTTCTAACGAGTCAAGGTAGGTTCATGCTCACAAGACGACTCTCGTGTGTTGGGGTTCCTATCATTAAATTCCACTTCCCAAGGGTCCAATACAGTCTAGGTCGCATTCTTACAAGACTTAGAATTTCGTTTGAAATCCACAAAGTATCAATAATTTTAGTTCATACTTTGACCATTTCAAACGTCCTTTATTTGAATCACACCTTTATGACACAAACGTCCTCAATTCAATGGCTAGCGATAAATTCACACTTAACATTATCCAAGGACTTCGGTTAAAGTCCTAAATCATAATTTAACACCAGACACCAAATCGGTCTCAACCAATAAATTCTTGAGATCTCACCATTGAGATCCAACGAACAAGATTAGTCGTGGGGAATTTATCCATAGGCTCAAAATAACATTTTAGAGACGCAAAAGATTTCCTTTGAGTTAACTTACAAACTTTACAAATTCTAGGTCAAATCCAAATTTAGGATTGAATAATCTTCCGGGTTTCTAAACCCAAATAACAAGTGATTTCATACTAAAGTACTCCCATAAACACAATAAACCCATAGAGATTCAAACCCACATGTTCACTAATCAAAGCCCCAATTAAATCATTCCATTTAGACATGCAATAACACGAGGAACCAAGAGAGACAAGCCTCCACAACCTAGCATCATTTTAAGCTAGAGAGGGAAAGTAGGGGGTGTAGTCACGTACCTATATCGGCCAACAAATCTATTTGGATCGAAGATTGAATCGGTGGAAGATGTGCTACTTTCCAAGGGCTTCGATTTGGTGGTCTCTAATCGAAAATCGGATGGCCGGATCTCCGGTAATCATGCAAGCAAGATGAAGGACTCCAAGCTCTCTTTCTCTCTCAAAGAACCCAACAACAATGGTGGAACGATGAGAAATGGCTGTCAAGTTTGAGTTTGGGGAGATGAAGGCTCAAAGGGTTCAATCCATGGTTTGAGTTATTTGGCTTCCTAATGGTTGATTAATGATTTCCTTTGATTAATACTCATCAAAGGGTTGAAATTAAACCTAAAGAGGTCACAAATCAAGTGGGGGTTTGAATTGGGTCGGATAGGGTTCAAGGGTTCAAACCAAAAATCACAAATTGGAAAATCCCGTAATGTTGGTGCAAGGTTGGGTGGTCGCCCAGAGGAATGGCTGAGCGATTGCTTAGTCCTCTTTTCAATTCTGGAGTTGCTGGATTTTGTGCACTCGCTCAGTCACTTGGTTGGGCAAGCGCTCAAGTGTCTTTGAAAGGCCAAAATGACTTAAAAACAAGTCCTAAATGTGTCCAACACAACCCCAAACCATAAGGAATGTTTAAAACACTCAAAACATGTCCGAAATAGGTCCAAACATGACCTAAAATAAGAAGGAATAGAGGGCGAAACTTGAAACAAACATCAAACGATTCAACAACGAGTTAAACAAGAATACTATAAGCATGAATGAACATTCTTAATCATGTTAAGAACTAGTAAACAAGGTATAGGATTCAAGTTAACATCTTACGAGTCTCAAAGACACGAAATAAGGCAAATGAAGGCAAACCGAGAGACCCTAAGAGTCAAAAGGTCAAACGAAGTAACAATGCTTCCAAACTCTCACCCAATCACACTATGATCAATACCGATGTTATAAAACATAAGAGAAGGGTTATGATATGGACTAGAGTACTCCTATAAGGTCCAACAATGATACACGAGTATAGAAACTCCGAAGATACGATACACACAAGGTTCGATTTCACGCAACGCGATAGAGACGAATGTGATGCGTTAAGCATCAAAGCGAGAGTAGATTTAGGGAATCTATTCCTTAGGAAGTTTCATACTCAAAATCTACTCAAGATACTCAAGAAATGACCTAGGCTATAACCGAGATCACAAGAAAGAACTAACGAGAACACTCAACCAAGTTGGCTTCTAACTATTGTCGAGTTACGACTTGTAACTTAAACAAGGTAAAGTCTTGAGGAACATAAAGAACTAAAGTATAGGACCTTAAATAGCCTACCCACACATCTAAAGATTCTCTTACCAAGTCAGACACGAGTTGCAATGGTTATACGGTCCGCAAAGCAAGTAATTCAAACACATGAAGGTTCGGGGTCTTACACCTTGAGTTTGTGGATTTCTAGAGGAGTGTAAATAGTGTCACCCTCTAAAAAGATTTTCCTTATTTTTGATTTTTGTATTTGTATTTCTGTTTATTTACCGCTTTTGTATTTATTTGTTTACTCGTGAACGAGCAAAGTCTAAGTTTGAGGGTATTTGATAGATGTGTTTTATACGCCTCTATTGTGTGTATATTCCTACTTAAATTTTGGTTTTCATGCGAGATTCTAAAGCTACTGATATAGGTTTTTAGTGCTTTATGAGTTTCAGGTTAAATTTGAGAAGATTGATGAATTTCGGGCCTTTAATACATAAATTAAAGATTCAAGGGACCTGATTGCAAATTGCTGGAAGTTCAAGGCTGAAAAATTGAAAAAAGACGTCAAGCGGTCACTCAGCCCAATGCACTGAACTACCGTGCATTTTCTATAGCCGGTCTTCTGAAGAAAAGGAATTAAGTGGTCGCTCAACACATGGACCAAATAACCGCTTGGTCCCGTTTTCTGGCCTCGGTCATTTTGTAATTTCTCAAATTGTTTAACCTTGTATAAATAGAATCGTAGTAGTAAAGCTCCAAATTTTAGTAGTTCTGGAGCCTCTCTCAAGACTAAAAACACTTTTCATTTATTTTCATTGTCGATTATCGAAGATTGATGATGTTTTCTTCCAACACAATGATTTGTTCATCACTTGTGATGAACTAACTGCATCTATCTAGGGATTGAAGGTAACCTGTATCAATTTTTATGTATTTATTATATTTTATATTCTATCAATTATTGTTTATTATTTAGATTATCTCTGGTTTATAGTGAAACTATCGCATAATGACAGTGTTAGTGAATCTATAAGCTCTTGGGTATAATAAACTGCATGATCGTGCGTGAGTTATATATTGGCCAACCTAAATAATAAATAGATCTCTCTGATTTCCTGATCGATCTAAGGTTAGATCTAGGTTCACGTGTGTTCTTAGTGATATTAATGGACCCTTGATTGTTTTGTAATACCCCGATTTCCGGTTAGCTTGAATTGCGTACAATACTCGCGATTCTTCCCTTGTTGATTTCTTGTTTGGTTTGTGAGAGAGTATAAATGTGAATGAGAGACCATATTAATACCAAAACACTATAAAGAGATGCCATATAGTTGTTGACTTGTTAGAGTCACAACTCGTAACTCGACGATAGTCGAAATGCGACGCGATTGAGAGTTTGCTTGCGTTTTGTGTTCCTGACCTCGAAGTGGTCCTAGATCTTTACATGATGATATATTAACATGTTTAGATGTGTTAGACTTCTAGTTGGATTGCATTCCTTAAGTTTTGTGAAGTTTTGACGCTTCGAGGATAGCAATCGTCCTTATCGCATAGTTTGAGATTGAGCCGTATGAACGTCTCATCTTTCGGAGTTCTTTTCTCCTATATGTGGTTTAACATCTGAGGAGCATTTAGGCCTATTAAATATCCTTTTGAAGTGTTTATAATCAAGGGTTGTTGCCCGTCGGTTTGTGGTTTCATTCGTCGCATCGTTAGCGAGTTGTTGTAACTTGCTTTGGTTTCGCTCCGAGTTGTTTCGGGTATTGTTTATGGGAGTCTACACCTAATTTGAAAGTGGTTTGAGACTTGGATGGTTTTTCTAAGTGTTTGAGGACTTTAAGGGTTGAATTATAGGCCATTTCGAAGTTTTAAGGCTTGCGGGTGCATGCGGGAAGGACCGGATGCGAACAAGGATTGCAGAAATTGGAAGTAGTGGGATTTAGGGGAGATGCGGTCGCTTCATATGGATCCATGCGACCGCATGGACTTCGAGGCAGATCAGTCCCTGTTTTGGTTTTTGATGTCTAATTCCTATCCTACCCCCACTAAACCCTTCCTAACACCCATACTTAGTCATAATCATGTCCTAACATGTTTGGGGAGTTAATTAAGGTTTGATTAGAGGTTGATTACTCCTAAACATTCACTAAGTGTACCAATGCATTGTCCATTCTACCCTCTTTATTAGTGGAGGTATATAACCCCAAACCCTTCACAAATTCAGCAAATCCTCCTCATTTCTCCCCTTCTTCTAAACCGTATAGAGTGAGAGAGAGTTGGGAGACATGGAAGCTTGGAGCCCTAGCCCTTCTTCCTCCGATCTATGAAGATCCGACCGTTGGATCACCTCCAAACTTCGGATTCTTGATGTCCTCGACAAGTGGAACAACTTCACCGTTCGGATTTCGATTCTCTTGAGTTTTCACTCAAGCTAGGTAAGTTACTTTATTTTGATTTTGGTTCATTGTCCCTAAGGAAAACAATCTATGTGCTATTTGTGGGCAATGAACACTTGATATGCTATGTATGCCCATTTTGGGGATTTTTGGAAGCATGAAATTGTTGATATCATGAATATGATGATTTGAATGATATTGATTATTGTAAGAGATGAGTTATGATTTATGTTGGGTTTTATGATTTTTAGGGCTTGTGAATGAAGCCCTAATTATTGTAGGAAATTATCATAAATTAAAGTGAGTGTTGATGTTGGGTTTGATGAAATGGGTAAAGATTGAAACTTGGTATTAATACTCAACGGAGTCATCATATGTTCCATAATGTGATAAATGAACTTGAGTTGAAATCCTACGATTAATGGATTTTGTTCGATTAATGTTGTGAAGTACATAGCTTCCAAACTTTAAATGAAATTATGATTATGATGAGTTATATGGATTTTTAGGCTTGGGAATCAAGCCCGAATGAGTTTTGGGATTTTGTGTAAATTCGAATGAAATGTTAAAGTGTGGAATTATGAAACACATAAAGAATGAAATGTAGTATTAAGACTCAATGGAGTCGTTGTAAGGCCAATAATATGATAATGAGCCTTGGATTGAAACCCTACCATGATTGGGTTTGGGTTGATCTTGTTTGTGTACACCGATGCATCTCGTTTTGTGTCCAAATGAGACACTCGTGTTATAATGACTTAGTTGGAATATATTTTTAGCGTGCTTGTTAGAGCACGGAACATTTGAGACCAACCTATGGTCTCGGGTATATTTAAGAGACGATTAAGAAAGAATTCTCTCTTTAAGGAATTTGGTCGCGTACATATAAAAGCACTTGCGAGGAAGTGACTACAGAGTAGTCACGAGGTTCTTGAGTATGTTATTGGAGATGTTGATTATATATAACGAGTAGGACTACGATGGAGTCCGATGTGCTTAAAATAAAGACTAAAATACAAAGTCTTGAGTTGTGGATGTTCTTGGACTAACGTAGTAGTCTTTGGTTGATCTTGAATGGAGGATTATTGTAGACCTCACACTATGATTTATTGATTTTACATGCTATTCTTGATTGGGTGATGACTTGGGGATTTATGAGTACCTCAATATGTGGTTCTTGAACTAAACTTATAAGTTAGTTGAACATGTTGGTTATATGCAAATATATGCATTGTTCATGGGATTTTGTAGAGCATTATGTCCTACTTGTTTATATGCAAATATATGCATGGTTTATGGGATTTTGTAGAGCATTATGTCCTACTTGATTATATGCAAATACATGCATTGTTATGGAAGTTTGTAGAGCATTATGTCCTACATGATTTGATGAGCCCGATGTTAATGAACTTGGACTCATTTCGTTTATGCAAATAAATATCTACTTGAGCATTTTGGGTTTAAGTCCAGCTGGCGGGTTTGGTCGTAGTGTCAGCAATGGGACGATTCATAGCCTTTGGGAACAATCGCTACGAATCATTGCATTAGTTCCCTTTCTCCTCACTATTTGGCCAATAGTGGGATGTGGTCTCGAGATAGAGCCATCTAGCCTAATTTCGAGCTCCCATTTCTCATCCAGGGATTGGATGAATGTAAAGAGTACTCATTAAGGGAAACTGACGAGTTGTGATCATTTGAGAATGAATTCCAAGGTATGATCAGTTGGGTGATGAACCCAGGTTTTTGTTCGAGGATGAATCCCTTGGTATGTTTGGTTGGGCATTGGGCCCGGATTTTGGTTGTAACAGTTCGAATTACGTTTCTTGTTGCACATGTTTATTTATGAGCATTTATGTGAAAGACAATATGCTATGTGGTTTATGTGAGTTTATGTGCTTTGATAATGAAGTACATGTTTCTTGTTGGTATACTTGTATGATACCATGATTCTTATATATGCTTGTGCATTATGCCATGCCATGACATGATATGCCATATAATTACATTTAGTAACTTACTGGGTCATTATGACTCACTCTGTGTGGTTGTTTTCCTTAGTGTGTCCAGTGATCCCGTTAGTATGCATGGCGACTTCGGATAGTGATTTCTAGCAGGTGGTCTTCCGGGAAATAAGCTTGGAGTTATTATTACTATTGTTATTTATTTGTGAGACACGGATGTAAAGTTATGTAAACTTTACTGGGGTAGATTATGTTAGTATTTTATTGTTATGTGTTTGGGAGCCGACTATTATAGTCGAGCTGTTGTATCTTTTAGAAGTTATTTCCGTTGTCATTTCGAGCAAGTGTGGCTCGTTTATTCTAGTATTGTTTTATTGTTGTTTCTATCTCCGACAGTTTTAGTCATGAGATCTTGGTTGGTGGTTTAGCATATGAAATATTATCCTTTTAGTTGAATTGTCCCTCCGGCACGTTACAGCCGATGAGTAGTTGTTTATCAGGTTGGGATTTTGTTGGTTTGCCGGCCCTTGGTTGTCGATGGTTTGTTTCCCGTGCGCAATGTTGTGTCACGTGTGTCGTAGATTTGTCGAGAGATAGTTGTCTCTCAGCCTTGCATTCCTTGGTTTAGGATTTAAGGCTTTGGTTCCACTTATGATTCGCTTCCGCAGGTTTTATTTATTTATTTATTTTGGTTATTTCGTATCGCCGTTATGGTTTTACCTTCCTGTTTCGAGCTTGATGGCTCATCTTTTGACTCGCACCATTATGCTTAGCAGGTTCTTGTCTGTGTCTTAGATTGTCCTGACGGCACGACCTTGGGATTTCACATGGAAATTCGGGTCGGGTTGTCACATGTTTTGTGGACGGATCAAGAAAGCACAGTTAAGGCGGGGTACTAAGGGTTGTAAATTTCAATCCGTAAGTTCCAATCCTTTAAACTAGTGAATGAACCTTTAATTGATAGATACATTAGTTAAATACACATAGGAGGCGATACAAGTGAATTTCAATTCCTAGATTCTCCCCATATTTTAATCTTCGATAATTCCTTGATTCCTGCTATTATTATTTTATTACTCTTAAACTAGTTTAAACAGTTAATAATTTAGTTTTAATTATTCCAAAAATCAAAACCCCCCTTTTAGATAAAATTGCTTTGGTTTATTTTTTGATTAAATTTTGTGTAATTGCTATTATCATTATGGTTCGACCCTTGTTACCGTACATCTATACTTCAATAGACTCGTGCACTTGCGAGGTAATTTATAACACATCACCATCCTCCAACAACCCACAACTCTAGCTCATTTCTGGTGACTCCAAATAATGGGTCAGTTCCCAACTATGATATGTGGAGACAATTTGCATTGATCTTGACAAAGCTTTAAAAGCTGTGCTGCCAGAGAGCTATTAGAAGTGAAAGATTTCTGGTGTGTTGGACTATTTCCTTGTCATGTAACTTCTCATAAAAAACATGGACTACAACTTCCTTTAGATGCAATCTCGTAGATAAAGAAGTCAAGAATGAGACTTGCACCTGATCTCCACCTTCAAACTTGTTTCCAAAACTTGATTGACAAAATAATATCATATCTTCATTAGTTCTTGTCCTGCCGACAAAGTAGGGACATAATGCCCATCCACACCCTTGCTATTATTTCTGACAAAAACACTCATGTGACCTAAAAAAATCTCATCAACACCACCTCATTTATTATGTGCATACACAGTGCAGAAACTTAAACATTGGATCTTGATATTGACAAGGGAAGGAATGATGAATAGAATACAGTTCTGCCCTCGAGCCTTTATGCTGAACCAGTCTGGAACCTTGCTGCAAGGATAGAAGGTACTGAGTATGCCAAACTTGTATAGCTCGTCTCATGTATAACTATGTTACATGACTTGTGAATAGATGTCTTTGGTTGGGAGGGGGGGAAAGAGATATAGAGATAGAGCACATGAACATGGCCTTTCTTTCTTGTTTTTGTCATTGAACATTTCCACCTGGATACCTTCTATGGATTTGAAGCCAACTAGCCCCAAATCACATAGCATTTTCATATCAAACTTTACAAGGGGTGCTAGAATGAACATGTTTTGGAACTTGAAGGATCAAAGGATTTAAAAAAAAACTATCAATGCAGCTTGTGATGCAGCTGCATCCAAAGGTACATTGACCAGATAATAAAACAAGTAAACAATGTAAGTCTTTAATCTAATAAAGCTGTAATAAAAACATATGTTTATTAAACGATCTACAAGCTATGCTTGTAGATCCAGCCCTATCGCAAAAAAAGAATTCACTAAAAGATTACGAGTCATACAAAACTCGTGAAACCTAACCAAATACCAAAATCTCTAACAAGACATCAAGTCTGTATTGGAACCCCACAAAAAGAAGAATAAAGCAAACGTGATATTAAAAAATAAGTTTCCTAAGAACTAGGAAAACAAACATAAAAATAGTCAATGCAGCTCATGATGTTACTACATCCGAAGCTGCATCCAAATACTTCAAACAATGCTCTCAGCTTTTTCTCTTCGTGTATCTTCTGCACAGCCTCTTCAAGGAACAAGAGACCTACACAAACAAGAAAACCAACAACTCCAAGGAAAGATAGAATAAAGGAAATAAAAGATTAGTTTCCTAATTAAATTCATGGATCTTACCAAAGATTTTGTCCAACATAAATATGGAATCTTGAGAGATTTTGGAAGTATTTAATCATGGTAACACGTTACCATTACTTTTGGACCAAAAAAAGGCCCAACAATAAATAAAATATGATGACCCTATTTTACCTATGAAGAACTCAACTAGTTTGTCACAACCTAACAAATCCAAGCCTAATGATCTCGACCTATTTGGTTAATATTTTATCTTTTCTAATGATACCCAATCCCTAACACTCAACCGGTTCAAGCGCAAAGGGAGTTGGGGAAGTGATCCAAGCCTTGTGCATGAGTTTAACACCAGGACCTCAATCATGGACCTTTGATGCTCTCCGGTAACCTTGAAATTAAGTAGGTTCCCCCCCTCCAAGTTTAAATTAATAATGTAAGTCTTTAATGACAACAAACAACTCATATCAACGAGGATTACATCGTCTATCATTCGCTATCAACAAGATCTAGGTATTTTAAAGAGATTGGTTACGAAGCCAGTGAGAACCGAATTGGTTTTGATTCCATCTACAGTGAGGTAGATGGTAACTGATCTACGCCAGTTCTATCTGCAGTGAGAAGTGTGACCAGAGGCGGATCCACATGTACCCCTAGGGGTGTGCATGGACACCGCTCAAGAAAAAAAATTGGGAGTAGGTTTGATATATTTGGCAATTTCCCTCCAAAATTTTCCATTGGACCCCTCCTAAATTATCTATTAGATCCCCTACCCCTATTGACCTACTCCCTAAGTCAACTAGATAAAGACAAGACAATACACTACCATTAATTTTCTATCACTCACTCCCTCTCTCCTGATATCCCCCATGTCTTCCACCGAGAATCAAACTAAACAATTCATCTACTCTTATTTAAGTTGTCCCCCTCAAGTTTGTACTTATTTTCTTAAATCAATAAAATCTCACAAGGTACCGTCCCTGCTTCCATAAAAAAAAAATTAATGTGTATTCCAATTCTCCTAAGTCGCAATCCCAACCCAACTCCCAAGTCCTGTTGTTGTTGTCGGTTAGTGTTGTTCGCCTGTTCCACTTCTGGCTGGCACTTCAGCAGTTTGGCTCCACTCCTCCGATCCCTCCTCCCTTGCATTGCGGTTCCGACATATATAAATATATTCACTATTGGTACAATACTTTACTATTTCTATTTTTTATAGATTATAGATTTTTAGTTTCGTTTCATTTTATTATATATTTTCAATCTTTTTCAATTAGTCAATTCACAAATCACACTCTATTTATCTGAAATTAGGGTTTTTTGGTTAAAAATTAAAATGTAAAATTGTTGATTTGATTAATTGATTGACCATTTTGTATAGGATAACAAGTTTTGTGTTTGTTATTTTGTTGTTATAATTGTTGATTTGATGAATTGTTTTTTATTGTTAGAACATAGAATTATTTGTTATTTTGTTGGGTTTCTTGAGAATTTTTTTAAGCATTAAACTTATATTTGAAATTAGGGGGTTTTGTATTAAAAAAAGTTAGTTTAACTATTTGTTAGTCATCTTCATTTACTTGTGTGTGATTTATTAATTTAGAGAATTTACTTGCGACTTGTCTACGATGATTTTAATAATATGTTAATATAATAAATTACTGTTAATTTAAGGTATTTCGTCTCTTCAATAGGGTTAGTGGTTTTGACCTTTTAGGAAATATGAAAAGATTTTTTAAATGAAAATTTTTAGATGGTGTAGGTCCTGTAAGGGGTGTAGCGGGTGCTTCTAGTGGTGCATCTGCTAGTAATCAACAGTCTGTTTCCTTAACTTCAACTATGAGAGATTTTGTTCATGTGAGTAGTCTTCCTTCAGATCCTGCTGAAAGAAAAAAGATATATGATTTTCACCCAAACCAAATTGATGAAATTAGAAGAGCTTATTTGTTAAAGGGGCCTTGTCAACCCCGTGGTCATGAGGTCCCTCAGAAAATGATAGGAGGTAGATTGCGTCATTTTAATCCCGATTGGTTTTGATGAATATGCTAATTGGTTAGAGTATAGCATGAAAGAAGATAAATCATATTTCTTGTGTTGTTATTTGTTTAGAGATCCAGTGAACAATCAAGGTGGTGGTGGGACATTTATTAGTAAAGGTTTTTCTACTTGGAATAAAAAGGCTAGGTTGGATATGCATGTTGGTGCGGTTAATAGTCCTCATAATTTGTCATTAAAGAAATGCGGGGATCTAATGAAACAACAACAATCTATTGTAGTTTCTCTTTATATACAATCAGAAATTGAGAGAAATGAGTATCGACTTCGATTATGTGATTCAATTGATTGTTGTAGATTTTTATTACACAATGGGTTAGCTTTTCGTGGTCACGATGAGAGTGAAGGTTCTTCGAATAGAGGAAATTTTCTTGAAATGCTTACGCATATGACTATTCATGATGAGAAAAAAACATAACTTTGTTCGTAAAAATGCTCCAAAAAATTGTCAAATGATCGCTCCCAGCATTCATGTAACACCCCGCTCCTTGGTTAGCTCGGTTTGCGTGGCATACTTGCACTTCTTCCTTTGTCGACTGTATGTTTGGTTTGCAAGAGGGTCTAGATGTGTATGAGAGACCACATTAAGACCAAAACACTATTAAGAGATGCCATATAGTTGTTGACTTTCTAAAGTCACAAGTCGTGACTCGACGATAGTCGGAACGCGACGCGATTGAGAGTTAGCTTGCATTTTGCGTTCGTGACCTCGGTTTGGTCCTAGACCTTTACATGATGGTTTATTAACATGTTTATATGTATTAGACTTCAAGTTGGAGGTGTTCCTTAAGTCTATCGACGATTTGGAAGCTTTGGAGATAGCATTCGTCTCTATCGCATAGTTCGGGAATTGAGTCGCGTAATCATCTCTCTTTTGGAGTTCTTATTTCCATAGTTGTTATTAAACTTTTGGTAAGTATTCAAGCTTCTTCATTAGCCCTTATACTTTCCTTAAAAGTCTCCTTTCATTGCTCGTTCAATTATTGGTTCATTCGTCGTTCCGGTTGCACGTTGTTGCACCTCTTCCCGGTTTCGCTCCGAGTTGTTTCGGGAGTTGTTTGTGGGTGTTCTATGGGAGTTCTAGAAGTACTTTGGATGAAGTTTGAACCTTGTTAGGTTTGGTTATGTGTTTGAGGTCGTTTGGGGTTGAATTCTAAGCCCTTTTTGGTCTGGGAGGCTTGCGGTCGCAAGGGGGAAAGACCTTGCCCCCGCAAGGTCAATGGAAGAAGACACCTTGAGGGGCTTGAGAGCTTGCGGTCGCATGCTCTAGGGGACCTTGCGACCGCAAGATGCCCCGACCCTGCTTTGCCCTGTTTTGATTTTTGACGAGAAATACGTATCCTACCCTCATCAAACCCCCTCTAAACCCTTCCTAACCTCCCATACTTAGCCTAAACATGTCCTAAAATTAGTTGGAAGTTAATTAAGGCTAGATTAGTGAGTGATTACTCCTAATCTCTACTAATTGTACTAAGGAAATCCCTATTGTGCCCTCTTTATTTTTGTGGGTATAAATACCCAAACCCATTGAGAATTCAGAAAATTCTCCTCATTTCTCCCCATCCTTCTTACGTATTAGAGAGAGAAAGAGCTCTTGGGGGTTTTGAGCCCTAGCTTCATTCTTCCTTCGATCCACAAAGATCCAACCGTCGGATTGCCTTCAAACTTCAGATTTGTGAAGCCCTCGACGAGTAGAACAAGTTCACCGATCGGACTTGCGTTCTTTGGAGTTTTCATCCGAGCTAGGTAAGCTACTTTCTTTTGATTTTGGTTCATTGGCCCTAAGGAAAACAACCTATGTGCTATTTGTGGGCAATGAACACTTGATATGCTATGTATGCCCATTTTGGGGTTTTTTGGAAATATGAACTTGTTAATTGCATGAATGAAATGATTTGAATGGTATTATGTGTTGAAAGAAATGGGTTATGATTTATGTTGGGTTGTTATAGATTTTAGGGCTTGAGGATCAAGCTCGGATTATTGGAGAAAATTTTTGTTAATTAAAGTGGGTGTTAATGTTGAGATTGATGAAATGTGTCAAGAATGAAACTTAGTATTTAGACTCATCGGAGTCGTAATAAGTTCAATAATGTGTTAATGAACTCGGGTTGAAATCCTACGACATTTGGGTTTCGTTTGACTATGATTATGATGAGTTCTTGGATTTTTAGGCTTAGGAATCAAGCCTGAATGAATTTTGGAATTTTGTTGTATATATGAATGAAATGTTTAATTGTGGGTTTATGAAACACATAAAGAATGATAGGTAGAATTAAGACTCAAAGTCGTTGTAAGATCAATAATCGATAATGAGCCTTTGGTTGAAACCCTACGATGTCGGGTTTGGTTGGTTTTGATTGTGAGTACCCGAGCATCTCGAATTGTATCCAATTGTGACACCCACAATATAGAGGCTTATTGGGGATTTATTTAGAGTGTGCTCGTTTGAGCACAGAACCTTAGAGACCAACCTATGATCTCGTATGTCTTTAAAAAATGATTATTTGAATGAGATCTCTTTTAGGGAATTTGGTCGCGCGCACATGAAAGCACTTACGGGGTTCTGACTACGGGTTAGTTTTGATACCCTTGAGATTGGCTTTGAGGAAGTCGAGTATATATGACGATTGGGACTATGGTTGAGTCCGGTGTACCTTTAAGTGAAGCTAAAATGCTAAGTCTTGATTTATGATTGTTCTTAGACTAGAATAATAGTCTTTGGTTTAATCCTGAGTAGAGGACTATGGTAGACCTCATGTTGTGATTTCTTGAGCTTATATGCTACTTTTGACTGGGTGATGACTTGAGGATTATGAGTACGTCAATATGTGGTTCATGGACTAAACTTATAAGTTAGTTGGATTTATTGAGTACATGCAAATATGTGCATTGTTAAATTGGTGTGTAGAGCTTTATGTCCTACTTGATTTTATGAGTCCGCTCTTGTCGGTCTTGGTTCTTGTTTGAGCATGCGAGTAAATATCTACTTGTGCATTGCATGTAAGTCCAGCTGGCAATATTTGGATTGGTTTTGATGTCAGGGCAGGACAATACATCGCCTATACGAATCGTAAGATTCGTATTCGCTATGGATCGCTCATCGCTGTACCTGGGACCCCACACACCCTCCACTGTTGGCCCTAGTGGGGAAGTTAGCCCATCTCGTAACCAATAGAGCGAGTGGATTATGCTAAGCTAGACTGAGAAAGGGCTGCCTTTTGAGGCGTAGCCACTCAGTATGTCGATGTATCAATCACGTGCATCGTGTCACGAACCCGTTTAACATTGTGTATTGCAGGAGCAGCACAACATCACTATTTGGGTATCTTCTCTATCCTTTATGTGGTTTACTATAAGCACTTATATGAAAGATAATGTGCTATGTGGTTTACGAAGTTTATGTACTTTGATGACTTAGCATATGTTCATTGTTGGTATACTAATATGATACCATGATTCTTCTATATGCTTGTGCATTATGCCATGCCATGACATGATATGCCATACAGTTGCATTTAATAACTTACTGGGTCATTATGACTCACTCCGTGTGTTTGTTTTCCTTAGTGTGTGCAGTGATCCCGTTAGTGCGCTTGGCGGCTTCGGATAGTGATTTCTAGCAGGTGGTCTTCTGGGCTTTAAGCTTGGAGATTTTATTATTATTGCTATTATGTATTCGTGAGACACGAATGTAAAGTTATGTAAACTTTACTTGGGTAGTTATGTTAGTATTTTATTATCGTTTTATTTTGGGAGCCGACTTGTTTGGTCGAGCTGTTGTATTTATTTAGAAGTTATTTTGTCGGCTTACTGAGCAAGGTTTTAGCTCGCGTATTCGAGTATCGTGTTATGGTTATTTCCATCTCCGTCAACGTTAGTCGTGAGATTTTGGTTTAGTTGTCTAGTATTTAATCGCTTATTCTTTTAGTTGATTTGTCCCTCCGGCATGTTATAGGCGTTGAGTGGTTGTTTATCAGGTAGGGTTCTTGTTGGTTCGTCGGCCTTTGGTTGCCGATGGTTTGTTGCCCGTGCGCAATGTTGCGTCACGCGCATCGTAGATTTGTTGAAAGATAGTTATCTCTCAGCCTTGCCGCAATGGCCTTACATTCCTGTTTTGAGCTTGATGGCTCAACTCTCGATTTGCACCATTATGATTAACAGGTGCTTATCCGTCTCTTAGCTTGTCTTGGTGGCACGACCTTGGGATTCCGCATTGGAGTCCGGGTCGGGCTGCCACAGTTGGTATCAGAGCTATAGGTTAGCTATTTCGCCAGGATAGGTTCCTTAGCCTAGTTTGGGTTGGGTTTATTGTTGAGTTATTAACACTGAGTATTCTTTGTAGGCGTATTATGTCAGGAACTTGGCGTGGAGCTAGTTCTAGTATACCTCATTCGAGTACAGCTCGTGGCAACAAAAAAGAAGAGAACGTTAGTGAGCTGTGTGTGACTCCTCAACCGATGATTGGACTGGAAAGCAATTTCACCGCTCTTGAGAAATTTTTGAAGTTGAAACCAGAAAGATTTGATGGAGGGCTAGATGCTACTAAGGCGGAGCGTTGGCTAGAAAGCATGGAGAAGATCTTTGCAGTTTTGGGTTATACATCAAAAGAGATGGTGACCTTAGCGATGTTTAGATTAGATGGTATGGCCGAGCATTGGTGGCTTGAATTACGAGATCACTGGAGACAGCATGAAGTGCCTTGAGTGTGGGAGAACTTTGTCATGGACTTTATGGTACGGTTTATCTCGGCAGTAATTCGAGAAAGAAGAGAGATGGAATTCCTATCGTTAGAACAAGGAGATATGACCGTGGCTCAGTATTCAACAAGGTTTGCAGAATTGGCCCGTTACTGTAGTTACTTGGTACCAGAAGAGGCCAAGAAGACCGAGCGGTTCGTGAAAGGCCTGAGGATGAAATATCGTAGGCAACTTATTCCGTTACCGCTTACGGATTACCAAGGCGCTGTGGATCGTGCGTGTGCAATGGAGTTGGACATCGAGGAGTACTCTCAAAAGAGAACCTCGAAGACTAATAGGAGTGATTGATGTTTTAATTAATCTTTTTCCTTGCAAGTGAACAAGACTATTATAGAATAGTATTGGAAGCAAAGGTCGAACCCACAGAGACAAGTGATCACGAACAGTGCAATTTATTGATAACAATTTATTAACCTAAGGGGGGTTTTTATGTTTAATTCTACTCTAAACTACTAATTATAGATGTTTAACTAATTAGACAGTAATAACAGATATGAAGATCTTATGGTGGGTGGCAATCTAGGATTCTGGGTTTCACTTATATCTCCTTTATGTTCAATTCATAATAATGTCATTCAATGTCTTGGATTCGTTCACTAAAAATAGATATAGTCTGTTGAACAATTGGTTCGGCCTCCATCCCATAAAATTCATCCATTCTATATCCTAAGCACATGAACTATCAATCTAGCTGTCACCTAGATTTATGATCTATCTGTCACCTAGATCATGTAAGAACCTGGTCCTAACTTATCACTCTCATGCATCGATAGGTCCAATTTATTGTGTTGGTGAGCCGATTATGCGACATATGCACTTGGTCATGCGGTTATCCGCACCTCTAAGCCTTTATTATTTGCGATTACATTCATTTGTTCAAAGCAAAATAATATAGGGGTTGATAAACAACACAATCAACAAGCATTGAATGAATATAAATAAGAATCAAAACATAAATTTGATACAAGTTACCTCTCACCTCCTAGATCAAGGACGATTTAGTTCATCATAGACAATGAACAACACATGGAGATGATCGGATACATGATTTGATCTTCAATACTTGAAATTACAAAACATAACTATGTTATACAATCTAAAACTACCTAAAATCTATCTAAAGAGAGCTTCCAGCCGTCCTCCCCATTGTTTGGCTCAACATCTGGCTTCTATATATACTCGGGAGTTGTAATTCGATCGAATGACTGTGTGAAAATCCGAATAAGTCGCATTCTGACCACCTTGCGGTCGCAAGGTCCTGGGTACCTTGCGTCCGCAAGGTCTCCAGTGTGGGTGGCCGTGTGATTTCTTGGTTTCTGGCTCAAGGACCCGTACTGCCTACCTTGCGGTCGCAAGGTCTGAGGCACCTGCGTCAAAGTGTCGGTGTTGACAGCCTTTCATTGTTTCTTCATTTTCCTTTTTGCCCTTCTTGAATTTTGCACTTAAAACCCTGGAGTTTCGCGTATTTTCACAAATAACCCTGAAACTTATAAAACTCACCGAAAACATATATTAGTAACCAAAAACCTCGTGAAATAGCATAATTTAAGTCATAGAAGCATATAAAATCGACGTATAAAATACATCGATCAAGGAGCAATGATGATAAGAGAGGGCAGTCAGCATCTCAGACAGATAGTCACGAAAATGTACGTTCTGGTAACTGGAGTGATGTTTCTACCTCTAGTCGGAGACGGCGAGGTGATGAGTTAATATGCAATTTTTGTATGAGGACGGGACACGCCGAGAATAAGTGCTGGGGTAAATCAGGAAAATGCTTTGTTTGTGGCGGCGATCATGTTCGTAAAGATTGCTCGAGGAGGAGAGTTAGTCAGTCTGGGAGTACTAGTCAACAATCCGGTGGCTCCAAGAGAGATGGTGATGGTCGGCCTAGAGTTTGAGGTCATGTGCGCGTGGCGGTGGGCCATTGCGGAGTTTGAAACCTATCCGAAATAGGAAGGTATATTCTCGTATATATATATTATGTCGTTGCTACCATTATTGTTATTATGAGTACGCGTTTTATCGGTAGCTCATGTGCATTCATACATACATTACATGGTGTATTGAGTATTATTGGTTATTTGTTTGATCGGGGATAATACCCCAATGTGAGATCGATATATGATATGGTTTGTTTTATGAATTACCGGTAGGTAATCGCGCGTTGTGTGTGGGTTCTTGTTAGTCTATATATGAATAAGACGATGCTATATATGTATATATATATATATATATATATATATATATATATATATATATATATATATATAAAGTATTTGAAATTCATGGTGTTCTCTCATTCTGTGATAGACCAGGTTCGGATGGTTTTTTTTTTTTCGACAAAAAGAAAGCTTAAAATAAAAACAAATCAAACCATCTAGAACATCTAAGATATGGAGTACCATCTTTATCCAGATACATAGCACCACGGATCCGAGGGGGAAGATCCTGAGCAGAGACAAAGCTGGAATTAGACGAGGAATCACAACCCAAATTAGCAAGGAGATCAGCTACATAGTTAGCCTGTCTGAAGCAATGCACAATCTGAAAATCCATAACTTTATGAATAGCTAACACCTGATTGATGATGGACCAACACCGCCAAGGAGGATTATGACCATTAATAAGACAATCAACCAAAATCTTGGAATCTAGCTCAACAAATGCCTTACGAAAACCAAAGTCACGGAGTAATTTAACACCATGCAGAAGAGCTTTAACCTCAGCTAAAGTATTGGAACCAACTTCATAAAAATCAGAGAAGGCAAAAATAATGCTACCATTGGAATTACGAATGATACCTCCACCTCCACTATAGCCAGGATTACCACGAGAAGCCCCATCTGTATAAAGTTTAACCATATTTGAAGAAGGAGGGATCCAACAAACCAGCTTGAATTTAGGACTCGAAGGCAGCCCTATAGCACTAGAGTTGGCAGCTTTATAGATTTGAAGATCAGCACTGATCGCCTTGGATATGCCAGCAAAAGAGAGACCCGAATTGTCATAGAGGAGAGAATTCCTATTTTTCCAAAGATGCCAAAGGATGAGACAAGGCGGAAGGATATGATCCAAAAGCTGGGAGATTGAAGCCACCAAGCCATACAACATTGAAGGATGGAGACATAACAGGAATGAACTTGAAAGGCCATGAAAAAGGACCAATACGAGAGGCAATAGAGTGTGAAGAAAAACATGATTGAAAGTTTCTACATTTCGGAATCGCAACAATAACATTTGGAAACCATGGAATCCCATCTTTGAAAGACCCTCATCAATAGGAAGTTTGTGTTGAAGAAGCGCCAAATAAAAACACTAATGTGCCTTAGGACCTTCCTGTTCCAAGCAATTTTGAAGATAAAATTTTCGGAGCGAAGCTGAAGATGAAGACAGTGAAGAAATGGAGAAACGCCATTAGCAGCGAGAGTCGGCATGGAGAATCATCCGAATCGAGAAAAAAAAGGCTCTTGAGCAATAATACGGTTTAAGTCGGCGGGAGCAATCAACACGGAGACAACAGGATAAAGTGGGAAGAGTCAACAAATAACTCTCGAGCAGATGAGATAGACAAATCATTGGGATTGGAAAGCCGACCACCATCTAGCCATATATCAAACCAAGGCGAACAATTCCCACGCCCAAGAAGCCATTTTAAGTGTTGTTCGACAAATGGCTTAATGTCTAGCATACGACACCATATATGTGAACCTCTACGAGAAGCTTTGAGCAGGGGTGAATCGAGGACAATATTTAGCCTTAAGAAAGATGGACCAAAGCGATTTTTAGTACGAAAAGCGCCACCGCAGCTAGCGAGAATAAGCCCGACTAAGATCGCTTAGAGCTCGAATACCAACCCCGCCTTGAAAAGCAGGAAAGCAACATTTCGACCAAGCAATCCAATGATGTTTACGCCTGCCATCGATGTGACCCCAAAAGAAATTAGATAACATTTTATCAATCGACTTGATGACCCCTTTAGGAGGATCAAGAGCAGCCGGATGATAAGCCGTGATAGAATGAAGGACATGATTAATAAGGGTAATCCTGCCATCCAAAGATAAGAAGTTCCGTTCCATGAAGCGATCTGAGCTCTAAGTTTGAGAATAAGCGGACCAAAGTATTTCTTTAATTTACGACCACTAAAAAGGGGCATCCAAGATAGATCAAGGGAAAGATTTTCTAAGGGAAATTAAAAGTCTCGACCATGGAATTAATGCGCCCAAGGAAGTTTAGAGAAGCGTGAAATTGCTCTTGTTTGAATTCGAAGTTGACTGAACATTTTTCATATTGCGAAAAGAGATATAGGTGTTTGGAAAGAGAAAGACGGCTGCCATTACAGAAAATAATAAAATTATCCGCGAAGGCAAGGTGAGAGACAGTCGGACAACCACTAGCCGAAGAAAAGGCCATATGAGGGTGAGAAGTATGTAAAGCATTGAGACTTCGGCTCAAAACTTCAGCCGATAGAATGAATAAAGCCAGGGATAAAGGATCACCTTGGCGAAGACCTCTCGAAGAGTGAAAGAAACCTACCGAAGCACCATTAACTAAAACCGAAAACCAATTATCAGAAACCAGCCTCCATATCATATCTATAAAACCTTCACAAAAACCGAACCTCCTCAAAACTTGCAAAAGATACAGCCAAGATACTTTATCAAAAGCTTTAGACATGTCTAATTTCATGACAATATTGGAGCCTGAAACCTTCTTATCAATGTGACTCATCAATTCTTGAGCAAGAAGGATGTTATCCTGAATGATGCGTCCCTTAACAAACCCACTTTGATTGAGAGAGATGACAATAGGAAGAACATTAGCTAGACGATTAGCAATAATTTTCGAGATCACCTTATTACTGAAATTGCATAGACTAATCGGGCGAAAGTCATTAAAAGACTCCGGATGATCTGATTTGGGAATAGTAACAATAAGAGTACTAGTCCAGCTTTTCGGAATCGTGGCGCCAGCAAACAATTCTAAGATGGCATTGTAAAAATCCGAACCAATAATGCCCCAGCAATGGTGAAAAAAAGAACCAGAAAAGCCATCGGGACCGGCTGCGCTATCACCATTCTTAGAAAAATAGTGGTCTTAACCTCTTCCATAGTCGGCCAAGCAATGAGCATGCTATTCATCGAAGCAGTGACAAGCTGAGGCAAAATATCTATAAGACCATTATCAGTGATGGGAATAGCTTGGAGTTGCGATTCAAAATGTTTAACAGCCTGATCTTTAATCTCAAAAATACAAAAGCATATAAATAATAAAAATCTTTTTGGAGGGTGACACTATTTACACTCCTCTATAAACCCACAAACTCAAGGAGACTCTTTCGAGTGACTCGACTATGCAGATAAATACAAAAACAGATAACTACAAAAGCAAATAAAAATTAAACTATAAAATAAAACATAAAATCTTTTTGGCTTCATCTCAAGTTATAGGTGTATGGCATGCAAGTAATCTCAGTTCGGTGCTCACCACATATATGCAGGCTTAGTCATATAAAACCAACTAGTCTTTTCTTAAGGCTACTACTGCTTTTAATTTCTCCGTGTGTGTGTGATCACCAGTCTTAAAGAATATCTTAACTAAAACAGTTTTATTAAGCTAAACACCACATTCATATGAAAATCAAAGTTTAAGAGAAAATTATGCATTAAGAATTATGAGATCTACCATCTAAACCCGGTCAGTTGCAGACAGAAAGGTCCCAAGGATTTAAAAGACTTATACATCCATCCCATGCACTTCTATGTATGTCATATAATGCTCTCCTATCCCAATGACTTGTAATAGCTAAGATTATGCTAACACAGTGAGCTTTAAGGTGAATAATAATGAACATGAAGGGTTTGATCAATTTCATATTACTCACTTGACAGTTAAAACAACATAAGCATTGACAAGAAGATCATTAGGTCTTTATTAGCTTGTAATGTAAGGCCAAGGTGTTGGGGGATATGAAGGAAAGGAATTAGAATTCAAAGTGAGAGAGTAAGACTACCCTTTATCCCTCATACTTCCAAGCAAAAGGAAATTTTCCCTATTTAGGCTAGGACCTGCAAAGACCACAAGTGGAGGGGTGCTTTTTGTTACTTTTCAGTTTTCTTCTTTCCCCCCACCCCAAACTTGTTTTGGGCAATATATTCTTCTAAAGATATCACATCATTCTTATCAGCATGATTTTTCTAACATATTTTTCTCTTGAAAGCTATGCTTCCATTTGAATCTTTGTTTACACTCTTCTTCTTCCGTTTCATTTTTCGTCGACACATGATTTTTTTTTTTTCGACGACGGAAAGAAGAAGTCTTCAAAAAACTTAAGCGAAAGAAGTGGTCCTCCTATAATCAATTTCCCACCCACATCCTACTCTCTCAAAGGGTAGGCTAAAAGTGTATAGGCTTTTAGGGTTAAGTTAATGTGGGTAATAGAAACGATGGCGAATGGGGGTTTAAATAATGTGCTTAGCACACTCCATTCTTTTTCATTAAGCTCAAAGGGGACACTAGGGATATATTTAGTATAGGTCTGGGAATATTTAGGCTCTAACGATCCAAAGATGACCTAAGTCATTTCTTAATGTCAAATGCTCATGTAGTATTTAAAGCAAGTAAGACAACACAAAATGTCATATCAACTATGGGAATTGGGGTTGAATGTTTAGCATTACTGGATTTCACATAAGCATTTGCTAATACAGATGGTAGGGACAATTGAGACTAACATGCAGACACGGTTCGAAAGTGTGCTTGAGATATATAAATGAGAAAAATCCAAGGGATCTAACTATCATACAATTGACCCTAAGTTACAATTTAATGCAACAATTATGTTCGAATGGCTATGCATCATATTCTTGTGCATATCTTGTTGAAGTGAAATAGGTGTTATAAACTTTATAAAACTATTCTAATCAATCCATAATTATGACTGGTGTGGGTGCATGAAGAATTTGGAGAAAAGTAAAAGTTTCGCAAAATTAAGTAAATTCCAGAGGGATTTACAGACTAACTATGCGGTTCATTGCACTAACTCCTCATTGACTACGACTAGCATTACCACACCTAAACTCGAGGATGAATATTTTGAATTAAAAATTTTTTTATATATATTTTTCTAAGAAATTGGGAGATGATGACGATGACACAATTGTTAGGACCCTAAAGGTCCTTCCTATTATAGTATTCTGGTCATGCCAACAACTCCGAAAATAAGAAAAAATAAAAACAGGAAAAATAGGGTGAAGAGTTAAATGGTCATCAAGAAAAGAAATTTTCTTTCACCCTAAAAACATAACCCAACTCCATTCCTCGTTAGGCTAGGACCTGCTAAGACTAAAAGTTTTAAATCCTCCCCCCCCCCCAAACTTAATTTCTATTTTGTCCTCAAAATAGAGGAACATATTAGTGGATTGATGGGGTAGGACAAATATAAAAAGGACGTAGCAGATCCACCTAATGAAAGAGGATGGAACTTGGGCCTCGACTCAAGGTGAGTCGGGCAGAAATAATGAACGAGGACGAAACTCGGGGATCGTGCCAGGAGGGAATCCATATAGATTGGAAAGATTTTGTCCCACAGTATTGGCCAAACCGAAAAAATCAGTCTGGTCAGCACGCATTTGTGCCAACTGCTGACTCATCATATCATTTTGGAGGACAGCTTCCTCCAACCTATTGGAGATCTCCACGAGTGGGTCCTTCTCCTCTTCGGGTTCCTCCTCTTGAGGAACCCTAACTCTCGGCTGCTGGTGATGTTCAAACAAAATGGCCCTCGTAATGGCCGAACCAGCCTTTAGCCTCTCCGCGTGTTTGGGCATCCTCACGCCTGCCCCCGTACACAAATCGGTAATCAAATGCGGGAACGCGAACCCCGCATTCGTACTACCTCTAATAAGGGTCTTGATTTGGCCGTTGATCAAACGGCCGACATCAATAGACCCACCAGTCATAATGGTGTAGGTCAAGACAGCCCTCTCCCAATTCACCGTATTTTGGTGACTTGAGGGCATGAGACGTCCGCAAACAAATTTATACACGGGCTTGGCCGTGTCTTGGAGGAAGGACTCTCTCATGGTGCGTGGTCCAAAAGGTGGGTTACGGTTATAGGACCACTCCACACCAGGGAGAGCGATGGTAGCATTCACCACCTCGACAGGGATACGGGGGTTGAGGTGTGTGCTATAGTCATCGGCACCAACCGCAAAGTTGGAGGTGCCGAAATAAGTGTTAATGCTTTGGGACGAAAAATTGACTACGATGTCCCTAACATTAACGGTGTCTAGCACACCGCCATCTATGCTAATGTTGCCATTGGCATAGAATTCTCGGACAATGGGCACTACAGCTGCCCTTGGCGGAGAATCTAACAACAGCCCCCACCTACGAGCGATCAGATTGGGACGGAGGCCAAAGTCTTCAGCCTTGAATCCCCTTTCGGGCACCAAGGACTTGGAGAGCCTAGCCGTGTACCTTTCTGATGCCTCGTAGGATACGAATCGGGTGATGTCAAAATTATGCTCTTCCTCCTGAGCGGGGCCGGAGGTCGAGGCACCGGTATTTCTACGCTTACGGAACATTATGTTTGATATTTATAAAATTTAAAAACTAAAAAGTTTAAATAATTAAATTGTGTTTTAAAATTTTAAAATTAAAAATTTATTCTAAGCATGCAAAAATTTTATCTACGTTAAAAACTATCTAGCACCCTAGCATGCAAATATTTTACGTATGAAATTAAAAAGGGTGATAGTGTTACTTGAATGCAGCCTGAATAGAGTGAGTGCAGCCGGAGTTTGAGCTTGATCCGCGTCGGCAACAATGGAGGTTTCTTCTTCTTCTTCAAAGTCTTCAACTTATTGGAGTGTAATGGAGGGTGGATGGATGAGGAAGATGAAGAGTTTGAGGAAGAGAGAGAGAATATCTTGGAGAATGTGCCGAAATGTTGAAGGATCTCGCCGGAATTTGAAGGATCTGGGCGGCTGCTGCTACTGCTGGAGAAGGGAGAAGATTTTTCTGGTTGAATTCCAATTGAAAAACCCGGCAGCCTTTAAATACAGGGACCTTGCGGTCGCAAGGTCTGCCACACCTTGCGTCCGCAAGGTGGGCAGTCAAAGCGATTCTGTTTCTCATTCATTCCCCATGTCTGACATTACAGTGCACGAAGTCCGTATTTACTGGGGACCTTGCGGTCGCAAGGTCCTTCACACCTTGCGTCCGCAAGGTGGGCAGAATCTTCCACTTGATTTTCTTCTCAATTCTTTTCAGCAGTTTGCATCTTAGCCCTTCCGTTAACTTCCGTTATGTCTTGGATCTTTCCTGTATGTAAAAACTAAACAAAAACTCTAAACTAAAAATTATTAGTAACATATAAATACAACACTAAGATGTTTTTCTCCCCCAAACTTGAATTTTGGCATATTTAATTAAAAATTAAATGTCCAAAAATTAAATTTAACGGAGAAAAGCATATTTAAACTAACTATAAAACTAAATAACATTCAACATAGTGGGTTGCCTCCCACTTAGCGCCTTTGTTTAACGTCTTTGGCTCGACCAAACTACAAGCCTAATCTCGGGGTGGTTCATTGTCAGCCAAACGGATTAACTCAATTGTTCGTTCAACTGACATCGGCTCTAAATATGGCTTGAGTCGGTGTCCATTCACTTTAAACACTTCATTATTTTTAGGGTTTTGAATATCAACAGCTCCATGAGGATAAATTCGTACGATTCTAAAAGGACCAGACCATTTAGATTTTAACTTTCCGGGGAATAGCCTCAATCTTGAATTAAAAAGTAATACTTTCATGCCTGGATGAAACATTTTGTTGGCTAACCCCATGTCATGATACTTTTTGGTCTTTTCTTTATATGTCTTTGCATTCTCATACGAATTTAACCTATGCTCTTCTAACTCATTTAACTGAAACAATCTTTCTTCTCCGGCCAGAGTCAAATCTAAATTTAATTCTTTAATTGCCCAATAGGCTTTGTGCTCAATTTCAAGGGTAAATGGCAAGCTTTGCCATATACCATTCTATATGGACTCATTCCTATGGGTGTCTTAAAAGCAGTCCGGTATGCCCATAAAGCATCCTTGAGTTTAGATTCCCAATCTTTACGATTAGGCCTAACAGTCTTTTCTAACACTGCTTTTATTTGCCTATTGCTTACTTCTACTTGTCCGGATGTTTGTGGATGATAAGGTGTAGCTAACTTGTGAGTTACACCGTGCTTTCTAAGAACATTATTTAACAACTTATTGGTAAAATGAGTTCCTTGGTCACTTATTATGGCCTTAGGGACTCCATATCTAGCAAATAAATCCTCTACAAATTTAACTACTGTTTTTCCATCATTAGTCTTGGTTGCTACTGCTTCTATCCATTTAGAAACATAATCAACTGCTACTAGAATATACTCACAATTATTTGACACAGGGAAGGGACCCATAAAATCAATACCCCAAACATCAAAAATTTCAACTACCAAATTAATATGTAAGGGCATCTCGTTTCTCTTTCCTATTCCACCTGTTCTTTGACATTTGTCACATGTTCTATAAAACAGTTCACAATCTCTAAAAACAGTAGGCCAATACAGACCTGATTGCAAAATTTTCGAGCAGTTTTGTTACCACTGAAATGACCTCCACAAGAATATCCATGGCAAAATTCCATGATACCTTGTTGGTCTTTTTCTGGAATACATCTTCTTATTAAAGAATCAGAACAAATTTTGTATAAATGAGGAGCTTCCCAAAAATAATTTTTAGTTTCCGCCAAAAACTTCTTCTTTTCATAATGATCAAAATCTGGATTAATGATATCAGACACATAGTAGTTGACAAAATCAGCATACCAAGGGTCAGAATCTTTAATGGCCAAGAGTTGTTCATCAGGAAAATTATCATTTATGGGGACAGGATCATCAAGAAATTGACGTTCAAGCAAGGGTGAAAATTCTAACCTAGACAAATGGTCGGCTACGACATTCTCGGTTCCCTTTTTATCCTTGATAGTAATGTCAAATTCTTGTAACAATAACATCCATCTAATTAATCTTGGTTTAGCATCCTTCTTACTTAACAGATATTTCAATGCAGAATGATCAGAAAAAATTATCACCTTTGATCCTAGTAGATATGATCTAAATTTTTCTAAAGCATATACTCTTGCTAAAAATTCCTTTTCGGTAGTTGGTATAATTCAATTGAGCATCATTTAGAGTTCTACTAGCATAATGGATCACATGAGGCTTTCTATCTACCCTTTGTCCTAACACGGCTCCAATCGCAAAATCTGATGCATCACACATGATTTCAAAAGGAAGTGACCAATCGGCGGATAAAATAGGGGCGAGTTAACTTTTCTTTTAATAAATTAAAAGCTTCTAAACATTCTTTATCAAAAATAAATTATGTATCTTTTGCTAGCAAATTACATAGAGGTTTCTGATTTTGGAAAAATCTTTTATAAATCTTCGGTAAAAACCAGCATGGCCAAGAAAACTTCGAACTCCTTTAACTGAAGTGGGAGGGGGTAGTTGTGAAATAACTTCAATTTTAGCTTTGTCAACTTCAATGCCTTTATTTGAAACAACATGCCCTAAGACAATTCCATGTTTTACCATGAAGTGACTTTTCTCCCAACTTAAAGTTAAATTAGTTTCACATCTTTTAGGGACGATGTAAGGTTTTCTAAACAATGATCAAAAGAATTTCCAAAAGCGAAAAATCGTCCATGAAAACTTCTACGCATCTTTCAACTAAATCTAGAATATAGAAATCATGCATCTTTGAAAAGTAGCTGGTGCATTACACAATCCAAAAGGCATTCTCCTAAAAGCAAAAGTACCAAAGGGACATGTAAAAGTTGTTTTCTCTTGGTCTTCGGGTGCAACAGGGATCTGATTATATCCAGAAAAACCATCAAGAAAGCAATAATATTCATGACCGGCTAGTCTTTCAAGGATTTGGTCAATAAATGGCAAAGGAAAGTGATCTTTCCTAGTTGCCGCATTTAATTTCCGCAAATCGATACACATTCTATAACCAGTTATGGTCCTTGTAGGGACTAATTCATCTTTCTCATTTTTAACAACTGTAATTCCTGACTTTTTAGGAACTACTTGGACAGGACTAACCCATTTACTATCTGATATAGGGTAAATTATACCCGCATCTAAGAGCTTAAGAACTTCTTTCCTAACAGCTTCTTCCATGTGTGGGTTAAGTCTTCTTTGCCTTTCTCTTGAAGGTTTACTACCTTCTTCTAGATGTATTTTATGCATGCACATAGAGGGACTAATTCCTTTTAAATCAGCTAAAGACCATCCTAAAGCTTCTCTATGTGTCCATAAAACTTTTAACAAACTAGCTTCTTGTTTTCCGTTAAGTCAAATTTGCTATAATAACGAGCAAAGTGTTACCTTCCCCTAAAATGCATATTTTAAATGGGATGGTAATGGCTTTAATTCTTCGACTTTGGGAGAATTAATGGATGGCATAAATTCAGAATTTTCTACTTTAATAGTTTCTTTTATTTTAGCCTCATTATTCTCTTCTTGCTTTTCTTCTTTATTTTCTTCCTCAAGATTATCTATCTCAATTTCTTCAAAGAGAGATTTCAGAATCTCTACTTCATCTTCTTTAATTTCATAACTTTCTTCTACTACTTTTTCCGATTCATCAGAATTATTTTCTGATTCTATTTTTATTTCTTTACCTTCTTCATCTTTCTTTTCACTAGCTTCTAACTTTTCTCTCTCTAATCTTTCCTCTTCTTCTATTTCTCTTTCAATTTCCTCAATGTCAATTTTTATGGGAGGGATAGGGCTATCATCATAGACAATAAATCTATCTCTCTCATAATCTTCCTCTTCTTCAAAAGTTTCGGTTGATAATTTTTCAATCTCATCTATTGAAAAACAGGCACTTATGTCACTAGGTCTATTCATAGCATCAAACACAGAAATTTCAACGGTTTCACCTAGGACTGACATTGTGAGTTTACCATTTTTCACATTAATCATTGTATTGGCGGTTGCCATAAATGGTGCCTAACAATATTGGGACTTCATTATTGGTGCATATCTTCCTTTCCATCTCTAGAACCACAAAGTCAAGCCGGTATGATTAATTTATCAACTTTGAACTAGGATATCTTCCACTATACCCAAAGGATATTTAACTGAGCGATCAGCTAATTGCAATTGCATAGTAGTGGGTTTTAGTTCTCCTAAACCTAGCTTGTTTATAGACCGCAAAAGGCATCAAATTAATACTTGCTCCTAAATCTAGCATTGCTTTCATCTTTTTAGAGCTTCCCAAGGAGACTTGGATATTAAAGCTACCTGGGTCTTTCAACTTAGGTGGTAATTCGGGTTGTAAAACAGAACTTACGTTTTCAGAAACAACAATCTTTTCATTGTTTTCAAACTTGTGTTTCTTAGAGTGAAGATCTTTGAAAAACTTTGCATAAGCTGGAATATTTTTAATAACATTAAGCAAAGGTAAATTAACATTTACTTTGGATAACATATTATAAATTTCCGTGAATTGTTTGTCCATTCGGTTTTCATAAGTCTTCTTGGAAGCGGAATTGGAGGAACATAGGGTGGTGGAGCCACATAAGGTTCCTCTTCTTCTTGATCCAACTCTTTTTCAACTTCAATTGTATTATCTTTATTTTGAATTTCTTTCTCTTGTTCCTTATTTGGAACATCTACTTCTACTTCTACTTCTTTTTCTACCTCTTGATTACTTAAGTCATTAATCTCTTTATTACTATCACTATCTTTTTCGATTTCTTTTTCAATTACCTTTTTAGAATTTTCTATTGTAGCAGGCATATTAGAAGAAGGATCAGGATCACTTACCTCTTCACCTATCACCTTACCGCTTCGCAAGACGGTGATTGACTTAGCTTGCTCAGTTTGACTAGGGAACTTCCCTTCTTCTCTTTTATCAACTTCTGAATTTGCAATGTGTTTCTTTAGATTTTCAATTTCTTCAAGCATGTACTTCATCAAAGCTGCTTGACCTTTACTAGCTACTTCTTGCTTGGGAACTTCTTCAATTCTCAACTGATTTTGATTTGGCAAGCTGTGGAGGTTGTGGTGGTTGAGGTTGGAATTGTTGAGGTTGCAAAGGCTTATTTCCTCCCAAGAAAAGTTAGGATGATTCCTCCAACCAGGATTATATGTGTTTGAATAGGGATCATTCCTTGGCCTTTGAGGTACATATTCATAGCATTAGCTTTGTTCGAATACATAGCACTTGACGGACAAAAATTAGTAGCATGAGAATATAATCCACATAAGGCACATGCTTCTTGAATTTGCCAATTTTCAAATTGAGCTTGTGTATTTGAATTATCTTGCAATTGATATAGGCTCCTATTTTTACCTCTAGCACTTTTACATTTGGGAATTAATACTTAGCATCTCAAATAATTCTTCTAGTGCTTACGGTGTCATTCTATTAATAGAACCACCAATTGCACTATCAACCATAGTTTGTAAGCTTTGGCGAAAGACCATGATAAAATTGAAGCACTAACACATGTTGAGCCAAATTATGATGAGGACACATAATAAGCGATTTTTAAATCTATCCCATGACTCATGGAATGTTTCAGGTTCATTTTGGAATGACATGATTTGTTTTCTATACTCGTAAGAGATGCATGTTTGTAAAATTTACTCATAAACAAATCATATAATTGTGCCCAAGTATAAACACTATTTGGTGTTAGGTTCATAAACCATCTCTTTGCCAATTCTTTTAATGCCTTGGGAAAATATTTCATTTTAATTTGATCTTGATCAACCCTCCTAAAGGAAAAGTACTCATCATGTATTCATATTCTCTTAAGAAGCCCGGCAGGGATCTTCATGGGGCATCCCATGAAAAGATGGTATGGCATTAAAATAATGACCTTTTAACTCAAAATTCCTAACAGCATCTGGCAAGACTAAACATGATGTCACAACATTTAATGAAGGTCTACTAAAGTCATTAATAGTTCTTTGATTTATCACTACTTCCATATTTCTTCTTGCCAGGCTCTTCTTCTCTTTGATTCCTATTACTGGGTCAACTAGGTTTTCAGGATTACGATTATTGTTATTTTCTTCCATTGTAGGATCAACCAGAGGATCCTCTTGATTCAATTGGTCTTGATTATCAAACTCGGGAGCTAGATTTTCATAAACTTCTTGATTTCTTCTAACAATATTTATATCTTGATTTAAGTCTACCAATTTAGGATTCAAAGATCTACGACCGTGCATAAAAATAAATTAAAGCAATTTAAAAACAACTAACTATTAAAATAAAATAAAATCTTTTTGTATTTTTATTTTTATGAAAACTGAAAATTAAACTAAAAACTAAATTAAATTAAAAACTACGCTACCAACAAACTAACTACGTGAACTAGCTTGTCCCGGCAGCGGCGCCAAAAACTTGATCGATGTTTTATTTAATCTTTTTCCTTGCAAGTGGACAAGACTATTATAGAATAGTATTGGAAGCAAGGGTCGAACCACAGAGACAAGTGATCACGAACAGTGCAATTATTGATAGCAAATTATTAACCTAAGGGGGGTTTTATGTTTAATTCTACTCTAAACTACTATTTATAGATGTTTAACTAATTAGACAGTAATAACAGATATGAAGATCTTATGGTGGGTGGCAATCTAGGATTCTGGGTTTCACTTATATCTCCTTTATGTTCAATTCATAATAATGTCATTCAATGTCTTGGGTTCGTTCACTAAAAATAGATATAGTACGTTGAACAATTGGTTCGACCTCCATCCCATAAAATTCATCCATTCTATATCCTAAGCACAGGAACTATCAATCTAGCTGTCACCTAGATTTATGATCTATCTGTCACCTAGATCATGTAAGAACCTGGTCCTAACTTATCACTCTCGTGCATCGATAGGTCCAATTTATTGTGTTGGTGAGCCGATTATGCGACATATGCACTTGGTCATGCGGTTATCCGCACCTCTAAGCCTTTATTATTTGCGATTACATTCATTTGTTCAAAACAAAATAATATAGGGGTTGATAAACAACACAATCAACAAGCATTGAATGAATATAAATAAGAATCAAAACATAAATTTGATACAAGTTACCTCCCACCTCCTAGATCAAGGATGATTTAGTTCATCATAGACAATGAACAGCACATGGAGATGATCGGATACATGATTTGATCTTCAATACTTGAAATTACAAAACCTAACTATGTTATACAATCTAAAACTACCTAAAATCTATCTAAAGAGAGCTTCTAGCCGTCCTCCCCATTGTTTGGCTCGGCATCTGGCTTCTATATATACTCGAGAGTTGTAATTCGATCGAATGACTGTGTGAAAATCCGAATAAGTCGCATTCTGACCACCTTGCGGTCGCAAGGTCTTGGTACTGCGTCCAAGGTCTCCGATGTGGGTGGCCTTTGATTTCTTGGTTTCGGCTCAAGGACCGTGCGCCTACCTTGCGGTCGCAAGTGCGAGGCACCTTGCGTCCGCAAGGTGTCCAGTGTTGACAGCTTTCATTGTTTCTTCATTTTTCCTTTTTGCCCTTCTTGAATTTTGCACTTAAAACCCTGGAGTTTCGCGTATTTTCACAAATAACCCTGAAACTTATAAAACTCACCGAAAACATATATTAGTAACCAAAAACCTCGTGAAATAGCATAATTTAAGTCATAGAAGCATATAAAATCGACGTATAAAATACATCGATCAAGGAGCAATGATGATAAGAGAGGGCAGTCATCATCTCAGACAGATAGTCACGAAAATGTACGTTCTGGTAACTGGAGTGATGTTTCTACCTCTAGTCGGAGATGGCGAGGTGATGAGTTAATATGCAATTTTTGTATGAGGACGGGACACGCTGAGAATAAGTGCTGGGGTAAATCAAGAAAATGCTTTGTTTGTGGCGGCGATCATGTTCGTAAAGATTGCCCGAGGAGGAGAGTTAGTCAGTCTGGGAGTACTAGTCAACAATCCAGTGGCTCCAAGAGAGATGGTGATGGTCGGCCTAGAATTTGAGGTCATGTGCGCGTGGCGGTGGGCCATTGCGGAGTTTGAAACCTATCCGAAATAGGAAGGTATATTCTCGTATATATATATATTATGGCGTTGCTACCATTATTGTTATTATGAGTACACGTTTTATCGGTAGCTCATGTGCATTCATACATACATTACATGGTGTATTGAGTATTATTGGTTATTTGTTTGATCGGGGATAATACCCCAATGTGAGATCGATATATGATATGGTTTGTTTTATGAATTACCGGTAGGTAATCGCGCGTTGTGTGTGGGTTCTTGTCAGTCTATATATGAATAAGACGATGCTATATATATATATATATATATATATATATATATATATATAAAGTATTTGAAATTCATGGTGTTCTCTCATTCTGTGATAGACCAGGTTTGGATGGGGTTTTTTTTTTCGAGAAAAAGAAAGCTTAAAATAAAAACAAATCAAACCATCTAGAACGTCTAAGATATGGAGTACCATCTTTATCCAGATACATAGCACCACGGATCCGAGGGGGAAGATCCTGAGCAGAGACAAAGCTGGAATTAGACGAGGAATCACAACCCAAATTAGCAAGGAGATCAGCTACACAGTTAGCCTGTCTGAAGCAATGCACAATCTGAAAATCCATAACTTTATGAATAGCTAACACCTGATTGATGATGGACCAACACCGCCAAGGAGGATTATGACCATTAATAAGACAATCAACCAAAATCTTGGAATCTAGCTCAACAAATGCCTTACGAAAACCAAAGTCACGGAGTAATTTAACACCATGCAGAAGAGCTTTAGCCTCAGCTAAAGTATTGGAACCAACTTCATAAAAATCAGAGAAGGCAAAAATAATGCTACCATTGGAATTACGAATGATACCTCCACCTCCACTATAGCCAGGATTACCACGAGAAGCCCTATCTGTATTAAGTTTAACCATATTTGAAGAAGGAGGGATCCAACAAACCAGCTTGAATTTAGGACTCGAAGGCAGCCCTATAGCACTAGAGTTGGCAGCTTTATAGATTTGAAGATCAGCACTGATCGCCTTGGATATGCCAGCAAAAGAGAGACCCGAATTGTCATAGAGGAGAGAATTCCTATTTTTCCAAAGATGCCAAAGGATGAGACAAGGCGGAAGGATATGATCCAAAGAGCTGGGAGATTGAAGCCACCAAGCCATACAACATTGAAGGATGGAGACATAACAGGAATGAACTTGAAAGGCCGCACTGAAAAAGGACCAAGTACGAGAGGCAATAGAGCTGTGAAGAAAAACATGATTGAAAGTTTCTACATTTCCGGAATCGCAACAATAACATTTGGAAACCATTTGGAATCCCATCTTTGAAAGACCCTCATCAATAGGAAGTTTGTGTTGAAGAAGGCACCAAATAAAAACACTAATGTGCCTTAGGACCTTCCTGTTCCAAACGAATTTTGAAGATAAAATTTTCGGAGCAGAACTGCGAAGATGAAGACAGGCTGAAGAAATGGAGAAACGGCCATTAGCAGCGAGAGTCCAGCATGGAGAATCATCCGAATCAGAAAAAAAAGGCTCTTGAGCAATAATACGGTTTAAGTCGGCAGAAGCAATCAACACGGAGACAACAGGATCAAGCTGGGAAGAGTCAACAAATAACTCTCGAACAGATGAGATAGACAAATCATTGGGATTGGAAAGCCGACCACCATCTAGCCATATATCAAACCAAGGCGAACAATTCCCACGCCCAAGAAGCCATTCTAAGTGTTGTTCGACAAATGGCTTAATGTCTAGCATACAACACCATATATGTGAACCTCTAGGAGAAGCCTGAACAGGGTGAATCTGAGGACATTATTTAGCCTTAAGAAAGATGGACCAAAGCGATTTTTGAGTACGAAAGCGCCACCAGCAGCTAGCAGAATAAGCCCGACTAAGATCGCTTAGAGCTCGAATACCAACCCCGCCTTCAGAAACAGGAGAGCAACATTTCGACCAAGCAATCCAATGATGTTTCTGCCTGCCATCGATGTGACCCCAAAAGAAATTAGATAACATTTTATCAATCAGCTTGATGACCCCTTTAGGAGGATCAAGAGCAGCCAGATGATAAGCCATGATAGAATGAAGGACATGATTAATAAGAGTAATCCTGCCATCCAAAGATAAGAAGTTCCCGGTCCATGAACTGATACGAGCTCTAAGTTTGAGAATAAGCGAACCAAAGTATTTCTTTAATTTGCGACCACTAAAAAGGGGGCATCCAAGATAGATCAAGGGAAAGATTTTCTAAGGGAAATTCAAAGTCTCAGCCATGGAATTAATGCGCCCAACAGGAAGTTTAGGAGAAACTGTGAAACTGCTCTTGCTTGAATTCAGAAGTTGACCTGAACATTTTTCATATTGCGAAAAGAGATCTAGGTGTTTGGAAAGAGAAAGACGGCTGCCATTACAGAAAATAATAAAATCATCCGCGAAGGCAAGGTGATAGACAGTCGGACAACCACTAGCCAAAGAAAAGGCCATATGAGGGTGAGAAGTGTGTAAAGCATTGAGACTTCGGCTCAAAACTTCAGCCGATAGAATGAATAAAGCCAGGGATAAAGGATCACCTTGGCGAAGACCTCTCGAAGAGTGAAAGAAACCTACCGAAGCACCATTAACTAAAACCGAAAACCAATTATTAGAAACCAGCCTCCATATCATATCTATAAAACCTTCACAAAAACCGAACCTCCTCAAAACTTGCAAAAGATACAGCCAAGATACTTTATCAAAAGCTTTAGACATGTCTAATTTCATGACAATATTGGAGCCTGAAACCTTCTTATCAATGTGAGTCATCAATTCTTGAGCAAGAAGGATGTTATCCTGAATGATGCGACCCTTAACAAACCCACTTTGATTGAGAGAGATGACAACAGGAAGAACATTAGCTAGACGATTAGCAATAATTTTCGAGATCACCTTATTACTGAAATTGCATAGACTAATCTGGCGAAAGTCATTAAAAGACTCCGGATGATCTGATTTGGGAATAGTAACAATAAGAGTACTAGTCCAGCTTTTCAGAATCGTGGCGCCAGCAAAAAATTCTAAGATGGCATCGTAAAAATCCGAACCAATAATGCCCCAGCAATGGTGAAAAAAAGAACCAGAAAAGCCATCGGGACTGGCTGCGCTATCACCATTCATAGAAAAATAGTGGTCTTAACCTCTTCCATAGTCGGCCAAGCAATGAGCATGCTATTCATCGAAGCAGTGACAAGCTGAGGCAAAATATCTATAAGACCATTATCAGTGATGGGAACAGCTTGGAGTTGCAATTCAAAATGTTTAACAGCCTGATCTTTAATCTCTTCTTCCGACGTAATATCTCTACCATCAGATCCTTTAATAGAATGTATGTGAAGCCGACGACGGGTATGTTTAACCGATGCATGAAAGAGCTTCGTGTTACCTTCACCCTTTTTGAACCAAGTAATCCTAGCTTTTTGTCTCCAATAACTCTCCTCTAGCTTTAATGAATGTTTATAATGAGCATTAGCAAGATTCAATGATGCCCTATCCTCAGCAGAACCAGAGCTTTCATAAATTAATTCCAGCCGATGAACATCATTTTCCGCCTTCTGAAGAAGGGAAAAAACGTTACCAAAAACCTCTTTATTCCACTGTTGAATAGCATTCTTGCAGGCCAATAATTTTTTGGCAAAAACATACATTGGACGACCCGAAACATCCTTCTGCCATAGCTCTTCAATAAGCGGTAAAAACGATTGGTGAGAAGTCCAAATATTGAGAAATCTGAATATATATATATATATATATATATATATATATATATATATATATATATATATATATATATATATATATATAGATGTGGTTTCGTGTGGTTATATAAAAGGGTCATAGTATGTATATGTATGAATATATATATATGTATATATATGAAGCATGAATTGTATGATGAAACTTATTTGTTTGGAATGATACTTGTATATTCTATAAAGATATGTTTAATGTAATGAATAATATAATACTATGTTGTTGTTAGGGGTTATTATGCGAGTAGGATATACACTCGATTAGTGCGAAGGTTAAGTGCTGCGATTTATCGGTTGATTTCGGCTGCACGGGGGAGATTGACGCTTCACCGTGAGTATTGAGACGTTAACGTTGGGATAGGATGCTTAGAGTGTGTGCTGGTTGTAGACTTGGTCTAGAGCCTAAGAAAGGATAGTCTTACATAGTATAAACGTTACGGGTATTAGTAGCCTTGTCGACTCATTTTGATTCCTCGGAAGTTATCTTGGTTGAGTGTACTAGGTATACGGGTTTTGTGGTAGATATGATTGTTGCTTGCCAAGGTAATAGACCTTGTTACTTGGCTTGATTTTTATTCAGTTATGTGCATTAGGCGTAGGAAACACCTATTTGATGCATTACATTGTAGTATATTAAATTCTCATTTCATAATTATTATATCCTGTTCATTCATTTCATTAGTATAGGGGACTGTTTAAAGGATGCTTAAAACTTTTTATTCATGAACCTTCGCATCCTTACGACGGAAACTTTTGAAGCTAATTCAGCAGTTACCCTGAATTAGTGACCAAAAGGTATTCGTCATTGGACTAGGATTGGTAAGAATTAAGTTAGAAATTGACTATACCCGTTACCAAATGGAATGGACAGAAATGGAATGAATTTTCAAAACATTTCATTAATGTGCTCTTATTTGTTGTTACCCGCGATGGGGAAATCGCGAGTGTGATTTACATGGTTTGAAATGCCGATTTGATTATCTTTAATATGTTTGCGAATTGCGCCATAGGCAATTATTATTTCTTTAACTTAGAATCTCTTGTGCTTGAATTTCATGTTGTGCCCCGAGATAAATAGTTTCGGTAGTTGGATGTTGAAGTGTCCTTGAATGTGTTTTTCATGTTGAAATTTGGGGTTTTGCTTACATGATTGGCATAGTGTCGTTCGTATGGGTATTCGCGACTCGAGTATGGATCATAGTATTTTTCAATCGTAAGTGTTGAAGTTGTTGTGTCTTTTGAGTGTTCGTGGACTTTTGAACTTGGATTATTAGAGTTTGACCCTCGTGTATATTGTGGTGGTAGACTCGGAGATTCGAGTCAAGGTTGGTAGTTTTGAACCCGAGTGTTCACCCGGGATTAAGAGACACCGTAATCGTTGTCTCGATGTATTATGGTTGAGTGCGGTCCTAACGTTGGTTTGAATCATGATTTAGAATTCGGGACGAATTTTTTTTAAGGTGGAGAGAGTGTAACACCCCGCTCCTTGGTTAGCTCGGTTTGCGTGCCATACTTGCACTTCTTCCTTTGTCGACTGTATGTTTGGTTTGGGAGAGGGTCTAGATGTCTTTGAGAGACCACATTAAGACCAAAACACTATTAAGAGATGACATATAGTTGTTGACTTTCTAAAGTCACAAGTCGTGACTCGACGATAGTCGGAACGCGACGCGATTGAGAGTTTGGTTGAATTTTGCGTTCGTGACCTCGGTTTGGTCCTAGACCTTTACATGATGGTTTATTAACAAATTTAGATGTATTAGACTTCAAGTTGGAGGTGTTCCTTAAGTCTATCAACGATTTGGAAGCTTTGGAGATAACATTCGTCTCTATCGCGTAGTTCGGGGATTGAGTCGCGTAATCGTCTCTCTTTTGGAGTTCTTATTTCCCTAGTTGTTATTCAACTTTTGGGAAGTATTCAAGCTTCTTCATTAGCCCTTAGACTTGCCTTAAAAGTCTCCTTTCATTGCTCGTTCAATTGCTAGTTCATTCGTCGTTTCGGTTGCACGTTGTTGCACCTCTTCCCGGTTTCGCTCCGAGTTGTTTCGGGAGTTGTTTGTGGGTGTTCTATGGGAGTTCTAGACCTACTTTGGATGAGGTTTGAACCTTGTTAGGTTTGGTTATGTGTTTGAGGTCGTTTGGGGTTGAATTCTAAGCACTTTTTGGTCTGGGAGGCTTGCGGTCGCAAGGGGGAAAGACCTTGCCCCCGCAAGGTCAATGGAAGACACCTTGAGGGGCTGGAGAGCTTGCGGTCGCATGCTCTAGGGGACCTTGCGACTGCAAGGTGCCCCGACCCTGCTTTGCCCTGTTTTGATTTTTGACGAGAAATACCTATCCTACCCTCATCAAACCCCCTCTAAACCCTTCCTAACCTCCCATACTTAGCCCTAAACATGTCCTAACATTAGTTGGAAGTTAATTAAGGCTAGATTAGTGAGTGATTACTCCTAATCTCTACTAATTGTACTAAGGAAATCCCTATTGTGCCTTCTTTATTTTTGGGGGTATAAATACCCAAACCCATTTGAGAATTCAGAAAATTCTCCTCATTTCTCCCCATCCTTCTTATGTATTAGAGAGAGAAAGAGCTCTTGGGGGTTTTGAGCCTTAGCTTCATTCTTCCTTCGATCCACAAAGATCCAACCGTCGGATTGCCTTCAAACTTCAGATTCGTGAATCCCTCGACGAGTAGAACAAGTTCACCGATCGGATTTGCGTTCTTTGGAGTTTTCATCCGAGCTAGGTAAGCTACTTTCTTTTGATTTTGGTTCATTGGCCCTAAGGAAAACAACCTATGTGCTATTTATGGGCAATGAACACTTGATATGCTATGTATGCCCATTTTGGGGATTTTTGGAAATATGAACTTGTTAATTGCATGAATGAAATGATTTGAATGGTATTATGTGTTGAAAGAAATGGGTTATGATTTATGTTGGGTTGTTATGGATTTTAGGGCTTGAGGATCAAGCCCGAATTATTGGAGAAAATTGTTGTTAATTAAAGTAGGTGTTAATGTTGAGATTGATTAAATGTGTCAAGAATGAAACATAGTATTTAGACTCAACGGAGTTGTAATAAGTTCAATAATGTGTTAATGAACTCGGGTTGAAATCCTACGACATTTGGGTTTCGTTTGACTATGATTATGATGAGTTCTTGGATTTTTAGGCTTAGGAATCAAGCCCGAATGAATTTTGGAATTTTGTTGTATATATGAATGAAATGTTTAATTGTGGGTTTATGAAACACATAAAGAATGAAAGGTAGAATTAAGACTCAACGGAGTCGTTGTAAGATCAATAATCTGATAATGAACCTTTGGTTGAAACCCTACGATGTCCGGGTTTGGTTGGTTTTGATTGTGAGTACCCGAGCATCTCGAATTGTATCCAATTGTGACACCCACAATATAGAGGCTTATTGGGGATTTATTTATAGCGTGCTCGTTTGAGCACATAACCTTAGAGACCAACCTATGATCTCGTATGTCTTTAAGAAATGATTATTTGAATGAGATCTCTTTTAGGGAATTTGGTCGCGTGCACATGAAAGCACTTATGGGGTTCTGACTACGGGTTAGTTTTGATACCCTTGAGATTGGCTTTGAGGAAGTCGAGTATATATGACGATTGGGACTATGGTTGAGTCCGGTGTACCTTTAAGTGAAGCTAAAATGCTAAGTCTTGATTTATGATTGTTCTTAGACTAGAATAATAGTCTTTGGTTTAATCCTGAGTAGAGGACTATGGTAGACCTCATGTTGTGATTTCTTGAGCTTATATGCTACTTTTGACTGGGTGATGACCTGAGGATTATGAGTACCTCAATATGTGGTTCTTGGACTAAACTTATAAGTTAGTTGGATTTATTGAGTACGTGCAAATATGTGCTTTGTTAAATTGGTGTGTAGAGCTTTATGTCCTACTTGATTTGATGAGTCCGCTCTTGTCAGTCTTGGTTCTTGTTTGATCATGCGAGTAAATATCTACTTGTGCATTGCATGTAAGTCCAGCTGGCAATATTTGGATTGGTTTTGATGTCAGGGTAGGACGATACATCGCATATACGAATCGTATGATTCGTATTTGCTATGGATCGTCATACCTGGGACCCCACACACCTTCCACTGTTGGCCCCAGTGGGGAAGTTAGCCCATCTCGTAACCAATAAAGCGAGTGGATTATACTAAGCTAGACTGAGAAAGGGATGCCTTTTGAGGCGTAGCCACTCAGTATGTCGATGTATCAATCACGTGCATCGTGTCACGAACCCGTTTAACATTGTGTATTGCAGGAGCAGCACAACAACACTATTTGGGTATCTTCTCTATCCCTTATGTGGCTTACTATAAGCACTTATATGAAAGATAATGTGCTATGTGGTTTACGAAGTTTATGTACTTTGATGACTTAGCATATGTTCATTGTTGGTATACTAATATGATACCATGATTCTTCTATATGCTTGTGCATTATGCCATGCCATGACATGATATGTCATACAGTTGCATTTAGTAACTTACTGGGTCATTATGACTCACTCCGTGTGTTTGTTTTCCTTAGTGTGTGCAGTGATCCCGTTAGTGCGCTTGGCGGCTTCGGATAGTGATTTCTAGCAGGTGGTCTTCCGGGCTTTAAGCTTGGAGATTTTATTATTATTGCTATTATGTATTCATGAGACACGAATGTAAAGTTATGTAAACTTTACTTGGGTAGTTATGTTAGTATTTTATTATCGTTTTATTTTGGGAGCCGACTTGTTTAGTCGAGCTGTTGTATTTATTTAGAAGTTATTTTGTCATCTTCCAGAGCAAGGTTTTAGCTCGCGTATTCTAGTATCGTGTTATGGCTATTTCTATCTCCGTCAACGTTAGTCGTGAGATTTTGGTTTAGTTGTCTAGTATTTAATCTCTTATTCTTTTAGTTGATTTGTCCCTCCGGCATGTTATAGCCGTTGAGTGGTTGTTTATCAGGTTGGGTTCTTGTTGGTTCACCGGCCTTTGGTTGCCGATGGTTTGTTGCCCGTGCGCAATGTTGCGTCACGCGCGTCGTAGATTTGTTGAGAGATAGTTATCTCTCAGCCTTGCGTTCCTTTGTTTAGGATTAAAGGCTTGGGTCCCACTTATGATTTGCTTCCGCAGATTTTAGTTTTGTTGTTCCGTTTGAGCCGCAATGGCCTTACATTCCTGTTTTGAGCTTGATGGCTCAACTCTCGACTCGCACCATTATGATTAACAGGTGCTTGTCCGTTTCTTAGCTTGTCTTGGTGGCACGGCCTTGGGATTCCGCATTGGAGTCCGGGTCGGGCTGCCACAATTCAAAAGGATATTGCTAATTGTTTTGTAATATATATAGTACAAAAGATAATTGAAGAATTTAAAGATGATTTTTTTTTCATTGATGGTGGATGAATCTAGTGATGTATCTGACAAAGAACAAATGATAGTGGTTTTGCGATTTGTTGATCCACGTGGGAATGTGAAAGAGAGGTTTATTTATGTCGTCCATGTGATGGAGACTTCGGCTTTGTCTTTAAAATCTGCTATTGATAATTTGTTTGCTGATTTGGGTTTGAGTTTGTTGAAAATTCGGGGTCAAGGCTATGATGGGGCAAGTAATATGAAGGGTAAATTCAGTGGGTTGAAGACTTTGATTATGAATGAAAATTCGTCTGCATGTTATGTTCATTGTTTTGCACATTAACTTCAATTAGCTCTTGTTGCTGCGGCTAGAAAACATGCTGATATTGTAGACTTTTTTAGTATGATTTTCACCTTGATAAATGTTGTTGGAGGCTCTTGTAAGCGTAAAGACATGATTCGACAGAAATAAGCAAAAAAAAAAGTGACAGAAGGAATCATGAGTGGTTTAATTGAGACATGAATGAGATTAAATCAAGAGTTAAGTCCGCAGAGGGTTGCGGATACACGTTGGGGATCTCATTATAAGTCATTGGTGAATTTGCTTGCTTTGTTTTCTTCTATTCGTGAAGTTCTTGAAGTTGTTTCATGTGATGCTTCTGATTCAACAAAAAGAGCTCAAGCACGAGGTCTATTGAGGTATTTGAAATCATTTGATTTTGTCTTTTATTTGCAATTGATGGTGCTTATATTGGGGCACACATATGAGTTGTCATTAGCTTTGTAAAGAAAATATGAAGATATTTTGAATGATATGAAACTTGTCAAAGTAACTAGGACACGATTGCAAACGGTAAGAGATAATGGATGGGATTCTCTTCTACGTGCGATCACTGCATTTTGCAATATGCATAAGATTGATTGTTTGGATATGAATGTTGAATATGTTAATCTTTGCAATCCTCAGCATAAAAGTAGCATTTCTAACTAATTTTATTATCATGTGGAATGTTTTTATGCCGTTATGGATTAACAGCATTTGGAGATTAATGATCGGTTCAATGAGGTTAATTTTGAGTTGCTTCATTTTGTTGCTAGTTTGAGTCCAAGTAATGGTTTTGGTGATTTTAATATAGCAACATTGATAAGAATGACTCATTTTTATCCTCATGACTTCTCTCTATTTAAACGTATGACTCTTCATAATCAACTAGACATATATTCTTGATGTGCAAACAAATGACAGATTCAGTCAATTAAAGGGGCTTTGTGATTTATCTACATTGTTAGTGTAAACAAAAAAAATACTTGTCGTACCCGCTGTTGTATCGGCTTTTGAAGTTTACGTTGATTTTACCAATAGCAACCAGGGCCGTTCCGAACATTTCAAAGGCCTGGGAAAAATAACGAATAGGGGCCCCAACGAATTGATAATGCACAATTGTGTAGTCAGTGAATACCAATGACAAATGAAACTCTCAATTTCCAAATACACTTCTTAATGAATTAAATTCTCAACAGATAGTTCAACATTATCATCATCCAAATCCAATCCATCATCAGAAGAGCCTACTTTTAAAAAAAAAAAAATTATCGATAACTCTTCTTTGTGATTCTACTAATTGTTCTACTCGTTTTCTTTTCTTTTTTTTTTTTCGTTTTCTTTCACTTCCAGGGAGATGTTTTTTAGACAACATATTATGATATTAAAAAATAATCGAGAGCACCTGGAATATGAAAAACAAGCAGTTGTATATCAATTTTTAGCAATTCTGAATGCCTCAGCCTCAGCCACTTGGAAAATGGAACCCACTAGTGACGGTTCACGGTTGACACCAAAATACCGTATGCACGGACATCAGCAATATTAGAGATTCAGAGATCAAATCAAGCTAGATAGCTTGTTGCACCAACATATAAGAAAGAAAAAAATATTGTAAATTTGTAATCTACTTACACAATTTTTATACTATGAGATTTTGAAAAGAAATTGTGGATCAGCAAAATAGTAATTTACGAGCCCTAAAAACCTTAAACCAAAAAATATGTGTTTGATGGTTTAGGGTCTGAAGCAGAGAAGATTCGAAGGCTCGAAGAGGGATAAAAAATTTGAAAATTGAAATTGAAATAAAGAAAATAAATAAATTGGACGAGTACGAAATACCGAGTGAGACTGTGAGAGAGTTTTTCTTGCTTTGAAATTGAACTGCGGGAAAAGGAACTGTCGAAAGTCGAACTGATGGTGGAGTGGAAAATCTGGCAGCCATAGCATGAGGAAGACTGAAGAGATTGAAAATCTTGAGGTCGAGGGTTCGCTGTTTGCCGCCCTTTCGTCTAATCGCCTACTGGCTGTCGCATCCTGTCATCTTCATAACTAAGTCATTTTCAATTGGCAATTCATCCCTTTTAATATTTATTAATACTATATATATTATATATATATATATATATATACTATACATATAAATAAAATTTAGGTCCCTAATTTTTTGGGCCCTAGGCGGTTGCCCCTTTGGACTATACCCAGGAACGGCCTGGTGGCAATAGTAAGCGTGGAAAGATGCTTCTCTGCAATGAATATTGTCAAGACGGATTTACGAAATCGAATGTCTGATCAATTTTTAAATGATTCTCTTGTATGTTATATGGAAAAAGGCATGTTAATGAATATTAATGATGATGATGTAATTACGCGTTTTCAACGTATGAAAACGCATAAAGGACAATTGTAATTGTTAATTAATTTTTTATGTAATAGTAAAAATTTTGGACACCGATCAACATTATTCCTGGATCCATCATTGGTGTCAACGATTTCATCTCGCAAAGTTCCACAAGTAAATCCTCAAGATTTGAACAACAAGAGAGAATCATGAGTTTTTCAATGGATTTCAACTGTCCAACTTTTCCTGGAAGGTTCCTGAGATTTTTGCACCCTTCAAGATTTAATAAAACAAGTTTCCGCAGTACTCCTGTAGAATCATAAATCTCCTCCAGTTTTATGCAATCTGTAAGGATCAACTCTTCAAGATTATGGATGCTGGAGATGTTAGGTGTATTTACGAGGCAATGGGAAATCAGTCTCAACTGATCCTACTTTCAGTGAAAAACTGGTAACTAGAAATGAAAAAAATATAGGTAATCTACCTTGTCTTCATTACAAATATTTACGGAGAAGCTATTGCACATGTCAAGAGCGACCAAATACTCCATGTCAAAGTCAGATGGTATATACATTTCAAATGAAAAATCCATGCCAAGACAGCCACCTTAATTTCTTAGGAAACTTTTAGTAGCCTCCACTGAGTCTAGCGTAATCAATATGAACGAGTTGTAAACTGTGCATCGTTGAAAACACGGTAGTCACCATGTCTACATCTACTGATGTAGAAATGGAACTTATAAATGAATTATCTTCATATTGATTTATAAGAAACAAATTTAAAGTTTTCATAATGAGTAGACAAAATACATATATACAAAAAAAGTAGTCCCTCCGTTTCGGATAGAGAGTCCACTATTCCATTTTGAGATGTTTCACTTAAAGAGTTCACTTTCAAAAATTAAAGAATAAAAATGTCATTTTATTACTAATTACTTACTACAAGTGTCATTTTCTTTTAAAAAATGACTTTCAAACGGAGATTCTTTACCCAGAACGGAGGGAGTATAACTCTAACATATTTTTCCTTCAACATTTCAAAGGCATCCTTGTGACGCCATACACTTGTGCGTGATCCAAGATCATTAGGAGATTCTTGATGAACGAGCTCTCTAGTGATATCTTGAAGTAGTTGATTGAGTCATCAGCTTGTTATCTTCACAAACTGTAATGAGATACCTATTACAAGATTCTGAATTCCCACTGTTGGGAAAAAACAACATTCATCAAGGTTTTGAACTGCGAAATTTATGTCCTTCCCAACAAAGAAACAAGCAATATCAAGGAAAAAACTTTTATCGTGATCATCTCCCAATGAATCATAGCATAATTTATGAATGTCAGAATAAAAAACATCGCCCATCTTCTTAATGGCATAATCCATCTTCTTAATGGCACTTATCTAAATGGACAGGCTCTTGCCAAATAGAGAAGTGCCCAAAACATGTATTGCAAAAGGAATTCCACCATAGTTCTATACAATATTTTTCACGTGCTCCGTGCAACATTCAGTAGGGTGGTTCTTTTTGATGGCAAGCCAGCTAAAGAAAAGTAAAGAAAACCCTTGAACATCAGACATGATTCATAAGCTTTCAGAAATCCCTCATGTCTAGTTGTAATAATAATTTTACTACCTGCACGCAACCAATCCAACAAACCAAGTATGTTTGTCTCATCGATTCACATCATCAAGAACCAGAAGGCTAGAAACAACCATTTACATCAAAGAACAACTATAATTTAGTTGTGTAACGCCCCAAACTCGGGTCGGACCCTTTTGGACCCACATCTGGCCAAGTCACTACAAATTCAAACTTAAATAAAGACTTGTCAAACGTCATCCAACTAGAATTACAAAAGTCTCTAATTTAAAAATACAGTCATCCAAAATCACAAAACAAAAGTCTATTAAATTAATTATGTCTCTATTAAATTCCAAAAACATATAAATACACCCTAAAAATCTCGATTCCTTCACTGGTATCCTCTACCTAAATCTTAGTCCTTAATTCCGACCTGGAAGAAGAATGATGTGAAGGGTGAGCGAACAAAGCTCATTAAGATCATACGTCGCCACTCCGGTTTCTTAGGAAGGGTGATTCAAAGAATAATCATGTTGTATGTAGAACAAAGTTTAGACATTTGATAACTTGCAAAATCAAAAGATAGTTAACGAAAGATTAGATATCCCTTTTTAAATGGAGAGTTCAATCAAAACAATATGGATCAAATAAGTTTGTCATTACGGACTGTCCCATACCAACTAGTAATAACCGAAGATCAAAAATATTTATTAAGATCACGTAAGGGTCTATTGACTAAGAACCAAACTATTGACCAACAACCAAATCCCCCGAAGGGTACGCAAATCCCTCGTAGGGTACACGAATCCCCCGAAGGGTACACAAATCCCCCGAAGAGTACAATATTAAGGTATATCTAGATTACTGCACTCACAGGCCAAGTGGTGCAATTTAATTCATTTCATTGTTTATCACGTAATCCCCGTGACGGGTTGTTCATACTTAGTGATCATAATTATTTTCAAAACATAGATGATACTATAAATGTACCACTATCAAAATAATACTTGTATTGCAAACCATTATTTTTCAATACAAAGGAGTATGCCGACAAGTTGACAATTTCGAAATAGATTTTTTGATAATAAAAGTATTCCATGTAGACAAGTTTAAGCATGAAAATTTGCGATAACGAATTCATAATGAAGACATTCAACAAAGGCTAACGACGGAGTCAAAGCAACTACCGAAACAAGGTCGGGCATGGCAATTGAAAGAACGAATAATTCAAGAATCAGCGGAAGCCTAACATTAAAAGTAGTTCTATACTTTTGCAAAGAACCTAAAAGAAACGTAATCCCTTACCTTGATATGCTTAGCAACGATAAACCCCAACACATACTAAGCTCGATTGCCCGAATCTAAAATTTCAACGTAACACAAGTTACTAGCTAATATTAAATATAATAATTAATTTAATATTAAATCATAATTATTTTCTTGACAAGTACCCTAACAAACATGTAATCAGATTAATTTACCCTTACTTATAAAATGTATACCCAGATGATACTGTTCAATATCCATTTTTTTAAAATGTTACATGCACTAATATCATATCTTCCTACAGTTTAGTCCACCGATTTGGACTTTTATTATTTTATTTTATTTTATTTTTTTATTCACTAGCACACACACATACAAACCTAGACATCTACTCTCTCTGCAACAGGTAGACATCTACTCTCTCTGCACACACACTTTTTTTTGTTTCCAAAACCTACACACACACGCAGACACAACACAGAACACACAGTTCCATGCACACCAATTTATAACCCAACAGTTAAACAATAAAAAACCTACACTTTTCATCTACTGTTTCACACCAATCCCTTTTTTGTTAATCTTTCAATCAATCAATTATTAAAACTAACAGTTAAACAATCAATTATTAAAAAATTTCTTCTTTCACAATCAATACTATTAACCCCAACCACCAAGGAAAACAAGGATGAAGACTTACCGATGGTTTTCTCCGAAAAAAAAAAAAAGAAAGAAACTGCTCTCGTTCCGCTTTCTTTCTTGCACGGCCGCACTAAGGTTTTTATTGTGTGGTAAATGTTTTCTCTTCTCTCAGTATCTTATTTATATAAAACCCTACTAGGTTTTCAACTCTAACCAAAACCTAACGTGATTTAACTGAAATAAATTAAGTAATATTAATAGATAATTTTTTTTATTAAAGTCTTAGTCAAAAGTGGGCCTAGCCCGACCCAATTAAAATAATTACTAAATAGGTCCAAAACAAAATTTTAATTTTTAATCAATACGAATTAATATTTTTAATTAAAATAAACGGGGTATTACATTCTTACCCCCTTAAAAGAAGTTTAGTCCATAAACTTACGTACCAGGTCAAGCGAAAAGTTTAGGGTGCCTCTCCTTCATTTCCTCCTCAAGTTCCTAAGTAGCTTTCCTCTCGGTGTGATTGCTCCATTGAACCTTGACATAGGGAATGATTCGCTCCGAAGAATTTGATCCTTTCGATCTACAATTTTAATAAGCTGCTAAGCGTAACTAAGATCCTATCTTAAACGCAACTGCTTGTACTCGATCACATGACTCGGATCTGGGGCATACTTCCTCAACATTGAAACATGGAACACGTTGTGCACCCCTGAAAGTACTGGTGGCAAGGCTAGTTGGTATGCAACTTTGATGTGCGCAAAAACGCAACACGTGCAAGATTACCCGGCCGTATCAAGTAATAAAGCTCGTAAGTACGAGTAGATCCCACGAGGAATGCACATAATTCTCACTCCAACTAAGTACCGAAATTATGCTAACTAATTATATTTGAGTGAAAATAAAATGAATTAAAAACTAAAAATATGAACAACCTAGAAAGCTATTAAATCTAATCTACTGCGGAGGTGGTTTGGCAACAACAAATCAAGATAAAAGTATAGGAACACATTATTTCTAGTCTACCCAGTGTTTAATTTAATCATCTTTTTACTTTTCTTTAACTCAAGTCTTGGTAGTCGGACGTGCTATTTTATTCGCTATGGGCTTTCGCTACGTATAGAAAATCTAGCTATCTCTCAACCTTGTTACGAGCTCATATCGTTGCAACACATAACATAAGGGAGAAAATAAATGCATGTGTAAACAAGCATCCAAACACTATCTACACACGATCTCCTTTCGGTCTCACACCACGCAAACTACTATTGTGATTTTCGAAATAATAGGAAGGGCTTTCACTTCGTATCCTATCATTCTAGTAATCATCTAATGGTTCGCTACGCCATTAAAAGCATGAAGAACACACAATAATAACCAAGCGCATGGATAATACTTTGCAAAAAGAAACTCTATATTTTTCTACAATTCATGTTGGTAGCCGAGACAAATAAAATTGGTTAACTACGGACTCTCACATCTTATAGTCAACCCTAACCTCCCCGACCTCGCAAATGGCCATGGTGGTTCGATCGCGTGTCAAACCTAGTCTCATTATGGCAATCGGTGAGTGTCACAGAACACCAACTATTAAATTGATTGGTCCGAAATATAAAGGTAGCTCTCGCGGATCCTAAATATTTCTAAAATCATTTAATTATTGGCCAGATAATTAAAAGCATTAATTTCACAAAATAATAACCAACATGATTGTGTACTAAACAAAGAGAGAAATTAAATTAAAACAATACATTGGACATAGAAAATAATTGCATTTCCATAAATAATTGAAGCACAAACCAATTCAACGATTACAAATAAATCAACCCTAGAAAATACAACAAATATCATAAAATATGAGTTGAAAGAATTAAACCGAATGTTGCTCGAACCCGGGGTTGAAATCTTTTGCAAACGCGTCCTTGGCCCTTGATTTGAAGCTCCAAACCTTCAATGGTGATCAAGAATCGAGATTTGGTGTGATTTTGGAAGGAAATGGGGGCTGGTACCCCATTTGGGAACAAAGTCCCGAAATGGGGACTTTTTTTCCTTTCAAATGATGTTGCCCGGAAATTAAAAGGAACAACGCAATGGAGGCAGGGGTAAAAATGGGAGAACAAAAGAGAAAAGGGGGCTGAATGGGAATAAACAAGGTAGATGGGGCACAAGCTGGAGCAGGGGGATCCAGGTGGAATCTCGCGGGTTACCTGGGTGGAGTATGGGCTGAGGATGAGAGAGGAGGTGGGTGGAGACGTGGGTTGATGGGTTGGATGACACGCGGGTTGCCCGGATCCATCAAAGAGTTCGCGGGCCGGCACAAGAGGGGGCGCGGCAGATTGTGACAAGTGTCACCAGTGGTCAACCGACAACACATATGGACCTTCCAGCAATTGCGCCGGCTTCCCTGCAGTTTTACATATTTGCTCCAGTGTCCCTGGGATTTCTGTTCTTAGCGCCGCCGGCCAGCCCACTTCCAGCTTTTCAAATTGGTCCTCTGTTAGTGATTTCAGCCTCCGTTAGCCTCTGTTAAGCCTTAATTGCCTTGAATATCTTGACGGACTTAACGGACGTTGTCCAAATAATTTCTAATTCAACTTTTAAGCCCGGAATTGCCTCGAACTTCATGCTAAACGCCGTATAAAAGCTCGATTATGCATGGAAACCTACATTAAGCACAAAAACACAAATAATAATATTTTCAAAGAATAATTAACTCAAAAATAGCACAAAATAGCAGAAAATTCCCAAGAAAATTCGTGGAAATCTTGCGCTCATCAAACTTCTCCGACTTGTTCTAACACTTGAAACGGTCCCACAAATCTCGGGCTAAGCTTACCTTTAATACCAAATCTCATAACTCCACGTGTAGGGGAAACCTTAAGGAACACATGATCCCCTACTTCAAATCCGAGTTCACGTCAGCGTATATCGGCGTAGGACTTCTGTCTACTCTGAGCCGTTAACATTCTCTTCTTAATTTGTTGTACTTTCTCCAAGGTAATCTGTACCAATTCTGGTCCCAACAACTTTCGTTCTCCTACTTCATCCCAACATGTAGGCGTACTACACCTTCTTTCATACAACGCCTCATACGGTGCCATATCAATGCTTGCATGATAACTGTTGTTGTAGGTGAACTCTACTAGGGGTAAATGATCATCCCAACTACCCGGAAATTCCAAAGCACAAGAACGAAGCATATCTTCTTAAGTATGGATGGTCCGCTCAGATTGGTCGTCTGTCTGTGGATGGAATTTCGTACTCATACTCAAAGTGGTGCCCAAGGCCTTCTATAAACTACCCCAAAACTTCAAGGTAAATCTGGTGTCACGATCAGACACAATCAAGACTGGGATTCCGTGTAACCTAACAATCTCATATGCATACATCTTGGCCAAGTTTTCCAACGGGTCATTTATCTTGAAGGCTAAAAAGTGTGTTGACTTCGTCAAACGATCCACGATAGCCCAAACGGAGTTATTTCCTTTTAATGTTTTCGGCAACCCCACAACGAAGTCCATAGTTATATATTCCCATTTCCACTTGGGTATGGGCATTGACTGTAACAATCCTCCCGGCCATTTGATGTTTGCACTTCACTTGTTGACACACGAGACATTTAGACACAAATTCTGCAGTTTATCGCTTCATATTACTCCACAGAAAGTGTCCTGCATATACTGATACATCTTTGTTGTCCCAGGATGTATCGAAAATCTTGAATTGTGAGCTTCTTCCAACACTTCCCTCTTTATCTCTGGATCAGATGGAATGCAGACCCTTTTTCCAAAGCGTAAAATACCATCTCCTCCAAGTCGAAAGTCAACATGAGCTCCAATCTCTACCCCTTCACAAATTTTTACTAACTCCGGGTCAACTTTCTGGGCAATTTTCATCCTCTCTAGCAAGGACGCTTGAAGACTCAATCGAGCTAGATAGCCTTTTCCTCCCCTTACCCGAACTTCCGAACCCAAATTCTCGATATTCTCAAGAATTATCTTCTCCTTTGTTAACATCATTGCAAAAGTTCCTTTGCCCTTACGACTCAAAGCATCAGCCACAACATTGGCTTTACCTGGATGGTAGAGAATGGTGCAGTCATAATCCTTCAATAGCTCCAACCATCGCCGCTATCTCATATTCAATTCTTTCTGAGTGAAAATGTACTTAAGACTCTTGTGGTCGGTATAAATCTCACAAGTCACTCCATATAAAAAATGTCTCCAAATCTTTAAAGCAAACACTACCGCGGCTAACTCCAAGTAATGGGTTGGGTAGTTTCTTTCAAAGTTCTTTAACTGTCTCGAGGCGTAGGCAATCACCTTCCCATCTTGTATCAATACTGTTGATTCCTATAGTTCTAGATTTGGTTGAGTCATCTTCTGATTCTATTGTACAGTGGCTAAAAGGTTTGCGTACCGATTAGTGTGGCAAATGTCTTAGAATCAAAGTTGTTTAGAACTGTTTAGTGTTAGTTTAGGCGCGGTTTTGCAAGCTTCTTTAGCAGCCTTGGAAGAACAGCAGACTTTGAAGTCTGCTCAAAGAGCGAAAAATCAAGATTAGCCAGATCACGAAATTATGACACGTATACACCTATCTAGATATTTTTGAAAATATCTAGTCATAATGTCTTCATCAGATTTCACTTTAAAGAAGTCAACTCTACATGCTGACAACTGTCCAGACTGTCTCCTGAAACCTGAAGACTGAAGACATTACCCTTTTTGGCTAAGAAGACTTTCTAAGCTGCAGAGCCTGCAATCTGAAACCTTACTCTATTTGGGAATGTCTTCTCTGCACACACTGCATCTCTGATGACTGTGGCTCTTACATCTCCCAAAGCGCCGAATTGCATTTAATGCAATAGAACGTTGGACACAGTTCTCTCTGCCTCAGTCCAACGGTCCAAAAGATCTCTCTGGTATTTATTCAAGTTTTGAAGATCTGAAGAAACAACTCTTGCGCATTAAACTCTCAAGCTTCATCTTCAACATACAAGCATTCAAGAGATCAAAGGACAAGAACTAACACTTCACCAAACTTTCTGAAGCTGCAGATCTGCCAGTCTTAAATTTATTTCAGCTTCATTTAGTTTGTTTATTTTAAACTGTTCTTTACATTAGCACGTGTGAGAACAATTAATCCTTGATTGTTCTTCTCACCTTTATACACTTGGTTAAAAACTTATTTTGTACACGATCCATTAGAGATCTTACTCATAAACCTAGTGGATAAACAAGTGCACTTTTAAAATCCAAAGCTAACCACTTTGGTAGTGGACGTAGTACTATTCACGTCATGCGAACCACTTCATATCATTGTGTTACGCTTGATGCTGTACTTATAACTTCTGTTAGCTGCTCATACTGATTAATAATCTATTCAGAATCTGTACTACCTTAACAGAACTCTTGATAGTTCAGATTCTCTTCTGTTTCCGCTGCCTTAACGTTTTTAGTTAAATCTTCTTAAAGAAATCACTAAGAAGCGTTTACGAAAAGTTTTTTAAAAAACATAACTAGGCTATTCAACCCCCCCCCCTTCTAGCCTAGATTGAGCCTATTTTGGGACCAACAATTGGTATCAGAGCCTAATTCTTTGAAAAAATCATTTTTCCAAGCTTAACCTCTTGTGAATAGATCCTATGGCTCACTATATGCTGCCTACTTCAAATACCAGCCACGTCCCAATATTGGACGAAGGCCACTTCGAAGTATGGAAAGATAAAGTTATGAGATATATGAACTCTATTGACAATCGGTTGTGGCAATGTGTTCTAACAGGTCCTTATATTCCAATGAAACCCAACCTACTTGCAAAAGTAGCCAGTGGACCACCTGAGATACCTAAATCCATGAACGAATGGACAGACGAAGAAATGAGGCTTGTTGAACTCGACAACAAAGCTATTCACATCATATCCAGCTCTGTCGACACAAGCACATATCAACAGATCATCAAATGCAAAACCGCCAAGGAGATGTGGGAAGCCTTGGTGGAATATCTTGAAGGAGACCTGCCCACCAGAGACAACAGAAAGTATAACTACATTCAACAATTCGATTCCTTCAGAAAAGATCCTAAGGAGACTCTACGACAAGCCTACGACAGATTTTGTGAGGTAGTAAACAGTTGTTATTCTTTAGGAAAAGAATATAGTGTTAAGGAAGTAAATATGAGATTTTTAGCTTCTCTAGGAAGTTTGTGGCATGTTAAAACCACTGCAATAAAAGAGTCCAAAGACTTAAACTCCATGCACCTCAGAAGTTTGTATGCGAGTTTAACGCTATGAGCAAGAATTGCTTCAAGCTCGAAACGGGACAAACATTTTAAACTTCCTTCCTTTTACGCTATTTCTCGGAAATTCTGCCCAAGAAAATAAACCATCTACTTCTTCAAATGAGAATGAAATTCTTTCTGACGAGCAATTTGCCATGTTCGTTAAGAAGTTTCAAAAGTTCTCAAAATTTAACAAAAAGAAGGAAGCAAACCAGCAGACTTTCAGAAAGTCTGCTGAAAACTCACACAACAATGAGTTAGTTTGCTACAATTGCAAGAAGCCTGGTCACTTTGCTTCTAAATGTCCTAAGCCAAAATATGAAGCCTATAAAAAGAGACCATCTAAATCATTTTCTAAACATAGAGGTCTACCGGCTGAGGACTTAGAAGAAAACCATGTATCTACTTGGTTTGAAACTGATTCTGATGAGGATAATAGTGATGACTCACCCGAGCAGGCACACATTTGCCTCGTTGCTCTAGAGTCACCTCCCACCTATGATTCAGATAGTGAAGTTAAATACTCTCATTTCCAAGCTAACATTGAACAATCTTCTGAAGAGCCTTCAAAAGAAGAAATCCTCAAGGATGCTCAAGACATGCTAGAGGAATTCAATGAATTTAGAAAGGCCTATGTTAAGTTAGCTAAAAGTCATGAAAAGCTAGGAACTGAGAAATCCATGCTGGAAGCCGAGTTAAAAACTCTCCATGGAGTCCAGCAGGAAATATCAAGTTAAAAGAAGAGAACAAATTTCTCAATGAAAAGGTTGCCTGCCTTATTGATCATGCCAAAGCGATATCTGCTGAGAAAGATGAGTTGCAAAAGACCATCAACTCATGGAATAACTCAATGGCAGTCTTTGATCAAATTCTTGGAGATCAGAAGCCCTCAACAGATAAATCTGGGCTAGGATTCTCTGAAAATACTTTTGGTGCAACCTCTGAACATGAAAATGAACATTTTACAGTAAATAGTAATGTTCCTGCACAATTTCAGAAACCTAACAAGGGTAAAGAAGGAATTGGTTATACTGCTACTCCTTATAAATACCCTAAGGTTCAAATTATCAAGAACAGTGGCTAATCATTACATTAGTTGATTCTTATACTGCTAAAGGTGGTGTAGACTCTCAACGGCCCTGTTGATTCTTATGTTAGATTTATATCTGTTCAATTCATTACATTAGTTTTATACTTGATGGCTAATCGGTACGTGTATCGATTAGCGTGGCAAGCATAGAACTTTGCCTAGTATAGTTTTTATAGGACTTCAGTTGGAAGACCTCTCCACAAGCTTTATCGAAGATCGCCCACAATAGACCTCGTGTCCACCTAATCTTCTATGATGTGTCCTATCCAGCAAAGATTAATTGGATTAATTCAAACTTATCCTAATCATTGTTTGAATTAAATCCAAAACATTCCCTGACATATCAAGCCGCCGAAAGCAACCTTTCCCAAAAGCAAGAAGACTTTTCGTCCTGAACAGTGAAAGTGAAAAGCCCCCTAGTTTCGCAACAACTCTCGATCGACACCTAAATCTCCCACCTTTTGAAGATCTCGAAATCATTCCTGCTTCTAGATATCGTGAAGACGAAAATCCTTGATCGACCCCATGCATTTAATGCATTGTTGAAAAAGTTGAAGTATTCGTCTTCTCCAACGGATCTTTTGAAGTGCACTGCTATAAATACGCCATTGAAGGCTGGAACATAAAAATAAAGAGAATCAATCGAACACTAATAGGATCGCTCTGAAACTCCACAACTCCAAGTCTTACGGCTATCAAGAGATCCTAAGCGATCTAGAAGTCCTCCAACAACAAAAGGCTCATCAACACTTATTGTTTTATCTTCTTGTTGTTTACTTTCATTAATTATAGAATTAAATATCTCGTATTTGATATTTAATTCCCTAGACAAACACAAGTCAATATTTTGTACACGATCCATTAGAGATATTCTTTGTAATTAATCTCTTGGAAAACATAGTGCACTATTTAAATCCAAGGTTGATTGCCTTGGTGGTGGACGTAGCACTCTTTATAGTGTGAACCATCCCAAAATACTTGTGTTGTTTCATATTTGTTTGTCGTCATTTGATCTGCGTGATTATCTTTATCCATTTGAGAACTTAAGTAACTTGTAAAGGTCTACGGTAGTCCTTATCGGACACACAACTACCTTGAAGGTCTTCCGCTACTTGAATCTTTTCGATAGATTGCAAGTATCTTTCAAAGTATTTATCAAAAAGTTTTAAGTGTTTAATAAGCTATTCAACCCCCCCCCCTTCTAGCTTATTATTGTGCTCATTAGGGCCTCCACCGCTGAAAGCAAAGGCCGTTTCGGGCCTCTGAAAGTCTGCTCAAACCTATCGATTCATCAACGGCACAACAAATGGTGATGTTGATACTAAGCTTAAAGGCAAAATGTATGAGGTATCGAAATCGCAAGTACTCTTACGCTAAAGCAAAGCTGTGTACAGACTCAAGAAACCTCACACAGATGTCCCAAAGCTTGCTGTTAACAAGACTGCTAAATCAAAAGCTGCTGTTAAGAAAAATGTTCAAAAACCTTGTAATACCCAGCTTGATCAATTAGACTTCTGTAATTTCCATCACTATACCTTTTGCAAATGCTTTGGCCACTTGGTCCATGAATGTCTGCTGAAATCCATCATAAAGCCTGCTGGATCCCCTATTCCAAAAATCAGGCAAGTATGGGTTCCAAAAATACGCTAACCATTTGGACCTATAAGAAAAATAAAAGGGGACCATGATTTTCTTACCTTTACATCTCAGGTGTGCTTCGTGGTTGTTTCAAGTACCGAAAAGAAAGATGTATGGTATCTAGACAGTGGTTGCTCAAGACATATGACCGGAGAATCTTGCCTTCTCTCTAACATCTCTGAAGCAGAAGGTCCTCCAGTCATCTTTGGAGACAATGCTAAAGGAAGAACTATTGGCTATGGATCCATCATTCGAGGAAATCTCTCCATTGGAAAAGTCTCTCTAGTAGAAGGCTTGAAACATAATCTTCTGAGTATTTCTCAATTCTGTGATAAAGGACTTATCTATCAATTCTCCTCAAACAGATGTGATATCAAGGATCCAGTCTCCTGCTCAACCTTGGTTACTGGATATAGACAAGGGAATGTCTATGTGATAGATTTGAATGCTTATGGCAAGGCTGCTAGTCTATGTCTTGTGGCAAACTCTGCTCAATACAAAAGCTGGTTATGGCATAAAAGACTCGGCCATTTGAACTTCAAATATCTATCTAAGTTGTCCAAAGATGGTCTAGTTAAAGGATTGCCAAAGGTCTCTGCTGATCATGATCGTGCTTGCAAAGCTTGTCAACTGGGAAAGCTCTCAAAAACGTCTTTCAAGAGCAAACCAGGACTCTCAACATCGAGACCTCTGCAACTACTCCACATGGATCTCTTCGGACTAGTCACTACTATCAGCTATGGTGGTCACAGATACACGCTAGTAGTAGTAGATGATTATACAAGATATACTTGGACAGAGATGATGTCTTCTAAAGACCACACATACGATCTTCTTACAGCTTTGTTCGAAGGCGCAAGCGCAAAAACTAGATGAAATCGGTGACGTTCGATCGACAATGGTGCGAGTTCACCAATAATGGAATAGCAAAATCTTGTGATGATCACGGTATTGGTCACAACTTCTGCTGATAAGGACACCACAGCGAGAATGGTGTAGCGAAAGAAGAAAGCAGAACACTTATCGAAGCTGCTAAAACTATGCTTCTTTGAAGCAAAGTTACCCAAACATTTACAGGCGAAGTCGTCAACACTGCTTGCTTCACTCAGAATCGATCTTTGATCAACAAATTTCACGGTAAAACTCCCTATGAACTTTGGAGAGGTAAAGCCCCAAACATTGGATTTTTTAAAATCTTCGGCTGTAAATGCTTCGTAGTCTACAATGGTAATGACTACAGAAGCAAATTTGATAACAAAGCCGATGAAGGTGTATTTCTAGGCTATGCTTTACACTCCAAGGCTTACAGGGTTTTCAACAAAAGATCATTAAAAATAGTTGAATATGTTCATGTTTCATTTGATGAATTTGATTTATTAGAGCCACACGTGGCTCCAAATGTTGCTGATGATTTTGTTAATGTTGAGACAGGTACCTCCCAACCATCATCCTCTCATATACCTAATCCATCACCAGCAACTCAATCAAATATCCCTGACCATTATTTCCTATCAAATGGGTCACCAGAAGACTTCAACCCTGCTCAAGAAAACTCAAACCCAGAACCCTATGTTTGAACACGAAAATCCTCTTCCTCAACTTACCTTTGAATCAAATTCTGAACAAAATACTCATCAAGACACAGCTGATCTTCCTTCTAGTCCTCCTTCTGAACCTTGTCATGAAGAAACAGAAGCAAATCATCACATTCCTGCTGTCACAAGAACATGTAAAGACCATCCAATCTCTCAAATCATTGGTGACATTCATGTTGGAGTACGGACCAGAAGATCTTCCAAAAATGAATGTATGTTCTGTGCTGCATTCGTTTCAGAAGATGAGCCAAAGAAGATCGATGAAGCTCTTCAAGATCCAAGTTGGCTGGAAGCCATGCAAGAAGAACTTCGGCAATTTGAACGATGCCAAGTATGGAAGCTAGTCCCAAAACCTGCTGATCATACCGTCATTGGCACAAAATGGGTGTTCAGAAACAAGAAGGATGAGGATGGGAACATCATTAGAAACAAAGCAAGACTTGTTGCACAAGGATATCGCCAAGAAGAAGGAATCGACTACGATGAAACGTTTGCTCCAGTAGCAAGACTGGAAGCTATCAGAATCTTCTTAGCCTATGCTACATACAAGGACTTTGTGCTATATCAAATGGACGTCAAGAGCGCATTTCTAAATGGTGATCTTCAAGAAACGGTTTATGTTGCTCAACCTCCAGGCTTCGTGGAAAAAGGAAAAGAGACTCATGTCTACAAGCTTAAGAAGGCCCTCTATGGTCTTAAGCAAGCTCCTCGGGCCTGGTATGAAACTCTATCCAAATTCTTAGTAGAACAAGGATTTGTGCGAGGAAAGATAGACACCACTCTCTTCATTCTCAAGCACAAAAGACACTCTCTGCTAGTACAAATCTATGTTGATGATATCATCTTCGGATCGACCAATGAGAAGCTGTGCAAGCGATTGAAACACTCATGGTAGCAAATTCCAAATGAGCATGATGGGAGAACTCACATTCTTCTTGGGTCTTCAAATTCAACAATCCAACAAAGGAATATTCATCAGCCAATCCAAGTATGCTAAAGATCTTGTCAAAAAGTTTGGATTAGAAACAGCAAACACCTTTGACACACCAATGGCTGCTAAATGCAAACTTACAAAAGACTTACAAGGAAAGAAAGTTGATATCACCCACTATAGGGGATAATCGGATCTACGCTATATCTCACCGCCGCCGGACTGACATAGTGTATCTTTGTTGGGGTATGTGCTAGATTTCAAGCGGACCCTCGTGAGTCACATCTTCTTGCGACCAAAAGAATCATTAAGTATGTATCGATACCACCAACTTAGGTATCGGTATCGAGGAATCTTCTTTCAACTTAGTTAGGCTACTCGGATGCCGACTATCTTTGGTTGCCAAGTCGACGAGAAAAAGCACCGGTGGAACTTGTCAATTTCTAGGAGGCAGACTTGTCTCTTGGGCTAGCAAGAAACAAGCATCGGTTTCTAACTCCACCATGAGCGAGTACATAGGCTGGTAGGCTGCTTGTCAATTACTTTGGATCAAACAAGTTGGTGGATTACGACATCAAAGTAGCGGTGCCCAATCATGTGTGATAACACCTCGGCAATCTCGATCACCTACAATCACGTGATGCATTCCAAGACAAAGCATATCGATGTTCGATATCATTTTCTAAGGGACAATGTAGAAAAGAGGAACATTAGCATGAAGTACATTTCAAGCGAACATCAACTAGAGATATCTTCACAAAAGCTCTAGAAGCGAGACAGGTTTGCTTATCTCGGGGAAGCTTGGTATGCTTGACCCAGCTTAAATTTAGTTTTAATTAAAATTAATTTTTTTATAATACTTTGAGACTTGATAATTTCTCTTAAGCGAGACTTGATATTATATTTAAGCGAGACTTATTTCTTTTAAGAGAAAAGTCAAGAATTCAATTCATACGAGATCCTTGGGAGACAAAGGTAAGTTTTCTAAACTCCTAGTTTTAGAGGGTTATTTATGAAAATTGAAAGGGCGATTTCAAATTTGGTTGAGATATTTTTCAAAAGGTACTTTTCTCTCTCTAAAGCCGTCACTCATTAAGTCTTTTCAACGAAAAGGCGTCGACTTAATGACCTTTCACAAGTCTCTATGGATTGCACGTCCTTTCATTTATAAACCCTCAACCGCCAAAAACTCATTTCACAAAGCGTCTCTTACTCTTCTCTCTATAACTTCTCTCTCTCTCTAAACTTCTTACTTCCCTTCGCATTGTTCGTGAGCAAAATCTGCGAGAATCACTCTTCACTTCCATCCTCATTTACGCAAATCTACTTCAATGGTAAGACGATTCTAACCTAACTCGATCACTAAGGTGTAAGCACAAATTTACATACTTTCTTACGTAAATCCGCCATTGTTATTTGTTCATATAGCTTAGTGCTTTACATTTCTTTAAACTTCAAAATTTTGTTTATTCTTGGTATTAGCTACATATTACTTGTTCATTATCGTAGATTTCATCTTTTACGGGTAAGATTCCTCATGTATAAGATGTTCCACATGATATCTATGAACATTTCTAGGGCTCCATAGTACACTTTGCTCATATTTCGAGTTCTTGAGATTTTGCCCTAATTCATTTCTGAAATTCTTTAGGTGGAACTTCTTCTACATACGCTATTCTGAGCAGGACTCGAGTTCAACTCTTGACATTCCAACGCGCCCCCACTATGTATCATCAGGGATGTGCATTGATGAACGATCTGTTCGTGCATATGCATCTGGGAGTCAAAATAGTGGATGACTGAACCGTCGGCATTACGCCTCTGTTCATGTTAGAAGATGCCGATTCTGACTACCTTAGTGGAAGAATTCTTCGAGAAGGCGATAATCAACGACTCGAGAACCTTATCACATTTGTCGTCGGGGACCGTCTCTATCACTATCACTTGCTTCGGAATAGCCAAGATTATTGGCGTGGAATTGATGGACCCACTTCACTAGCGATCTTTGAAAAAGCCCTTTGCTTGGTCTTACATGCGTGGGAGAACACTCCAAGGGAGGCTACGGCAAAGATGAAGAGGACTCGTTATTCGAAGACAATGTCTACTTCTCGGCCATCTCTTCGACAAAAGCATGATCTTCAAAAATGGTACTCATGATGTGATGACTTGAACCATTGGAATACACCTCTTGTCATCCTCAACATCGACTCAATTGGGCACGAGATTTTATTTGAGGCTGGCGTGATCTTTGATGCGATCAAAGCTTCTCTCAAGCGAGAAGCGACCATTTGTTCGTCTTCTCAACACTCTTCTTCGGTCAAACACGCAATTTCATACCGCTGGCCTTTGAGAAAAAAAGGTTCGAATCCAATCAATTCACCGGCACCTTCATCATCAACTACCATGAAGAATGAGAAAGAGCTCGGCACAAGGTCTCCCTCCTGCTCATAGTCCATGCCATGAACCCTCCTCCCTCAAAATCATCAAGATCAATCCGAAACAACCGTGGATGCATTCATGGCCAAGCGGTGAGCAAGAAGCTCTCAAGAAAAGGCTGCTTGAAGGCTAAGTCGACCTGCTCCATCCGAAGAAGAAGAAGACTTACGTTGAGGAGGCCGGTCCCAAGAAAAAAAGCTTCTTCCTGTGCTACTACCGCCACCACCTTTGCGGCCCCAAGCTAAAAGAAGAAAGAAACCTCTGCGCTCCTCTATTCTGTTGAGGCTGGAACGAGACCACTGCTCCTCTCCGCTCTCGTGGCGTAAGTCAAAAGCATCGAACCTCGAACCCTTCATTCCTTTCATTCCCCCTTCATCTCTATCTCTTCTTCCTCCCCTTCTCTCACTTCTTCCCTATTTGTTGGGGAGGAGCTTGCTTACCCTCCTTCTTCTCTACTTCCTCTTCAACCCTGGCATTTGTTGAGGAGGAGCCTACTTCCAGTCCCAAAGAAGAAGAAAGCATAAGCTTCCCAAGAAGTGCGTGGTTCCTACCTTCTTCTCACCTTCTCCTCCTATAGACACTTTGTACCTTCTCGCCTTCCTCTCCGAGAACCTATCTCCTCCATTCATCACGAGAATCCTCCTAGCCATTATTCCTACTCCCTCACCTCTTCTCCCTTCCTTCTCATGCGAGAACACTTCTCTCTTCTTGACCCTCACATATCTACTCTACTCTGCCAAACAACCTTTTCCTTCCGAAATCTTTCCTCCTATCTCCGATATATCACCCCCATCTCCATCTCTGTGACCTATACCAAATTCTATTTTCCTTCTATCTCTTACGCTACCCATTCCTTTCTCTTTGATCTTTCTTCTATTTCGATCTTCTCTACCCTTCTCCTCCTCTAACTTCATTCTTCTACGACTACCCTTTTCCCTCTTACCTTTTAGAAGCCTCTTCTTCCTCTTCTACTTCTTCCTATGTCGGTAGCTCGCCACGACATTGAAATTGATTCAAACCCTCTTCTCCTCCACCTTCAACCTTGCTGCTCATCAACTTGCTTCATCTTCCTCTTCTCACATACGCTCCCCATGCGATGATACTCATATCTCGGTCAACCTCAACCCTTCTTCCCTTCCATCAACTTGCTGATCACGCCCTTCTTGATCTTCTCAGAACCAACAATGCTCGGCTAGCCCGGCTCAACATAAGTCTCTTCATGGCGCAGCGGATCGAGGTGCTTAGCTATGGTCTCAATGCTACTCATGCCACCGTCTTCGACATTGGCAAGATTGTTGATCAAGCGGTGAGCGAACTGCTCGAGGCCTTCACTACTCACGGTTTCTAGTTCAAGACCAACAAGCGGCTCGATAGGCATCTTTCTCGGCGGAATCGGCATTCGTAACTCTTTGGACGAGCTCAAGGCTGATGGCACGAGCCATCATCCGCGTGAAGTTGCTGATTTCAGCGATGTTCGCCTTGTTGAGCAAGCAAATGCAGAGGCTGTTGGCTGGCTGAGCAGCGTAGGGTTGGTGCCATCGGGGAGGAGAAGGCTACGCATTTTGAATCAAGCTCTCATTGAAGAAACGAGAGCAGACTTCGAGAACGCCTCAGCGGCGAATCGAGTGCGGGTTGGTGACTACTTAGAACGTCGGCTTTTCACCCGCCATCTATTACGAATATGTTGGTATTTTGTTACGTTCTATGTCTTCTATTACAAACTACTTTTGTTTTGCAAAAACCTGGCTGTTAAACGACTTGTTTAATCACGAGATGACTTATATTTCTTTCAAGTTTAAATTGCTTATCATATTATGATTGTTCTATTTAAACTTCGTGTTTAAATCTTTATATTTTGCATGTGTGCTTATCTCAAGATTTAAACTCTGCTCTACTTAGTACTTGATATTAATGCTTTTATCTTGTAAGTACTTAGTCTAGCTATCTCTCTACTAAGACTTCTGCTCTGAGAGGCATGTCGCTCTTCTTAATAAAAATCTTTAAGACATGTTATTATCTCATTGCATGATTCAAAGTACGCTAGTAGGCTGAGATGATGACATCAACCAAATAGGAGGAGATTGTTGATTCCTATAGTTCTAGATTTGGTTGAGTCATCTTCGATTCTATTGTGCAGTGGCTAAAAGGTGTGCGATTAGTGTGGCAAGCTGTCTTAGAATCAAAGTTGTTTAGAACTGTTTAGTGTTAGTTTAGGCGCGGTTTTGCAAGCTTCTTGACCTTGGAAGAACAGCGAGACTTTGAAGTCTGCTCAAAGAGCGAAAATCAAGAATTAGCGAATCATGAAATTATGACACGTATACACCTATCTAGATATTTTTGAAAATATCCTAGTCATAATGTCTTCATCGATTTCACTTTAAAGAAGTCAACTCTACATCTTGACAAGCTGCCAGGTGTCTCCTGGTCGAGAGACATTACCCTTTTTGGCTAAGAAGACTTTCTAAGGCTGCGAGCACCTGTCTGAAACCTTACTCTATTTGGAATGTGTTCTCTGCACACACTTGCATCTCGATGATTGTGGCTCTTACATCTCCCAAGCGTCAGTGCATTTTATAGAGCGTTGAACCGCAGTTCTCTCACCGCCTCGATCCAACGGTCCAAAGATCTCTACGGTATTTATTCAAGTTTTGAAGATGCGAAGAAACAACTCTTGCGCATT
>CM028381.1:118647676-118701201 GCA_013146195.2 Codonopsis lanceolata | reverse complement strand
AGTAGATGTTTTCAAGCCAGTGCTTCACTGTTTTGATAATCGAACCTCAAGATATAAACCACCTTTTTCTCTCAGTTTCTGCAACCTCTCGAACAGAAAATGAACATTTTACAGTGAATAGTAATATTCCTGTACAATATCAGAAACCTAACAAGGGTAAAGAAGGAATTGGTTATACTGCTACTCCTTATAAATACCCTAAGGTTCAAATTATCAAAAACAGTGAAGCTTTGAAAGCAAAACAATCATCTGCTGGAGATAAATCTCAAGTAGGTGGTGCAGACTTACAGCCCTCCACCAAAGACTTCTGTGAAAGCAAAGGCTGCTGCTTTCTGTGGCCTACTAAAAGTCTGCTCAAACCTATCAGATTCATCAACAAAGACTACGCGATGGTGCTGCTAATGAGTAATGTTGATACCAAGCTTAAAGGCAAAATGCATGAGGTATCAAAGTCTACTACCAGCAAACATTCTTCTGCTAAAGCAAAGACTGCTGTATACAGACTCAAGAAGCCTCATACAGATGCTCCTAAGCCTGTTGTTAACAAGTCTGCTAAATCAAAAGCTGCTGTTATGAAAAATGTTCAAAAACCCTCCAACATCGAGCATGATCATGTAGACTTCTGTAATTTCCATCACTGTACATTTTGCAAGTGTTTTGGCCACTTGGTCCATGAATGTCTGCTGAAATCCATCATGAAGCCTGCTGGATCCCCTATTCCAAAAATCAGGCAAGTATGGGTTCCAAAAATACGCTAACCATTTGGACCCATAAGAAAAATAAAAGGGGACCATGATTTTCTTACCCTTACATCTCAGGTGTGCTTCATGGCTAGCTCAAATTCAGAGAAGAAAGATGTATGGTATCTAGACAGCGGCTGCTCAAGACACATGACCGGAGAATCCCGCCTCTCTAACATTTCGCTTAAGGCCCTCCAGTCATCTTCGGAGACAATGCTAAAGGAAGAACAATTGGCTATGGATCCATCATTCGAGGAAATCTCTCCATTGGAAAAGTCTCTCTAGTAGAAGGCTTGAAACATAATCTCCTGAGTATTTCTCAATTCTGTGACAAAGGGCTTATCTGTCAATTCTCCTCAAACAGATGTGATATCAAGGATCCAGTCTCTTGCTCAACCTTGGTTACTGGACATAGACAAGGGAATGTCTATGTGATAGATTTGAATGCCTACGGTAAGGCTGCTAATCTATGTCTTGTGGCAAACTCTGCTCAAGACAAAAGTCGGTCAGGGCATAAAAGACTCAGCCATTTGAACTTCAAGTATCTGGCCAAGCTATCCAAAGAAGGTCTAGTTAAAGGATTACCAAAGGTCTCTGCTGATCATGATCGTGCGTGCAAAGCGTGTCAACTGGGAAAGCTCTCAAAAACATCATTCAAAAGCAAGCCAGGACTCTCAACGACGAGACCTCTTCAACTACTTCACATGGATCTCTTCGACCTGGGCCACTACCATTAGCTATGGTGGTCACGCATACACGCTAGTAGTAGTGGATGATTATACAAGATACACTTGACGTAGATGATGTCTTCTAAAGACCACACATATGATCTTCTTACAAGCCTTTATTTATTCAAGACCGCAAACGCAAAAACTCGATGAAATCAAGGACGCTCGACGACAATGGTACCGAAGTTCACCAACAATGGAATAGCAAAGTACCGTGATGATCACTCATTGGTCACAATTTCTCGGGCAGTAAGGACACCACAGCCAGTAATGGTGTTGCGTAAAGGAAAAACGTAACACTTATCGAAGCCGCTAAAACTATGCCCAAGCAAAGTTGCCCAAACACTTCTACCGCTTCACTGTAATCGCATCGTTGATCAACAAATTTCACTGCAAAACACCCTATGAACTTTGGAGAGGTAAAACCCCAAACATTGATTTTTAAAATCTTCGATTGCAAATGTTTCGTAGTCTACAATGGTAATGACTACAGAGGCAAATTTGATCATAAAGCCGATGAAGGTGTATTTTTGGGTTATGCTTTATACTCCAAAGCTTACAGGGTTTTCAACAAAAGATCATTAAAAATAGTTGAATCTGCTCATGTCTCATTTGATGAATTTGATTTATTAGAGCCACACGTGGCTCCAAATGTTGCCGATGACTTTGTTAATGTTGAGACAGTACCTCCCAACCATCAACCTCTCATATACCTAATCCTCACCAAGAACTCAATCAAATATCTCCGACCATCATTTATTATCAAACGGGTCACCGTAAGACTTCAACCCCGCTCAAGAAAACTCAATTCCGTAACCCTTTGTTTCTCGAACCTCGAAAATCCTATTCCTCAACTCACCTATGAACCAAATTCTAATCGTAACACTCATCAAGACACACCGATCTTCCTTCTAGCCCTCCTTCTCGAACCTTGTCATGAAGAAACAAAGAAGAATCATCACATTCCCGCTGTCACAAGAACATGTAAAGACCATCCAATCTCTCAAATCATTGGTGACATTCATGTTGAGTACGAACCGTAAGATCCTCCAAGAATGAATGTATGTTCTCAGGCCGCATTCGCTTCTAAGAAGAGCCAAAGAAGATCGAAGAAGCTCTTCAAGATCCAAGTTGGTCGGAAGCCACGCAAGAAGAACTTCAAGAATTTGAACGATGCCAAGTATGGAAGCTAGTCCCAAAGCCTCGCCGATCATACCGTCTATTGGCACAAAATGGGTGTTCGTAAACAAGAAGGATGAGGATGGGAACATAGTGAGAAACAAAGCAAGACTCGTTGCACAAGGATATCGTCAAGAAGAAGGAATTGACTATGATGAAACGCTTGCTCCAAAGAGCAAGATTGGAAGCTATCGAATCTTCTTAGCCTATGCTACATACAAGGACTTTGTGTCTTATCAAATGGATGTCAAGAGCGCATTTCTAAATGGGGATCTTCAAGAAACGGTTCTACGTTGCTCAACCTCCAAGTGCTTTGTGGAGAAAGGAAAAGAAACTCATGTCTACAAGCTTAAGAAGGCTCTCTATGGTCTTAAGCAAGCTCCTCGGCCCGGTATGAAACTCTATCCAAATTCTTGGTGGAACAAGGATTCGTGCAGAGGAAAGATAGACACCACTCTCTTCATTCTCAAGCACAAAGGACATTCTCTCCGTTGGTACAAATTTACGTTGATGATATTATCTTCGGATCTACCAATGAGAAGTCGCAAGCGTTTTGAAACGCTCATGACTGGCAAATTTCAAATGAGTATGATGGGAGAACTCACATTCTTCTTGGGTCTTCAAATTCAACAATCCAACAAAGGAATATTCATCAGCCAATCCAAGTATGCTAAAGATCTTGTCAAAAAGTTTGGATTGGAAACAACAAACACCTTTGATACACCAATGGCTGCTAAATGCAAACTTACAAAAGACTTACAAGGAAAGAAAGTTGATATCACCCACTATGGGGGATAATCGGATCTCGCTTTTACCTCACCGCCGCCAGACCGACATAGTGTATGCCGTTGGGGTGTGTGCTAGATTTCAAGCTGCATCCTCGTGAGTCACATCTTCTTGCCCAAAAGAATCATTAGTATGTATCGATACCACCAACTTAGGTATCTGGTATCCAAGGGAATCTTCTTTCAACCTGGTTGGTTACTCAGATGCCGACTATGCTGGTTGTCAAATCGATAGAAAAAGCACCAGTGGAACATGTCAATTTCTAGGAGATAGACTTGTCTCCTGGGCTAGCAAGAAACAAGCATCGGTTTCCAACTCCACCACTGAAGCAGAGTACATAGTCGCCGGTAGTAGCTGGCCAACTACTATGGATCAAACAAATAGCTTGGTAGACTACGACATCAAAGTAGCAGATCGCCCAATCATGTGTGATAACACCTCAACAATCTCTATCACATACAATCCCGTGATGCACTCCAAGACAAAGCATATCGATGTTCGATATCACTTTCTAAGGGACAATGTAGAAAAGAGAAACATTAGCATGAAGTATATTTCAACTGACCATCAACTGGCAGACATCTTCACCAAAGCTCTAGAAGCAGATATGTTTGCTTATCTAAGGGGAGAGCTTGGTATGCTTGACCCAATTGCTTAAATTTAATTTTAATTTAAAATTAATATTTCATTATAAAATTTTGAAATTTCAAAATTAAATTTTTAAGCAGCCTTGAAAATTTCTTTTAAGCAGACTTGAAAATTTCTCTTAAGCAGACTTATTACTTTTAAAAATAAAATCAAGAATTTATAAAGTCACTGGGAGAAAAATGTAAGCTTTCTAAACTTTAAGTTTTAGAGGGACGTTTATGAAAATTGTGAGGGACTGATTTCAAATTTGGTTGAGTTAATTTATGAAAAGGTATTTTCTTCTCTTTCCTAAAAGCCGTCATTCATTAAGTCTTGTCATCAAAAGGCGCTCGACTTAATGACATTTCACAAGTCTCTATGACGACGGCACGCCCTTTCACTTATAAACCCTCAACCGCCAAAAATTCTCATTTCACAAAACTGCTCTTGCTATTCTCTCTCTCTAAAGCTTTCTTCTCTCTAAGAATTTCTGCTTCCTTCGCCCTGTTCGTTAGTCGATTCTGCAGATTCACTTCCTTTTCATCTTCTTCTTCTGCAAATCTTCGACAATGGTAAGAAATTTCTAACCCTAGCTCAAGATTTCACAAAGTGTAAGCACAAATTTACACACTTTCGTCCTATAATTACACCATTATTGACTGCTCATGTGACTCTTGCTCTATAACTCTTAGAACTTCAAAATTTACCGCTTCATTATCGGTATTATCTACACTTATTATTGCTCATATACCGCCGATTTCAGTATTCCGAGTAATATTCACCTGTATATGACATCTCATGAGTTGTCTAGAAATTTCTAGGGCTTAATGCTACACTTTGTTCATATTTCGAGTTCTTGAAGTTTTTGCCCTAATTTGTTTGTCGAAATTCTTTAGGCCGAACTTCTTCTCAGATCTGTTGTTCCCGAACAAAGCTCGTAGTTCCGCCTCTTGAGATTCCAAACCGCCTCCACCATGTATCATCCGGGAATGTGCATCGATGAACCATCTGCTCGTGCTTATGCTGGGGTCAAAATTGTGGATGACTGAACCAGCCTGGGATCTGCCACTGCTCATGCCGAGGATGCCGATTACAAAGAACCTTCTGGTCAAGAGTTCTTCCGTAAGGCTATCATAAATGACTCAACTTCTATCTCACTGTTGTCCGGTCAGCCTCGCCACCATCTCGCTGTGATCGCCAAGACTATTGGCGTGGAATTTGACTGACCGACTCTCTCCTCGATGAAAAGGCCACCGCTGGTCTTATATGCGTGAGAAAACACTCCAAGGGAGGCTCGCCGCTAAATGAAGAGGACCTTGTTCGAAGATGATGTCTACTTCATCAGCCATCTATTCGACAAGAGTCTGATTTTCAAGAATGGCACCCATGACATCATGACTTCAGACCAGCTGGAATACACGTCCGCAGTCATTCTCAATATTCGACTCAACTGGCTCGATCCTTTGAGCTGATGCCGTCGCAGCTTAAGGTCTTCTTCTCTCAAACAAACGGCTATTCGTCCGATCGATCACCGCTTTCTCCGCCGAACGGTCCAAGCATTTGTAAATTTTGAAATAAAGAAAGTTCGAAGTCCATCCAATTCACCAAAGACCTTCATCATCAATTACCACAAGCTGAAGAATGAGAAGCGAGCTCAACAAAGTCTTCCACCTCTGGTCATTGTCCATGCCATGAACCCCCTCCACTGAAAGTTATCAAAATCAATCCAGAAACAACCGTGGATGCATTTCTGGCCAAGCACTGAGCAAGAAGCTCTCTAAGGAAGCCGAAGTCATGCCGCTCAAGCAAAGCTGTGACTCAAGCCCCTCAACGATCTCAAAGAAGAAGAAGACTTCTTCTGTTGAGGAGGAGCCGGCCTCCAAAAATAGGAAAGTTGTTTCCTCTTCAAGCACTGATGCTTCTAATCCTGCTGGCCCCCAACTTAAAAAGAAAAAGAAGACCGCTGCTCCTTCTGCTCCCACTCCCGTGCCTCAAGACGCCGATCCCGATGCCGCTCCCTCCGCCTCGCAAGCGCAAAAACCAAACGCATTGAACCCTCCGAACCTTTCATCCCTTTCATCCCACCTTCTTCTCCTATATCCTCTTCCTCCCCTCCACTCACTTCTTCAATGCCTCGCTGCCATTGGGAGGAGCCACCATCATACCGGGCCGCTACCTCTTCTTCCTCTCCTACTTCCTCTTCAACCCCTGCTGTTGTTGAGGAGGAGCCTTCTTCCCCTGCTCCGAAAAAGAAGAAACGCGGACTTCGTAAGAAGTCTGTGGCTCCAACACCATCTTCTCCACCCTCTCAACCTATAGACAATATCCCTTCTCCGCCATCCTCTCTCGACCCTATCTCCAACATTCACCCATCCTCTCTAGCCATCGCATCGCAGCTCACACACTCTTCTCCCTCTACCTCCCTCATTCCTTCTATGCCCGAACATCTCTCTCCTCTTGCCCTCTCACATCTCTACTCTTCTTTACCAAACCGCCTTTCTACCGTAAATCTTCCCTCCTATCTCTCAATACATCACTCCGCTCTCCATCTCTTCCGACCTATACCAAATTCTCTCTTTCCTTCCATCTCTTCTCGCCACCCATTCCTTTCTATTTGACTTCTTCTATTTCGGACCTTCTCTATCCTTCTACTTCCCTCCTAACTTCATTCTTCTACCGACTATCCTTTTCCCTCCTACCTCTTAGTTTTCACTTTTTCCTCTTCTACTTCTTTCTTTCTCTCGTTAGTCCGGCCACCGACATTGAAATTGATTCCAAACCTTCTTCCCTCCACTGCAAACTCGCCGATAACCACCCCCGCTTCTTCATCTTCTTCTCCTTCACCTCGCTCCTAACCCTTCGCATCCTATATATCTCCGTTAACCTCAACCCTTTCTCCCTTCCAAATAACTCTACTCCGATGCCCTTCCGGATCTTCTTCGAGCCAACAATGACCAATTTGCCACTCAACAAAGACGGCCTTCCTCTATGGCCCAAAGATCGAAGTGCTTGCCTATGGCCTCAACGCTACTCATGCCACCATCTTTGACATAGCAAGATTGTTGATCAATCGGTGAACGACATCGCTCAAGCTTTCACTACTCACGTGTTCCTCGGTTCAAGATCAACAGTTGCTCGATAGCATGTCGCACTCCCAACAGATAAGCATTCGTGTCTCTTCGATGAGCTCAAGACCGGAATGGCACGAGCAATTATTCGTAGACGGAGGTTCGATTTCACCGATCTTCGCCTCGTCGAGCAAGCCGATTTATACGCTGGCGAACAGCGTAGGGTTGGTGCCATCAGGAGGAGAGAGCTACTCACTTCTTGAATCAAGCCCCAATCAAGAAGTAACCGACCGAGAATGCTCGAATGACGTAATCGAGTCCGGGTTGGAGACTACTTAGAACGAAGACGCCTCACCAATCTATTCGAACTGCGGTATTTAGTTCTCAGATCTTTGTTTTTAAACTATGTTGTTTGACAAAACACGTTGTTTAAACAGCTTGTTTAATCACAGATGACTTCAGTTTCCTTCAAAGTTTAAATTGTTTTATCTCGCTTTTATTTAGTTCATTTAAACTTTGCGTTTAAATCTTTACATGTTGCATGTGTACTTATCTCATAGATTTAAACACTACTCTACTCAGTACTTAATTTTAATGTTTTACTCTTGTAAGTACTTAGTCTAGTAGCTATCTCTCTAAGGCTTCTGCTCTGAGAGACATGTCTGCTCTTAATAAAAATCTTTAAGACATGTTATTATCTCGGTGCATGATTCAAAGTCGCTAGTAGTCGAGATGATGACATCAACCAAATAGGAGGAGATTGTTGATTCCTAATTCTAGATTTGGTTGAGTCATCCTCCGATTCTATTGTAATGGCTAAAAGGTCTGCAGATTAGTGTGGCAACTGTCTTAGAATCAATGTGTTTAGAACTGCTTAAGTGTTAGTCTAGCGCGGTTTTGGCAAAGCTTCTAAAGAAATTGAAGGACCAGACTTTGAAGTCTGCTCAAAGACCGAAAAATCAAATTTGGCCAAATCACAAAATATGACACGTGTGCACCTATTTAGATATTTTTGAAAATATCTAGTCATTATGTCTTCATCGGATTTCATTTTCAAGAAGTCAACTCTTCATGATGACAATTGTCTGCTGTCTCTCGAAACCGGATCAAGACATTACCCGCTTTTGGCTAAGAAGACTTTCCAAGCCGCAGAGCTCCGCAATCTCAAACTTTACTCAAATTGGGAATGTCCTCTCTCGCATACCGCATCTCGATGACTGGGTTACATCTTCCAAAGCGCCGAATTGCATTCAATGCAAAGAACGTTGGACACGATTCACTGCCTCACTCCAACGGTCCAAAGATCTCTTCCTGTATTTATTCAAGTTTTGAAGATCCAAGAAACAACTCTTGCGCATTAAACTCTCAAGCTTCATCTTCAACACTCAAGCATTCAAGAGATCAAAGGACAAGGACTAACACTTCACCAAACTTTCTGAAGCTGCAGATCGCCATCTTAAATTCGCTTTCGGCTTCATTTAGTTTGTCTTTAAATCGTTCTTTAATTCGCGTGAAGAGAACAATTAATCATTGATTGTTTCTCTCACCTTTTATACACTTGGTTAAAAACTCATTTTGTACACGATCCATTAGAGATCTAAATCATAAACCTAGTGGATAAACAAGTGCACTTTTAAAATCCAAAGCTAACCACTTTGGTAGTGGATGTAGTACTATTCACAGTACGAACCACTTCAAATTCCCGTGTCGTTCGAACTGCTTCTTATTACTCTTATTAAGTCGCTTGTGCTTAATTGTTCCAGATTCTGCACTACCTAAACAGCACTCTTGATATTTCAGAATTTACTTTGTTTCCGCTGCCTAAACACTTCTATTTAAACTTCTCAAGAAATCATTAAGAAGTGTTTACGAAAAGTTTTTTTTAAAAAAACATAACTAGGCTATTCAACCCCCCCCCCCCTTCTAGCCTAGATTGAGCCTATTTTGGGACCAACAAATGTGAGATTGATTATTTTACTTATATCAAACTACAGAATTTATTATGCTGCACATGTGTCCCCACGAATCGGGATAAGAAGATTCCTAATCTAATCTAAACTGTTTTTATCTCATATATAAATATCATCTAAACTGTTTTTATCTTAACCTAATCTAACCGTTTCCTATTCACGTTTTTCTTCCTAAATCTCATCTAAACTGTTTTTATCTTAACCTAATCTAACTGTTTTCTATTCACGTTTTTCTTCCTACGTTTTTATTTCAATCGGCTTTCTTTCATCCTTTTCAGGCTTAGTTTTTTTTTTTGGTTCTCTTTTTAAACTTTGTACTCCTTCTTTCTTCTTTTTTCCTTCATGTAAAATGGGCTATTAAATCTATTTGATGAAATAGTTATATTCTAGCTTTATATATATATTAATTATTATATTGATTTATTTGAATACTAATACTATCTTATACTGACATCGTCTCATACTGATGCCGTGTCATAGGTACGGACACAGAATCTAGTTCCTATATATTGAAAGTAAGAAGAAAAGATAAAATTTCAAAAGACACAAGGGTCAAACCCAAAAGTTCAGGAACGTATTTTGATTAATTAGTACAAAAGGGAATTCCCCGGGGTTGGAAATGAGTCGAGCTACCTTAGCAGACAATTTGAGTGCCATTTACAAGTTCTAGCAAAGTTTCTCCTTTTTCATGTCTATCAATATTTGCCAACTTTGAAGAAAACGAGATTGCATCTGGTGGGAGCTGATTGGCAAGAGTCTCCAAAAGGATCCTCCTCTCAACAGCACGGACCTCTTGACCGGACAAAGAGAACACTTTCTTGTGAAAACTAAGGCTCCGTTTGTTTCACGGAAAATCATTTCCAGAAAATGATTTCTGGAAAATGATTTTCGGAAAATCAAAAGATTTCATTTTCAGGTGTTTGGTAAATCTTTTGAAAATATGTCGAAAACATTTACGGGTGTTTAGAACATACTTAAAATGTAATGTAACAACAATATATAAATAAATACAAAAATAAAAATAGAAAATAAACAATGTTTAGGATGTCCCTAGAAAATCAATAAGGACCATATTTTTTTAATAAGGCCCATCTTTTTTTTAATATCACAAGTACAAATAATTTTTTTGATAATTGATAAGAAAAAAACGTTTTAAAATAGAAAATAGACAATGTTTAGGATGTCTTTAGAAAATGTTACGGAAAACTATATATGACAAAAAACAAAAAAAATTATTCTAATATTAATGCACATATTGAATATAAAATAGTGTTGAACTTTAAGTAATTTTTCTTTAGTAACTCTCAATTAATCATTAGTGGTGTCAAATCAATGTCTATCTTTTTTCAATCTCACAATTACAAATAATTTTTTTGATAATTGATATGAAAAAAATGTTTTAAAATATAAAAATTGACAATGGTTAGTATGTTCCTAAATAATATAGGTGACATTAATTTTAGAACGTAGTAAGCATTTATTAAAATTATAATTTATAAATAGTATGCACAAACTTCATTTATATTTTTAAACAATTTATTTGTTGATTGAAATATTGTGTGTGTAAGTAAATATGTGTAATTGTGAAAGGAGGCGGAGGATGCCCGAACATTTGGAAAATGACTTACGGAAAATGAATCCGTAAGTCATTTTCCGGAAAATAAGCCTTTATTTTCCGTTGATTCGGAAAACCTTTTACGTTGACTGCATTTTCCTAAGGTTACCAAACACCAGAAAATGAGGAAAACGTTTTCCAGAAGTCATTTTCCGTGAAACAAACGGAGCCTAGTTTCTCAGGAACGACTGGATAGCGAGTAAAATTACTGCCTTTCGTATTCATAAAGGCTATGACGTACTTTCGCCCCAAAATTGTACCTAAAAGATATGTTTAAAAAATAGATAAATTCATTTAAAAAATATGTTTTAAAAGATGTACCGATTTATAATTTATCTTTTTTTAAAATTAGCCCAAGGCCACTGGTATGGACCGACCTTCATAGGCGTAGGTCGTCCAGGAAGTCCATATGTCTCTCTTACGACAAGTTCGATGATAAGGATCAAAATTAAATTTTGATACAAATATAAGAGTATTAGGCTCTTTAATGGTTAAAGTAAAAGATATCAAAATTAGGTGTGGTATTAGGGAAAGTATCAAATTTGATACCTCTCCTAATACCACACCTAATTTTACTACCCTTTATTTTGACCATATATTTATGTCATAATATGTATTGGTAAATTATTATATATTAATATTTTATTTTTATTTTTATATTATGATATATATTGGGTATATTTTTTAAAAAATTATTATTATATCAAAATTTGATACATATAATTGGAGATAATTATTTAATACTCATGTATCAAAATTTAGTTTTTGATACCTATAAACCACCATTAAACTTGCCCAAAAGAAAAATTAAGATTTTGTGTTCATTAATGGAGGAGGATAGTTTGATAATATAATTTAAGTGAATACGAATACGACGTTTAGTGCGTTGAAGGACGTAAGTGCTTTGACCGTTGAAAACTTTTGTTTACCACATGCAATTTTTAAGTTACATGTGATGTTTATTCAGGAATCAATGCGCGCACACACAAAGAGGAAGAAAAACAAAGAGATAACAAATACACAAACTCAAAGGTATAATTTATTTACATACATACATATATATATATATATATAATCTTGTAGATATATTAATAATGGAGAAAATCTAACAGCAGAAACTTAAATTGGGGCAGCTAATTGGACTCAGGAAGGATAACTTATATCTACAAAATATCAAACACCCCCCAAAATCATCTTCCTGAGGAATGGGAAGGTGGAGAAAACCACATCTTTTATCTTCTATATCCATGTAAATTCACTTGATGAAACCAAAAAAAGAGAATTAAAAAGATTGAAAAATCAAAAAATGCTTTATATTCACAATCAAAAGCCTTCCACACTGGACCTTCGAACAGCTGAAGACGACGTTGACCTACGGGTTTCCTGTCGTTCAGTTCCATCCAAAGAAAGATTAGAGGAACAATTTCGAGGCGGAAGGGCCAACGGTAGTGCGTGAGGCCTCGTTGGTGGAGGTGGCGACAAACTCAATTTCGGGGCAGGATATATGATCCCATTTAGGCTTAGTGATTTCGACATGTGTTTTCCACTAATTACCCCTGGCTCTTGCAAAGGAAATAGACAAGGGAATTTCATGTCTTGTATGATTTTAAGATGCTCCACAATGGTTCTCATGGTGGGCCTTCCCGATGGATCCTTCTGAAGACATCTTTGTGCTATATCGGCCACCGTGCGGGCTGCTTTGGTGGGGAATCGGCCTTTTAGCTGAGGGTCCATTATTAGTGACAACCTACAATCGTCTGCTAGGAAAGGCCGACTCCACTTGATTAAGTTCCTCTCTTCTTTAGGATGGCGGCTGTCAAGATTCCTCCTGCCAGTAAGCAATTCAAGAAGCACAATGCCGAAACTCCAAACGTTGCTCTTGGGGGTGAGCAAACCTCTCTCCAACGTTTCTGCTGAAAGATTCGCCAATGCCTGCATAAATGAATGAACTTATAGGTGAGTAAACTTATACAAGGTAACATCTTTTGACTACGATGGAGAGGGCAATGATTGTAGTAACTGAAATCACTTACAACTGAGCTACTGGAGATGTCTGTCTCTGGAATGTGGCTGATGCAACCATATCCTGATAGCTTTGCACTAAAATCTTTGTCAATCTGTATATTACCAGTCGAAAATTCATGGAACATTGCCTGTGAAAAAAGAAATCGATCAGCAAACAGGCAGAAATTTGTCTAGTGCAAAAGTAGGAAACAGAAAATGGTGGTAGTAGATCTGAATCTCAGCTGACCTGGAAGGGCCCTTCCTCGTGTAAGAAAGTGAGACCCTGGGCAGCACACAAGGCGACTTTCATTCTAGCATTCCAATCAATAGGCGGACCATCTGTTCTCCCGTGCAGAAGCCGATCTAAGCTTCCATGGTACAGCCTCTCGTAAACTAACATTCTCTGTTCTGATCCCTCACGTGCATGGAAACCAAGTAACTTACAGAGGTGGGGATGCTGCAAGGATGCAAGAGTGTTCACCTCACTTACAAATTCCTTTAAACTCTGAAAGAAGACAAAGAAAATGGTGAAACTCTCGCACAGTGCAGAGTTGTTTAGCATCCAGAAACTAATATTTACAAGTGTCATAAAATTCAGTGCATGTATGTTGCACAACTGACATTCTACCATCAAACTTTCTGTGTGGAATTCAGATGATTGTGTCTTGCGAGTTTTTGTCCACCTAAGACTAAGGCAAGTCTCTTCCCAGCTTTGGTGGGGGCCATGACAATAGGGAAAATTGATAAGCCACATAAATTAATTGAATACTTGGACAATTACCTGGTTTGTAGGATGAAGGCGAGTAACGGTGGCTTCAAGGTTTTTCAAACTAGAAGCATCATCCCCAAAGGATGCTCTATATATCAGAGAAGAAAGACCTTCGGATACACATCGCTCGGGAGAGAAATTATGACAGGCAGCTGCAAGTTCATCATACGAGTAGTTCCTGAGACTTCCAGTTGGGGGCAACGAAGGAGGGAGAGTCGTAGGCAATGGCAGTGGCCCCGACGCATTAAGAGGGCCACTACCGCTCCCTATTTTAAAGCTCGGCACAGTCTTCAAGTTGGCAGTATGAGGCGATGGAAGGGGAAGAGGCTGAGGATTCGGTGGTTGGTGTTGGATCATTGACCCAACACGGATCTTGGAGTCCTCGTGTTCCTCACATTCAATCGATAGCGTATCTTGTTCTGCTGCATCCAATGTTGATGGGGCAGATAATGCCCGTGTCCTGCTGTTTGTCATTTTGTTACTTGGTTGAACCGGTTTCACTCTCGTCCTAAAACTCGGTGGTGCAGATTGAAGAGCTCGGGTTTGAATTTTTGGCTCGGGAAGTGCAGTAGGTGTATGATCCTGAGGATTAATGCGTTTAAAATGAATGCTCTGCTCTGATTTTTTCTTCTTACTCTTCAAAACCATGAAACATCCCATTGTTATATTCAAGATTTAGTACCTCAACAGGTATATATTATATGTTCCTGAAAATTAAACATTAGAAAGAATAACATATTAGTCCATATGAATTCTGAAAATATGGACAACCCTAATATTTTCAGTGCAATAATATACTCGGAAGACAAGTATTTTTACCCCTCTAATTTCAGTATAATCCTGCTCAAAGAAAAACAATAGAAACAAAACTACATCCACAAAAATTACAGCTTAATTTCAATTAACAATGCCGGTTCAATGTTTCATAAAATTAAAATATTCATTGGAAGGGGCACTTTCTGGGTATATCAAAGAACCTATATGATGCAGAGGTGTTGATGAAATTCACAAACACACACACACACAAATATATCCACCTAGATTCAGAACTTTAAAGAAGCACGAACACATAGGAAAAACAGGTTTGGCCTAAAAAGCCATCCATATGGACTACCAAATCAACCTAGATCCATAAAGATTCAATTTTTTCAGAAACTAAAAAGGCGATTCATAAAGACAAAATGAAAACTCAATTAATCTACATGTACAATGTAATTGACAAATAAAAAAAATTATACTGTATTCTCGAAGTGCCCAGATTAAATTATGTCCATCTTTCAAGAAATAACTAGATAGAAAATACAAAAAAAGAGAGTCTCAAATACAATTATCAAGAACAAACCCAACTCCCAAATTACCCGTAAAAGTTAAAGAAAGATCTACGAGTAAAATTTTCTAACCCGAGAAGAAGACTCTGCTCCTTGAAGTGATCTTGATTAAGCTGCTGAGCTTGAATAAAAACTCGATCTTGCAGGTTTTGCAACTGATTAACCCACGAAAAACTATATATAATTTATCAAATCCGCATATAATTTGATAGGATTACGATAACAAGGAACCCTAAAAAGCAGGTCAAATTAATACAAATGGGGATAGAACAGTCTATAGATTTTCAAGAGAGAAAAAGGTTGGCAAAAATGAGAAGGAAGAGAGTAGTAGTACTAATTGGTAATACTATTAGATTAGAAAACAAAAAATGTGTGTTTTTGTTGCGTGCGTGTGTGTGTGTGCGCGCGCGCGCGTGTGTGTGAGGGTAGAGCCCAAGAAGCAGTAGTCAAACCAACCAAAAACTTTAACAGTAGTTTTCAATTTAAGGAAAGGTGTCATTATTATTGTTATCTTTCCACACAAATCCAGTATAAATGGTTTCTCACCCTTTTTGGACATTTTTGCCCTTCTTTTCTACGAATACCAAAAAAAGAAATCTCCATTCTATAATTTTATAGATATTTCATTTCAATTTTGTAAAACTACCCAATTTTCCCTATACCTTGTATGCTACTGCATTTGTGTCCTTTTCATCAAGTCACATCATAAACGTATTACCAACTGTATCCGGTGGTAGCTCTTCCAAGTAACCCATCGGGTCCCCATGCAACCATTATGTACACACAAAATGTTGTTCTTTTATTGGAAAGTCACTTTTTCTAAGTGTAGTTTTATTTGTGTAAATGTGTTGTAAACCAGTTTGAAAATTTGTGTATGCAATTTGATGTGTTTTCAAGCATTTTTTTTCTTTGTGAAACCCCCATCTTTTCTAGCATTTCAAAAGGCCACATTTATTAAACTCATAAGGTCCAAAATGTTTCAACAATCTTAAAATTGTGTTTTATGATTTTGAAAAAATAAAAATACATATGTTAACTTTTCATTTAAAAGCACTCCGCTTAACTCAAAAAGTCAAACTAGAACAATAAATAAGAAATAAAAGGAGTATATATTTACCAGAGGTTTAGATGGATTGAGTAGAGCCACGTATTTCTCAAGCTCAATCCTAGGTGGTCAAAAGATGAGTGTAATCAAGCCTATACGGGCTCGAGCCAAGACTTTGAGGATCTTAAATACTTGGCTCACCTGCCTAACTTGTGAGTCGAAGGTTTGAGTAATCTTGTCTCACTTTTCCCCAATCCAGCTAATTAAACTCCATTATTGTTGAGTAATTGAGCACTTGGTGCAAATGACAACAATACACCCCAGCTTAAGCCCAACTTATTCTATAAGCTAATCTAACCCAACATTATTTTCCACAAATTGCTTGTCCCCTAACTCCTTTTACTATGTTATGTGAGTTACTAGTCACTCAAAAGATTCGGGAAAAAAAAGAGCCCAACTTTCAATTCCTTTTAAACCCCAACAACCATACACACAAAAACACAATTATTTACGTATAATTCTTTGTAAATAAGTTGAAGCTAGGGAAACAATAAATACCAATTAGAAAACCATTCACTAAAATTGAGCAAAGATATGCAATTTTGAACTAAGGCTTCGAGCAAAGATTCTAAATCTCAATGGACTTAAAGCTTTGGAGAATCGAAGTAGTGGCCATTATTGTAGGGAGTTGAAGTTAGGGTTGAGAAGAAGGGAAAATTGGGAACAAGTTCAGGTCTTATAGACATAAATGTAGTAGTTAGACGAGACTAGTAGAGATGACGTGAGTCAAGCTCAAGCAGACTAGCGAACTTGATGAGTCAAGGAACAAAAATATTAGCTCAACTCACCAAATTTGATGAGCTTGAAAGTGAGATTCGAATTGGCTCATTTAACGATGTCAAGCTCAACTCGTATGCGTTGAGAACATCAACTTCTTGAGCTTATCTTTACTGTAATTTAAAATGTTTAATGGTAGTTATCACATTACCTAATGTAATCTATTACAGGCTTCAGACTGACGACATAAAACTATTTTATTGCAAACAATGCTTAACCCTGAAACCATTATCAATGTAAAATTTCATTTCATTGATGAAAGAAATGAATTATTAGCTCATTGCTCCACTTCCCTAGCTAAACTATTATTTGTCCTTACAAAGTTCATTTTAGGTCATTCATCCAAAAAGATCAGAATTTTCCATGAAAACATTGGTAAAACAAAAGGGGCACAAAAGAGCTCCATTGTCTGTTATTCCAAAACATTGATCTATAGTTAGAGGGGTGTTAATGATAAACGACAAATTAGAAAAGGGGATAGGAATTGAGAAAAATCAAGATGCCCACAAGGGCATTTTGGTAAATTGAAGATGACAATTACAAAAGAGTATGTATATTCAACGAAGAGGGGCCTCGAGTGAAGTGACAGCCCAGTCAAAGTTTTGAATTATTTAAATTATTGCAATAATATAGAAAAAGAAAACAAGAAATAGAAAAACATTTGGGGTTCCTGTATAGTCAAAGGGACAGATTAAAATGGGGGGTTTGACTTGGAATCATCGACGTCGGATTTGGGATCTACGGCTCTTACACGGCCCATTTAAAGCGACTGTATGGGTCCCATCTGACATCAACATTTGTCCTTAAAGGTATGTGGGCCCCAGCTTTATGGGCCTCATGGATTTCCTCCCGTACTCCACTTTATCTTACTAAAATTACTCCTCGTATTATTTCATTTTCCTTTTCTTTTTGTGTTTTAAATTTTGAATTTCAAACCAAAAAAAATATTTGTCCTATATACAACTACAAGGGTGCTAAACTTGTGCATACGAGATTAACTAGTGATGCCCGAGCGTTGTAGTACATGTGTATAAAATTATATATTAAATTAAAATTAAATAATATATAATTAATTTTTTTAATATTAACAAAAAAAACAATAAAATTAAATATAGAAAATCCTATAAATTTGAAAAATATAATATAAATTTTGGAATACTTTTTATATACAATAATTTTCGTTCAATATGTACGACTATTGCAACTATAAATATCAAATAGTAACTCTAGACAAAGTTACATATAATTTATAATAAGCAAAAACATGTTTTCAAATTGAATCTTATATTAGACAATGATTTAAAAATAATATCAATAGTCTTTAGGTTTAAAAATGTTTTACCTCTGGAGAAAAAAATCAATTTATAGAATAAAAATATTAAGAATTTCAATTCAATTCAAATTCTAATATTTTTTCTGGATATTAACAATAAAATTTACATTGAAGCCCGCGATTCCAATTCTAAACAATAGAATTGAGCTTCACTTTCTCTCATTCTCTACTCTGGAGTCTTAATAAAATTTAAATTCACTTATGTGTTTTCCGTATTAAAAAATGATATTAAAATATATGCAAATAAATATACATAAATAAAAGTTACATTAATGTTTAAAAAATTGATAGCGCATATAATATCAGACAAAGGGAAAATTGTTTGTGATATACTAACATGTTTTGTTATAAAACCTTAAAAACTATGCTTTTCAAAATTAGTAATTTTTACAAAATAATTCAAGTATTATGGTTCAATTTAAAAATCAGACATAAAGAAAAAATAATTAAAATAGTATATAACCAAGTAAAATAAAATGTAGGAGATGGGTCAAGGAAAATGAACCAAAAATTCAAACGATTGATGGATAGACATCGGAAAATTTGGTTTAAATCGTGCTATGGATAACTTTTGGACTTCGATCCGGTAAACACTCATAAAACCACGTTGTTTTAGTTGATGTATATAAACGAAAAGAAAACAATTTTACCCTAGTTTCACCACACATTGCAAAAAAAAATTATGCATTTTTTGCAGCGATGACGAACCTCAAGGTTACCACCTAAAGAAAGTCGGCAACGGAAGCTATACCACCGACTTACCGAAAACTTGTTAGTATGTTCATATTTCCAAAAATATTTAAAAACAACTTTGTTTAACTTCAAAACTCGTTTATTAATTTTAATTCGTAATTTAGTTCAACTATCAAACAAATTTGATCTGAATGTTGATTAATTTCATCATCAGCACTTTATATATATATATATATATATATATATATATATATATATATATATAAATTTTTTAACATGTATAAGTAACTAAAAAATCAAAAATTATCGGATTTCTATTTTTTTTTACATGTAGCTAGCTGTCTCAAAAAATTGATCCTATCTCGATTTATAGATTTTTTTTACAATAATAACTTTAGTTATGATGAAATAAAGAAAAATTGTCAGATCTTGGTATTATTATTAATTAATTATCCGTAAATTAGTTTTACTTCAAAGTGTGTGTATATGATTTAGTTTCAAAATCGTTGTTTTATTTCATATTTATTTTTCCTAACCTAGATATTGATACAAAGAAATTGACAAAAAAAATTTGGTTTTGTTATTTCTCATGTTTCTACTATGCATATTTTCCTTAATATACTAAATAAGAATGTGAAGAGGTTTTGGAATCATTTATCCAATCAACCATAATAATGACATTTTATATTTTCAATTTCCAATGTAAAAAAGGGGGCTTATATATAAATTAGAAGTGTTTTTAAATTTGAAATCACTTTTGGGGGGAACTTTCCAAATCTTGCTCCTCTCATTTTATATATGTATAGATGCTACGACGCAACTGTATAATACACGATTCAATAATGATATGAATAAAACAATAATAATAATCATATAACCGACTAATTATATGAAAAAACACGAGTTCAATATGCGTATAAAACAAATTATAGAAAATTATCTTAATAGAAACAATAACTTTTTTAACATATCTTTAAATTGATATCAAAGTGACATGTCCTTGATCAAAACAATTTACTTTGTACAATAAAAATTGAAGTTAATCATATAAAATTAAACTCAAAGCACTTGTGTGTTCCACGAAGCCTATATTCATATTAATACAATAGTTAAAACTTTAGTGCTAATAAAATACACAAATGATTGCAACATAAAGATTATGAGTTCGATGTGTAGAATTGAATATCATAATTTTGTAATATTAAAATTAAGATTATTTTGTTTGGCTCTCATGTATAGTTCAATTAAATATCTAAACGTATAAGCAAATTAATAGAAATAAAAAAATTAATGAAAATCAATATTCTTTAGGTTTAAAAATGTTTTACATTTGGAGAAAAAAAATCAACTTATAGATTAAAAATATTAAGAATTTCAGTTCAATTCAAATTCTAATATTTTTTCTTGATATAAACAATAAAATTTACATTGAAACCCACAATTCCAATTCTAAACAATGGAATTGAGGTTCACTTTCTCTCATTCTCTATTCTGGAGTCTCAACAAAATTTAAATTCACTTATATGTTTTTCATATTAAAAAATGATATTAAAATATATATAAATTAAATTTTCATTAATGTTAAAAAAATTGATAGTGCATATAATATCAGACAAAGAGCAAATTATTTGTGATATACTAACATGTTTTGTCATAAAACCTTAAAAACTACACTTTTCAAAATTGGTAATTTTTACAAAATAATTCAAGTATTATGGTTCAATTTAAAATTCAGACATAAAGAAAAAATAATTAAAATAGTATATACCGAAGGAAAATAAAATGTAGGAGATAGGTCAAGAAAATGAACAAAAAATTCAAACGATCGATGAATAGACATCGGAAAATTTGGTTTAAACCGTGCTATGGATAACTTTTGGATCGCGACCATGGTAACACTCATAAAACCACATTGTTTTAGTTGATGTATATAAATGAAAAAAAAACACATTTACCCTAGTTTCACCACACATTGGAAAAAAAAATATTTTTTGCAGCGATGGCGAACCTCAAGGTTACCACCTAAAGAAAGTCCGACAACGGAAGCTATGACCACCGACTTACCGAAAACTTGTTGGTATGTTCATGTTTCCAAAAATATTTCAAAAACCCTGTTTAACATCAAAACTCGTTTATTAATTTTAATTCGTGATTTAGTTCAACTAACAAACCAATTCGATCTGAATGTTGATTAATTTCATCATCAGCACTTTTTTTATCTGAATTCTTTAACATGTATAAGTAACTAAAAAAATCAGAAATTATCGGATTTCTATTTTTTGTACATGTAGCTAGTTGTCTCAAAAAATTGGTCCTATCTCGATTTATAGATTTTTTTTACAATAATAACTTTGATTATGATGAAATATAAAAAAATTGTTAGCACTTGGTATTATTATTAATTGATTGTCTGTGAATTAGTTTTACTTCAGAGTGTGTGCATATGCTTTAGTTTTAAAATCGTTGTTTTATTCCATATTTATTTTTCCTAGCCTAGATATTGATGCAAAGAAATTGACAAAAAAAACATAGTTTTGTTATCTCTCATGTTTCCACTATGCATATTTTTCTTAATATACTAAATAAGAATGTGAAGAGGTTTTGGAATCATTTATCCAATCAATCATAATAATGACATTTTATATTTTCAATTTCCAATGTAAAAAGGGGCTTATATATAAATTAGAAGTGTTTCTAAATTTGGAAAGTTAATTTTTGCGGGAACTTTCCAAATCTTGCTCCTCTCCTTTTATATATGTATAGATGTTTCTACTATGCATATTTTTCTTAATATACTAAATAAGAATGTGAAGAGGTTTTGGAATCATTTATCCAATCAATCATAATAATGACATTTTATATTTTCAATTTTCAATGTAAAAAGTGGCTTATATATAAATTATAAGTGTTTTTAAATTTGAAAAGTCACTTTTGGCTGGAACTTTCCAAATCTTGTCCCTCTCCTTTTATATATGTATAGATGATGATTCTTCAAAATAACAAGGGTTCTTATTAGATGCTTATCTATTTATATCCGTATCCATATCTACTATAAAAGTGTGAGTTGTCTCTTACAAATTAATATATATAAAAAAATCAATCTTTCATCCAATAAACAATCCACCATTTATTTAAAAACAAACAAGTAAATTTATCATGATAAAAGTTAATGTTTGTACAAAAATAACCATAAATTTAATAAATCATTCACCATTGAATAATGTCAAATAAGTAAATTTGTTATGAGCTAATCAATTATATAAATAATTACAAAAATAACCCTAAATTTAACCTCTTTTTAACCTTTAAAGCAGTTTCTTTTCATTGTAAATGGTCCAGTAAATTCCAATGCTGAATTGAATGTTCTTTTCATTCAAACCCTGTTGGAATCTCATTCTCATTACCATTCCATTCAAATTATTTTCATTTTTCTCACCCAAATTCCCAATCTCCCCGTCAACAAAATCTCCCAACGTCCCCCAAGCGCACATCCATTAAGAGTGAGGTGAATTATACAAGTCAAATTGTAAAGAATAACAAATTTTATGACTACAACCAGGATTTAGGATTTCATCCATCCGAACTAAAGAGTCACACTTTGCATTTTAGTTTGTTACAAATTTAGGCATCGTAATGCAAAATCCCCATCCAAATTTTTAGCTTTTCCCTCCAATTTTCCCACCAACCAATTTTGAATTATTTTGGTGTACATCTCTTTTAAATCATTAAAGTGTTTCTCATCTTTTCAATGTGTGACAAAAACTATCATTAATTATGCATCTCTTTTTAACATTTAAAGATGGGTTGGTCTGCTTGTTGGTGCCATCTTCTTTTTCCAATTTTGGATTGTAATTGCTTGCAATGGCCCCCTTGTTTTGATGACGTTAAAAACAACCCAGATTTTGCTGACTTCATGACACATTGACACTTCAACTAACGGAGTTAGGGCCAGAGACTATCGGTGTTCAAAATTTACATTCTTTGGTCTGTGACGTGCATTTGTGTTGTACAATGACTGCTAATAGATTTTCTTAAAGTTTGGGACTAATGGTGTAATTTTCCCTTAAATATAATGTAAATTTTATTTTTGGGACATTTTTTAACTTTAAAGTTAATTATGAGATTTTTAAAATTGTTTTTGGATTATTGAAACAATTATTCATTAATTTTTATTACAAACATATCTTAAATATCAAATGGTTAACTAAATGATAGAATTACAACTAAATCCTAACTTTGTACCTAAGCAAAATGACCAAAATAATCCTCATGTGACATAAAAATATCATTTTCCATTAATATTATTAACTCTCATGGGTGTGAAGGGGGCAAAGTGGGACGTATAGCAAAATTGTGTATGAAAGTATGACACTTAATTTGTAGGTTAGGTGTAAGGTGACATTTAAGTAAATATTTTCGGATGCGAATCGTATTTTGGCCTCATAAAAATTAGGCCAAAAAAGTAAATATCTCATCAAAGTTTCTATCAAATCTCACTTTAGTTTTTTTTATGATTAATTTAATTCATAGGGAAAATACACACACATGTATGTATGTATGTATTTACATATATAAAAATATATAAAACTTTATTATGTCTCGTGAAAAATATTCTTTAAAATTTCATAAAGGACAATTTTCAGAAATAATATAGTTTTTCATATATAAGAACAATAATTAAAAGTAAACAAAAAAATAAAGACAAAACACTTTGCAAAAAACATTAAGAACACGTGCAACGCACGTGTACCTAACTAGTATAAGCAAAAAGGTAAACAAAGAGCTAAAGAAGATCCCCAGCTTATGAAAAAAATTCACACCAAAACGACGTAGCTTAGCACATTTGTTACTCAAACCACATTCGTTTTGGCCCAAACCCGGCACTCCTGCCCACTTTGTACCACCCTCTTTCCGCATGTCAACATTATAGTGGATCAAATATATTTTTCGTCATCGTTTTTCTCACCAATTTTAAGTCATAAAAATATTTTTTAATTTTTTTTGAATTAAAGTACACATTTTTACCTATAAATATAGATTTGGTTTGTTTTATTTGGATATCAAAAAAAATTTCTATAATTTTTTGAAGTTTCTAGCTATTTTATTTGTTGATATAAGTTAAATATTAAATTAATAGAGATAAAGATAGTGAAGTATGTAAAAGTGTTGGAGTTTGTTCATTGTTGAAAGGGTATTTTTGTTTGGGAGCTTAATGTCATTTTTGTAATAAAATTGAAAAAAATGGAGCTTAAGTTCCCCAAGTTGGGGAGCTTTGTTGTACATGCTCTAAGTTTTTAGACTCCTACGTTCCTACTTTACTTTGAGAAGAGAAATATAGAGAGTTCGGTTAGAGGATTAGAGCTGTCAAAATGGGTTAGATATGCTGGATTAATTTGTCCCGTCACCTAAGAAAGATGGATTGGGTTCGAAAAATATAAACTCATTAGGAGGTGGGTCAAACAGGTTGAGGCCGCGTGGGTTGCGGGTTGAGGCGGAGCTGGGCTGGTTGGCCCGCCAAGTTGTAGATAATAAAAGATCATTAAATGTTTGATAGTTATAAGCTAAAATATTCTCTCTCAAAGGGTGAAATTATTTGTGAAATCTTAAGGATTAATTGCGAGTCAGTCCCCTTTCTTGAAATTGTAACCACTCCAATTCCCTCACTTTTTTTTCCAACCGCATAAGTCTACTTTTTTTATCCCAATATTGTTCTTTTTCTTCTTCAGATCCAACTAAGCCTCATTCTCTCTCTCTCTCTCTCTCTCTCCTTCTTCATCGCACATCTTTCCCCATTTCAGATCTGGCCTAAAAGGCCTACCAAAAGTCTCAATCACACATCTTTCCAAGGAAAGATAAGCGGATTATAAACAGAGCCACCAAATTCTTTTCCAGTAATTTGAAGATCCGCACCTACTAGTTATTCCAGTAAAGGCGTCGAAAGCGCCATTACTTACGAAAATCCACCTTGAAGTCTTTAATAGCCTACTTCAATCCTTTCCCTTTGTACGATTCCCCTATTCATTAGTCTCGCTATGAATTTCCAGAGATTAAAAACGTCTTCTGTTTATGAAATTTCTTCCGCATGAATAGAGCTATCAAAATTGAGCCTGGCCCACCCAGCCCAGCTGACTTTTATTGGCTTGGGATTGAAATTTCAAGCCCCAAAAAAATCGAGCCTTTTTGGCCCAGCCCGCGGACTGTATTTAGCCTAGACCCTGAAAGCTCGACTGACCCGATCACATATGACAAGTCAAACGTAATTTATAGAAAAAGAAGAAGAGATATTAGACAATTAAAAACAAATACCTAAACGTAAAAAAGAAACCCTATCGCTAATTCGCTATCCGATGCGTGCTGTTGCTTCTTATCAACGACGGCTATCTCCCGACTCCCATTTTCCCGTTCCAAACTTCCAGTCTTCCAGATTTGAGATTTCCCGTCCCCAGTTGGCCAGTTCTACTACGGTCTAGGGTATTCCTCTTCCTCCTTCAGGCTTCAACACTCGATTTTCGATGTCTCTGTTCTCGCCAGAGTCTAGACCCAATCACCTTCGCCGCCGCTACTGTAAGTTCCATAGAGGCTCAGAAATAGGTTAGAGAGGGGGGTGAATAGCCCTTTTAAAACTGTAAGTGTTATTTTGAAAACTCCAAAACTGGCAGCGGAAAAAGTAAGTTTATTAGGAGGTAGAAATTCAATCTTCATGTTGATACACAAAACTATTCTTTGTTAGCTTGCTGATAAAGGTTCAAGTAAGAAAGTGTTTTTCAAATATCACAAAGCTGCTTGTAAGAATAAACTAGGTGGAACCAACACACTTTGTGAGTAGATGCAATACCAAAAATAGTTAAGTAGGAAGACGGGTATTTGAAGTGGTTCACACCATAAATAGTGCTACGTTCACTACCAAGATGGTCAACTTTGGATTTTAAAGTTGTGCACTATTTTGTCCATCAATTACAAGTATAAAAGTCTACACTATTGTCAAGTTTTCACAGATGAAAACTTGAGTGCAATAGGAACCTTGACCGCTGATGGATCGTGTACAAAAACTGTTTTGACAAAGTGTTTGTAAAAGAAGAAGGAATTGTAAATAAGAACAATTTTCTTCTCTTGGGTGCAATCAATGAGGCTTTCAAAATAATAAGAGTTTCGAAAGCCACTAATCGATTACTTACAGTAGCTATAGGTAAATGTGATCAAACTCAAAACAAAGAATACAATAGAGTGTAAGCTTGTTTGTTATTGAGTAAGATCGATGTTGATGTTCTAGCTCTTCAAAGGAATCTGTCTCTCTTTGTATGTAGCATTATGATCGATCAGTCCTCTCTCTCATCCACTCCACCACTTTTCTTGAAGTCTCCAAGGCTTTATATAATAAGTCTTCAAATTGTAGCCGTTGGATTTTGTCTTTGTGGATACACTTGTAGGCAACAATGCATTAAATGCATAGAGTTATTTTGAGCCTTTATTTTGAATTTCCTGAAGAAAGCTTCAAAACCACTTGCTTAACTTTTGGTAACCTATGTAATAAATACGTTTAGAATAAAAAATATTAGTTTTAAAAGTCGTCTTATATTAAAGACTTCTACTTTTATGACCAATAAAAATATGTATCTCACATTGTTTAAAAATAAATGTTGGTTTAAAAAATCTTTAGATTAAATTTTCTTTTTTACAAATAGAATAGATGCATGTATCTCACATTGGTTACAAAGTATTCTACAATTATTATTAATAGAAGAGATGTATCCAATATTGGTTAGAAATGAATGTTGGTTTTAAAAAATAATACTATTATTACTAATAGAATAAATGTATCATACATTTGGTATAGGGTGTTGGTTTTTAATTTTTTTTAGATATAAGACTTCTACCATTATTACCAATATAAGATGTATATCTCACATAGGTTAGAAGGTGATGTTGATTTTAATTTTAGATAAAATACTTTTACTATTATTACTAATAAACGAGATATACTACATTGATTAAAAAATGATGTTAGTTTAAAAAGTTTTTAGATAAAAGACTTTTAGTTTTTATCATCAATATAATAGAAGAAATGTATCCCACACTATTATGAAATATATGTTGGTTACAAATTTTTTAAGATAAAAGAGTTCTACTATTATTACCAAATGAGGATATGTATCCCACATTTGTTAGAGAGTGATCCTGATTTTAAAAGTATATCATTATTAACAATAAAAGAGAAATATTTCACATTGGTTATAAAATTGATATTGGTTTTAAAAAAATTTAGATGTTGAATCTCACATTGGTTACAAAGAAATATATTTCACATTATTTAGAAATGAGTATTGGTTATAAAAGTCATTAGATAAAGACATTTTTATGTTATTACCAATAGAAAATATGTATCTCAAATTGTTTAGAAATGAATGTTGGTTAAAAAATCTTTTATGTACTACTATTATTACTAATAGAAAATATGTATACCACATGGTTAGAATGTAGTGTTGATTTTAAAAATCTTTAGATAAAATATTTAAACTTTCATTACCAATAAAAATAAAAAATAAGTATCTCGCATTGTTTAAAAATGAATTATGATTTTAAAAGTTTTTAACAAAAAGACTTCTAATATTATTATAAAGTTAGATGCTAATTTTAAAATTCTTTAGATCAAAGATTTTTACTATTATTATTTATTATTAATACAAAATATGTATCTCACGTTAGTTATAAACTTATGGTAATTTTAAAAGTATTTAGGTAAAAAAACCGTTTAATATTAGTAACAATAGAAAAATATTATTATAACCAAGGAAGAGATTAACAATCTAATTATAAAGTCCAAAAGTTATATTATTATTACAAAATATATATATATATATCACATTGTACCCGTGCGGAGCACAAGCTAAATAACTAGTATAAGTAAATGATTATGAATCCGTTAAACAATGACATTTAAAAGGTAGATTAACAACAATATTGATGAAAATATAAATTATAAAAGCTACAAAAAATGATTTTTGATTTTCTGTTTATACTATTAATAGTAGAGAATATTGTTTAAAAATACTACTATTTAGAATATAATAGTAAAAAATATGATATATATATATTTTTTTATGAATTGTGATTTTTTTTGTGCAATAATTATTATTCTTTTGCGATGAATTGTGGGGGAAAATACTAGTGGATTGACCTGTCTAACCCACAACCCATGATGGGTTGGGTTGACAATTTACTTTAAGGCACTGGCTCGGCCTGTCCCACCAAATGATGGGTTTTGATGGCTGTGGACTGACACCCAACCCACCTTAACAGCTCTAAGGAACACATATAATAGTTAAAAAAAAATTATGGGCAATTTAGTCAATTATTCTAACTAAATTTATTACAAAAATATCTTTAAACTAATAGTAAGTTATTTAAACAAAAATTCTTTTCTAATGTTGGCACAAACCCCAATAAATTTATATTAATAAATAATTTTGCTTATGCAATTGTAGAAAATTAACTTGGTATCTAAATGAAACAAACTAAACCTCTATTTGTACATAAAAATGTGTACTTTAAAAATAGATAAAAATTGGAAGAAAAAAAAACTCCTGTTTTGGTAAAAAAAATGGCAAACAATAAAGGGAAAAGTAATTTATGACCACAAAAGTTGCTACGCTCCTCTTAAGATTGGGTAGTGCTTTGCACTGTGCATGCGACCGTGCACGTTGCAAAGTACGCATTTGCGCTTTAGAGGTGTACTTTACCATGTGTATCATCGCGAGGAGCTTTGAGGAGCCTTTACGGCTTGCTAGGCAGTGGGACAAGGTGTACCCGTTTCGTTTCGTTGCGTAACAATTATAATTTTTGAATTCTAAATTATTGGTTGTGCACATTGTAAAGTACACATTTGGCGCTTTAGAGGTATACTTTACCATGCGCATCATCGCGAGGAGCTTTGAGGAGCCTTTACGGCTTGCCAGGCAGTGGGACAAGGTGTATTTGTTTCGTTTTGTTGTGCAACAATTATGATTTTTGAACTCTAAATTATTGGTTGGAGCCGTGGAAATAGACAAATCTGAACATTTTGAAACAAATTTATAAAATTACATTTTTCGGTTCAAAAAAAAAAAAAAAACAAAAGAGTGAAGAGATTAAAAGTTTGAAAAAAGATTACGGTCAACAATTTTCTTTGTTTTAAAAAGTTGTAGGGGCCATGACCTCTTTTGGGCATAAGGTGGCTCTGCCACTACTATTTAGTTCATTCTTTAGTTATTGTTCTGTTTGAGTCAAATAAAAAAAGACGTAAAAATTGATGTAAAAAGTTGACGTAAAATTTTATTTAAAAAGATATTAAAAAAAGACCTAATTTGTATTGCTTTAAAGAACGGAGGGAGGGAGTATGTTTTCTTGTTTATAAGGCTTGTGATTTTTTGCAACAAAAAGAAAATAAAATCGAATGAATAAAGTTTACCATCAAACAACAATTTTAGGGTTAATTGCAAAAAAAACCCTGAACTATTTTATTTTTTTCGTTTTGAACCTTGTGTTGTTTTTTTTACTTGAAAAACCTCAACCAAAGTTTTTTTTTTCAAAAAAAAACCTTCCGCCCAAACTCGTTAGTTTTGGGACGAGAAGGGTGACTGGACGTCCGACGTGGCCGCCTACGTCGACTGGATGGAAATCTTCACGTCCACATCATTTTTTCGTAAAAAAATAATTTCATTTTAAACTGTGTCCTATTTTTAAATTTCATGTTTATCAGATTTTTTTAAAAAAATTGATTGCAAAACAAACCTCGTATAATTTTTAAAACTTCATAATGAACCATGGCAGTTTTAATATATACATATACTAATTCATCAAACAATTTTCATTTCATTAACTTTTATTTCTTACTTTTAACAGAATGGATAGAGGAGTTTGTTGTCATTGTGGAAGGATGACGATTAAGTGAACATCATGGACATATAAAAATTTAGGAAAAATGTTCTTAGGTTGTGAAAGATATAAAGTAAGTTATATATTTTATGTGATTAATTAACTAATTTATTTTGTTAGATATAAAATATGTTTTAATCAACTTTTTTTTTTTTTTTGGTTCTTGCAGAATGAAGGGGGGTGCAAAATTTTCCTTTGGTATGATCCTCCTCACAAAAAGCAACCGTGCAAAGTAACAAATGTCTTTGGTTTTGTTTGGTGATGTCATGCTTGTTCAACTTACTCTTTATCTTAGTTATATCTGGGCAAGACTAAGACTCTGTTTGCTTCACGTAAAATGACTTCTGGAAAATGTTTTCATCATTTTTCGGTGTTTGGTAACCTTAGGAAAGTGTAGTCAACGTAAAAATTTTCCGAGTCAATCGAAAATGAAACTTTCTTTTCCGGAAAATGACTTACGGATTTATTTTTCGTAAGTCATTTTCCGAATATTCGAGCACCCTTCTATGCCCTTCCACAATTACACATATTTACATACACACACAATATTTCACTCAACAAATAAATTGTTTAAAAATAAAAATTAAGTGTGTGCACATTATTTATAAATTATAATTTTAATAAATGTTCACTACGTCCACCAACGAGCTCTAGCTCAACTGGTACTGCTCACTTCTCTTAACGGAGAGGTTGGGTGTTCGAGTCTCACTAGAGACATCGCATCGTTGTTGTTAAAGCCTTATCCAAAGGCCCCATTTAGCTACTCACTTATCCAAAGGCATCATATATATATATATATATATATATATTATATATATATATATATATATATATATTGTAGCCTTTCAAGGCATTAAAAATAATTTAAAAAAAATTAAGGGTTGGGATATGGTCTATGTCCCCTCTAACCTTTAAAAAAAAAAAATGTTCACTACGTCCTAAAATTAGTGTTCACTATATTATTTAAGGATGTTTTAAATATTATCCGTTTTATTTTTTAAAACATTTTTTCATATCAATTATTAATTTTTTTATTTCTATTTGTGAGATTGAAAAACGATGGACGTTATTGATTTGACACCATTAATGATAAGTAAAAGATTAAAAAAAATATTTTTAAAAGAAAATTACTTAAAGTTCAACACTATTTCATATTCAATATGTGTATTAATATTATAATATACTTTTTGTATTTATTTATACAGTATATTATTTTCCGTAACATTTTTTGTGCGTTTTCCAAGCACTCGAAAATGTTTTCCGGTATATTTTGAAAAGATTTATCAAACACTTGAAAATAAAATCTTTTCATTTTTCAGAAATCATTTTCCGGAAATCATTTTTTGGAAATAATTTTTTCCATGAAACAAATGAAGCCTAAGCTATTGTAGTATGGAAGTATAATGAATTGGGGTTACTTTTGTGGTTTTAACATTATTATTGGATGATGGGACCCGACCTGGGTCCCCCTACGTGGAACGACCACATGGATTCCAGCTAGGCTTGGGCCGGTCCCACCAAAGGCCGAAGACCATTCCCCAGTCAATCATCATCGACAACCATTAACCAGCTGATGAAGTACCGACGACCACCGACCTGCCGAGCACAATAGGCGATCATGAATCAACACCCGACCACACGAGCGAGGACCACCTATGCTCGGCCGACAATTCGTATGGGATAAGACAGGTTTAGCCCGTAGCCTGTACGTAGCATCCAGGTGCCTTCCCCACGAAAGCTGTGCAAGCCATGCAAGTCGCTATATCTTATCGGCTCATTGAACCGCCTACAATTGGCATATCACACGCAACCTGTTGACCATTCAGGAACTGCCAGCAAACCGACCAGGGAACAAGTCCCACCCTCAGGGACCCTCATACCAATCATGATCCCAAATCTAAGCTACTATAAAAGGAAACCTTTCCCTTCAAGAAAGGTAAGATTTACTTGATATCTAAAACTTACTATATTGCTGGTGATAGGAGAGATACATAGAGAGATTATTCTCAAAACACTCACCGGAGGCTTAAGGGAACGCCTAGCTCCGGCACATCACATATTACCATGTTACTGACTCTCACACTGGAGGGCTGTAGCTGGGAAACCCCCAGCACCCTAACGGTAGTCTTCCTTTCAGGTATTCACCAACCAAGAACCAAAAACCATCAAGCCCAGATATCCTAACATAATTTGTACCACCGGTACCCACATACACCGACGTGACCCTCAAGAACCGGACACGTCAGCTCCGGTCCATTACGTGGACCGCCAGCATAGTCACCCCATCATTGTGGCGTGATCAAGTGGTTCCGTTGCCGGGAAACGACCAAGTGAAAGTTTATAATCAATGGACCAGCAAACTCCCACCAAGCAAAATCAGTCGGGAGTAAACATCCCACCACCTTCGCCAGCTAGTAAAATAACAGGCATGGACGTTGACCCGATCACCTCAAAAACGATAGGAGCTCAACCGAGCGTCGTCTATAATATAGATGAGGAGGCCCAGGTGGATCAATCTCGAACGGAGGGAGATAAAGCCATTGAACAAGATAAACTCCTTGCAGAGGTAAAATTCTGTGAACGCCAGAAATCTTACTTTGCAGTGATTCAAGAGGCTGAGCTCAAAATGTTTGAGCTCCAACAAAAGATAAAAGCTACAACCACGCCCCAAGAAGAGCAAGCCCCGACCATCCAAAATGCCACCTCGAAGGGAAAAGGTAAAGGGAAGGCTATATCCCGGCCAAGTGCAAAATCCCGGTTGGGGAAAAGAGCGAGCGAGCCAGCACCCAAGCCTAGCGTTCAGAGTCGACTAACTTATCCCCATGAATCTAAACGCTCTCGGCGAGCGCGAGAAAAGAGCGAGGAAGGGGAATCTAGGCCGAGGACAGAGGCGATCAAAACTAGAACATGTGGGCATTGCACCCACTCTCAGAATCGTGTCGGTGGTACCCAAAGAGTGGTCGAACACCCGACCACCGAGGTACAGAGATCGACCAGTAAACCTTCCATGGCTGTCGAGCAGGAGGTCAAATTTTTATGGGGTCGACTAGAAGCCATGGAAAAGGGAAAACCCATGCTATTACCACCGGCCAAGAATGGTCCATTTCAGGAAAGAATGAGGAAAGCTCCCCTCCCGGACAAAAAGATCCCTATTTTTGAGCCATACCAGGGCCTCACCAATGCCATAGATCATATGGCTAGTTTTGAAGTAAAGATGAATGCAGTTGCCCCCGAGGATGAGGATGCTTGGGGAAAGATCTTTGCAGGAACGTTGAAAGGAAAGGCTCTGAAATGGCATACAGGCCTACCGCTGGATTCAGTAGAAAGTTGGGACGAATTCAGGCAGATGTTTGTTAACCAATTCGCCTCAGCAGGACTCCAGCCGAAGAAACAAACCGACCTGTGTGGGATCCAACAGCGGATACACGAGTCCAATCAACTCTACATGGATAGGTTCATGGCCATGGTGGACCAGATACCGTACATTTCGGAGGAGTCCATTAAGATGTGCTTCATCTCTGGCTTACAACAGGGACTGATGAGGCAAGAAATGATGCTACGCGATCAAACTTCGGTCGGCGAAATGTATGCTCATGCAATTCGGGTAATCAATACCGAAGAGGCGAAGAAGGAAGGAAATGAGAAGAAAGAGGGAAAGAAAAAAGAGCACGATGGAGGGCATCGAACCCAGGACCACTCGAACAAAGGAGACCGAGGGTCTGGCCGCAAGGAGGAAGATAATCGAGGAAAAAATGTGTGGGACAACGTCGACTGGACCCCACTCACAGCTAGCCGTGAGCATATAATGAACGTCTTGCTCGACCAGGACAAGATCGACAAGCCATGGCCACTAAAAGAAACCCGATATCCTCGCAACCCCAACAAACGATGTGCCTACCACAAGGACATTGGGCATACGACCGAGGACTGCATCAACTTAAAGAATGCCATCCAAAAATTAATAGATAAAGGCGAGCTCAGGAGGTTTGAGCGAAGAAATGACCAACAAGAGAGGTCGAGAGAGCCAGAGAGACATCAGAATCCTCGGCCATATAATGGAGGACCGAGGAACGTGATCAATACTATCAGGGAAGCATCGCCGAGCAGAACCCAACTGAAAAATATGATTTATAATTTGAAGCACGTGGTTCACATGATGCCACGATCTGATGAAGCCGGAGGAATCACCTTTTGGCCAGGCGAGCTAGCGGCTAGTGAAACTGCTCGCCAACAACCCCTGACTCTGCGAGTAAGGATTCACAATAGCGAAGTGAAGCGAGTACTCATAGATACGGGGGCAGGAAGGGATATCTTCTACTATGCATGCTTCAAGGAAATGGGGTTGGGGAACGCCCACCTCAGACCGAGCAATGTACAGTTGGAGGGTTTTACCGGGCATAAAGTCGCGGTAAAAGGAATCATCACGCTCTCGGTGATCCTTGGTGAGGAGACAAATACTCCTCGAACGGAGGAGGTTGACTTCCTAGTACTCGACCTACCGTCCCCATACAATGCCATACTCGGCTCACCCTCCCAAACAAAATTTCAAATGGTCGCATCCATGGCTCACCAAAGAATCAAATACCCTGTGGAGAAAGGGATTGGAATGATTCTGAATGATGCGTCGAGCACCTTGGAATATATTTATAAGGAAAAAACCCATAAAGAGAAGGTGGTAATTTCTATGCCTGAGGGAGAGGTGGTCGAAATCAGTAGATCGACCAAAAGAAGTCGAGAAACAGAAGAGGAAATAATACCGACATTTCCTGAACCAACTCAAGCCTAGCAGTTAAAGCGAGCTGGGAACGCCAGCTCGCACAAGAGGCCCGAGACACAAGCTGGGAACGCCAGCTCGTCATTTTCATGGAGCAAGCGAGCTGGGAACGCCAGCTCGCTCAAAAAGGGGAAAGCCGAAGACCTTCTAGTCGGTCATACAAAAGACCCGGTTGTCACCAAAGTAATCACCATTGAAAGTCTGGACATTGATCATCAACCAGCCATCGAGCCTAACGACGATTTAGATGAAATTGTGATCAACCTTGATTTCCCCGAGCAGAAGGTCCGAGTAGGAAGGGAAATCCCCAAGGAAGAGCGAGCAGCGATCATCAAGCTACTAAAAGAAAGCTTGGATGTGTTCGCGTGGAGGATCGAGGATATGGAAGGAATTAGCGAAGATGTCGCTATGCACCAGTTAAGCATCGACCCAGACTTCATCCCCATACAACAAAAGGCACGAATTTTTTCAGCGGAAAAGCAGACAGCTATTAAGGAAGAAGTGTCGAAATTGTTGAAAGCCAAAATTATTAAAGAAGTCTTGTATGCAACCTGGATTGCTAATGTAGTTATGGTGAAGAAAATAACTGGGAAATGGCGAATGTGTGTAGATTTTACCGATCTAAATAAAGCTTGCCCAAAAGATTGGTATCCATTACCTAGAATCGACCAACTTGTGGACTCCATATCGGGGCACAAAATTCTCAGTTTTGTAGATGCATATTCAGGATATCATCAAATCAAAATGTGGTTGGCCGACCAGATACATACAGCATTCCGAGCAGCTGGGGGGTTGTATTGCTACACAATGATGCCTTTTGGCCTCAAGAACGTGGGGGCTACATACCAGAGAATGGTGAATAAAGTGTTCGAGGATCAGTTGGACAGGAACGTGGAAGCCTACATTGATGACATGGTTATCAAAACGAAGCATTCCGATCATGCCAAAGATTTGCGAGAAACTTTCTCGAATCTACGAAAGAACAAAATGAAGCTTAACCCGGCCAAATGTGCATTCGGAGTGACAGAAGGAAAGTTCCTCGGCTACATGGTGAATGAGAGAGGAATTGAGGCCAATCCGGAGAAGATAAAAGCCTTGACGACCATGGACGTACCATCCTCGATTAAATATGTCCAACAACTTAATGGTCGGATTACTGCTCTCAGTCGCTTCATCGCCAAATCAGCTGAAAAGAGCTTGCCTTTCTTTAAGGTTTTGAAAGGAGGCAAAAAATTTGAGTGGACAAAGGATTGCACGAAAGCTTTTGAAGAGCTCAGGGAGTATCTAGGCCGACCACCACTCCTCAGTATTCCAATACCCGAGGAGAAGCTATACATCTATCTGGCTGCATCAGACTCAGCGGTGGCTGCAGTCTTGGTTAGAGAAGAAGATAACATCCAAAGGCCGATCTACTATGTTTCCCATGCACTGACAGACGTTGAAGGGAGATACTTAGAGGTCGAAAAATTGGTCCTCGCTTTGATCATCGCTGCGCGGAAACTAAAAGCTTACTTCCAGGCGCACTCGATCATAGTGTACACCGATTTTCCTTTGAGGAAAATCATGCATAAACCCGACATGGCGGGCAGGATGTTGAAATGGTCGGTAGAGCTTTCCGGGTACGACATCAGCTATGAGGCCAGAAAAACGATCCGAGCACAGGTCTTGGCCGACTTTATCGCCGAAACTTCATTTACTCGGCCTGAAGGCGAGCAAGAGAATGCTCGAGGAATCACCTCAGCGAGCACAAAAGCGACAACATCTGGCGAGCAATCAAAAACAAGGCCTCTTTTATATTGGACCTTGTTCGTGGATGGATCTGCAGGAGCAGAGAGAAGTGGAGCTGGACTCTCGTTGAGTATCCCAGATTCAGGAGAGATAGACATGGCTTTAAGATTCCAGTTCAAGACGTCGAACAATCAGGCTGAATATGAAGCCCTGATCGTTGGAATCGAGCTCGCACTAGCCTTAGGGGCTGAAGATATAGTGATTTACAGCGACTCCCAGTTGGTGGTAAAGCAAATACTGGGTGAATACGAAGCAAATCACCCAGTATTGGCCAAGTACCAGCAATTGACACATAAATTGTTGACGCTTTTTAAATATTGGGAGTTGGAGCAGATCACGAGAGGAAATTCGAGTGATCATCTCTCAAGATTGCATCCTCGGAGGCCGAGGAGGTTCCTCTAGTATTGAGTGATGTTCCTCAAAATCCAGTCGATTCTGAGGAAATTATGGTCGTCGCCGAAATTTCAAGATGTTGGATCGACGACATAAAGGATTACATTGAACAGGGCACTCTACCAGAGGGAAAAGTGAAGCCCAAATAATTAGAAACCGGGCATGCAGATACTCGGTTGTAGGAGGCATGCTTTATAAGCGATCAAATACCAAACCTCTCCTTCGATGCATACGACCAGAGACGGTGAATGATCTGTTGGCCGAGGTGCATGAGGGCGAGTGTGGGGGATACCCCGGATCGAGGACCCTGTCGGATAAGATGAATTTCCATGGCTATTATTGGCCGAGCATGAGAAGAGACGCATCGGAATATGTAAAGAAGTGTGACAAGTGCCAAAGATATGCAAACATTCCGCGGCTACCCTCGGTCTTGCAAACTCCAGTAGTCGCTGCATGGCCCTTCGACATGTGGGGAATCGACCTTATTGGTCCCTTTCCCAAAGCAAAATATGGGTGCGAGTATGTGATTGTAGCCGTCGACTACTTCACCAAATGGATAGAAGCAAAGCCACTTGCTAGCATAACCGAGGATCAAGCAATCAAGTTTACCTACGAGCAGATTTTCTGTCGTTTTGGACTTCCTCGGATGATCGTTTCCGACCATGGTACTCAATTTTCCAAAAAATTACAGCAAATTGTGACCGGCTAAATGTTAAACACAGAATGTCCTCGGTCGCTCATCCACAGGGCAATGATCAGGCAGAGGCAGGGAACAAGAAGATCATGCACGTCTTGAAGCGAAATTTAGATGAGAAAAAGGGAAGCTGGTTAGAGCAGTTACCAATTGTGCTGTGGGGAATTAGAACATCGGTACGAGGATCCACTGGTGAAACCCCGTTTGCACTAACATATGGCTCAGAAGCAATGGCACCAGTCGAGCTAGCTCTTCCCACCATTCGGGTTACCTTCTTCGATCAACAACAGAATGACTTGTCTAGACAGCTTGATCTGGACAACCTTGAAGAAAGGCAATTAGAGGCCCGACTAAGGATGATTAATTACAAAAAGCTCACAAAGATTCACCATGATAAAAAAGTGAAACTAAGAGCTTTCCTAGTCGGAGACTTGGTCTTAAGAAAAATCGAAGCGACAGGCAGAAAGATAGGAAGAAATAAGCTGTCTCCAAATTGGGAGGGTCCATTCAGAGTAACTAGCATTGTGAAAGAAGAAACCTACAGGTTGGCAGAGCTAGATGGTACACCTTTTAAGAATCCTTGGCATGCAGATCATCTCAAGGCGTATTATCGTTGATATAACTTTTGTAAGGATTACAAGTGTAATGAATGATTAGTCTTTTTCTTGAAAAACAAGAGATACTACCTATTCTCATTCTCGAACGGAGATGAAATAGGACCTATCCTCGGTACACGAGGAAGGCCATCAAAAACGACAAATGAGCCAAGTGCTCATTCCCATCCTCGTACGGAGGTGGGAGAAAGACCTTATCCTCGGTACACGAGGAAGGCCATCAAAAACGACAAATGAGCCAAGTGCCCATTCCCATCCTCGTATGGAGGTGGGAGAAAGACCTTATCCTCGGTACACGAGGAAGGCCATCAAAAACGACAAATGAGCCAAGTGTTCATTCCCATCCTCGTACGGAGGTGGGAGTGTTCCGAGGATAATTAATGAGGGAAAAAACGACTATCCAAAATACATACATATAACAAAAATGCTAATCTTTGACTATCCTCGGTGCGCGAGAACAGTCTACTACAAATAAAGCAAAGAAAATTGACAAGTATTTGAAATTCAAACCACATTCAGAATAAAAATTGACAAGTATTTTAACCCGACCAAAACAAGCAACAAAAATGTTCAAAGGATGAAATAAAAATTGTTCTGAATAGTGGCACATTCGCCAGGAACTACTCGACGCAGCGAGGAAGAATAAAAAATTATTCGGGAAGATTGACGACCTCGGTTTCACGAGCAGGAGAGGGAAGACCATGTTGTTCGGCGGCCATGGACGCAATTTCAAATTCAGCTCGGTTGGAGTGTTCGCCTTCACCCATAAATTGTGAGAACCCAAACCCATTACTTGTTTTATACCTTAATAACATGTTTGTATTATGCCTTAACATGTTAGATACTTCTATTTGTCCATGTCATGCTCACATTAGAGTATTACGTGCCTAGTTGCTTGAATACCTTCTATGCATTGCTTGCCTTGCCGTTGTGCTTTGGGTGTTTGCCTTAGCACGTTTAGCACTCAACCAAGACTTGTTAGAGTTCTATTGTCCTTCATAGATGACCTAGAACGTTCACCTTAATCATAGTAAGCTTGTTTGGAAGTTTATAAACTTTCTTGCTTTGTTTTGGCCTTAGCGATTTCCCTTGTTGCTCGTATTGTTTGTGTTTTAAACTTGTGAGAAGTTCATTTGAGTTCTAGACCAAGTGTACTAGTATTTATCATTCTTGCAATCATTGTTCATAGACTTGTTGCTTTTGGTTATGAGATGACCAATTTATTCCTTCACAGACCAGTCATGTTTTTGGGCAAACTTCGGGAAAATTCTGGTACTAATCCACTGAATATAATTTTCTAAAAATTTAGTATGTTTTACCTACATATGTTAGGATACTCTCTGTAAATTTTGGTAATTTTCCAAGGTGTCTAAGTACCTCAATTAGGCCTTGACTTACGGCTGTGCCAGAATTCAGTTTTCAGGAAAACAACTTCTATACTTGAACTTGTAGTAACCATATCTTGATCAATATAAGTCCAAATGGAGTAATTTAAAAGTCTAAAATATATTTTAATGAGTCTAGTTTTAGAAAAATCAATAATCACCTCATTTGGATTTGTGAGAGATTTATGGTTGATTTTACAAGATTGACTGTCCAGTAACTTTTCAAAAAAAATGGTCATGAACTTAGCTGCAGCATTCCAGGCGCCCGCCTCGACTTTAGTGAGGCGCCCGCCTCAACTTCTGGGAGCATTTCAATTTCAGCTTCCAGCCTCAGCTTCCCAGGCGCCCGCCTGGCTTCTTGTGAGGCGCCCGCCTCATCTTCTGAGAGCTGTTTACGGGATTTTTCCCCTGTTTTGATGTTGTTCGACTTATGGCACTCAAACCCCTATCCAAACTATTTCTAAACCTCTCTTAAACCTCCCTATTAGACCCTAATTAAGTTGGATTAAGACTAACCTCAATCTCCCTCCTCTTGACAAGTGGATTTGGCCACCCTTCTCCTTGTGACAAGTGGAATTCCACCCACTTCATGCATAAATATAAAAGCCTCCCATTGTTTTTGATCAAACTAAAACCTCCATTTTCAGATCATTTCTTCTCTCTCTTCCCCAAGCCTTGTGTGTGTAGAGAAAGGTGAGACTAGTGTGTGTTTCTACCATAGATTGAGCTCCCGACCTTCGATTGCCAAACCGAGACCACCGAAGTGAAGCTATCGTCGAGGAGCACGTTTCCATCCGAATAGTTTGTGCTCATTCCATCTTTTTCTTGGGTGTAAGGTAAGCTATTGATTCCCCCTTAGGTTGTATGCTAGAAATGCCATGTCCCCCTCTTCTTATGATTCCTATGCTCCTACCATGCCCATACCATGATTGATGATGATTTGGTCTTTTGAGATTTTGGATAATATGTTCACCTTGTTAATTTAATATGTTCACCTTGTTAATTTAGTCCTATGCCTAGAATTAAATGTATTCTATGCCTCCTTAGGAACAACTATTGTTCTTGGACTAATGGATTTTGACAACTCTTAGAGATTATGATTTCTAGGGTTTCATATGCTATGAATTGTTCATCCTATTGATTGGGTCCTATGCCTAGAATTAACTATGTTATATGCCTCCTTAGGAACAACTATTGTTCTTGGACCAATGACTTTTGATAACTCTTGGAGATGATGATTTCTAGGGTTTCACATGCTACAGATTGTTCATCCTATTGATTGGGTCCTATGCCTAGAATTAACTATGTTCTATGCCTCCTTAGGAACAACTATTGTTCTTGGACCAATGACTTTTGACAACTCTTGGAGATTATGATTTCTAGGGTTTCACATGCTACAAATTGTTCATCCTATTGATTGAGTCCTATGCCTAGAATTGAATATGTTCTATGCCTTCTTCGGAACAACTAATGTTCTTGGACTAATGACTTTTGACAACTCTTGGAGATTATGAATTCTAGGGTTTCACATGCTATGGATTGTTCATCCTATTGATTGGGTCCTATGCTTAGAATCAAATGTGATCTATGTCTTCCTAGGAGTAACTAATGTTCTTGGACTATTGGCTTTTGATAACTTTTGAAATATTGATTCTAAAGTTCCCTTGAATTATGAAATGTTGAACTTATGATAATTCTAGACTATGGTTGTTAAGTGGATTAACGGCCTAGTTACTCGATACGAGAACTTAGAAAAGGGTTTTGGATGCATTTAGCATCTTAACTCTCTTGGATGAATTGTTAGAGAGCGACTCATCGGAGTCAAACTTAAGTGAGCCATTGAACAATACCGGCTCAATGATCAATCCTGACGTTCTAAACACGTTTCTCTAAGAATGATAATTCTAGACTCTTGAGATTTGGATTGATTACCTTGCTTGATTCTTGATGTCATGTAATAGAATACCTATTTGACATGTTGAGTTCGCTCTTGTCGAACTCATTCCTGCTTGACTATTGATGATAATTCTAGACTCTTGAGAATTGGAGTGATTACCGTGCTTGATTCTTGATGTCATGTAATGGAATACCTATTTGACATGTTGAGTTCGCTCTTGTCGAACTCATTCCTACTTGATTATTGATGAGAATATTTACTTGTCATGAACGAGTTCGCTCTTGTCGACCTCGTTCCCTACTTGAGAAATTTGTTAAGTAGACACTACTTGGCATTTGCATGAGTCCGGTGGCATCTGTCCTTGTTCACACACGCCTCATTTGTGGCAGCGGTGGAAGTAATGCTCCCTGTTGTAATCAATACGAGCATCATTGGTGTCTATCCCGGGCATCTCCTCGGAAGATCGATGTACTTACACACATTCGATACCCGCACATTCCAGATAACGCTTGTATGCAGGAACTACGTAGCGGCCCGGCTCTCCATATATCCTTATCCTATGTGATTTAATTATGCGCACCTATGTGAAACAATGTGCATCTTGGGTATATGACCTCTATGCTTATGTGACGATATCTTGCCTTGTATGTTGCATATTGCCATGACATGCATGATTGATAGCTTACAAGTCTTTATGACTTACCTTTTCCCCTTCTTGCTTTAGATCCTAGCAAGGCAGGTTACGCTTTCGTTGAGATTCTTTGTGTTCGTGCTTTGTCCCCTTTTTGGTCCGCCGTTGATATTTGAAGAGGTGGTTTGGATGTCCTCTTCCTCTTGTTTTATATTTTGTAAGGACGACGGGTTAAAGCAAGTCAATTAGACTATGCTTGGGTATTTGTGTAGAACTTGATCTTGTAACTCTTGTTAGCTACTAGTAGTTATATCACTTGTAGTACTTGTAATCCCTTTTGTGCCGGCATTGTGTAAGCCGAGCTTTGGTTACCTTGTTAATATTCCACTACGTTTAAGTCTTCCGCTGAGCATCCTTTTAGCTCTTTCATAATCCTTGTCCATTAACTGTTAGCTTGGGTTCCGGCATGTAGTGTCGCCCAGATGACTTGGTTTTTATTCTTAACTTGTTTTATCGGGTTTGAAAGGTTTTAAGAATACCTAGGCCTTTGGTGCCGAGGCGTGCTCGTCTCTTATGTTGCGTCACGTCGTTTTCTTAATTTAAGTCCTTGCATGTTTATTGTCCACTTGTTTTCCCTATTTGGGCGGTCAGGCCAGCGACCTCATGTTCCACCTCGGGCCGGGTTGAGTCGCCACATAAATTGTCTTAGTTTTAGCTGCGGGTGAAGTCCACCTCCGCCTCGGCTCCACGCAGGGCCATGACATCCAGAGACCGGAGGGTGGGGGCACCCATTCCTCCAAATTATATTTAACATCCTTGGCAGCAACATCTCCAGCTCGTCCTGCCCTCTCGTAAAAGGAATCATCTCGTGGCCTTGAGCGGCTTTGCGATAAAATTCTCACTGCCTAGTCGATTATGGTGCGAGATTCATCCCGAGCGGCCACTCAAAGCATATCGTATCGCCCAGTTAAGTAATAAACAACGATCTCCTTTATTAAAAACCTCGGTCCCTCAAAGATTTGAAAGTCGCGGCCTCGCCTCCTCGACCTGTCCCTCCAAATTGGCAACCCTGGCCCTCAGCTCGGCTAGTTCTTGCTCGGCCTGGGCAGTCTTTGCCTCACATTGTTTGGCCTTTTCCTCGCCATCACTGGCCCTCTTCTCCGCGACAAAGCCAAACAGTCCTTGGCTTCATTTAAACGGGCCATCTTGGCGAAGACTCTTTTAGCCGGGCTCCGCTTTTGTCACGTTCGCCCTCTAGGAGGCCACTGGCCTTGCAGGCTTCGATCTCATCTGATCGGCTGAGCTTGAGTCTTTAGCTTCAGGCTTCGATAGCTTGAGCACGATCGGCTCGAGTGGGCAGCGAGGATACAAAAACAAGGCTACGAGAAAACAAAGAGCGTATCGTAATAGATACATTCAACAAAAACAAGAAAGAAAAAGGCAAAGAAACTACCTCGCTCACGCATAGCCCAATGCGTCCCATAGCCTCAGCGGGAGGCAAGGAATTGGCGACTCCGACCATCTCCGCAACTTGAGCTCGCACAACCAGCCCTTGCCCGGCCAGGCACATAGGAGAGTCCCGACGACAAACGTCAAAATTTTGGAGGATGGGGACATCTGCAAAATCCTTAGCGAGCTGGGTCCCAGCAGCTCGGGTGGTCGGCCCCACAAAGTCATCCCTGAGCCACGGGACTGTCTCCTCGCTGGTCGATGAACACACAGCTTTACCTTCAATCAATTTTTCCCCTGAGGGGAGGCAAGCAGGCTTTTCGCTTTGTTCTTCTCTCGAAAGCATCCACGATTAGCCTGTCGTTTCCTTTGGGGGAGGGCAGAGCACTCTCGGTCGCAGAAGCGTGTTGCACGGTGGGAGCGAGGCAGGCGGGTTCGGGAATCTTTTGGCTGGGGCGGGGGTTTATTTCTTCCACTGAGGGATTAACCCTAGTTGGAGCTCGGCGAGGAGGCCGTGGAGGAGCAGGAGGACCCAACCCCCTGCTCGTCGGTTGGCAGCGGATAGGCCTTGTTGGGGTCGGCCTTTGCATCCTTGAGAATTTGGCGACGAGTCACCCCTTGGCCTCGCCTGGCTGATTTGCCCGTGAGTTCATCTATGTCGATCATATCTGAAAAAGAGAAAGAATAAATCAGGACGAGCACAGAATTGATCAAGAACAATAAGAAAACAAAGCTCAAATAAAAAGCAATAACGCAATGGTGTATACTTCCACGGCCTTCAAGGTTGAGCGTATTGTCTTTGCACCTTGAGGGCAATCAGTGGAACTTACTACCCTCATGCATCGACCATCCGGGGTATTGGATGTACTCGGGGACCTCACATCAAACAACTAGCCCCTCAAACCTCTTGGTCGTCATTCCGACCATCCTCAAGAGAGCCTCGTCCTCGCTTATGGAATTCCAATTGAATACCAGGCGAGGCCCTGCTCTTCCCCTTACTCAGAAAGTCCTCGATAGCTTTTCGAGCAAAAACTCTTCATACTCGTCCAAAGTCTCAACCGGGAGAGTGACTTGATCTCCGTAGCGAAGGCGAGGCAGGGAAAATTCCACCGTATCGCTCTCCACCATGAGAACCTTCTCGTCCGGTGCCCGTTTTCGGGAGGCTTGGCGAACGATTTATTCCTCGGTTGTGATGCTTGCATTGGAGACGCTCAGGGGACTTTGTCACCGCAAAATAAGTTTTGAAGAGGCGTAGTCGGCTCAAGCCGAGCATTCGGACACAAGCCGCAAAAGAAATCGTGAGTGTACCGAACGAGGTTCATGGAGAGTCGGGGGGTGAGCACCGCTTCTTCCAAAAGCTCGCATAGAAGAGGTCGAGGCAAGCAGGGACCGGCACCCTCAAAAAGCGAAATATAGAAACCTACTCTATCCGTCCTAGCCTCGGCTCGTCCATACTAATCAAATTATTGGGCGGATCCTGAATCTTCCGACTGCGGATTGTCTTTGCTCGTCCCGGCTATCTACATCGGCGGGATATATATTATTCCTCCATTCCTCGGTACTCTGAAGCTGATTTGGAGCATCATCGGCCTCTGTAGAAACTTCAAGCTAGGCGGCAGAAGAGCTTTCCCTCGTTTTTCGGCAGCGAGGGCCTTGGTCGCCTCAACCACTTCCTTGGCGACTATTTCTCGGTAGTATTGATTGAAAAGATACCTCAGCGCCTTGGTCGTGTCCGAGCATACCAACATAGGCGCCCCAACCGGAATATCTTCGCCGGCGTACTCTTCGTCGGAAAGGGTGGGTAAACCCTCCATGCGATAACGCCGTTGACCCGCAATAACTAAGAATAACAGCTTGGCTCGGTTTCACCGGCGACCAAATAAGCACGTCGGTTTGCATGAGTATAATCTCTTGAGTCGTTGGAGATCGAGCATACGTCGGATCCGGGCTAACATGCTTAGTCCTCATACTTCTTTGCAAATAAAGCGATCGAAGAGCTGGGCGAAGATGAGGAAGAGGTTTCGCTCAGGGTTTAAACAGAGAGGGCAGACACAGGGTTCATAAAAACCTAACCCTAGAAACCTAACAGATCGAAGAACGAGTAAAAGTGAAAGGAAAAGAACAAGTACTGTGAAACGATTTGAGATCGAGGCGAGCAAAAACAGAAATTGAGCGAGGAGAATTGAGGAATTGAACGGGATTGGGAAAAGTGACAGACACCATGAATGAGCTCGGCGTCTGGGAAGCAGAGGTCACTTAGGAAAAAGCCGCAAAACCCGAAAATACTCAAAATGGACTCAAAAACTCAAGAAAATTGTATCAAATGAAAGAGGAGAAGAAGGCGAACACGAATACTAAGGTTTAAGAGTAAGGAAAGCTGTAAATGTTTGAGATAAGAGAAGTAGCAAAGAAGAGATTTTTCCCTAAAACTTCGCAAGAAACCGAAGAAAGAGTGTGGAAGAAGAATGAAATGAAAAGCAGGGAAAAATTCGTAGTTTTATATCGACCGAGCATAGCAGGTCGACCCGACCAAAAACACGCGGATCCTACCTAAACCATCCATTTGGTAGACACGTGGCGACACTTGTGCGAAATAATTTAAGCCAGAGCGATGTTTCAATAAAGCGGGCCGTCGCATTTGGGAAAAGTAATTGTGAATCATTACGACTCCTCGAATACCGTGCATTTAATGCATGCGGCGGACCAATTTCCTAGGAAAATTCCACTAATTACTCCTTCATGCATCCTCGGTATCAAAGTGATCGATCTGAAAAAAGCAAACGACCAATCGAAGCGAGATCAAATAAGCGACCACAAACCGAAATAAACAAAGAACCGAGGAAGCCTAGCAGATGAGAGCAGACAAATCGAGCATAAAATTCGACTAAACTTTCCAAGCTAATGATAAATCCTCGCTTGGAAACTCGGGGGCTATTGATGGGACTGGGCACAGGTATGTGGAGCGACCACATGGATTCGGCTAGGCTTGGGCGGTCCCACCAGGCCGAAGACCATTCCCGATCAATCATCATCGACAACCATTAACCGGCCGATGAATCAGGCGACCAGGCTAGAACCTGATAGGCGATCATGAATCAACACACCACACGGCGAGGACCACTATGCTCGGCCGACAATTCGTATGGGATAAGACAGGTTTAGCAGTAGCTGCACGTAGCATCCATGTGCCTTCCCACGAAAGGTAAAGCAGACCATGCGGCCGCTATATCTTATCGCCTCATTGAACCGCCTACAATTGACATATCACACGCAACCTGTTGACCATTCAGGAACTGCCAGCAAACCGACCAGGGAACAAGTCCCACCATCAGGGACCCTCATACCAATCATGATCCCAAATCTAAGCTACTATAAAGGAAACCTTTCCTTGAAAGGTAAGATTTACTTGATATCTAAAACTTACTATATTGAAGGTGATAGGAGAGATACATAGAGATTATTCTCAAAACACTCACCCAGGAGGCAAAGGGGAACGCTAGCTCGGCACATCACATATTACCACATTCTTGACTCTCACACCGGAGGCTGTGGGCTGGAACCCAACACCCTAACGGTAGTCTTCCTTTCAGGTATTCACCAACAAACCAAAAACCATCAAGCCCAGATATCCTAACATAATTTGTACCACTGGTACCCACATACACCGACGTGACCCTCAAGAACCGGACACGTCAGCTCCGGTCTATTACGTGGACCTTGACATAGTCACCCCATCATTGTGGCGTGATCATTGGATATGTATTTAAATGGATGGCTACGGGTTTTTTAATCGAACTTTTTTTCTTAATATAAATAATGATAATATTTTAAGAAAAAAATATTTGTATTTTGCTAAAAATTTTCTTATTAATTAAATACTCTCTTATTAAATATTATGTTGATAATTAAAAATGTTTACCCCCAAAATGCTAGTGTGAAAATGATTTTACTAATTTTTTTAACCTTCACGGGGTAAGTGACAAAAATTAGACATAAAATACGAATTGGTCGGTTCTAAAGTGAGATATGAAGGATTATTATTATTATTTTTTGGCTTAGAAAAAGTGAGATTTGGGTAAGAGTAAGCTATTGTAGTATGGAAATAAAATGAATTGTGGTTACATTTGTGGTTTTAACTTATTATTAGATATGTATTTAAATGGATGGCTACCTTGGTTTTTTTTCATTATTATTATTGGATGTGTATTTAAAATATATTTTTACAAAAAATAATAAATTAAAATCATGAAAAACCCAGTAGCCATCCATTTACATACATATCTAATAATAAAGTTAAAACCACAAAAGTAACCTTAATTCATTATACTGTCATATTACAATAGCTTAGTCTTGCCCATATGGTCATATATGACTAAAATGAAGAGTAAGTTGAACAAGTATTATATCACCAAACAAAACCAATGACATTTGTTACTTTGCATGACTGCTTTGTGAGGAGGGTCATACTAAAGGAAAAATTTGCACCCCCTTCATTCTGCAAGAACAAAATAAAATTGATTAAAGCATATTTTATTTCTTGCAAAATTAATTAGTTAATTAATCACATAAAATAAATAACTTATTTTATATCTTTCACAAACTAAAAACCTTCTTCCTAGATTTGTATCTGTCCATGATGTTCGTATGATCATCATTCTTCCACAATGACAACGAACTCCTCCATCCATTCTTAAAAGTAAGAGCCGATAAAAGATAATAAAAGAAAATTGTTGGATGAATTAGTATATGTATATATTCAAACCGCCAGGTTCATTATGAAGTTTTAAAAATTGTAACGAGGTTTGTTTTGCAATCAAATTTGAAAAAATCTGATAAAAAATGTTGGTTTTGAAATTTAAAAATAGGACGAGTTTAAAATAAAATTATTTTTGGTGGGAAAATGATGTGAGCGTAAAGACTCCCACCCGCGAGGCGGCCACGTCGGATGTCATTCACCTTTCACGTCCCAAAACTAACAAGTTTTGCACGGAAGGCTTGTTTTGGAAAAAAAAAAAACTTGAGTTGAAGTTTTTCATGTAAAAAAATAACACAAAGTTCAAAACGAAAAAACTAAAATAAGTCTCAGTTTTTTTTTGTAATTAACCCATAATTTTAAGGTCAGAACTTTCGTTTTTTATGGAGCAGAACGTTAGAGAATTAATAGAGTTGACAAGTAGATTCAAATGTGAATTAACGAGTTGGTTCATTTGCTTCAAATTAATCAAAAACATACATAAATGGAAGAGCAAGTCTCAGTAACACAATTTTATTTCGTAAGATGAAACTTCACTTTCTCACAGCTCAATCCATCAACACGCAGTAAATCAGGTAAGAATGATCCATCTTACAAAAAATAACCATAAGATCATATTATCTAAGTTTTTACCTAAAAAAAACTGGTCAGGTTAATAAAAAATGCACATAATCAAACTTAAGCCCTAAGAGGCTAATACCTAAACAATTGATTGAGATTAATTGGGAGAGATGACAAGGGCACTCATATAAAGATATTGAGGTCCTTAGTTCCAATCCCTATGCCAACAAGGGATGACACTTAACTAACAAAAAATAAATAAATAAAAAAACCAATATCATGGAGATGATTGGGATATTGATTGCTTCTTTCCAATATAGGATTTATTAGGAGTATCATGTAACAATGGATCAACTTTTACATAATTATCGTGGAAAATCCCATGAATATTTAGACCCCTTTGTCTGTGTTAGTACCCAGACAAGATTATGATAACCATACTAAGGTTATTTGCATCAATCATCAGTTCATCACCATCGTCACTTACCAATTATGGGTGTGAGTGTCAGTGTCTCTCACTCTATTTAAACGTGCATGCCCTTGACGCTCCATCAAGTGCATTGACGGAGGTGCATGGTATCTCTTTCCACGTCTCGAGGCCAGCCATATCATATAAGAAACATGGCGATTGATAAATGCTAAACTATGAACACCAAGGCTGTGGCCTGTGCATTTCAATAATACAAGACTGCTCCGTCCACATCTGATTGCAACCTGGATAAGTGATGTAAAGGCTTATTTTACGATAGCAGTGCACATCTCTACGAGAGAGGAGGATGCAATAATTTTTGCAGGACCGGTCCACAAGGGAAGACCACATGCCACCGTCGTCTCTGCCAAGTAATTTTTGCAAGGCTATGGCTATCCTCCTCTAATATCGATCCATGTTGTGGGCAAGTGATTGGGTGCAGAAATCGCATACAAGGAAGAGGACAAGCTAAAAGTTCAGCAAATACCATTACAACAGCAGCATTCTGAGGCACCACCCTGAGTGTTGAGTGTCGACTTGCAAAGTAGTAAGGCCCCATGTGGTTGATCAGCTGAGCTGCCATCATGTGGTTCCCCAGCGAGTGAATATATAAGTTTGCGCAATTTATTCAAATCATATTATGAAGCCTCACACAAGTACGGAATATCTCCTAGGCCTAGCTAGCTAGCATGAAATATTGAAATGTATCTACACGAATCATCACAGTGATTTGTCACTGAGGAAACCTCTTCCAAAATGACATGAAGAACCACCGCACTGTTCCTGTTATATAAACCAAAAACAAATCAGTATCTTTGACAAAATATCCATACTGCTTGATGTGGCAAGGACAAGAGAAAAGTGAGCCCACTTAGTGCACAACACTGTCTCCGTTAGTCTAACTACACGCCTTTCAGTCTTGTAGAAAATTTGAAACAAGTTCGTATGCCAAATGACAAATTGTATAAAAACCTGAAAATACGCTTGTCATCGGTTAACGATATGAAAGGGTAGCATAATTTCAAATAAATTACACATTGACTAGCGTACTTTGTTGAATAAAGTAGCGTACTTCCATTTTGATTTTCAATCATGGAAAATAATTGCATGTGTTAGTGAAAAACTGAAAAAGTGGTTCAATTTTTCAAAAAATCTATTCAAACAAATCCAATGTAACCCTAAAGGGCCTAAACCCAAAACCTCAGATCCTATACCAGAAACACTAAACCCAAACCTGTAAATCGTGAAAACCCTGTACCCTAAAAATCCTAAACCTAAAACTTAGAATACTTACTACTCAATTTAAGAACACTAGAATGAATAAGGATGAAGATATTATGTCTTACTATAATAGATTACTTGATATATCCAATAATGTTCTTGCTTTGGGTGATCCTATATATCACCAATGATCGTTTAGTTAGCAAGATGATGCACATTCTGCCTGAATTATTTAATGTCAAAATTTGTGCTATTGGGGAAACTCATGGCATTGATAAAATTGGTTTTGAAAAACTAGCTGGCATTTCTACAAAATTTTGAGTTAAACCTCAATGAGCAAATTAAGAACAACGGCAAAGGTGCATCATCCTCTACTCCTTCTATGGAAAGTATTGTTTTTTCCTTCTGTTGTTGACGTGTCTTCTGAATTGATTGAATTGCACAAGAAAATTGAAGAATCTGATTTTGGTGAAGACGCAATGGATCTTTTAACAACAAAGTTTAAAAATATTTTGAAAGTAAAGGGATAAAATACATCTCCATCTTCTATCACTAAAACTGTTTTCAAAACTAAGCCTAGCAAGTTTGCTCCCAAAGAAAGTTCTTTTCAAACTCCTGAAAAACTTTTTACAAATTCTTTTGCTAAAAAGTCTACTTCTAGTGGAAAGAATATTGATTCTATTCAGTGTAGGGAATGTCAAGGGTTTGGTCATTATGCTAATCAATGTGCTAATACTTTGAGAAAGAATTGTTTGAAATTTTCTGCTACTCTGAGTGATAGTGATGATGAAGATTCGAGTGATCTCATCACTCTCACAGCAGTACAACATGTTCAGACTAATCTTGCAGGTTTTTCGAGTGATGCACCTCCAGATGCAGCTGCATCACAAGCTGCATCGAACATAAGTTGGGACAATTTTCTTTGCTTCAACTCTTCCATCACTAAAGATGCTCCAGAATCAGAATCAGAACTGATGGATGCTTATAAGGAGTTGTACAATAATTGGGAAAAGAGAGCTTGTCAAGTTAAGTTACTTGGAAAAACAAATGAATTGATACTCAAGAAAGTAAAAGAAGATCAGAAGGAGAGCATTGCTTGACTGGAGTGTTTGCTTACAAAGAAGGATGTAGAGCTTGAAAATTTGAAAGAAGAACTTTACAAAGCAAATGAAACGGTGGCAAAGTGGAATTCCAGTCAGCACAAACTTGATGATATGTTGAAGTTTGGAAATAATGGTAATTCTGGACTTGGATTCGTGCCAAAAACATTTGTTAAGGAAGGTGAATGTACATCTTCTGAACCAAAACAGTCTACACGTACTTTTTTAAAACCCAATTTCTTTGAAAAACCAAAAACTAGGAAGAGAAATTTTGTGTGTAAACACATTCTTCACAAACCCGACATTTTCAAAGACTTCTACGAAAAAGGCAGACTATGGTAAAGAAGTTAGGCAAGCATATCTAGTCCATAACCAGATGCAGCACCGGATGCAGCTGCATCAGCCAAAAATGTTCAGAAAAGCTTGGGTTCCTAAAAGACAGTTAGACTTTGTTCCAGACTCATTGAATTCAGAAGCCGAAAGTCCAGAAGATTCTGGAAATTTGGATGCAGCTTCTGATGCAATTGTATCAGAAGATGCATTGGTCAAAACTTTTGCAGAAGTTAAAACTGAATCCCAAAATGCTGAAACTACTCCCACTGTGACTGATCGAACTCATGATACTCCTAGCCGTATGCAGAAAGACCATCCAACTTCTCAAGTGATAGGTAATGTTAATGAGAGCATGTCCACAAGGAGAAAAGGTAAGGTTGATTCTTACAAATTAGCGTGCTAATCATAATATTTTTTAGAGCCTTGTTACTTTTAGTAGTTAGTTTTAGTAAGTAGTTTAATTTAGTTTTTAATCAGAAATTTTTTCTTAAGAGTCCATTTTTTTTTTTTGCTTTTATTGCTTGTTTTTTAGATATGACTCTACAACTTTTATGGATGCACCAAATTATCAAAGATTATCGGTTACACATTTTTGTGCTAACCTTGTATTGTGATAACATCAATGCAATTTGTTTAACACAAAAATCTATATTAACATTCTCGAACAAAACAAATTAATATAAGACATCACTTTATTAGAGATTTGGTTGAACAATGAATTGTTTGCATTGAACATGTTGGGATTGAAAATCAACTTACTGACATTTTTTTAGGGTCTAGATTTTGAGAGATTTTCCAATCTTTAGAAATCTCTTGTGTTATGTGTGTTATTTGACATTACACTTAGTTATATATATATATAATTAGACATGATTGCATTTTGTCTTTAGAGGGCATTCTAGATCATTGTTCCACATGGTTATGCCTCATGTGGTTGCTGCATTCAAAATCAGTTGTGATTTCTTTGGTTATACTTCTCACACTCTCTCCTAGTTCTTGAGCAAGTTTGAAGTCCACAAAGGAAAAAAGCTACCTAGAGTACAAGAGTTGTAGCATCTTATCTTGGTACTATGAAACTTTAGTTCTCATGGGTTGATATTGAGAAAAATAAATATCCTTGGAAAAGTGTGAAAGCTACCTAAAGGAAAAGAGCTACCGATGAACAATGTTTGTTGCCATTCTCTCTTGGGACTATGAATCTTTGGATTTCATGGGTTGATCTTGTGCAAAATGACTTCTCTTAGTAAATAGTGTAAAATGTTTCTAGTGGCATGTTTTGTATAGCATGAAATAAAGTAGAGCTATACTCCTAGGGAAATAAAGTACCTATGGATTTTAGTTATGAAAAAGTTTTTGATCTTGGGAGAGAAGTATGTTTAAGAAAAGAAAAGATGCAAAAATTGCACAAAATTTTATTATTGGTGAATGCACCTCATAATGCAGTTTCATCAGGAACTACATCCTATGATATGGTCTTTATCACTTATGTGTGATTGCATTATTCTTTTGCTTAGCATTAGTTATCATGTTTTTAGGCATAAACTTTTAGGACATACATTGTTGGAAAATATATCAGCTTGATGAAATTTTTGTCATAAAATAAACTGTGCAAATAAATTTCTAAAAAATCCCTATGTTGAAAAATATTTAGTGGATGTCTAATCTTTGTGAGAATTAAGAGGCATTGAACTTTGGATATTGGCTGCTAAAGTATTGCTTGTATTTGATCAATTTTTGGGTAAATACTTTATTGTATTTTCTAAAAAATCTTGAATTTATTTGAGGCATCCTAAATTATTTTTGAAAAGAAATCATTTTTCTCCACATTTA
>CM028381.1:118552993-118647576 GCA_013146195.2 Codonopsis lanceolata | reverse complement strand
TAGTAAAATCGCCGCCAACAAGCCCCGACTCGCAAGTAAGGATTCACAGCGGAAGCCGAGTACTCATGATACGGGGCAGAGCGGATATCTTCTACTATGCATGCTTCAAGGAAATGGGTTGGGGAACGCCCACCGCATCGAGCAATGTACGTTGAGAGGTTTTACCCGGCATAAAGTCGCTAAAAGGAATCATCACGCCTCGGTGATCCTTGGTAGAGACAAATACTCTCGAACCAGAGGTCGACTTCCTAGTACTTCGACCTACCGTCCCCCCATACAATGCCATACTCTGGCCACCCTCCCAAACAAAATTTCAAATGGTCGCATCCATGGCTCACCAAAGAATCAAATACCCCGCGAGAAAGGGATTGGAATGATTCTGAATGATGCCGAGCACCTTGGAATATATTTATAAGGAAAAACCCATAAAGAGTAAGGTGGTAATTTCTACCCAGGGAGAGGTGGTCGAAATCGAGATCGACCAAAAGAAGTCGAGAAACGTAAGAGGAAATAATACCGACATTTCCCTCGAACCAACTCAAGCCTAGCAGCTTAAAGCGAGCCGGGAACGCCCGCCGCACAAGAGGCCCGAGACACAAGCCGGGAACGCCAATTGCCATTCATGAGCAAAGCGAGCCGGGAACGCCACCGCTAAAAAAGGGGAAAGCCGAAGACCTTCTGGGCCATAATATAAAAAGACCCTGCTTGTCACCAAAGTAATCACCATTGAAAGTCCGGACATTGATCATCAGTCGACCACCATCGAGCCTAACGACGATTTAGATGAAATTGTGATCAACCTTGATTTCCCCAGCGTAAGGTCCGAGTAGGAAGGGAAATCCCCAAGGAAGAACGAAAGCAATGATCATCAATCTACTAAAAGAAAGCTTGGATGTGTTCGCGTGAGGATCGAGGATATGGAAGGAATTAGCGAAGATGTCGCTATGCACCGCTTAAGACGACCCGCACTTCATCCCCATACAACAAAAGGCACGAATTTTTTCAATGAAAAGGCATACTATTAAGGAAGAAGTGTTTAAATTGTTGAAAGCCAAAATTATTAAAGAAGTCTTGTATGCAACCCGATTGCTAATGTAGTTATGGTGAAGAAAATAACCGGAAATGGCGAATGTGTAGATTTTACCGATCTAAATAAAGCTTGCCCAAAAGATTGGTATCCATTACCTAGAATCGACCAACTTGGACTCCATATCGGGCACAAAATTCTCGCTTTGTAGATGCATATTCAGATATCATCAAATCAAAATGTGGTTGGCCGACTGCATATACACAAGATTCGAGTAAATGGGGGTTGATTATATACAATGATGCCTGCCTCAAGAACGCGGGGCTACATACCGTAGAATGGTGAATAAAGTGTTCGAGGATCGCTTGACGCAGAACGTGGAAGCCTACATTGATGACATGGTTATCAAAACGAAGCATTCCGATCATGCCAAAGATTTGCGAGAAACTTTCTCGAATCTACGAAAGAACAAAATGAAGCTTAACCCGGCCAAATGTGCATTCGGGGTGACAGAAGGAAAGTTCCTTGGCTACATGGTGAATGAGAGAGGAATTGAGGCCAATCCGAGAAGATAAAAGCCTGACGACCATGGACGCACCATCCTCGATCAAATATGTCCAACAATGGTCTGATCATCTCTCGCTTCGCTTCATCGCCAAATCAGCTGAAAAGAGCTTGCCCTTCTTTAAGGTCTTGAAAGGAGGCAAAAAATTTGAATGGACAAAGGATTGCACGAAAGCTTTTGAAGAGCTCAGGGAGTATCTAGGCCGACCACCACTCCTCAGTATTCCAATACCCGAGGAGAAGCTATACATCTATCTGGCTGCATCAGACTCAGCGGTGGCTGCAGTCTTGGTTAGAGAAGAAGATAACATCCAAAGGCCGATCTACTATGTTTCCCATGCACTGACAGACGTTGAAGGGAGATACTTAGAGGTCGAAAAATTGGTCCTCGCTTTGATCATCGCTGCGCGGAAACTAAAAGCTTACTTCCAGGCACACTCGATCATAGTGTACACCGATTTTCCTTTGAGGAAAATCATGCATAAACCCGACATGGCGGGCAGGATGTTGAAATGGTCCTAGAGCTTTCCGGTATGACATCGCCTATGAGGCCGAAAACGATCCGAGCACAGGTCTTGGCCGACTTTATCGCCGAAACTTCATTCACTCGGCCTGAAGGCGAGCAAGAGAATGCTCGAGGAATCACCTCAGCGAGCACAAAAGCGACAACATCTGGCGAGCAATCAAAAACAAGGCCTCTTTTATATTGGACCTTGTTCGTGGATGGATCTCGCCGAGCGAGAGAAGTGAGCTGGACTCTCGCCGAGTATCCTGCATTCGTGAGAGATAGACATGGCTTTAAGATTCCAGTTCAAGACGTCGAACAATCAGGCCGAATATGAAGCCCTGATCGCTGGAATCGAGCTCGCACTAGCCTTAGGGGCTGAAGATATAGTGATTTACAGCGACTCCCAGTTGGTGGTAAAGCAAATACTGGGTGAATACGAAGCAAATCACCCAGTATTGGCCAAGTACCAGCAATTGACACATAAATTGTTGACGCTTTTCAAATATTGGGAGTTGGAACAGATCCTGAGAGAGGGAATTCCCGAGCTGATCATCTCTCCAAGATTGCATCCTCGGAGGCCGAGGAGGTTCCTCCTAGTATTGAGCTGATGTTCCTCAAAATCCCAGCCGTCAGTTACGAGGAAATTATGGTCGTCGCCGAAATTCCAAGATGTTGGATCGACGACATAAAGGATTACATTGAACAGGGCACTCTACCAGAGGGGAAAAGTGAAGCCCAAATAATTAGAAACCGGCATGCAGATACTTGCTGTAGGAGGCATGCTTTATGTTTAGCGATCAAATACCAAACCTCTCCTTCGATGCATACGACCAGAGACAGTGAATGATCTGTTGGCCGAGGTGCATGAGGGCGAGTGCGGGGGACACCCCGGATCGAGGACCTTGTCGGACAAGATGAATTTCCATGGCTATTATTGGCCGAGCATGAGAAGAGACGCATCGGAATATGTAAGGAAGTGTGACAAGTGCCAAAGATATGCAAACATTCCGCGGCTACCCTCGGTCTTGCAAACTCCAGTAGTCGCTGCATGGCCCTTCGACATGTGGGGAATCGACCTTATTGGTCCCTTTCCCAAAGCAAAATATGGGTGCGAGTATGTGATTGTAGCCGTCGACTACTTCACCAAATGGATAGAAGCAAAGCCACTTGCTAGCATAACCGAGGATCAAGCAATCATGTTTACCTACGAGCAGATTTTCTGTCATTTTGGACTTCCTCGGATGATCGTTTCCGACCATGGTACTCAATTTTTCAAAAAATTTACAGCAAATTGTGACCGGCTAAATGTTAAACACGTATGTCCTGGCCGCTCATCCACGTGGCAATGATCGTCAGCAGAGGCAGGAACAAGAAGATCATGCACGCCTTGAAGCGAAATTTAGATGAGAAAAGGGAAGTCGGTTAGCAGCTACCAATTGGCTATGGGGAATTAGAACATCTACGAGGATCCACTGGTGAAACCCCGCTTGCACTAACATATGGCTCGAAGCAATGGCACCGGCCGAGCTAGCTCTTCCCACCATTCGGGTTACCTTCTTCGATCAACAACAATGACTTATCTAGACTTTTGATCCGACAACCTTGAAGAAAGGCGAATTAGAGGCCCGACTAAGGATGATTAATTACAAAAAGCTCACAAAGATTCATCATGATAAAAAAGTGAAACTAAGAGCTTTCCTAGTCGGAGACTTGGTCTTAAGAAAAATCGAAGCGCGTAAAGATAGGAAGAAATAAGTCGCTCCAAATTGGGAGGGTCCATTCAGAGTAACTAGCATTGTGAAAGAAGGAACCTACAGGTTGGCAGAGCTAGATGGTACACCTTTTAAGAATCCTTGGCATGCAGATCATCTCAAGGCGTATTATCGTTGATGTAACTTTTGTAAGGATTACAAGTTTAATGAATGATTAGTCTTTTTCCCGAAAAACAAGAGATACTACCTATTCTCATGCTCGAACGGAGATGAAATAGGACCTATCCTCGGTATACGAGGAAGGCCATCAAAAACGACAAATGAGCCAAGTGCTCATTCCCATCCTCGCATCGGTGGGAGAAAGACCTTATCCTCTGCACACGAGGAAGGCCATCAAAAACGACAAATGAGCCAAGTGCTCATTCCCATCCTCGTACGGAGGTGGGAAAAAGACCTTATCCTCGGTACACGAGGAAGGCCATCAAAAATGACAAATGAGCCAAGTGCTCATTCCCATCCTCGCACGGAGGTGGGAGTGTTCCGAGGATAATTAATGAGGGAAAAAGCGACTATCCAAAATACATATACATATAACAAAAATGCTAATCTTTGACTATCCTCGGTGCGCGAGAACAACTACTACAAATAAAGCAAAGAAAATTGACAAGTATTTGAAATTCAAACCACATTCAGAACAAAAATTGACAAGTATTTTAAACCGACCACAACGAGCAACAAAAACTGTTCAAAGGACAAAATAAAAAATTGTTCTGAATAGTGGCACATTCGCTAGGAACTACTCGACGCAGCGAGGAAGAATAAAAAATTATTCGGGAAGATTGACGACCTCGGTTTCACGAGCGGGAGAGGGAAGACCATGTTGTTCGGCGGCCATGGATGCAATTTCGAATTCAGCTCGGTTGGAGTGTTCGCCTTCACCCATAAATTGTCTTAGTTTTAGCTCCGGGTCGAAGTCCACCTCCTCGCCCTGCTCCACAGCCTTCGTAAGGGCCATGACATCCAGCGACAGGGGGTGGGGGGCACCCATTCCTCCAAATTATATTTAACATCCTTCAGCAACATCTGCCCTCTCAGAAAAGGAATCATCTCGTGGCCTTCCCGAGCAGCTTTGCCGATAAAATTCTCACTGCCCTAGTCGATTATGGTGCCGAGACTCATCCCCGAAGCAGCGGCCACTCAAAGCATATGCCGTATCGCCCGTTCGTAATAAACAACGATCTCCTTATTAAAAACCTCAGTCCCCTTAAAAGATTTGAAAGTCGCGGCCTTCGCCTCCTCGACCTGTCCCTCCAAATTGGCAACCCTGGCCCTCAGCTCGGCTAGTTCTTGCTCGGCCTGGGCAGTCTTTGCCTCAGCTTGTTTGGCCTTTTCCTCGTCATCACTGGCCCTCTTCTCCGCGACACTGGCACGAGCTTCAGCCGAGTCCTTGGCTTCATTTAAACGGGCCATCTTGGCCGAAGACTCTTTTAGCTGGGCTTTTCCTTTGTCACGTTCGCCCTCTAGGGAGGCCACCTGGCCTTGCAGAAGCTCGATCTCATCCTGATCGGCCTGAGCTTGAGTCTTTAGCTTCTGGGCTTCGATAGCAGACGCATCGGCTCGAGTGGACAGCGAGGATACAAAAGAACAAAGCTACAGAAAACAAAGAGCGTATTAGTAATAGATACATTCAACAAAAAACAAAGAAAGAAAAAGGCAAAGAAACTACCTCGCTCACGCATAGCCCAATGCGTCCCATAGCCTCAGCGGGAGGCAAGGAATTGGCAACTCCGACCATCTCCGCAACTTGAGCTCGCACAACCAACCCTTGCCCGGCCAGGCACATAGGAGAGTCCCGACGACAAACGTCAAAATTTTAGAGGATGGGGACATCTGCAAAATGCTTAGCGAGCTGGGTCCCAGCAGCTCGGGTGGTCGGCCCCACAAAGTCATCCCTGAGCCACGGGACTGTCTCCTCGCTGGTCGATGAACACACATCTTTACCCTTCAATTTTTTCCCCGCAGGGGGACGAGCAGACTTTTCGCTTTGTTCTTCCTCCTCGAAAGCATCCACGATTAACTGTCGTTTCCTTTGGGGAGGGGCAGAGCACTCTCAGTAGAGGCATGTTGCACAGTGGGAGCAGGAACGGCGGGCTCAGGAATCTTTTTGACTGGGGCCGGGGGTTTATTTCTTCCCTGGGGATTAACCCTAGTTGGAGCTCGGTGAGGAGCCGCTGTGGAGGGAGCCGCCGAGGACCCAACCCCTCGCTCGTTTGCTGCGCGGATAGGCCTTGTTGGGGTCGGCCTTTGCATCCTTGAGAATTTGGCGACGAGTCACCCCTTGGTCTCGCCTGGCTGATTTGCCCGTGAGTTCGTCTATGTCGATCATATCTGAAAAAGAGAAAGAATAAATCAGGACGAGCACAGAATTGATCAAGAACAATAAGAAAACAAAGCTCAAATAAAAAGCAATAAAGCAATGGTGTATACTTCCACAGCCTTCAAGGTTGAACGTATTGTCTTTGCACTGAGGGCAGTCCAGCTGGAACTTACTACCCTCATGCATCGACCATCCGGGGTATTGGATGTACTCGGGGACCTCACATCGAACAACTAGCCCCTCAAACCTCTTGGTCGTCATTCGGACCATCCTCAAGAGAGCCTCGTCCTCGCTTATGGAATTCCAATTGAATACCCGAGCAGGCCCTGTTCCCCTTACTCCGAGAAAGTCCTCGATAGCTTTTCGAGCAGACTCCTCATACTCGTCCAAAGTCTCAACCGGGGAGAGTGACTTGATCTCCGTAGCAGAAAGGCGAGGCACCGGAAAATTCCACCCGTATCTGCTCTCCACCAACAGAACCTTCTCGTCCCAGTGCCCCGTTTTCCCGGGAGGCTTGGAGAACAGATTTATTCCTCGGTTGTGATGCTTGCATTGGAGACGCTTCAGGGACTTTGTCACCGCAAAATAAGTTTTGAAGAGGGGCAGAGTCGGCTCAAACCCGAGCATTCGGACACAAGCCGCAAAAGAAATCAGGTACCGAACGAGGTTCAAGGAGAGGTCGAGGGGGTGAGCACCCGCTTCTTCCAAAAGCTCGCATAGAAGAGGGTCGAGGGGCAACCGGAGACCAGCCTCAAAAAACGAAATATAGAAACCTACTCTATCTGTCCTAGCCCTCAGCTCGTCCATACTAATCAAATTATTGGGGGCGGATCCCCGGAATCTTTTCCGACTGTGATTGTACTGCTCGTCCCAGCTATCTACATCGGCAGGATATATATTATTCCTCCATTCCCTCAGTACTCTGCGAGCTGGAGCATCATCGGCCTCTGCCGAAACTTCTTCAACTAGGGCAGCAGCCGAAGAGCTTTCCCTCGTTTTTCGGCAGCGAGGGCCTTGTTCGCCTCAACCACTTCCTTGGCGACTATTTCTCGGTAGTATTGATTGAAAAGATACCTCAGCGCCTTGGTCGTGTCCGAGCATACCAACATAGGCGCCCCAACCGGGATATCTTCGCCGGCGTACTCTTCGTCAGAAAGGGTGGGTAAACCCTCCATGCGATAACCGCCGTTGACCAGCAATAACACCGCTTGGCTCGGTTTCACCAGCGACCAAGCACCGTCGGTTTGCGAGTATAATCTCTTGGTCGTTGGAGATCGAGCATACGTCGGATCCGGGCTAACATGCTTAGTTCTCATACTTCTTTGAAAGGCAGTCGAATTAGAGCTGGGCGAAGATGAGGAAGAGGTTTCGCTCGGGGTATAAACAGAGAGGGCAGACACAAGGTTCATAAAAACCTAACTCTAGAAACCTAACAGATCAAAGAACGAGTAAAAGTGAAAGGAAAAGAACAAGTACCTGTGAAACGATTTGAGATCAGGAGTGAGCAAAAAACAGGAAATTGATCGAGGAGGGAATTGAACGAGGATTGGGAAAAGTGACAGACACCAAGGAATGAGCTCCGGCGTACCGGAAAACGCAGAGGTCACCGGAAAAAGCTGCAAAACCCGAAAATACTCAAAATGGACTCAAAAACTCAAGAAAATTGTATCAAATGAAAGAGGAGAAGAAGGCGAACCTGAATACTAAGGTTTAAGAGTAAGGAAACGCTGTAAATGTTTGAGATAAGAGAAGTAGCAGCAAGAAGATTTTTTCGCCCAGAAAACTCGCAAGAAACTGAAGAAGAGTGTGGAAGAAGAATGAAATGGAAAACCGGGAAAAATTCGTAGTTTTATATCGACCTGAACGCACTGGGTCGACCCGACCAAAAACACGCGGATCCTACCTAAACCATCCGCTGGTAGACACGTGGCGAGCACTGTGCACGAAATGACTGCAAACCGACGATGTTTCAATAAACTGGACGCCGTCGCATTTTGGGAAAAGTAATTGTGAATCATTACCTATGACTCCTCGAATACCGTGCATTTAATGCATGCGGCGGACCAATTTCCTAGGAAAATTCCACTAATTACTCCTTCATGCATCCTCGGTATCAAAGTGATCGATTACGAAAAAACGAACAGCCAATCGAGCAGATCAAATAAGCGACTACAAACCGAAATAAACAAAGAACCGAGGAAGCCTAGCAAAGACCAGAGACAGACAATTCGAGCATAAAATTCGACTAAACTTTCCAAGCTAATGATAAATCCTCGCACTTGGAAACTCGGGGGCTATTGATGGGACCCGACCTGGGTCCCCCTATGTGGAACGACCACATGGATTCCAGCTAGGCTTGGGCCGGTCCCACCAAAGGCCGAAGACCATTCCCCAGTCAATCATCATCGACAACCATTAACCAGCCGATGAAGTACCGACGACCACCGACCTGCCGAGCACAATAGGCGATCATGAATCAACACCCGACCACACGAGCGAGGACCACCTATGCTCGGCCGACAATTCGTATGGGATAAGACAGGTTTAGCCCGTAGCCTGTACGTAGCATCCATGTGCCTTCCCCACGAAAGCTGTGCAAGCCATGCAAGCCGCTATATCTTATCAGCTCATTGAACCGCCTACAATTGGCATATCACACGCAACCTGTTGACCATTCAGGAACTGCCAGCAAACCGACCAGGGAACAAGTCCCACCATCAGGGACCCTCATACCAATCATGATCCCAAATCTAAGCTACTATAAAAGGAAACCTTTCCCTTCAAGAAAGGTAAGATTTACTTGATATCTAAAACTTACTATATTGAAGGTGATAGGAGAGATACATAGAGAGATTATTCTCAAAACACTCACCGGAGGCTTAAGGGAACGCCTAGCTCCGGCACATCACATATTACCTTCTTCGACTCTCACACGGAGGGTCAGAGCTGAAACCCCCAAAGACCCTAACGGTAGTCTTCCTTTCAGGTATTCACCAACAAACCAAAAACCATCAAGCCCAGATATCCTAACATAATTTGTACCACCGGTACCCACATACACCGACGTGACCCTCAAGAACCGGACACGTCAGCTCCGGTCCATTACGTGGACCGCCAGCATAGTCACCCCATCATTGTGGCGTGATCATTGGATATGTATTTAAATGGATGGCTACCTGGGTTTTTTTAATCTGAACTTTTTTTCTTAATATAAATAATGATAATATTTTAAGAAAAAAATATTTGTATTTTGCTAAAAATTTCTTATTAATTAAATACTCTCTTATTAAATATTATGTTGATAATTAAAAATGTTTACCCCCAAAATGCTAGTGTGAAAATGATTTTACTAATTTTTTTAACCTTCACGGGGTAAGTGACAAAAATTTGACATAAAATACGAATTGGTCGGTTCTAAAGTGAGATATGAAGGATTATTATTATTATTTTTTGGCTTAGAAAAAGTGAGATTTGGGTAAGAGTAAGCTATTGTAGTATGGAAATATAATGAATTGTGGTTACATTTGTGGTTTTAACTTATTATTAGATATGTATTTAAATGGATGGCTACCTTGTTTTTTTTTCATTATTATTATTGGATGTGTATTTAAAATATATTTTTACAAAAAATAATAAATTAAAATCATGAAAAACCCAGGTAGCCATCCATTTACATACATATCTAATAATAAAGTTAAAACCACAAAAGTAACCTCAATTCATTATACTGTCATATTACAACAGCTTAGTCTTGCCCATAGGCCATATATGACTAAAATGAAGAGTAAGTTGAACAAGTATTATATCACCAAACAAAACCAATGACATTTGTTACTTTGCATGGCTGCTTTGTGAGGAGGGTCATACTAAAGGAAAAATTTGCACCCCCTTCATTCTGCAAGAACAAAAAAAAATTTGATTAAAGCATATTTTATTTCTTGCAAAATTAATTAGTTAATTAATCACATAAAATAAATAACTTATTTTATATCTTTCACAAACTAAAAACCTTCTTCCTAGATTTGTATCTGTCCATGATGTTCGTATGATCATCATTCTTCCACAATGACAACGAACTCCTCCATCCATTCTGTTAAAAGTAAGAAATAAAAGATAATAAAATGAAAATTGTTGGATGAATTAGTATATGTATATATTCAAACTGCCAGGGTTCATTATGAAGTTTTAAAAATTGTACGAGGTTTGTTTTGCAATCAAATTTGAAAAAAATCTGATAAAAAATGTTGGTTTTGAAATTTAAAAATAGGACAGAGTTTAAAATAAAATTATTTTTTGGTGGGAAAATGATGTGGACGTAAAGACTCCCACCCAGTTCACGTAGGCGGCCACGTCGGATGTCATTCACCTTTCACGTCCCAAAACTAACAAGTTTTGCACGGAAGGCTTGTTTTGGAAAAAAAAAAAACTTGATTTGAAGTTTTTCATGTAAAAAAATAACACAAAGTTCAAAACGAAAAAACTAAAATAAGTCTCAGTTTTTTTTTGTAATTAACCCATAATTTTAAGGTCAGAACTTTCGTTTATTATGGAGCAGAACGTTAGAGAATTAATAGAGTTGACAAGTAGATTCAAATGTGAATTAACGAGTTGGTTCATTTGCTTCAAATTAATCAAAAACATACATAAATGGAAGAGCAAGTCTAAGTAACACAATTTTATTTCGTAAGATGAAACTTCACTTTCTCACAGCTCAATCCATCAACACGTAGTAAATCAGGTAAGAAGGATCCATCTTACAAAAAATAACCATAAGATCATATTATCTAAGTTTTTACCTAAAAAAAACTGGTCAGGTTAATAAAAAATGCACATAATCAAACTTAAGCCCTAAGAGGCTAATACCTAAACAATTGATTGAGATTAATTGGGAGAGATGACAAGGGCACTCATATAAAGATATTGAGGTCCTTAGTTCCAATCCCTATGCCAACAAGGGATGACACTTAACTAACAAAAAATAAATAAATAAAAAAACCAATATCATGGAGATGATTGGGATATTGATTGCTTCTTTCCAATATAGGATTTATTAGGAGTATCATGTAACAATGGATCAACTTTTACATAATTATCGTGGAAAATCCCATGAATATTTAGACCCCTTTGTCTGTGTTAGTACCCAGACAAGATTATGATAACCATACTAAGGTTATTTGCATCAATCATCAGTTCATCACCATCGTCACTTACCAATTATGGGTGTGAGTGTCAGTGTCTCTCACTCTATTTAAACGTGCATGCCCTTGACGCTCCATCAAGTGCATTGACGGAGGTGCATGGTATCTCTTTCCACGTCTCGAGGCCAGCCATATCATATAAGAAACATGGCGATTGATAAATGCTAAACTATGAACACCAAGGCTGTGGCCTGTGCATTTCAATAATACAAGACTGCTCCGTCCACATCTGATTGCAACCTGGATAAGTGATGTAAAGGCTTATTTTACGATAGCAGTGCACATCTCTACGAGAGAGGAGGATGCAATAATTTTTGCAGGACCGGTCCACAAGGGAAGACCACATGCCACCGTCGTCTCTGCCAAGTAATTTTTGCAAGGCTATGGCTATCCTCCTCTAATATCGATCCATGTTGTGGGCAAGTGATTGGGTGCAGAAATCGCATACAAGGAAGAGGACAAGCTAAAAGTTCAGCAAATACCATTACAACAGCAGCATTCTGAGGCACCACCCTGAGTGTTGAGTGTCGACTTGCAAAGTAGTAAGGCCCCATGTGGTTGATCAGCTGAGCTGCCATCATGTGGTTCCCCAGCGAGTGAATATATAAGTTTGCGCAATTTATTCAAATCATATTATGAAGCCTCACACAAGTACGGAATATCTCCTAGGCCTAGCTAGCTAGCATGAAATATTGAAATGTATCTACACGAATCATCACAGTGATTTGTCACTGAGGAAACCTCTTCCAAAATGACATGAAGAACCACCGCACTGTTCCTGTTATATAAACCAAAAACAAATCAGTATCTTTGACAAAATATCCATACTGCTTGATGTGGCAAGGACAAGAGAAAAGTGAGCCCACTTAGTGCACAACACTGTCTCCGTTAGTCTAACTACACGCCTTTCAGTCTTGTAGAAAATTTGAAATATGCCAAATGACAAATTGTATAAAAACCTGAAAATACGCTTGTCATCGGTTAACGATATGAAAGGGTAGCATAATTTCAAATAAATTACACATTGACTAGCGTACTTTGTTGAATAAAGTAGCGTACTTCCATTTTGATTTTCAATCATGGAAAATAATTGCATGTGTTAGTGAAAAACTGAAAAAGTGGTTCAATTTTTCAAAAAATCTATTCAAACAAATCCAATGTAACCCTAAAGGGCCTAAACCCAAAACCTCAGATCCTATACCAGAAACACTAAACCCAAACCTGTAAATCGTAAAACCCTGTACCCTAAAATCCTAAACCTAAAACTTAGAATACTTACTACTCAATTTAAGAACACTAGAATGAATAAGGATGAAGATATTATGTCTTACTATAATAGATTACTTGATATATCCAATAATGTTCTTGCTTTGGGTGATCCTATATATCACCAATGATCGTTTAGTTAGCAAGATGATGCACATTCTTCTGCCTGAATTATTTAATGTCAAAATTTGTGCTATTGGGGAAACTCATGGCATTGATAAAATTGGTTTTGAAAAACTAGCTAGCATTTCTACAAAATTTTGAGTTAAACCTCAATGAGCAAATTAAGAACAACGGCAAAGGTGCATCATCCTCTACTCCTTCTATGGAAAGTATTGTTTTTTCCTTCTGTTGTTGACGTGTCTTCTGAATTGATTGAATTGCACAAGAAAATTGAAGAATCTGATTTTGGTGAAGACGCAATGGATCTTTTAACAACAAAGTTTAAAAATATTTTGAAAGTAAAGGGATAAAATACATCTCCATCTTCTATCACTAAAACTGTTTTCAAAACTAAGCCTAGCAAGTTTGCTCCCAAAGAAAGTTCTTTTCAAACTCCTGAAAAACTTTTTACAAATCCTTTTGCTAAAAAGTCTACTTCTAGTGGAAAGAATATTGATTCTATTCAGTGTAGGGAATGTCAAGGGTTTGGTCATTATGCTAATCAATGTGCTAATACTTTGAGAAAGAATTGTTTGAAATTTTCTGCTACTCTGAGTGATAGTGATGATGAAGATTCGAGTGATCTCATCACTCTCACAGCAGTACAACATGTTCAGACTAATCTTGCAGGTTTTTCGAGTGATGCACCTCCAGATGCAGCTGCATCACAAGCTGCATCGAACATAAGTTGGGACAATTTTCTTTGCTTCAACTCTTCCATCACTAAAGATGCTCCAGAATCAGAATCAGAACTGATGGATGCTTATAAGGAGTTGTACAATAATTGGGAAAAGAGAGCTTGTCAAGTTAAGTTACTTGGAAAAACAAATGAATTGATACTCAAGAAAGTAAAAGAAGATCAGAAGGAGAGCATTGCTTGACTGGAGTGTTTGCTTACAAAGAAGGATGTAGAGCTTGAAAATTTGAAAGAAGAACTTTACAAAGCAAATGAAACGGTGGCAAAGTGGAATTCCAGTCAGCACAAACTTGATGATATGTTGAAGTTTGGAAATAATGGTAATTCTGGACTTGGATTCGTGCCAAAAACATTTGTTAAGGAAGGTGAATGTACATCTTCTGAACCAAAACAGTCTACACGTACTTTTTTAAAACCCAATTTCTTTGAAAAACCAAAAACTAGGAAGAGAAATTTTGTGTGTCATTACTGTCACAAACCTGGACATTTCAGCACTTCTGCTACCTGAAAAAGGCAGACTATGGTAAAGAAGTTAGGCAAGCATATCTAGTCCGTAACAGATGCAAAGACCGATGCAAGATCACCAAAAATGTTCAGAAAAGCTTGGGTTCCTAAAAGACAGTTAGACTTTGTTCCAGACTCATTGAATTCAGAAGCCGAAAGTCCAGAAGATTCTGGAAATTTGGATGCAGCTTCTGATGCAATTGCATCAGAAGATGCATTGGTCAAAACTTTTGCAGAAGTTAAAACTGAATCCCAAAATGCTGAAACTACTCCCACTGTGACTGATCGAACTCATGATACTCCTAGCCGTATGCAAAAAGACCATCCAACTTCTCAAGTGATAGGTAATGTTAATGAGAGCATGTCCACAAGGAGAAAAGGTAAGGTTGATTCTCACAAATTAGCGTGCTAATCATAATATTTTTTAGAGCCTTGTTACTTTTAGTAGTTAGTTTTAGTAAGTAGTTTAATTTAGTTTTTAATCAGAAATTTTTTCTTAAGAGTCCATTTTTTTTTTGCTTTTATTGCTTGTTTTTTAGATATGACTCTACAACTTTTATGGATGCACCAAATTATCAAAGATTATCGGTTACACATTTATGTGCTAACCTTGTATTGTGATAACATCAATGCAATTTTTTTAACACAAAAATCTATATTAACATTCTCGAACAAAACAAATTAATATAAGACATCACTTTATTAGAGATTTGGTTGAACAATGAATTGTTTGCATTGAACATGTTGGGATTGAAAATCAACTTACTGACATTTTTTTAGGGTCTAGATTTTGAGAGATTTTCCAATCTTTAGAAATCTCTTGTGTTATGTGTGTTATTTGACATTACACTTAGTTATATATATATATATATATATATATATATATATATATATATATATATATATATAATTATATAATTAGACATGATTGCATTTTGTCTTTAGAGGGCACTCTAGATCATTGTTCCACATGGTTATGCCTCATGTGGTTGCTGCATTCAAAATCAGTTGTGATTTCTTTGGTTATACTTCTCACACTCTCTCCTAGTTCTTGAGCAAGTTTGAAGTCCACAAAGGAAAAGAGCTACCTAGAGTACAAGAGTTGTAGCATCTTATCTTGGTACTATGAAACTTTAGTTCTCATGGGTTGATATTGAGAAAAATAAATATCCTTGGAAAAGTGTGAAAGCTACCTAAAGGAAAAGAGCTACCGATGAACAATGTTTGTTGCCATTCTCTCTTGGGACTATGAATCTTTGGATTTCATGGGTTGATCTTGTGCAAAATGACTTCTCTTAGTAAATAGTGTAAAATGTTTCTAGTGGCATGTTTTGTATAGCATGAAATAAAGTAGAGCTATACTCCTAGGGAAATAAAGTACCTATGGATTTTAGTTATGAAAAAGTTTTTGATCTTGGGAGAGAAGTATGTTTAAGAAAAGAAAAGATGCAAAAATTGCACAAAATTTTATTATTGGTGAATGCACCTCATAATGCAGTTTCATCAGGAACTACATCCTATGATATGGTCTTTATCACTTATGTGTGATTGCATTATTCTTTTGCTTAGCATTAGTTATCATGTTTTTAGGCATAAAATTTTAGGACATACATTGTTGGAAAATATATCAGCTTGATGAAATTTTTGTCATAAAATAAACTGTGCAAATTAATTTCTAAAAAATCCCTATGTTGAAAAATATTTAGTGGATGTCTAATCTTTGTGAGAATTAAGAGGCATTGAACTTTGGATATTGGCTGCTAAAGTATTGCTTGTATTTGATCAATTTTTGGGTAAATACTTTATTGTATTTTCTAAAAAATCTTGAATTTATTTGAGGCATCCTAAATTATTTTTGAAAAGAAATCTTTTTTTCTCCACATTTAGTATTTTCAAGTCTATCTACACCTACCCTCATGCCCTAATTACATGTGATGTGGACTTGTGTGTTGGATTTAGTCAAAATAACCACCTTTCAAAAATCAAATTCAACATAATTTGAATTGGCCTCCTCATCTTCCAGTGCATTATCTCCTAACGGCTAACTCCCTTGTTTTTAGCGTTTTTGAAGTATTTTACTATTTTTATTAATAGGTTGAAGTCATTAAGGTGCACTCATTTTCTACAAGATTTTCTTTAGCAATTTTTCCTCCATTTTGCTAAAAATCACGTGCCCCTTCTTCTTTTCATCTCTTATTCTCTAAACCCTAGTCTGTTCGAATGGTTTCGAGTCCTTCTAGTCCCTCAAACCCTAAAAATTCGACAATCCAGACTGATGAAGCTTTGAATGCAGCTTCACCCAAAACTACATCACCCTGATTTATGAAGTTCTACACTCTCTCTTCTTTCTCTACCCAAATAGGGGGAGAAAAGTCAAGTGTTTATATTTCTGGTGATGATGATGAATCTGATTCCTTGTAGATTCACTATTGTGATTGTTTCTCCCATAAACTATTTCATGTTTGTTTTGTATGCATGTGATTGCATCATTAGTATATTCTGATTTTTGCTTAGTAATTGATTTCTTATTTTATACATTGCACAAATTCAGGGGAAGATACTTTAGATGTTTGATGGTGTTGAAAAACACTTGTCATTTGATTTGACCAGAAAGGTTCAACAAAGGGGGAGATTATAAGGGTAAAATATGATTAGCCTATTTTACATCATTGAATTTATTGTTATGCCCTTTCTTGGTCCAAAAGATATGAAGTATTTACCGTATTTACTACTTTCTTGGTCCCAAATTTTGGTAAGTAATTACCATATTTAATCATTTCCTAAATGCACTTAAAGAGTCCTTAATTAAATTGATAAAATCTTAGGATATATTTTTTTGACTTAAATTAGGAAACTATATTTGGAAACTAATTGATTTATTTCCTAATCCTTTATTTCCTTGGAGTCTTTGGTTTTCCTATTTATGTAGGACTCTACCTCAAGGGTATATATAGTGTTGCTCGTGCAGAAGAAAAGTGAGCAGAGATACAGACATACACACACAGAACAAATAGAGAAACTGTTGTTTTACTGGATAACTAGATGCAGCTTCATCCCAAGCTACATCGTTGTTTTTGCTGTTTGCTTTCCTAAGTTGTTAGGAAGCTTTTTTTTTTTTAATCTCACGTTTTCTATACTTTGTTTTTGTGGGTTTTCCCTTCCAAACTTATTATCTTGTGAGAGGTTTGGTATTTTGGTAATTTCATATTTTTGTTTAAGAAACCTATAATTCTTTTAATGAAATCTTTTTTGACCATGAGGCTGGATCTACAAGCATAGCTTGTAGATTGTTTGATAAAACTCTGTTTTGTTACTGCTTTAATTGTCTAAAGTGTTCTGCTGTTTACGTTTTTTATTTTCTGGTCGATGCACCTCTGGATGCAGCTGCATCACAAGTTGCATCGACAGATTCTTTGAATCTTAGCTACTATTGATCTCTCACAAGATTTCACATTAATTGAAGTATGAATCTAAAAATCAAAGATTTAATAGGTACAAACTTAAAAGATTACCGTTTGCTAAGTAATTCAAACCAGCTTCTTTATCAATCCTATTGATATGCCCTAGAATTTTAACTGTCCATTCTTATGTATTTTGGTGTCAATCAACGGGGATTTCGGCAAAAAAGAAGGATAGAAGTAGTGTGCGTGTGAGAGAAAGAAAGGGGAAGGGGTCGTATTCGTATTCGAGCATAGCCGAGTTTCTCCTTCAAGCTCGTGAAGTAGCACCTCGAGTTCAACCTTAGCCGACAAGCTCGACTTAAACGAGTTGAGCACCGACTAGTTGTTAGAGGAGCTCTGGAACAACAAAGGGGATCAAATGGGGATTTTTCATCTAATGAAAAGCAAAAGGTGCTTGGGGAGCATGGTATGCTTTGGAGCTTAGCAATTGGCATAATTGGAAGGCCAAGCAAAACCACGTCGTTTTGCCTTTTAAACACTCAAAATGACATCATTTTAAAGGGGCGGGTTGGCCAAAAAAAGATAGGGTAAATTACAGATAACCCCCTAAACTACAACTTTTTCCTAAATTACACTTTCAGTTTACACAGCGCTATTTGAATTGATGAAATTTTCCACCTAAAACTCACACAACCATCTTTATGTATTATTTTTATCATAATATCCAAAAGATAGATAAGTCATTATTTGTATTGACCACTTTTAGGCACAAAGAAAGTTTTAGAACAAAAGGGTAAAATTGTAAATTGAAACGCGAAAATGACATATGGTAAAAATATATCTAAAGATGGTCACATAAATCTCAGATGGGCATTTTACGTCAACTCAAATGGTAGTGCCTAAATATAAACTGCAATTAAAGAAAATGTAATAGTTGAAGGGGGCACTTTGCTTCAATTAGTAGTTTAGGGGGACAATTTGGGGGGTCATTGGTAATTTCCCCCAAAAATAAAGGCCCAGACAACTCTTTACACTTGTCCGATGTTGGTGAAGGACCTAGGTGTGTGCAAGATTTTTTCGGAACCGGACTGAACCAATCAAAACTGAACCGAACCAATACTTTGATTTGGTCCTGGATCTGAATTTTCATAAAATTGTTGGTCCCGGTTCTTGAACTAAAAAACACGGAACATGACTGAACCGACCCAATATGTTGTTTATTTATTTATTTTATTATATATATAATATTATTATATAAGTATATATATATTAATTTCTAATACTTTCTTTGTTCTACTTTTTAATTGGTACTCTTTTATTATTTTGTTTCCACCGATTTGTTATGCTATGAGTTTATGAGTTCGACATTTTTAATTGTTGAATGCACTTTTATCGAAGGTTTTTTAAATTTTTTATGGAGTTTCAGTTTTAAAATTTTTATTATGTATTTGTATTAAATAGTGAAAAGGTAAAAAAATCATAGTATTGGTCCGGTCCTGGTTCTCATACATCTTTGATTGGTTCTGGACCGGACCAATGTTTTGGTTCTCATACATATTGAGTTCGTTCCGATTCTAAATTTTTAAAAACCAGACTATTGGTTCCGGTTTTCTCTTTTTTTTCCAAAAAACTGGACCTACAGTTTTTTCGAATTCCCCTTGGTTGGCCATTTTTTACCCAATTTTTTTCTTTTTGTAATAAATAAAAGCACGCTTTTTTTTAAACAAATAGATGGTTGATTGCTTCATTTGACATCAGACCAATTTTCTACAAATTTCCTCCATTTTCCTCTTTTCTCTCTCTCTCTCTCCCATTTTCATCTCTTCTCTCTCTTGAAATGAGTAGCAACCATTAGTAGTTTTTTTTTTCTCATATACCATTGGACATGCTCAAATAATGAGCATAATTAGTACTATTTTTTATAAGTGACCCCTTAATGATAGAGAAATTATAATCAATGACCTCAAGGTTTTTGCTTAAGTGTCCTTGTCATCTCTCCCACATCTTAAGGCCATGAATATAATAATCAAACATGTTCTTTAAAACCTAGACTAGTTCAAATTTTGATTAGAACCCAAGTTGCTTAGCGCTCGGTGGTTCTATGTTAGTTGAGTTGGGATCAAGTCTGTGTGTAACAATTCTAAACGAGGGTGGGGATATTTGGCCTTCATTTTTCTAAAAATAATAAATCAATCTCTATGTTTCTAAATTATTAGGGAAAAATACTAAAAAGCCCCACCAAAAAATTATCATATCTAAAAAGTTCCAAAAAAAATTATTGTATCCAAAAAGTCCTAAAATCATAATTTTAATACCAAAATGTCCAAAACTTAACATATCTACAAACGCTCTTATGTTAAAAGCTTTTATTTGGACAAAAATTATTTTTCTTTTCAATTATGACAATGATGAGAAGAATTGTATTGATTATTATTATTATTATTATTATTATTATTATTATTATTATTATTACTATTATTATAGCAATAATACTATTTTTATAATAGTAATATTATTATCTTCACTTCATTAACATTAGTATTAAATACAAAAATCTATTTACGAAATTCATTTCACATTGATCACAAATCAACTATTCAACCTCTAAAATCTAAAATTAATCTTTTCATACTAAGATTTAAAAAGTTAACATTTACATTTTTATGAAATTGTGGTAGTAATATTAGTAGTCATAGTAGTGATAGTAATGATAATAATATAAATATCATTATTATTTATTAATAACAATAATAATATTAATAGCAATTTTTAAATATTATTGTTATTATTAATAGTAAGTTATTTGTTGGTGTTATTGTTTTTTTATTATTAATATTAATATTATTATTATTTTATCTAAAATATTGAATCATTAAAATCATTGAATTTAAAAATACGTTTCATTTCAAATAAAATCTCATACTCTAACGATGTTAGAAGAATCGGTAGGTTTTGGACTTTCTGGTATTAAGAGTTTAACTTTGAAACTTTTTACATGGAAGAATATTTTTTAGGGCTTTTTGAAAATGAGATTTTTTTAATGGGACTTTTTGGTATTTTTCCCAAATTATTATCATATTTTAATTTTTTGAGTCATATGATTGTTTTTTAATTAATAATTTGACATATATTTTTATTTTTTTTCAAAATCATAAAACACCCAATCCGTAGCATTTGAAAGTATTACGAATCACGTGTTTTCAAAATATTTGAAAACAATATACGTCAATTTTCATTTGAGAAGTAATTCTAAAAAGTCAAAATTTAACAACGATTTAGGAACGGATGGAGTAATAACTTAAGAATCTATATTACAATAGAGTTCATTCTCACACATCTGCAATTGACTAAAGTTATTTAGAGGTTGAGATTAAATTATCTTAAAAAATTTAATAGTTGGGATTCACTCTCACATTCACATGTGTGAGAGTAGTTATCCACTTTTAACTCTCTATTTTCTCTCACCATGTTACAAAGTCACTCCCTACAATTAATATTATAAGCAGTCACACCCTGACATTAATTTTCTAAACCGTTACCCTTTACAAAACATCAACCTTACATTAATATAATCTCACAATAGAGCTCAATTGATTGATTGAGACTATCTGGCATGGGGGTTGATTCCGCCACAAAATCAAAAGTTTATAGGTCAGTTACATATAATTACTTACAAATAACCCCCCCTCAACTATGAGTAGAGTTCGAATAGCACCCTCGACTACCACTTGAAGTAATGTACCCCTCAACTGTAACATTCTTTAAAATCGCACATTTTATTTAAACGTTGGCGTTTCAATTGACGAAATCAGATATATTAGAACCGTTCAATAGGCACGGGCACAAAAATCTAGTTTTTTCGTAAGTAGAATCTTTCCATCAAGGTTAGCTAGAGGGAGTCTATTTATTAAAAGGAAAATGATACAAAAACACACTGAAACATTCTTTCCACTTTTATATACGACTGATACTAAAAAGTGGTGACAATTGTGTGTTATAGATTAAGTTTGATAAAACCATTAATAACCAAATACTTCCTCAGTCCCAAAATTATCAAAGGGAGTATTAGTTAATGGATAATTATGGGTATTATCCAATTATATACATTATTGCTTAAGGAATGTTATTGGATAATACTTAATTATATTCATTAATAAATATGTATCATTGGAATATACCCAATAAACTTGATCATCTTTTAGAAAAAAAACTGATATAAAAGAAATATATTTAGAAAATGCTTGAAGGTGGTATCTCATACAACAAAATGTTTTAAAAAAAAAAAAAACTTATATCCTCATAATCGTAATTAACAACGAAATGTTCCTAATTAGAACAAGATGATAAATATGTTCATCATAATCATCAATTTTTATCATTACTAGTTTATACTTTAATATAATTTGAACAAACATTTCAAATAACTGATCCACCTTAGTGGTAGCGCTAACCTTGATGTAGAATATAACTAATCCTCCTGAAAAACAAAAATCTTAAAATCCATTATCCGAATCTTCTTCCAATGCTCTCTAGTATATCCTGACAAGCGTAAGAATGAACAAAGTGAATTCTTGGTGACTACTTTGCTCAGGCAAAGTTAGATTAATGTGATAATACCACTATTAAGTTTGACATTTTTCTTGCTAATAACGAATGAAACAATTGTACCTGTGGGAGTCGGATATATAAAGATTGTGAGGAGCTACTCCAATTCCAAACATTCTTCATTCCCAGAAAACTGCAGCATCCCACCATTGCAACGTTCAACACTATCATCAAAATACAAGCTTTTCTTCCCATAAATTTCCTCCACAATGCCACAATGTATAAAGATATCAAAAAAATAATCATGTTTTTTCTCTCATCGTTGCCAAAAACACATTGAAATAACTGAGCAAGATATGCAATTACCAATGATATAACCCCGATTCGTCCCTGCAAATTTATCAAAGGCAACCATTTTCAGCTACCAAATACGGGGATTCGAATAAAATCAAACAGCTACACTTAGGACTTAGGAGCATGAATCACGAAGCACCGGTTTCGATCTATTCCAAGACTTAGACGGGTGCTTAATTATTCGAGAAAAATGGAGATGGCGTACCTTAAACAAATTACAATATGGCAACTTTCTGAAGTTAATAGAAATGGATCTGTTCTTGGTGGGTCGATTTCGGAACTTTTCAAAAACTCCTAAGATTTTAGATTTGAGGGATTTTTGTTTCCTGGGGAATGAAATTTGCACGGTTTGAGATTTGACTTTAATCAACAATGGGGAAAGCTTGAGGAGGAGAGAGAAATGAAAGAATTCCGAAGTGGGCAAAAAATTGGTTGCTTTCAATTTGAAATTGAAGCTTTTGGCTTTGGCATGAAGGGAGATTGTCCATGGCTGCCGCTGATCAGCACGCATCTCGAGGGAGGCGACCATGGAAGTAAAAAAGATTTGAACACTATTACTAGCCGTTAGAAATGTGCATTTTGCCATTTTCCTAGGTTCATAGTTTATCATCAATTATGCTAAGATTGGGCTGAAATTTTTCATGGGCTACATCACAAAAAGTTTTAGGTCAAATTTCAAGTAAATACAATTTTAGAAACATGTTTTTATCTAGGATTATTAATTTTTTGGACATTTTATATAACTACAAATTGATTGTAAAATGACAAAAATGTCATTAATGAAGACAAATCTAATCCGGCCTAAAAAAACCAAAAAATGTTGATGTCAAGGCTTGGTATCAACAATTTTAACAATTTATTCAACTAAAAAAAATAAAAAATGCTAATGCCAAGACTTGGCATCAGCATTGTTTTGACAGTCTATTAAACCAAAAAAAATTCAAAAAAGCTGATGCCAAGGCTGGCATCATCACTTTTTTCACAGTTTATTCAAGCAAAAAAATTCAAAAAAACTGATGCCAAGGCTTAGCATCAGCACTGTTTTCACAGTTTTTTGTAAGACCAAAAAAATCAAAAAAGATGATGTCAAGGCTTGACATCAGCACCGTTTTGACAATTTATTCAAGCAAATAAAAATCAAAATATGTTGATGCCAAGGCTTGGCATCAGGACTGTTTTAGAAGTTTATTCAAACAAAAAAAAATCAAAAAATGCTGATGCCAAGACTTGGCATTTTGACAATTTATTCAAGCAAAAAAAAAATCAAAAAATGTTGATGTCAAGGCTTGACATCAGGATTGTTTTGACAGTTTATTCAATAAAAAAATCAAAAAATGTTGATGCTAAGACTTGGCATCAGCACTGTTTTGGCAGTTTATTCAAGCCAAAAAAATTTAAAAAAGCTGATGCCAAGGCTTGGCATCAGCACTGATTTGACAGTTTTTTGCAATACCAAAAAAATTCAAAAAAACTGATGCCAAGGCTTGGCATCAGCATTGTTTTGACAATTTATTGAAGCAAAAAAAATCAAAAAAACTGATGCCAAGGCTTGACATCAGCAATGTTTTGACAGGTTTTTGCAATACCAAAAAAATTCAAAAAAGCTGATGCAAAGGCTTGACATCAGCATTGTTTTGACAATTTGTTGTTGTTGCATGTTATTAGTGTTGAAGTCGCCGGAGAAGTCATATTGCTGATGGTAAACTGAAGGAGGTGTGTCGTCTACGACATTTTCCACGACGGTGGAGGAATCGTAGGGCATGTAGGAGTCGTCGTCGAAGGGACGAGAGGTTGTGTGTGTTTCATCTCCGGTAGCATTGTGGTATGTGTCGTCGAATGAATCCATTTTTTTTTTTGCATGTGTGTGTGTCTCTCTAACGACACAAAGGGGCAGTGATATACTTTTGCATCAAAATTGTATATAAAAGATATGTCCAAAAAATAACTTGATTCATTTGAAAACATGTTTTAAAAGATGTACCGACTTATAATTATTCCAAAGTTTTATTTGTGAAATTAATATTGAGGTATTTTTGCTTAATCAAAGATTGAATAAAAACTAAAAATTTGGAAAAAATTTATGGCCGATTCCTTTTCCAAAGTTTGTAACCTTTCTAGTCCATCGTTCTTTTTTTCAACTGTAAAAGTCAATTTTTCGAAATATTTTTCCAAAAATGTCATCATCTCCTTCAACAGATCCGACAAACTTATTGAATTCGAAAATCACCATTGTTGTTTAAACCATTAAGTATGATACTGTAATGGATCTGAGCTGAGTTAGATAATTTTTAGTAAGAACGAAGACATAAGATGAAAAAGATAACTTACGATAGAGGAAGATAAGGAAGAAGAAGGTGGAGGAGAAGTTTTCGAAGTAAGTTTGAATCGCGATGCATCAATTGGTTGCTTGAATTGATGCATCGCGGTACATAAAAATTGGTGCAACGCGATGCAAATTGGATTGTAATTAAAATTTATGTATCGAGGTGAAAAAGTTTATTTATCGCGACGCCAAAATTGGATTTTGTAATTAATTAAATTTTTTATTGAATTTAAATTGATTCATCGCTGTGCAAAAATCAATGCACTACGATGCATTTCCGTAGTGCGCCTCACCCTCATTAAGGATATCGAAGTCTTTTTGCCCCCAAAAAGTTTTCTTTTCTGGTTGAAAAAAAACATGAGACTTGAGCGATTGAAAACTTTGAAAGTGGACCAGCCCATAATTATTTATAAAAATTTATTGTTTTTAGTTTACACAAATATGAATAACAATGCTAGTAAAATATTATAGTGCGTTGAAAAACTTATATTTAATAAAAATAATCATGAATAATGAATAAAAACTCAACATAAATAACTTTTATATGTATAATATTAATATCTATAATACTGACGAAATCATATATACTGGTACCGTGATAGGCACATGCACGAAGATCTAATCTATAATACAATACAATTCATAGTCGCATGCTTGCAATTGACAAAGGCTATTCAGGGGCTGAGATCAATTCCTTTCCCAAGATCCTATGACCTACATTGCATTCTCCTTCCAAGTATATGGACGACGGTTACCGTCTTCCTCCAACCCTCTTTCTCTCCTCCGAAAGCGAGGGACACCAGTTCGATCTGACCCTCTTTCTCTCTCGATTTCCCCCTTTTGTGCCTTTATCCACTTTGTTTCTCTCCCTTTTCCTATCCCCATTGTGGTCTTGCGTCTTTTGGGTGTTGGCGTGGAAAGAGGATATCCTCATCCTGTCTTCGATTCTCGCATCGCCTTCTAAAAAACCTGTTCTTTTCTCCCAATTTGTTCCTATCAGTTTTCGATTATGGTTTTCATTGTGCATTCCAACACCAAATTCACACCCGATTCCATGCTGGAGAACAACGAAGGGGAGTTGGTTTGAGTATGACTTATGAGAGTGAGGATTTGAAGTATAAGGGCTTTTGGGTCGCCATTAATGGAGGAAACTGAAGCTGAAGCTTGAAGAGGAGGAGAGAGAAAGGCAAGAATTGAAGGAGAAGAACAAATGATAAGGAAAGAAGAGATTTCATCTTTGAAAAAGTAAACACTTTGTGACTGGGTATAATAAATAATAGATTGAGAGTTTCTGCAGTGGGAGGTTTGGTGTAATTGTTATTGTTAAAGAGAAAAAGTGAGATTGACTAAAAAATATATATAGTCCCATTACCGGTAAGAGTTTCTTCGGATCCTCCATTCGCCATAGTCCCCCCAGTTTGTTGTCTTACCAATTTCTTCCTCCTTCAACATTTACCAATTTCTTTCTGTTAGCCCATAGATGAACGAGGAGAGCTTGGTGAACTAACTTTTATTGACTTTGAGGACTTTTTTTACCCTAAATTATAATGGAAGGTATTTGGGAGTATTGAGCGGTATATTTCGTAGTACAGACAAATCAACATTTATTTATATTTACCAATTTCTTTATGTGAGTATTGATCCGTATTAATTTATTTATATTTACCAATTTCTTTCTGTTACCAATCCGCATTAATTTTTCTTTTTTATATGGTTTTTGGAATTTTTTAAAATTATTTAAAAAATGAACAGATTTTTATCTATATATAGACACTTTGTTTACTTTATTTCGACATCAACTCGATTTTCTCCACTTTTCTTCCACTCTCTCTCCAAATTCGTAATTAAGAATTACTAATTAATATATGTATTAGAAAATTAACTATAATAACACTGAATAATGACAAATTATTAAACACAAATTATTAAGCATTAATATTTAATAATGAATATTAATATTTGAAAAATAAAATTATATTGAACTACCTTCTAGAATTCGAAAGTCTAAAGACCTCATTGAATTAATAAGAGAAGTTTATCCACAACTGCATAGAACTGTGACTTCTTCATCAAAATTCTTAACTGAACATACTATTCTATTTGTACGTAATGATGATGTTAATAACATAAATGTTGAAGCATTGAAGAGATTTCTTGGAAATATCATCAGTTATCTATCGGCTGACAAAAACATGGATGATGATAGAACTTGGATTACATATGTGCAATTGGTAAATGCTAATTAGGGGTTAGGATTGATTTTTTTTTACCAAATTCCTACTGCCTAGATTAATAGATTTTTGTAAGTGTGTGAAAGGCAATTAATCCAAATAGTAATTGTAATTGTAATCCAAATTATAATTGTAACCGTAAAGGCTTATTATGTGGGGCTTGAGAGAAAAAAAAAGACAGTCATAAGTGATAATTCATTTTACCATTATTGTTTGTAACTGTAAAGGCTTATTTTGTGGGGCCCAAGAGAATAAAAAGACAGTCATAAGTGATAATTCATTTTAGCGTAATTGTTTTACAGTTTTACCGTCATTGTTTTACAGTTAATTCATTTCCATATTATACGCTTCATTTATTCAGTTTTTTTCCCTTAACGTGCATAACTGAATCAATTTAATTTTAGTCCATTGGTAAGTTTTGAATATTTTTATTTTTAATTGTTATCGTAATTAACTTAATCAATTTTTTTTTAAGTTTTGTAATTTGAAATATCTGTTTTTTTCTTTTTAACTGTTATCGTAATTAACTTAATCAATTTATTTTTTGAAACTGAATCTCAATTTAATTTGTGTCTAAGTTTTGAATATTTCTATTTTAATTGTTATCGTAATTAACTTAATCAATTTAATTTTTTTCTGGCCCGCAATTTCGTAAACATATATATTTTTTGAAAAAATCGTAAGTTTTGTAATTTGAAATATTTTTTTCTTTTTAACTGTTATCATAATTAACTTAATCAATTTAATTTTTGTCTGACCCATATTTTTTGTTCGGTCAGCAATTTCGTATACAAATTATTAATTAATCCCTCCGTTCCGAGCAAAGAGGCTCCGTTTGAAAGTCAATATTTTAAAGAAAATAATACTTTTAGTAGTTCATTAATAATAAAATGACATTTACGGTTTTACAAATATTTCGTTGTAGTTTCTTAATTGATTGCTATCGTAATCAACTGAATCCCAATTTAATTTAGGATAAAATAATTTTTTGGTCCCTAAACTATACCAAAACTATGCGTTTGGTCCCTCAATTTTTTGGTATGCGTTTGGTCCCTTAATTCGATTTTTTGGTCATTTCCCTTCGCAATTTACTAAAAACTTAACATTGGCTAACTTTTCAAAATATCCAAACTACAGGGATTAACGTGTCAATTGAAAAATTAAACAAGGATGACATGTCAAATTGAACCCAGATCATTTCTCTTCTTCAACACCAAATTCACTAAAACTCAAATCATTTCTCTTCTTCAACAAACCAAATTCTCGATCGGTCAACCTCAAAGTCTCTCTCTCAGTCATTTCTCTCAAGCTCGTCAATTTTGGATTCCGGTCGATCCGCTTGATTTCGACTCCATCGAGCTGACAGAGATCTCGTGGGAGGAGACGACGGCTAGAACGACTTGAGACCGAGCCGAGGAGTTTCGGAAAGAGTCGATGAGTGGCGGAATTGTTTGATAGACTTCATCTGGGAATCGGGGCAGGAGGAGGCGACGGTGGGCAAGGCCTCGTAAGAACCAAACTTTGGTGTTGCCAACGAACTTGGGGCGTAATTGACCACGAGGATGAGGGCAACGAACAAGACGTGGAGGACGAAAGACGAGATCGAGGATGGCGGCGGCCCTGAGGTTGGAGTCGTCGAGATCGCACTTGGTGGAGCCCTCGACGCCGCTAACGACGTCGAGTGGCTTGTGGCAGCGGCGAATGTTTCGACCTTCTGGGTTTAATTTTTTGGTATCGACGACGCCTTTTAGGCTTTGAACACTCTTTCTGAACCGGTGGGAAGGAGGTGATGGTGAACGATGTCATCAACCGCTCTTGATTTACACTTGCCGCCATTTTCAGGTAACTTATCTAATCGTCAATATACATACATGTGTGTATAAATATATAATTCTCTCACTAACTTTCTCTCTCCAGATGGTGTATGGTTTTGAGCTGGAAAAGAATGAAATGGAGGAGACGTTGGGTGATATTAAATCGGCGTTATGGACATTAACACTAACTTCCTCTTTGATTTTGATTCGAGGAAGAGAGAGAAAAAGGGGAATTGACCAAAAATAAGTTACTTTAATTGATTGGTTAATTTTTCAAATTACACATTAACACCATATGGTTTGGACATTATGAAAAGTTAGTCAATGTTAATTTTTTAGTAACGGTAATGGTACGAAGGGGGAAATGACCAAAAAAATCGAATTAAGGGACCAAACGCATACAAAAAAAAATTGAGGGACCAAACGCATAGTTTTGGTATAGTTTAGGGACCAAAAAATTATTTTATTCTTTAATTTATATCTGGCTTAGAATTATTTATTTATAACAAAAAATTGTTCATAAGTTTTGTAATTAATTTTTGTAATTTTAAATATTTGTATTTTAATTTTTTTCTTTTTGATTGCTATCGTAATTAACTGAATCTGTTTAATTTTTGTTTGAAAAAAATTTGTTTGTAAGTTTTGTAATCAACTTTTGTAATTTTGAATATTTACATTTTAATTTCTTTATTTTCTTAAAAGTTGTGCTTAGTTTCCCTTATTGGTCTGAAATCTTTGTGATTTCTATTTCGAAATAGTACTTTGTTAGTTCACTATGTCTTATTAAATTTATTTTGTGGTTTTTGTTTGCGAAAATTTTCATTTTTAAGTTTATTTCAAATAACAAGTGTTGGGTTGGTGTGTGTGTGTGTGTGTGTGAGAGAGAGAGAGAGAGAGAGAGAGAGAGATAATGCTTTTGGATGCTTAATTATATTATTTAAAGATGAGTTATAAACTTTTACAGCCAATAAAATGTATTATTTCTTTAGTTTTCGGGACGTTGTTGTGTAATTTACATTAATACGACCCCTACAAAATCTCAAGGTTATATTAATTTATTTTCATCATGCTCGGTTCATACATTGATTACGCTCATACTGGCACCGTACCATCGGCACATGCATGAGTTTATTTTTATAGAATGCTGCACATTTTTTCATTGTTGTGATTTCATTTGTTGGAGCATGTGTATTGGTTTCCATTGATTTAATTGTCATTTGTTTTTAGCTTTTAGGGTTGATTAATTTTGATCAAATGCATCTTCGTTCGCCTGTTAGATTTTGTATGATAATATGTGGGAGGATTCGAGTTTTGTAGATGAAGCAGAAAATTTGGTTAACTGAATGTGTTTGAATTTAATTTCTTTGTCTTATGTGTAGGTGGAAATAATAGACAAAATTATTACATCTCATGCTTCAAAACTAACCATTGTTGTTAAGAAAAAACCCCCGAAGAAGACTGAGTTTTCGTTATTGAGAAAATAATAAAATTTTCTTTTCGTATTTTAAGAGTTATTACAATTAAAATATTTATTTCTTGGTTTTCGTATGAAATAAATATCAAAGTAAAATGTTTTATTTTGTTAGATATTTAAGTTTTCTCTCATTTTTGTTGTGTAGTGTATATATATCCAATCCCTACAAATTATAAGTAAATATTAATTCATTTTCATATTATTTCATTCATTTATTGATGAATTCTCAAATTGGCGCTGTGTCATCGACACGAATAAGAGTATTAGTATTTTTTATATCGGATCGGATCGGATCGAATCGTATAGTTAACGAATTTGTAACACCTTAATCTAAATCCGATTTGTTAAGCTTTCTAATTATCATATTCATATCACAATCAGGTAATCGAATTGAAAAAATAAATTCATATCTTAAAAATAACATATTCAAATCAGATCGAGATCAAAATCTGATTTAATTTATAGGTCGTTGTCTTATGAGCAGGGGTTTAAGTTCCGTACACCATATACGGACGCACAACAAATCATGGTTAGCATGATTATTGAGTGTTTAGTGCCATAGATAACGTACAAGTGTACAACTAACTCTTTTGGGCACAAAAATAGGCAACAAGGGAACACCGAACACACACACAACTCTTGTTGTTTCTTCAAGCTTAAGAAAGTAAATAAAAAAAAATTATGAAGGTAGATATAACCTATTTACATTATGCGGTAAGCTGTTACGATATATTTCTAAACTTTTTTAAAAAATAACACTTTTAATAACTAATTAGTAATAAAATGATATTTAATGACACTTTTATTTCTTAAATTTTTAAAATGAAACGTCCCTAAATAAAATAATGAACTCATTGTCATTGACCGGAACGAAGGGAATATTTATTTTCCCATTGTAAATCTATATTGAGAATGTTGCTCTTTATACAAAACCATCTCATTTGTATGACCATTACCCTTTTGTGAAATTAATGCTGCTCAAAATTTTACCACGGGAGATGTTTACACTAATTGCCGATATCAACCACCCTATCAATAACTAATTAACTATACAATGTTGTTTGTGTAATCTCATACAAAAGAGCAGTTGATATTGGTGGTAACCGATAAGTGTTGGGTAAATTCCTATACAATCTTACAAAATTTAAAATATAAAGGAAACAAAATCATTAGAGCTGCTGGTTGAAAAAGACTTGTGAAATCTACTGGTCATTCTGTACGTAGTCTGCTGATGATTTGAACCAAAGTCTGCTGGTGACTTGCTACGAAGTCTGTTGGTGGCTTTGTTCTAAGTCTGCTGGTGACTTGCTACGAAGTCTGCTGGTGGTTTTGTTTCAAGTTTGCTTGTGAAGATATGAAAGTCTACTGGTGGAAAGAAAAATGTAGTCAAGGCCTGTGTATCACACAGTTTCTTTAAAACGTTATTCGTCTCTCCCCCCTGTAAGTGCGTGAAGTTCATACACAATATGAAATGCAAATACATGTGTATAAGAGGAAGAGGAATTTCATGTTCTTTGAAAGTGTCTTCTCTGTTGTGGAGAATGGTTCCATTATATAAGCTAGAAAATCAACACGTTTTAATTACTAAAACCGTTTTGATTATGTCCATTAACCACTCAATTAAAGCAGATATTAAGACAAAATTAATCTGATCTTTAATGTTGGAGTTACGAAAAATTAAATTTAAAATTCAAAAGAAAAATAAGTAAAATGTGGGTTTGTACAGGTAGCACAATTTGGTCTGACATTTGTGTCCGCATGTGCGGGCACACGAGTACGTCGGTCCAAGCCAAATTGGACCTTGATTTGCACCCCCCCTACGAGCACGGGAGGGATAGTTCTTTCTATACAAGCTTACCCAACACAATGAAGCCTTTGTATATAAATCCTTCAAGCCTTTCATATTTTTCCAATGTGAAATAACCCACTTCCAACACTTCCAATGCCCTACTTTAAACTTCTATAACTTATTCATCCAATATCCGAATTGGACAAAATAAATATAGTATTTTTATGTACTCACGGAGAAGAACATAATTCCACAATTACCATAGTCATTACATAAATCACTCACAAATAAATTAGTGCATCAAAAGACCCAATTTACTTCACTTAAAAACACTAGTTTTCCAACAATCCCCCACATGAAAGAAATTGACGATAACTGTGATAGACTTCAATAGTTGAAACCTTCATATGATAGGTAGGTGTTAATCTTTGAACCTTCCCTTGCGAAAGCATGCTAATTTACCAGCTGATTAGTAGACACGATGTCTTTGAACTGTTCTGCCTTTTGTGTAAACGATTACATACTTCACACAGGAATCTTCCTGATACAATTCAGTTCTCATAGTTATGTTCATTCATGGCCCTGAACATACGTCTGGTTCTTCAAGAGGGTCTAAGAATTGAGTCTCATACAATTCTCTTCGAAGCGGCCCCGCTTCTCTCTCACATAGGTGATTCTCAATAATCATTAAAAGTCTTCTGCATATCCTCTTACATTACAATCATTACTTGATAAGTGATGAATCTCCCACAGTAACTCAAAAATCTTTTTACAACTAGGTTGTCCCTTTGAACTTAAATCCTGGGATCTTCAGTCAACTAGGTTGGGTTTCCATTGTAAAGACTTATTTTTCAAGAGGTTTGAGACTCATTCCTCTTAATGAATTTTCAACTAACTCTCGATTTAACCATTTGGTTAACGGATTCGCTATATTATCCTTTGACTTTACGTAGTCAATAGAAATAGTACTAGTCGAGAGTAGTTGTCTAATGGTATTATGTCTATGACGTTTGTGTCTAGACTTACCATTGTACATGTTGCTCTGTGCCCTGCTAATAGCTGATTGACTGTCACAATGTATGCAAATTGCTGGCATAGGTTTTGTCAATCTTGGAATATCTTCTATAAATTGGCGTAGCCATTCAGCTTCTTCGCGATTTTTATCTAGAGTTATAAACTCAGACTCCATCGTGGATCTAGCTATTACAGTCTGTTTAGAAGATTTTCATGATATGGCTACACCTGCCAAAGTGAATACAAATCCACTAGTCGACTTTGAGTCTTTAATATCAGAGATCCAATTAGGATCTGTATATCCTTCGATCACTGCTGGATCTCTTGTATAGTGCAATCCATAATCACGAGTATATCTTAAGTACCTTAGTACTCTGACTATTGATTTCCAGTGATCAATCCCAGGATTACTCGTATATCTACTCAGTTTATTCACAGCATAGACAATGTCTGGCCTTATACAACTCATTAAGTACATAAGACTTCCTGTGATTCTCGAGTATTCTATTTGAGAAACGGTCTCACTTCTATTTTTTGATAGATGTAGACTTGTGTCAATAGGAGTTCTAGCTATTGCAATGTCATCTTTACTAAACTTCTCTAAAATTTTATCCACGTAGTGTGACTGACTTAAAGTAAGTCCACTTGAAATTCTAAAAAAATTTAACACCAAGGATTATATCAGCAAACCCTATATCTTTCGTGTCAAATTTCGAGTTTAACATGTCTTTTGTGGATTTAATCATATTATCATTGCTACCAATGATAAGCATGTCGTCTACGTAAAGACATATTATCATTTTCAGTGTCCTTTACAAAAACACATTTATCACATTCATTGATCTTAAATCCACAACCCAACGTGGCCTTATCAAATTTCTCATGCCATTGTTTTGGTGCTTGTTTTAAGCCATACAAAGACTTAATCAACTTGCACACTTTGTTTTCTTGCCCTGGAGCAGAAAACCCTTCTGGTTGTTCCATGTAAATCTCCTCTTCTAAATCACCATTTAGAAATGTAGTCTTTACATCCATTTGATGTACTTCCAGATTTCACAATACAGTAATAGCAAGTACTAATCTAATGGAGGTTATTCTCGTAACAGGAGAATAAGTATCAAAGTAATCAAGGCCTTCACGTTGTCTGTAACCTTTAATTACAAGTATGGCCTTATACTTATCAATTGTTCCATCTACTTTCATTTTCTTCTTGAAAATCCACTTATACCCTAATGGTTTGCTTCCTTGAGGGAGGTCCACTAGTTCCCAAGTATGATTTTGAAGAATGGAATCAATTTCACTTTTAATGGCTTCTTTCTATTGAGGTCCCTCGGAGGAACTCATGGCCTTTTTGTAGCTTTGAGGTTCACTTTCTAGCATGTAGGTAAGAAAATCTAGACCAAAAGATTTTCCTACCCTACTTCTTTTGCTACGTCGAGGTTCCATCTCTTTTTGTTCATTCTCTTCTTGTTCTTCTTCTTCGAAGCATATACCCGTTTAGATAAGTTGGACTCATCGCTTCTCTTACATGGAAATACATTTTCGAAGAAAGAGACATTTCGAGATTCCATTATTGTATTCTTGTGTATGTCTTCTATCTTAGATTCGTGCACAAGAAAACGATAAGCACTGCTGTTATGTGCATAACCAATGAATATGCAATCAACAGTTTTTTGTCCTACTTTTACCTTTTTAGGTAAAGGAACACCAACCTTTGCAAGACACCCCCACACTTGCAAGTATTTGTAGGATGGAACTCTTCTTTTCACATCTTGTAAGGGCTTTTGTCAAACTTCTTACGGGGTACCTTATTTAAAAGATAATTAGCTGACAGCACAGCTTCTCCCCACATGTTCTGTGGTAATCCAGAACTTAACAACATGGCATTCATCGTTTCTTTAAGAGATCAATTTTTTTGTTTTGCAATGCCATTCTGTTGAGGCGCATAAGGTGCAGTGGTTTCGTGAATTATTCCATGCTTAGCACAAAATTTAGCGAATGGTGATTCATATTCACCTCCACGATCACTTCTTAACATCTTAATCTTCTTGTTAAGTTGATTCTCAACTTCAGTTTTATAGAGAATAAACTTCTCTATTGCTTCATCTTTACTTTTAAGAAGATACACATAACAAAATCTAGTGCTATCATCAACAAAAGTTATGAAGTACTTGTTCCCACCACGTGATTGTGTTGATTTAAAATCACATAAATCAGTGTGAATTAATCTAAGTGGTTCACTATTTCTTTCAATAGAATGAAATGCCGTTCTTGTTAACTTTGCTTCTACACAAGTTTCACACTTACGATTTTTATCAATTTGGAATTTTGGTATGTAATCCATGTTAATTAGTCTACGTAAAGTACCATAATTAACATGTCCTAGTCTACCATGTCACAAATTGGAAGACTAAAGCAAGTAAACAAATGACTTGTTCTTATTATTATTGCTTTTAGGCTTAACAACCGTTACAGATAGCTTAAACAACTCATCATTAACATACCCTTTGCCTACAAATATTCCACTTTTAGCCAAAGTTACAACGTCAGACTCAAAAACAACACGGAAGCCATGCTTCACAAGCAAAGATCCGGACACTAAATTCTTCCGAATTTCAGGCACATAGAGCACGTTGTTGAGAGTCAATTCCTTCCCAGAAATCATCTTCAAGACCACTTTCCCTTGACCTTTGATATCGGAGGTGGCAAAATTTCCCATGTAAAGCTTTTCCCCATTCTCAGCAACTTCAAAGGTGCTGAACATCTCCTTGTTGGAGCAAACGTGCCTAGTGGCACCGGTATCAATCCACCATTAATTTGGGTTTGAACCCACCAAATTGACTTCAGAGATCACCGCAGCAAGGTTGATATCCAACACATCTTGAGCGATGCCATCCACTAGATTGGCTTCACGCTCCTTCTTAGGTTTCTTGCAAACCGTGGACTTGTGACCTATGCTTCCACAATTGTAGCAGTTTCCAAGAAACTTCTTCTTAGAAACTCCTCCCTTGGGACCTAAGTTTGTCCCTTTTCCAATTAGCAAACCTTCCCTTGCCCTTTGAGCTTTATCCATGCTCCATGACATTGGCTTTGGCAGCCATAGAAGTGACCGTTTTCTTTTCATTGCCTCTGTTGTCCTCTTCAATGCGAAGACGAACAACAAGCTGTTCAATAGTCATCTCCTTTCGTTTATGCTTTAGGTAACTCTTGAAATCCTTCTAAGCTAGAGGTAATTTTTCAATAATTACAGCCACCTTGAAGGTTTCACTAACTTCCATCCCCTCTGTCTCAATCTCAGAGTAAAGCACTCGCAGCTCTTGTACTTGACTGTACACAGATTTAAGATCTGTTATTTTGTAATCCAAGAATCTACCAACTATGAACTTCTTGGCCCCAGCATCCTCGGAGGTGTACTTATGGTCAAGAGAGTTCCATAGTTCCTTTGTCGTTTTCTTAAAACGATAAACATTGTACAACGAGTCTTCCAACCCGTTTAGTACATAGTTCTTGCAAAGGAAATCAGATTGATTCCATGCATCCAAAGCACTAACGGCTTGGAAATCAGCATCTTCACCAACATTTGGAGGATCTTTTTTCAGAAACCTTTCCAAATGAAGCGTGGTCAAGTAAAACAACATCTTCTGCTGCCAGTGCTTGAAATTCAACCTTTTGAATTTCTTTGGTTTCTCACTATGGTTCACCGGCAGATGTGGAACAATCACCATTTGAGTCACAACTGCAGCATTGGTCATTGTAGGGTTCGACTTCGAAGGGTCTCTAGTCACAGTCTTTTCAGTTCCAGTTCCAGTATTAGGAGCTAAGGTATTGTTCTCGTTAGTCATATCTGAAATATGACAATAATCTGTAAGATTATAATATTCTTTATAAAAGAGATCATTGTTATCTAAAATAACAATAATAAACAGAATAATAAAAATAACGTTTCAAGATTGTTGGGTAAATCCCTATACAATTTTACATAATTTAAAATATAAAGGAAACAAAACCGTTAGAGCTGCTGGTTGAAAAAGACTTGTGAAGTCTGCTGGTCATTCTGTACATAGTCTACTGGTGACTTGAAACGAAATCTGCTGGTGACTTGAACCAAAGTCTGCTGGTGACTTGCTACGAAGTCTGCAGGTGGCTTTGTTCCAAGTCTGTTGGTGAAGGTATAAAAGTCTACTGGTGGAAAGAAAATTGTAACCGAGGCCTGTGTATCACACCGTTTCCTTGAAACGTTATTCGTCCCACGGTGGTACCAGATGACTTATGCACTGGAAGTTCCGGCGAACTGAGCAAGTGCCAGAAATCAATCACCAAGTAAGAGTCCAAGAAAAAGATACACAATATGAAATGCAAATGCAGGTGTATAAGAGGAAAAGGAATTTCGTGTTCTCTGAAAGTGTCTTCTCTGTTGTGGAGAATGGTTCCATTATATAGGCTAGAAAATCAACACGTTTTGATTATGCCCATTAACCACTCAATTAGAGCAGTCATTAAGACAGAATTTATTTGCTCTTTAATGTTGGAGTTACGAAAAATTGAATTTAAAATTCAAAAGAAAAATAAGCAAAAGGTGGGTTTGTCTAGGTAGCACAATTTGGTCCGACATTCGTGTCTGCATGTGCGGGCACACGAGTACGTCGGTCCAAGCCAAATTGGACCTTGATTTGCACCCCCCCTGCGGGCGCGGGAGGGATAGTTCTTTCTATACAAGCTTACCCAACACAAGGGAGCCTTTGTATATAAACCCTTCAAGCCTTTCATATTTTTCCAATTTGGGATAACCCACTTCCAACACTTCCAATGTTTTACTTTAAATTTCTATAACTTATTCATCTGATATCCGAATTGGACAAATAAATATAGTATTCTTATGTACTCATGGAGAAGAACATAATTCCACAATTACCATAGTCATTACATAAATGACTCACAAATAAATTAGTGTCTCAAAAGCCCCAATTTACTTCACTTAAAAACACTAGTTTTCCAACAATAAGTTGATACGTGTGGGGTGGTCAACAACTCAACAAGGGGGATAGGTCCAAGGCCTGTTTATGAATGTTACGTTCTTAGCAAGAAGGAAGCAAAATTGGAGAGTGAAACCGGGCTGGAAGAAAGGATAAAGGGGGGGGGCACGGGCAGGTATGACAAATCCAAGTGGGCTCAAGACATGGTTGGGGTTGCTAAGTTGGGGATGCAAATTGGCATAGGGCTGATCAAGGAAGGAATGGATACATGGATCACAACCAAATGGTTTAGGCTTCGTAAAGGCATGGGATTGGTCGGAATTATGAAAAGGCATAAGTACATGGACCGCAATCCTCATGGAGGTAGAGACGTGGTTTGGTTTGACTCATGGAAGGGAGGAACCAACTTGGAGGCTCAAAGGTTTGCATGGTACGGGTTCAAGGGAGGCATCTTTTGTGCAAGGGGAATCGGTTGGGTTAATCCTTCAGACACAAGGATTTACTTAGATTAGGACTTTAGGATTTAGTTAAGTTAGACTTTTTATTTTAAATCCCGTTTTTGGGTATTTTAGGGTTTTAATTTTTAGTTTACTTTTTTATAATAGGTTTTTTAGTTTTCCTAGTTAGTTAGGGTTTCATTAATAGATTAGAGTTTATTTTGCAACCTTTATAAGACATCTTTTTAATCAATGAAAGGCAAATTTTGATGTTTAAGAAAAACCATAGAACACATTTTGTTCTTCCCCAAAACCGATTTCTTCTACCTTGGTGAGTGAAGCCTAGAAAGATTGAATCATCGGAATTCTTTACGTTAGACAAGTGAAGTCTAACGGGTGAATCCGTTACCTATCTTTATTATTGTGTTATTTTCGTTTTTATCCTTTTAGAGAGAGATTTTGGGCTGTTTTTAAACAAATTCGGGACAGCTTGTTGCTGCCTTAGTTTGTTGGGACAGATTGAAGATTCAAGGATCTCCATTCACATCAAGTGGTATAAGAGCAAGCTGTTCGTGAATCCTTATTCGCGAAACGATCATGGAGAACCAAGATCAAAGGGAGAAGATTTTCAGAACACGTTGTTTGATACAAGAAAAGGTTTGTGAACTAGCAATTGATGGAGGAAGCTGCGTCAATGGAGTCTCAACCGTGTTGGTCGAGAAACTAGAGCTGCCGATTTCAACATATCCTCTTCCATTCGAACTGTACGAACTCTAAGAGAGCATGTGAATCAAGGTAACTCAACAAGCCTTTATCTCATTTTCAGTAGGGAGTAATAAAGAAGACCTAGTTTGTGATGTTCTGCCTATGGGTTTTTGTCATGTCCTATTGAGGCGTCTGTGGCAGAATGATGGTTGCGTTATTCACGATGGAAGGAAGAATACTTATGTGGTAACAAAAGAGGGGATGCAATTTCGATTAAAACTGTCTACCACATTGAGGAGGGAAGACAACCCTGAATTGTTACACATTGTCCAAGAAGTGGAGAAACAAACTTTTCAAGAATCCAGTTTAATCGCTAAGGAATACTAGAACGAGGCAGAACAAGTAATCGGTTTAGAGCCAAAAAAATTGAGGAAAGAAAATATAAAAAGGGACGAATTACACGTGATGATGAAGAAGAAAGGCTGAATATGGTGAGAAATCGAATAAAGGACACGTATATGAAGACCCGATTGATTTGAAATTTCCAAATCCTTTAACTTAAAGAATTTCAAATTCAGATTTAAAGGTATGTGGTTTTATTCTTTTAATCCTTGTTCAAGAACATAATTTCGTGGTGATTGGCATAACATGGAGAGTAAAACGTGGTGCTTCGTCATTTTGGAATTCTTACGAGTTTAAACCTCCGTGGAGAGCTGAATGGAAGGTAAATAACATGATAATAACCCTCGTCAAACAATCGAAGAGGAGAAGACACCCTACAAGAGATCGAGGGCAAATCTTGATTAAAAGGCCTTAACTGAAATCATGATTCCCCCAGATTTTCCTCGATCTCCCTGAGAATCACTTTAATCTAGAAAGAAAACCCAAAAACTCAACCTAGAAAAGATGAACACGAAGAACATACATGAAAGAGCCCAGAAATTCAGAAACATTCAACATAAATGCAGAAAAAGAAAATAAGAGCATAAAAAGGAACTTACTTGTTGGTTGAATAAGGATTAGTTTGCCGGAAGGAGAAATCTGGAAGCGATCTAGGTTGCAGATGAGGGAACTTGGTGGCTGAAAAAGCAAGAATCACTGGAAAACCCGCCAACGGTTGCAGAGAAAACTTAGAGGCAAGGATTCGGTAAAAAGATAAATGGTTAGGGTTTTCCCCTTTTATAGGGAAGGATTGGAGGAAAAACGCTCAAATCACGCGCCCAAAACCTTTCGAAATTTGAACAGTGACGGCTACGACACACCCGATCAAACCTGCCATTAATGCACGTCTCGAAAAGGCGCGGTCCATCATGACACTGCACCTAGCCGACGTCACCCTACAAATCCCTCCTAGCTCCCTACAACAGGCGACTCAACACACCAATTGTTACCAACAAAATAGCTCCCCTCGTTTTGATCCAACAATCAAACAAAAATAAACAAGTATTCTTCTCCCCAAATTCAGGCTACAACAAAGAACTACAAACATGCTCCTCGCATCAAGTATAAATGCTTAGCGAAGAAGGAGCAGGGGGCCATTGATGAGCTCGGCTCAAATCCTGGTCACGAGCCAAGCACATGTGCCTTCACGAAAGAGTCACGTAGGATTAAAGGGACCAGGAAAAAGGTCACCTGAGTGGGATCATCCGGATTGAGCACTTCACATCTTTTCCGACCAGAAATCCGTCTACAAGTCTGTCTAAGCAGAGAGCAAGGCTGCATGGATATACAGATACTCATCGTGAACACAACTACTAGATAACTCACATGCCCGAGATGTTAGTCATGACTCCGTCAGTTATGCGGTCAACCTATATTTATAGCCATAAAGGCCTAAAATCTCTCCACAATAACTACTCAGCCCAGATTTCATTCCCAAGAGGCTATATATACCTCATAATGCCTCATTTGAAAGGTACGTAACAACTTTAATTATACCTTCTTCAAATTAGATTATAACTATTATTATCTTTAGAGATAAGACTATTTTTTTAGGCTTTAGAAAAGATAGCTATTATTTAGAATAGAATGAGTAGAATATACATTGATTTTTAGTCAATTTAACCAAATTTAGTATAGATATTCAACATCTATATTATAAAACAGCTAGGTAATTGACTAGGGTTATTAAGAGGTTGAGATTAAATTATCTTAAAAAATTTAACGGTAGAGATTCACCCTCACATTCACATGTATGAGTAGTTATCTATTTTTAACTCCCTATTTTTGATTTCCCTATTACAAGTCACCCCTACAATTAATATTATGAACAGTCACTCATTTTTCTTCTCCCAATGTTTTATCTTTATATTATAAAGTCACACCTTGCGATTAATCTTCTGAATAGTGACCCTTGATAAAACATCAATCTCTCAACTTTCACTTGAACCAATGTATCCTTCAACTATAACATTTTTTTAAATCGTACCTTCTATTTAGACTCTGTCATTTCAATTGATGAAATCAGATATACTGGCACCGTGTTATAGGCTCTGGCATGAAGATCTAGTCTATATTATAAAAGAGCTCAGTCAGTTGGTAAAAAACTAACTACTAGCCTGGATTGATTTTTAGCGAAGACAATTACCGGCCAGGATTAACTCAAACGTGTATGACAATTTATTTTCACAGATTACCTCCCTCTTTTCTCTTCCTCTTTTTTCTCTCCTTATTCACGGACCAATACTTCGGTATTAACTACTTAATATAAATAACGTCGATTTTGTATTTGAGTTTTATCTTTCTTTTCTCTCTCTCTCTTCCTCTCTTTTCTCTCCTTATTCCCTATTCCGGTTTATCTTTCTTTTGATTTTTATCGTAATCAACCGAATCTCAATTTATTTTTTGTCGAATTTATTGTTTTAAAAAATTCTTAATTTTTGTAATTTTAAGTATTTGTATTTCATTTTTTTTAAATTTGTACTAAGTTTCCCTTATTGGTCCGAAATCTTTGTGATTTCAGATTTCTGATAGTCTTTTGTTAGTTCACTCTTCTTATTCAATTTATTTTATGATTTTTGTTTACTGAGATTTTTTATTTTTGAGTTTATTTTATTTAATAGGTACTGCGTTAGTGTGTGTGTGTGTGTGAAAGAATGTTTTTGAATGTTTAATTATATTTTTTTTGGATGAGTTACAAAATTTTAAATCCAATAAAATGTGTTATTTCTTTAGTTTGTTTCATGTTGTGTAAATTGATCCGACCCCCTACAAAATCTTGAGCATATATTAATTTATTCACATCATACTCTACACACTGATCACGTTTCATACCGATACCGTGCCATAGGCACAGACACAAAATCTAGTCTATATTATAAAACAACTAGGTAATTGGCTAGGGCTATTAAGAGGCTGAAATTAAATTATCTTAAAAAATTTAACGATTGAGATTCACTCTCACATTCACATGTGTGAGTAGTTATCTATTTTTAACTCCCTATTTTTTCTTTCCCTATTACAAGTCACCCCTTACAATTAATATTATGAGTAGTCACTCCTTTTTCTTCTCCCTATCTTATAAAACATCAATCCCTCAATTATCTTTACCTATTACAAGTCATCCCTACAATTAATATTATGAGCAGTCACCCATTTTTTTCTACCTATCTTATAAAACATAATCCCTCAACTATCGCTTGAAGCAATGTACCCCTCAACTGTACTTTTTTTTTAAAATCGCACCTTCTATTTAGACACTGTCATTTCAATTGACGAAATCAGATATACTAGCACCGTGTCATAGGCACAGACTTGAAGATCTAGTATTTTTATAAAATGTGAGAAAATAAAAATATAAACTTTCAAAGCAACAACAAAGTATCAATATAAAATAATTTATTATATATATTTTCATAAAATTATTAAGACAATGTCAACTATAATTCAAAAATTAATCAAATTGACCATAATCAAGGGAGAAATTCGAGCTGGTCCCCTATGAATAATTTTTAACCGCTTTACATCCCTATATGTTTTCGTAACCGGGAAAGATACGTCATGCATCGTGATGCAAAGCACTTTCATGCATCGCAATATGTAATTAATGTATCTCGATGCATAAAGTGCATTTTTTCCAGTTACGAAAAAAATAGTGATTTAAAACGGTTGAAAACTTTTAAAAAATAACTGACCGTCAATTTTTCCTAAAATGAAAGTATACCATTTTCTTAGCAAAATTCTTATTAAGGTAAGAACTTGTTGCCATTGGAGAAGAAATTCTTACAAAAAAATTCTTAGGTAATTCTTAATTAAGAATTATCTAGCCAAGAGAGAGAAATGGGTGAAGAGGGAGAGAGTGCGATACACCTCCTCTTTCAACTAGGCGTGTGCGATACACGGAAGGCTAAGGCGCGAGAAGGCCTCTGAAATAGACGGTCCCACATGTTCCCCCCTCACTTTCTTAAATTCAATTGTTTAATTTTTATTTTTAAATTAGACCGTTCTAAATGGCTGGCTTTTCCAAAAAAGTTTCCAAAATTAATTTTCTCCACTTTTTCAAATGAGACCGTTCTGTGAGTTCTAACTTTTTTTTTCTTTCAAATTTGACCGTTTTAACTTTAAAAAAAGTAAAATTAATCAAATCTTTACCCTATAAATAACCCTCCAATCTTTCGAACTATATAATTTATTAATTTTAAAATTTTATATAGATTTCTATCATTTTATGATTGGGTTAGTATTGAACAATATAGAATATTTATCTATTAAAATTAAATGAAATAATTTATGAGTTGTATTGAGCTGCCCGGCCCAATAGGCCCAAGCCATAAGTCACATGCCTGGCACATGGTTACAATTCAGTCAAACGAGAATCCTAAAGCCAGAGCTACGAGGAGAAGACTAAATGGTTCTTGTATATTACGAGCAGGATATCAACCTTCAGCGAGCAAGAGATGTTAACGAGCTGGGGGCTTGCCCAGCGAGCAGAAACATGTAGCGAGCATGATGTGTTATGCTCATTCAAGAGTTATTACCAGTTAAGGACGGTTATATCCGGATAATTCTCCATTTGACCGTTGTGGTTAATGGGGCAGTTAATATGCCCGCCATTAATGACATGAGTGTTAGTGGGCAGTTATTGTCGGTTATATTATCCGGCAACTATAAAAGCCCCTAAAAATGAAGGGGAGAGGTACGTGATTTCAGATAGCTTGCCTAAACTCTGCTAAAATTTACTCTCTTGCGTATTTGTGCTAATTATCACGCCGGAGGGCTTTTGCAGGGAGTGTCCCTGCATGGTTCACAGTTTACTTGACTTGATTGCATATTTGGACCTTGAAGATTAAAGGATACGTTGAAAGCCAGGTATCCAATTGGACAAGTCCAGTTCGTCTAGAAGATTTTGGACGCATCAGTTGGTTCCGTTGCCGGGAACGATTACATTTTTTGTGAATTGTCAGTTTGTTCTTGGTAAGTCAGCAATGGCGGAAAATGGCGCTAATGGTGTCAATGGTAGCCGTCAGGAGGAGGTACATGCAACTCCCAGTCTTAATCAGTTGGCTGGGAATAATCCCCCTCCTCATGATGTTCGTCATCAACTAAATCAACGGCGTGGAGTGGATTCTTTAACTAGAAGTGCAGTAGCAGCTGTTGGTTTAGCACATGAATTCAGGGAGGAAGCTCTTCGTCAAAGGGCCATATATTTGGGGCAGATGCATTAGCTCAATTTGCAGTTGATTGCCATGGGTAAACCGCCTCTACCCATTAAGGTGGATCCTTTACCAGGTTTATCTGCTCCAAGTCAGGCAACAAGTGGCTCAAGGACTGGGGGCAATCACTTAAATGCAATGATCGTTCCCTCTCAACCGCGTGTACGGGGGTTAAAGGGACGAGATTAGCAAGAAGGTAGAGCTAGTCACAGGGTTGTGCCTAGTGTTCATTCACGGCTGGGACCACGAGTGGGGGATGATTCAGCACAGTCCCGTCGTCATCGACGATCACCTTCCCCACGAAGGTCTCATGCTCGTAGGCTTCGTTCGCCCTCTCCTCGACGGTCACATGCTCGTAGCCGTCGTTCACCATCTCCAAGGAAATCCTATGCTCGTCGTCAAAGGACTCCTTCCCCTAGGCGATCCCAAGGGCACTTATCTCACCATTCTAAGGATAAAAGGGAGTTGCATCAACCAGGTGCACAAAGAAATTTAGTGGCTAATGAACCGCTTGCTCACCATTGGGTGCCCCAGCATGCGCAGCCGTGGGTGTTACTCAAGCCATTGAGCTATGGGTCCCCACAGTCCTCCTATGCCCGTACGGGGGTGGTTTGCCTACAACCATTAATATGCAGGATTTTGAAGATTTAAAACGCCGTATGGAGGCGTGGGAGCAGGGCAAAGCTCTGGATGGAAACTTTTTGGGCACTTCGGCTAGCCCGTTGGCACCATGGATTGAGAATGCACCGCTAGGACAGGGGCTCATTTTCCCAAATATTAAGGAGTATATGGGGAAGACGAATGCGAGAGACTGGTTAATGTCATTCGAATCTCAAATCGGCTTAGTGACTTCAGATGAGGTGTTAAAAATTCGGGCTTTCGTGGGAGCTTTACATGGAAAGGCCTTGGCGTGGATGAGAGCTCTGCCGCACAGATCAATTAACAATTGGGCTGATCTGCGAGCAAAGTTTTTGGCAGATTTCGGAACCGCGGGCACATTAGCGAAAACAAGGGCTGATTTGTCAAAAGTCAAACAAGGAGCACACGAGTCAACGGCTAGCTACTTGGAGCGATTTACCAAAGTCTTAGAGCAAGTCCCAGGATTGACCGAGCAGGAGGTAACTTTATGCTTTGAAACAGGCTTGCTCGATGGTGAAGGTGGATTGAGATCGGAGCTAAGCATGCGCGAGCCCAAAACGCAAGCAGAAATGTTAATGCAGGCTAAAAAATGGTGTGCCGGAGAGATGGCAAAGAAAGAGAAGAAGAAATAAAACAATGATGCTGGGGGAAATTCTAAGGGTAATGGTCAGGCCATGGGCGAAGGATATAACAAAGACAAGTCGAGATATGATCGCCCGAGAGAATTTCTTCGTGAAACTGATCTTACCCCGCTCAATACGTTGCGCGAGGATATCATGTATGAGATTCGAGATGAGCTTCCACGCCCACCTCACATGAATCCTGAGACAACAAATACTCGGGATCGGATGAAGAGATGTGCTTATCATGATGATTATGGGCACATAACGGAGGAGTGTTGGCCGTTGAAAAAGGCCATTCAGAATTTGATCAATAAAGGCCGGCTAGACCGGTTCAAGAGGGATGTAGGAAACAGAGGAAATGCTCCTCGGAGGGATGCCCCACCAATCAGAGGAGTAATCAATGTCATAATGGATGAAGAGCCCACTCCAACCCAGCTCGGTAAACAGATCTATTCTTTGTCGAAGGTTGTAGATCGACCTACAGCTTTGCAAGCTGGAGAGGAAGCTATACAGTTCACTCGTAGCGAGCTAGCGAGCAATATGGCAGGGGAGCAGTCCTTGATTTTCTCGGCCCTGGTGGATGGATGGGTCGTGCATCGAATACTGGTTGATACTGGTGCTTGTAGGGATGTGATGTATTATTCATGTTTCCAGGGTCTGGAATTGAGTGATGATCGACTCAAACCGTATGCTGGATCGCTGGAGGGATTTACTAACCACAAAGTACCAGTTAAAGGCACGGTCGAGCTGGAGGTTTTTATTGGTGAAGGGAGCCGCACGCGAGTTGAGAAGGTCACTTTCATGGTGATCGACTTAAAGTCTCCCTATAATATTATCTTGGGTGTGCCTAGCATGACCAAGTTTCAGATGGTCGCGTCCATTCCCCACCAACGAGCTAAGTTCTACACCGATCAAGGAGTGGGTGTATTGAGGAGTCAGCCTCGGGCGGTACTTGAGTATGTACGTGACAGTCAACGGAAAAAGCAAAAGTTGACCTTGGAGGATGGTGAGCAGAAAATCACTGTTAGTACTAAGGAGACGTCTCATGTGACTGTGGGGCCATCAACAGTGGCTATGGTAAATGGAGAGGATTGCGAGGTGGATACTTGCTCTTTGCCGACATTGAAGTCGGGGGGCAGGCCAAGCACGAAGATGACGCAAGCTTGATTTTGGATCCAGCTGGTGAGGATAGCAATTGTCCTTTGCCGACATTGAAGTCGAGGGGGGGGGGGCAGGTCGAACAGCACGATGAGGCGAATTTGGCTTCAGAGGTTGGAGAGAAGCTTGATGGTCCTTTGCCGACATTGAAGTCGGGGGGACAGGTTGAACAAATTGAGGTCATGGATGTGGATCAGCTTGATACGGTTGAAGCTCAGGCTGAGAAAGAGGAGAAGGTGGAGTGTGATACACTCCAAATGTGAGACGAGCCAAAATTTACGGCTCAGGACGAGCTCGAGGAGGTGGTTATTAATTCTGCTTACCCTGAGCAGAAAATAAAGATTGGTAAGGCATTGTCAGCTGAAGCTCGGGCAAGTTTGATCAGGCAGCTTCAGGAGAGTTTGGATGTTTTTGCATGGCGGCCAGAGGATATGCAAGGTGTGAGTGAGGCTGTGGCTTTGCATTATCTTAATGTGGATCCTGCTTTTAGGCCAATTCAGCAGCGGCCTAGAATTTATTCTATTGAAAATGATCAAGCTATCAAGGAGGAGGTTGAGAAAGCTGCTTAGCGCAGGCATTATTGAGGAAATACATTACCCAACTTGGTTGGCTAATGTTGTTATGGTCAAAAAATCTAACGGCAAGTGGCGAATGTACGTGGATTTCACTGACTTGAATAAGGCTTGCCCGAAAGATTGCTATCCTTTACCTCAAATTGACAAGCTGGTGGGATTCGAGCTTCTCAGCTTCATTGATGCGTATTCTGGGTATCACCAAGTTAAAATGAACGAGCAGGATAAGGCTCGGCGGCTTTCCGAGCATAGATGGCGTATTGTTATAAGATGATGCCATTCGGATTGAAAAATGCAGGAGCTACTTATTAGAGAATGGTGAATAAAATATTCAGTTTGCAGATCGGAAGGAATGTCGAAGCTTACATTGACGACATGGTGGTGAAAACCAAAGGGCACGAGCATGCAGTTTACTTGGGCGAAACCTTTGCCAATCTCAGAAAAAATAACATGAAGCTTAACCCGAGCAAGTGTGTGTTCGGGGTGAAGGTAGGCAAGTTTCTGGGGTTCATGGTAACTGAGAGGGGCAGAGAGGCTAATCCAGAAAAAATTAAGGCATTGGTCACTATGAAGCTTCCTCGATGCATTAAAGATGTTCAAAAGCTCAATGGTAGGGTGATAGCCCTTGGTCGCTTCATTTTTAGGTCGGCAGAAAGGTGTTTGCCATTCTTCAGGTTCTCAGGTAGGAACAAGGGGTTTGAGTGGACAGTGGTGAATGTCGAGAGGCCTTGAGGCTAGTGGAATATCAGGGAAGTCCTCCTTTGTTGAAGCGGCCCGGTTTTGGTGAAACATTGTTTGTGTATTTAGCGGCCACGAGCGTCAGCTTGTGCTAATTAGGGAAGAATGTAATGTGCAAAAGTCTGTTTATTATGTGTCAAAGGCCCTCACTGCTGTATAGGGACGATATTTTAATGTAGAGAAATTGGCCTATTCGCTTGTTGTTCTTTCGGAAACTTGAGCTTATTTTTACACATTCGATCATTGTATACACCGACATGCCTCTTAGGAAAATTTTGCACAAGCCGATTCTTACGGTCGGTGCTCACTTGGTCCATTGAGTTAGCGAGTTTGATATTGACTATCAACCTCGACGAGGATTAAGGCACAGGCTTTGGCAGACTTTGTAGCTGAGACTAGCTTCAAGGATTCGTGCGAAGAGGAGGTCCCTTCTAAAACAACATCAGTGAGTACACCAATTCCAAAGCCCCGACCAGAGTATTGTTGGGAATTGCATGTGGACGGTTCGGCCAGTAGGTTCGGAAGTGGAGCCGGGTTGGTGTTAGTCCCACCCGAGCAGGATGTAGAGTTTGAAAAAGCGTTACGTTTTAAGTTTCCAGCCTCTAATAACCAGGCAGAGTATGAAGCCTTGATCGCAGGACTCGAGCTCGCACAAGATGTGGGAGTTCGAGAGGTGATTGTTTATTGCGATTCCCAGTTGGTCGTGAATCAAATTAGAGGCGGTTATGCTGTTCATCATCCAGTATTGGTTCGTTATTGCGCGATGGTGAATGAGATTTTAAAAGACTTCGATTATTGGGAATTGGTGCAAATTGCTCGTGAGGATAATATGAGGGCATATTATTTATCCAAGATGGCCGAAGATGAAATTCAGTCTTTGCACCAAGGGGTCATGATTGAATATTTGGAAGTTCCTATCATAGAAAAAGAGGTGATTATGGACATTGAGCCTGCTTCGAAGTGTTTGATAGACGACTTAAAGGCTTACATCGAGCAGGGGACCTTGCCCAAGGACAAGACGGAGGCTCGAACCATTAAGAAGCGGTCATGTAGGTATGTCATCTTGAATAACATACTTTATAGGCGATCATACACCAGACCTTTGCTTAGATTTGTTCGACCAGAGATGACTGAGGGCATTTTGGGAGAAATACATGAAGGAAAATGTGGAGGTCATCCTGGTCAGATGTCTTTGGCAGAAAAGGTTTTAGCTGCCGGTTTCTACTGGATTACTTTAAGGCGAGATGCAGAGATGTACGTTAGGCGTTGTGATAAGTGTCAACGTTATACGGACATACCTCGTTTACCCTCTACCGAGCAGACTCCTGTGGTTGCATCGTGGCCATTTGACATGTGGGGTATAGATCTTATTGGCCCATTTCCATTAGCTCGGTTGAAGTTTAAGTATGCGGTGGTTGCTGTGGATTATTTTACCAAGTGGGTGGAGGCTAAGACCTTGGCGACCATCAGTGAAGTTAATGTGATTGACTTTGTTCATAAGCACATATGGTGTCGTTTTGGAGTTCCACGAGCAATTGTGTCCGATCATGGGACTCAATTTTCAGAAAAAATTATTAAGGCATGCGAGCAGATGCGAGTGAAGCATTGGCAGTCCTCGGTGGTGTGAGGTTCCCGGGATGTGCTCCCGCGCCCCGCGCGCCCTTGGATAGGGGTGCGCGTACGTGCGGATGCGGGACACCACTGCTCTCGTTCCACCCTCCCTTGTTTAGGGGAAGACGAAATCCAAAGTGCAAGAGGAGTGCTGTCTATATTAGCACGTTGGAATGTGCCTCGGTTGCCTTGAGTGGATTTTGTATCCAAAATGGGAACTAAGGGTTTCCTCATGTCAGGTTATCCCTTATTTCGGGGATAACAGGATATGGGAATGCATTACCTTTCCATTCTCATTCTCCTTTTATCTTCGGGGAAAATAGAAGTGCAAGAAAAGATATTGCGACGCCCCCACTTATGGATTTATTAAAATAGCCTTATGGCCCAGTCAGATCGCTATGGGAGCTATATTGCAAGGCCCCACTGGATCTGAAAGTTTTAGAGTCGCCACCTTTATTTTAAGGCAAACATAAAGGAAAACCAGAAAAGAAAACCAGAGATTTTAGAAAACGGGTTCGGGGGCTAAGTTACGAGTTGGGAAGGTCTAGGCACCCAACTCGCCCTTTCGATCTCAAAGCGTTTTTGGTGAAATATGCTCATTGTTATATTAATCTAGCAAATAAATAAGGTCTTATTTTGACAAGGGAAAATTAAGCAGATACATTCGTGGCTACATTATTCTGGACTCGCGTAGTCTCCTTCCAATAATTACAAACATATTTAAGAATATTTGGCCATTATAACGGCTCTTTTACATAATATTTCCTAATCTAATCCGGGCAGCACAACGGCTTATATGGGCTACATTGCGCCGGATTAAAAATACAACTTTTAAATAATAAATGAACTGAAAAGTAAATGAATAAATAAAACGCCCTTAAAGGCAGTTACCTTTTAGAGCGACGGTGTGCTCGCTCTGTCCTTCTCGGGAGATGGAGTCTTTTTTGTTGTTGTTGTTGTTGTTGTGTGTTGTGTGTTGTGTGTTGTGTTAATTTGGGCAGCGTGACTGCTTGTATTTGTTGATTTTGTTGTCTGAAATCGGGCAGCGTAACGACAGGGTATGTGTTTATATGTATTTTTGTGTGTGCGTGTTTATGTATTTGTGTGTGTGTGTGCGGGTTATGTGTGCCGTGAGAGAGAGGGAGTATATGTGAGTATGTGCGAGTGAGTGAGGCTGTTGGTTTATGACGGCTGGAGTGGGAGTATATATTATGCGAGTGTGTGTGAGTGAGCCGAGGAGGCTGTTTGGGTTTGGGGGAATATATATATGTGTGAGTGAGGGAGATAATGGGTGAGAGAGAGAGAGTGGGCCGGCTTGGGTGAAAAGAGAGAGGGAGAGTTCGCTGGAGAGAGAGGATTTGTGAGTGAGGGATTGTGAGTGGGGTTGGGAATTGAGGGAGAATGAAGGCTGGAGTGATTGTGAGGGAATGAGGGAATATATATAGGTGGGAGTTTGATTAGTGGGTAAGAAAGGGGGGGTGACCGGCTGCCCATGTTTTCTTTTTCGTTTTTTCTTTCTTTTTTTTGTTTTGTTTTCTTTTTGATTTTCTTTCTTTTTGTTTTCTTTTCTTTTTGATTTTCTTTCTTTTTTTGTTTTGTTTTCTTTTTGATTTTTGTTTTATTTATCTTTTCGTACCTTTGTTCCTAAAACATACAAGAGATAATTAGTAGTCCATTTTGCAATATTTAATTAACAATATAAAATAGGGGTACGAATTTGGGGTGTCTACAGGTGGCATACCCACCACGGTAATGGGCAAGCTGAGGCCGTTAACAAACAAGTTTTACATGTCAGCCTTGTAGGCGGTTAGAACGACAGTCAAAGGTCCTACTGGAGAAACAGCTTTTTCTATGACTTATGGATCTGAGGCTATGGCCCCGGTGGAGATGTACTTGCCCAATCATAGGGTGTTGCATTATAATGCTGAATCCAATAGTGTAGCTCGGGCAGCCGATCTAGATCTGTTAGAAGAGAAACGGTTGGAGTCCAAAATGAGGATGACAAATTACAAACAGCGAGCAAAGGCCCACCACGATAAAAGGGTTCGTGGTCGGTCGTTTGCTGTGGACGACTGGGTTCTCCGTAAGATTGAAGCAACATGCCATCGAGCAGAGTGGGGGAAACTTTCGCCGAATTGGGAAGGGCCATTTCAAATTGCCAGAATTGTTAAGGAAGGCACTTATATGTTACGAACAGAGGATGGAAGCGAGCTGAAACACCCATGGTATGCAGATCATTTGAAGAGATATTATCGGTGATGGGTAATATGTAATTCGTTTATTGCTTTTTCTTATTTTGCAAAGTGATAACGAAATGAATAAGCAGATGTGTTCAGCTTATAACGATAATGAAAAGCTCAATTATTCTTTTGACGGGCAGGGAAATTCTCTGATCCGATGTGAAAGTTGGTGTTTGAGCAAGATAATATGTTCTCAATTATTCTCTTTCGCGAGCATAAGCTATTTATGCTCGTGAAAAGAGTTGGTGTTCAAGGTAATTGCTTTTCTTATTATCCTCGATTATTCTCTTTCGCGAGCATAAGTTATTTATGCTTGTAAAAAGAGTTGGTGTTCGAGATAATTGCTTTTCTTATTATCTTCGATTATTCTCTTTCACGAGCATATGTTATTTTTGCTCGTGAAAAGAGTTGGTGTTCGAGTTGATTACTTGTTCAATTATACATGATTATTCTCTTTCACGAGCATAGGTTGCCTTTGCTCGAGAGAAGGAGTTGATGTTCAAGTTAATAATTCATAGTTGAAATGTTAGAATGCAAGCAAACACAATATGAGCATTCATTGCGAAATGTAAACATTCAACAAAACCAAGCAGTAGTAAATATTACAGAATCAGAAATTAAATTGTTTGAAGACCAAGGGTAAATTGTTTTTGGAGATCATGGCACGCAGAACAAAAAGGAAACTTCATGCGTTCGGAGGAGTGTTGCTGGGGGCTGCTGGGTTGGGATCAGTTGTTCCTTCGGGGGTGGCCTCGAGGATGACTACATCGTCGTCACCGGCTTGGTCGGAGGTACCTTCATTTTCTTTGGGCTGTGCCTGAGATCTCCAGGTTTGGGCCATGAGGTGGCTAATATTGACTTCGACAACTGGAGGAGGGGTCCATGGAGATAAGCCTTTTTCTGCATCAGCCTCGGTAATGGATTCTAGCTTGTCTTCGGTGTATGGAACAAGAGCATGACCAGGGCTGGCAGAAGGACAGAAAGGCGGGTTGGTACCCCACTCGGCGAGCAGTTCTGGTCGGATTTCCAGCCCGCTACATGAGATTTGCCTCAGCACATGGTTTATTCCCTGGAGGAAGAACGGATAGGCTTCACTTTCTATGCAGGTAGCAAAGTCTTCAGAATTTTTGTAGTCCTCGACAATGTTTTGTTTTTGCTCCTCGCTTGGAAAAGATTGCGCTTCCTTCAGCTTTCCTTCCAGGTCGGCAACCATGGCCTTGGCTTCTTCTAGGTGGGCTTGGGTGGCTCGAAGATCCTTCGGACTCCAGAAATGTTATTCAAAGCCGCTTCTTCAGATTTCTCGGAGAAATCCAGATGGGACTCCAAGTTTTTCTTCTCAGCCTCGACCTTGGAGAGCTCGGTCACTTTACTAGTGAGAGTCTCCTCGGTTGTCTTCAGCTCGACACGGACAGAGTTGGCGGTTTCCTCCAGTTGGTTCTTTTCTTTCAACAATGCGGCATTCGAGTTGATGTTGTCAACAAGCCGTTCATACATCATTTCCGTTTTGGTAGCAATCTGCAGATAAGGATGTAGTTGGTATTTATGGAATGTTAAAGGAAAAATGGATTGCAAGGAAAATGTTTACCTCAGTCAAGCACATCCTGACTTCTCCCACCAAAACCGAGCTCGCTTGGTCGGCGCTTTTCTTCTGAATCCCGCCGTGTCGCAGTCTTTTCATCAGGCCAAGTCCCACAGTTGCTGGGTACCCATTGCGTTTGAAAATATTGATCTTATCAAGATCGGGCACATCGATGATCTCGGCGATGAGGGCCCCAGCTTTCTCTCGGTCATCGGGCATAAGAAAATTGTCCTTGTGCCATGACGGTATGGAAGGGGTAGCCTCCTCGAGCACAGCTTTATCTGCTCGGCGTTTACTTCTTTCCCTTGTGGGACTTTGGTTCGGAGCGGTGATGTTGATTGCAGGTTGGGTGTTGAGGGGAATCAGGTCAGCCCTTTGCATGGCAGGAATTGGGGCGGTGAGTGTAGCTGGTTGACTGGGTTCTGGTTGATTGCGTTTGGTACCACAACCAGTGGCAGTAGTCGAGACGGTTGGAAGGGCCGTAACAGGTTGAGTAGACAAGTGCTTCTTCCGTTTGCTTGCTCCTTTTTTGGCGGCTTGGAGGAATTTGTTAACATTGGTTAATTGCCTCATGTCTGCAAGAGTTAGAACAAGAGTATAAGAAAAATAAAAGATAACAAGTTTGTGAGATCAACATGAAGAGCAGAGTTAAAGAGTAAACCAATAAGAGAAAAAGATGGTGTGCAGTTGGTTCCAGTTCGTGCACATTCAAGGCACTCGCTGGGGAATTTGTTTTCGTGACATGGGCCCCAGTATGGATGCGGAAGTTCGGGCTCAATGGCAACTCTTGGCTCGACTCCTTCCATGGGCCAATTTAGGATTCCGGCTCGTCGAAGAAGGGCTAAGTCAGATGTGAGGGTCGCCAATCAAGCACGAAGTCTTGTCCAGCTCGGCCATCTCGTCCTCCTTTTACTCCGAGCAGCGATCTGAAGGCCTTTGCAATCCTGGGCTCGCCAGCTCGGTAAGCATTTTTGTCGTACTCGGGGAGTCCATAGTCGTGAAGATAAGGGGCAAAGGGCCAACCGACACTTGATTCGACTAGTAGGGCTTTCCCATCCCAGCCATCTACTTTGTTCGGGCCGTCATTGAGAAGCTTAAAATAGTTTGGGTTTGAGGGACCTGTGAGACGCCCAGATTTTGTCTAAAGAAAAGAGGAAGAACTTCCTAAACAAAGTCATATCGGGTTCGAACCCGAGCAACCTGCAGGCAACTATGTATGCCATAAAAAATCATACTGTTGTAAGGGTCAGATCGCAGGGAAGGGCATTGGTTTCATTAAGGAATTCTACGACAAAGGGATCGAGGGGGAGGCGAAGTCCTACTAAGAAAAAGTCGAAATAGAAGACCATTTTGTCTCCTTGGTAGTTATGCCCATATTCGTTGATATCTAGGTCAAAAGCTCGAACCCGGTAGTGTTTGGGATCCATTCCTAAAGAGTAAAACTAGGTACTAACCTCATCTTCAGAAGTTAGTTCGTCCCATTTGATCGAAGGAGGAATGTTCGGAACGATTTGTATAGAGGAATTTTGGTTTTGTCTTGGTTGGTAGTTGCTCGAGCAGGGAAAGTTTTCTGCTCGATCATTTTCGGAAGGGTTTTGATGGTTGCTGCTCGTTCCTTGTTCTGTTAAGTTTTGGGGTTTTCGTCTACGAGGAATCAAGGTAATCTCTTCTTGCTCGCTTTCCTCGGAGCTGGAACTTGTAGATGGTGGGTTTTCTTCGGGAGTACCATGGTCATAGCTCCGTCCTTCAATTTCTGATTGGGTATCGTCGCTGGACATCCTACAGGAAACAGGAATCGAGGAACACATGTTAAATCTTGCTCGGGTAGTCGGGCAAGCATAAATCAAATAAAAACCCATGGCAAGAGCCTGTCATGAGATCGGTGAACAGGGCACCGATCATGTATTCCTCGATTCCCTTCATTTGGTCTGGAGTGGTTGGGTGATAGAAAAGGGAGCAAGATGAATTGAAGGAATCGGAACCTATAAATCTATGTTTTGATACTTTACATTTTGAATTCAAGCCTTCAACTGGTTATTGGTAAAAGAAGGTTGAATATAGAAGTATAATGCAGAAGAACCCTAATTTGGGGTTGAAGTAATGAAAATATGGCAAAGAAGATAGAAATTGAAATTTGAGAAAGTACCTGTTTTTTGTTTCGTTGAGGAATGCTGGTTTTGGATCTTGGAAGATTGTTGCAGATCGAGTTCTGTTGTGAGCAAGATTGGTGTTGAGATGACTCGCAAACACAAAGATATGTTTTTCTCGGCTTCGAAGTCGTTTGAAAGTAGTAAAGTTTGAAATGAGAAGGGGGTTTCCGCTTTTATACACGGTGAAACCATCGTTTGGCGGTCACCCATCATTAGGGTTCGTGTTCCGAGGCTCAACGTTCGAGGCGACATTAATGCCTTGTTGGAAAACGGGCCTGTCCTTTCAGAGAGGCGGCGGTTGACGGCTTGGCTTTCTAAAAACGGTTTTCTAAAAACCTTTTGGGCAACCATCTGCTTAAACCCTTGATCGTTGACAATTAAAAGGATTTAATTATGCTTTGGGAGATATTTATGAATTCTAAGTCCTTCTCCTCGCTTCGAGCATGAATACTCGGTAGGCAAGGAGTGGGGGGCTACTGAGTTGCCCGGCCCAATAGGCCCAAGCCATAAGTCACATGCCTGGCACATGGTTACAATTCAGTCAAACGAGAATCCTAAAGTCAGAGCTACGAGGAAAAGACTAAATGGTTCTTGTATATTAATAGCAGGATATCAACCTTCAACGAGCTGGGGGCTTGCCCAGCGAGCAGAAACATGTAGCGAGCATGATGTGTTATGCTCGTTCAAGAGTTATTACCAGTTGAGGATGGTTATGTCCGGATAATTCTCCATTTGACCGTTGTGGTTAATGGGGCAGTTAATATGCCCGTCATTAATGCCATGAGTGTTAGTGGGCAGTTATGGTCGGTTATTCTCTCTAGCAACTATAAAAGCCCCTGAAAATGAAGGGGAGAGGTACGTGATTTCAGATAGCTTGCCTAAACTCTGCTAAAATTTACTCTCTTGCATACTTGTGCTAATTATCACGTCAGATGGCTTTTGTAGGGAGTGCCCCTGCATAGTTCACGGTTTACTTGACTTGATTGCAGATTTGAGCCTTGAAGATTAAAGGATACGTTGAAAGCCATGTATCCAATTGGACAAGTCCAGTGCGTCTAGAAGATTTTGGACGCATCAGTATTGAACAATATAGAATATTTATCTATTAAAATTAAATGAAATAATTTATGAGTTATATATTTTTTATAAATTATTTTATTATTTAAACGAAATATTGAATATGAAATATAATAATTAAAGTTAAATAAATTTATTTATTTGAAAAGTATAAAAATAAGAAAGTAATAGAAATAAAGTGAATGATTTTATAGTGGGACCTATGTAAGAATTGAGGAAGAATGAAAACCATTGGAAATAAATTTTTTTAGAGGAGAATATTCTTAAAATGTACCGGTGGCAGTGGGATCCAGTTAAGAATTGGTGTTAAGAATACATGACAAAATTACGGCCGGTCCTTTTTCAAAGTTTTTAACCCCAAAAGTCTATCATTCTTTTTTTCAATTGCAAAAGACCAATTTTCGAAATATTGTTCCGAAAATGTCATTGTCTCCTTCCACAGCTCCGGTAACACACTTTGGATTCAAAAATCACTATGGTTGGGTTGAAGGATTCTCACAATAAGGACGAAGGTGAAAGATGATGAATAAGAAGACTTACGACAGAGGAGAAGGAAGAAAAAGGCTGCGGATATGATCTGTTTCATTACGATTTTGAATAAACTATTGTGAATCGTAGTGCAAAGATATCATATTAAATTGATGAATCCCGGTGCAAATAGACTAGTCAATTAAACTATTGAACTGTGGTGTAAAAAATAATGCAATAAAATTGATAAATCGCGACACAAACATTGATGAATCACGATACATTAGACTACACAATTAATCTATTGACTATTGAGTCGTGGTACAAAAAATAATGCAATAAAATTGATGAATCGCGGTACAATTAGACTCAACAATTAAACTATTGAACCGCGGTGCAAAAGTTAATGCAATAAAATTGATGAACCGCAGTGCAATTAGACTAGACAGTTAAACTATTGAACCGCGATGCAAAATTAATACAATAAAATCAATGAATTGCGATGCAATTAAAACAATGAACCGCGGTGCAAAAAATAATATAATAAAATTGATAAACCACGGTGCAAAAATAATGACCTCTATAGCACACCTACGGTTCATTAAATGTATCGTAGTCATTTTATTACTAAAAGTGATTTTTTCCGGTTGAAAAAATGGGCTACTTTAGCGATTAGTAACTTCAAAAAGTGGACCGATCCATAATTTTTCAAAGAATAGAATTGGGAAAAATTGCGAACCGGTCCACTTTTCAAAGAATTAATTCGCTCTAGTACTGTGTTTTTTTTTCAACCGGAAAAGAACATTTTTGTGGACGAAATGATTGCGATATTTTTAATGAGCCTGAAGTGCGCTACAAAAATGTACCGCAATTCAAAAAAAAGTATGAACCGCGATTCAATTTTTTTTTGAAAATGCACCGAGATTCAAGAATGTATGCACCACGATTCAAAAAAATTCTGAACCGTGATTCAAATTTTTTTTAAATGCACCGCGATTCAAGAATGTATGAAACCATGATTTAAATTTTTTTTGAACCGTGATTCAATTTGTTTTGAAAATGCACCGCGATATAAAATCATAAAAAATCAGACCACGCCCTCCACCTTCTTCTTTCGTCTCCTCTGTCGTAAGCCTTCTTCATCTTCCTCCTTCTCCCCCTTCATTTCTACTTAAAAATCTCAACCTCGGTCGATTCCCATTTCGTTGCGTAACAATAGTTATTTTCGAATTCAAAATGTGTTGTCAGAGTTGTTGAATTTGATAGTGACATTCTCGAAACAATATTTCAAAAGGGTAATGCTAGGGCCACTCTAATAACACTCAATTTTGGGTACCAAATGATGTGACATCTTATGTGTCATATTATTTGTTAACATAACTTTTTAACTTATAGTGGAGCCCATAAAATGCCAAATAAGATGACACATCATTTGGTGCACAAATTTAAGTGTTGGTGCATAAATTTGAGTGCTCATTGAGTGACTCTAGTATTACTCATTTCAAAAAATAGTCTTTTACGATTAAAAAAAAGAACAATATACTTTTGAGATTATAAACTATGAAAAATGGACTAACTACAATTTTACCCATAAAACTGATTGAGATGCTGTTAATGGAAAGAAGGGTCTGGAGTGGTCATTACATGATCCAACAAGGACAAATAGGTCCAAAGAATAACACATCACCGTGTGGCTTATTGGGCCGGTTTATATAAAAGAGGTTAAAAAGGGTCGATTATTTAAATGAAACTAAAAAGTAAAAACTGGCTTGGCGCCTCGAGTTTGAGCTTCTCCAGTAAGCTTCATCACACTTCACACAGAGTGTAAGAATTGCAGATCAGGAATTGTACACGGATATCTTGCCGTCGGCTGACAGGAGGTTAAAAAATGGTACTTTTTCAATTTCACTATCTAATTCTTGTGTGCGTGTGTGATTGTTTCATTAACAGCATTATGAGCATGTAAATGTCTATCGAACACTCTGAGATGTAAATGTGTGTGTGTTTAAACGCAGCATTTTGGTTATGAAAATGATTATCAAACTTCAAAGATTTAATTGTTTGTAGTTGTGTATGTGTATGTGTAACGTGTTTATGAACTGCATCCTGATTTACGTAAATGACTGTTAAAATTTCAGAGATATAATTTGATTTATTTATTTATTACTTGTATTATTCGAAATTGAGCTATCTATCTAAGATCATGACCCCCTTTTCATCATTAATTATGCAGACACAAATTCTTCATTAATGGAGTATTAGTTTTTACTTTTTAGAGATGATACCAATAAGATTTACCTAATATATTGCATTGTTCATTCAAATGCCTTGCATTCTTCTTACAGATGTAAATGTTTGTAGCTTTTTAACTTGAGCTCTATTCCTTACAACTCAATTCACTCCAGCCCGTTTAGCAAATCAAGGTAACTTGAACTGTTGAACATGATATATATTTGGAATAAACGAGACTGAGGATGAGTAGGAATTATGTATCAAAACATTGGTACAAACCAAAGAGTCCTACTTTCTTATTTGGGATCTCCTTTTTAAAATATTAAGCTTATGGGTTTCCAAGTTGACCCCTTTTACATTAAGTAACATTAAAGAAAGTATTTTAATTCTTAAGATTGACAGTATTTAAGGAACCATGTTTTAATCCTTGAAATGCTCAAAGGTGAGACTCTTTGAATGGAACAAAGGGAATATTAAGTTTTTAGTATTTTGTGTTAAAGCACAAAAAATAAAGCATGTTATACATTGTTGGTGCTCTCTCTAATAGCTTAAGTTTTTAGATGAGTTGGTTACTTAACATTTTGTCACCTGAAGCTTAGCTCTGGACTTAAATTTTGATGTAAATGAGGCAAAGGTTGCTCAGCTCCATGCAAGACTGTGCTCGGTTCAAATTAAAACTTGCTAATAACGAGTCAATGTTTTTCTCAAATGCAATTTTATCGTTGATATGTGATGGTTGTTCTGACTGTGTTGATAATAAATGCGTTTTGGGAACTTTTAGAAGATGCTTACATAGATTATGCTACACCAATGAATCTAGATGACAGCTTATAGAACACATAACTAATGCTGTTTTACCTGTTTAGATGCTAATTTGACATGCAGATCATGAAACTATCACATGTTCCCTCATATTTTTATCTCTCAAGCATACTACATTCATGCAGGTTTTCGACACTAAATTTTCCCTTCAATCATTTCTTAAACAAGTCAACAAACTCACCAAAAGCCAACGAAATTCTATAGAAAGAATGGGCTTTGGCAATGTGCTTCAAATTCCTCATCAAGTGCTACGCAGGTATCAATTAATTGAGCTGATGGAAAGATGGAGTTGTGAGAAGCGCGCTTTTTTACTTCGTCCAGGAGAGATTACAATAACTCTTATGGATGTTGCTTTGATCTTAGGATTACGTGTGGTAGGTGACCCTGTAGTCCTAAAAGAGGCACCATTTCTAGAGTTAGAGAGGGAATTTGGTGCTTCTGTGTGGTGCAGAAGAATCACACTTACATCGTTAAAGGAGAGACTCGAATCTCTAGGAGGCCAAGATGATGAGAATTTTTTAAGATCATTCCTGTTATTTACTTTCGGAACATTACTGTTTCCTAATGCAAATGGAAAGGTGGATTCACGTTATCTCATATTTCTCCGAGATTTGAACAAAGTGAGTCATTTTGCGTGGGGAGCAGCTGTTCTTTCGGATCTTTTTGATTGTTTAAGCCAAAGAAAGAAGAAAAATCTTCAGTGTATTGGAGGTTGTCTCATTCTTCTACAAGTGAGTTTCTAGATCTCTTTAAAAATGTTTTATAGTAGCTTCTGATATTGGGATTTAAATCCTTTACATTTTGTGAAATATTTCTTGGACAGCTGTTAAAATTTTACAACAAGAAATGGAGCCATTTTTAGAATTCCTCAAGTTATCAGAGGCACTTTTTGTTTTTACCAAAAATCTATATTCAAACTTTTGGGTTTTCTCTCATCTAAATGTTATATTGCAAATCATCCGTGTTTGCCTACCTGTTCCCTCATGATTTAATTCAAATCTAACAAAGCTATCCAGTGTAATTGTTGAAGTTGTAAAGTTGGTAGATGGGATTTTTCAGCAAATGATGAGGCTCACTTTGGAGCTGGTGCATCATTGCAAACTGTTTGTAGCTTTTGGGGTCCTCCATATTCCTTCCTTTGATCGATATGCGATTTCAGACTTAGTGATAATAAACTTTGTTTTCTGCTTGTTATTTGGTCTAGATATGGTGCTACGAGCATATCAAGGTTGGTCGGCCTACTTTGCTTAATAGATCATTTCCTCGTGCATGTCGATGGGAAAAGATTAGTAGGGGATACATTAAGTCCCATGATGATCGACAACTCTGCGCTACCAAGTTCAGGGACCTAGAACATAATCAGGTAAGCATGGCTACTTTTTACATTTAGTTATCACCTTTATTGTTAACTTGTGCCTTTTATGGATTGAAGCAAGAATCAAGGTAGTATCCCAATATGACCCTGATTTCACAAATGCTAAATGGTCTAGGCGTGCTGTTAAACAATTTACAAGTATTTTTGATTGAATTGTGTATTTTTTCTTTTGACTGCTGGGCGGCGATAAATCTTAATTTTTCAGATACTGTGGGAGCTTAAAGTTACTTCCGAGGAGTCAGAAATTGACATAGTTAAGGAGTTACTCTTACTCGAGAGACATGAATGCTCTTCTAGTAATCTTTCTATTGATAAGGTGAGGTTTTCCTTCATCTATTCTAACAGGATTTACACATAAATAACATTTCTATTTGTAAGATAAGCTCTTTCTTCATTTTCTTTGAAGGGTTGGATGCATGGGACATAGATCTTATCCCAACCCTAATGACTATAATTTAATGCCTTTAAATGCTACAATTATAGCTATATAGTGTCTTTGGTGAGGCTAAAACAAATGGAGCCTCTGGTGAGGCTTTTATACACCCAACCTCTCTATTGAGAGTAGTGAACTACTAGGGTGCCTCCGGTGGAGCTTGAACATCCGAGCTCTATGTTAAGAGAATGCAGTACTAAATGGTGCCCATAGTGAGGCTTGAACAACAACGGTGCCTCTGGTGAGTTTTGAACACCCGACCTCTCCATTGTGAGTAGTGATGTACCAGGGTGCCTCTCAGGTGAGACTTGAACATCTGACCTCCTAGTTTAGAAAAGTGAGCAGAGCCACAGCTCGTTGGTATTCCAATTGGAATCTTCAATCAGACATTCACGCACTCAGATCACTATTTAGAACGACAAATTGTCTTTTCTGCTTTCTTTCTCAAGTATGTTTAAGCAATTTCTTACAAGCTAGTTTTTTAATAAAACAGGAAAATAATGCAAGAACAAACGCTGAAATGATGGAGCATTGGGTTGATTTAGAGACCGAATCAGATATGGATATGGGTGAAGTACACGGGGAACAAGAATATCCGGTTAGGCAACCACATGATGAACCCGTGTTGCTTGTAGAAGATATTGATATTCCATGTACTTCTGACCATATGTTGGAGGTTCAAGAAGAACAAAGAAAGCAACGATGCTTATCGCATCGAAATTCCAGAGTATTTGTCATCAGCGATGTGAGTTTGTTTTATATTGTTTCGCGCTCTTCCGTTGTTTGTTTATTTGAACCTTTTCTTGATCATAAGAAAATTTTCTTGTATCTTCACAAGGACGATGAGGGTGACCTGGGTGCATGTGAAACCTTGGAAGAAGAGAACATTAAATTGAAGAAGGAAAATGAGGACCTAAGAAAAGGAGATGAGCGAATGAAGAAATTAGAAGTGGATAATCTAGAACTGAGGCGAGACTTGGACAACTTAAGAAGAGAATACCAAATTTTGAGTCTGTCTACAGAAAGACTCCTTGACCGTTTGAAAATTATTGTATTCAACGAGGATGCAGATTAGCCCCTTTATGATTGCACTCGGTGGATGTGACTTAAAGTAACAAGGTTTATGCATATGTTGGCTGGGAGGTTTTAGTGTGAAAATTTGTAAGTTAAGGACGAATTTGAGTAAATACGGAAAGCCTCTTATGCATTGAAGATAGCTCAGTTTCTTTCTCTTCTCTAGTTTATCGAATTGCACCTTCATTTTTATCCCTGCTCATGCCGATCAAATGCACAAGCATTGTTGAGAGTGAAGTAGGCCGATGATTTTATATATTGATAAGCTACTGATTATCTTAGAAATTTGTAAATGCTTAGATAATGTTGCAATACTGTCCAATTTTATAGCTCAGTTATTGGTTATGTGCTAGACTGCTAAGGAAATATGGGAATATGGGAATATTCAAGATGATTTGAGTGTGGCTGATTAATCTTTCATTGTTTGATCTTGTTGATCTAGGATTGCCATCACTTAGGGTGTGTTTGGCATGGTGGGTTTGAGGTTGGATTTTGGAGTTGGTTTTGTTCGGATTAAAGAAAAAGTAAGATTGAGGGATAGAGGGAAGCTGGTGAGGCCAAAAAGAGAGGTGGTCAGAAACTAAAACCCAAAAACCAAAGTCCCTAAATCTTTCAAGGACAGACCTACGAGTCGACCAAAAACTAAAGTCCCTAAATAAGAGTCTTATGGTTAGAGTCGTCTATTAGCAAAGGAAGTTTCTTATAGACATACTCAATCCGTTTCGGGCAAAGGCTACAGTTTAGTGTAGGGAAAAAAACAATCAAGTCTCTTCTCTCTTCTCTTCTACTGTATGGTGACCCTGAAGACTGAAGATTGTATACGTATACTTGATTAGCTTATATCTACTTGAGACCAATACCCGTAAATAATTGAAGTAATGTGGGCCTTGGAACTCCTTTACCAGCTCGAATTTGACATGCTCCCACTCTAGTTGTTGCATAGATGTCCAAGGCTTAATGTTACTATTGCATAGCTAAAATTTGAACTCGACCAGATAAGTAGAGAAGACAAAAGAATCAAAAGGAGCCATCAAAAATCTCGAAAAGAAAAATGCATCAACTTGGTTGGTTTGTACCACCATCTTGTGTTAACTGGCTTCTTCCTCACAAGAGTTTTGTATATCTTCAAACTTCAACGTATAAATGATGAGACCTATGATTAATTGTCTGAAGTAATTAAGTCTGCCACAGCTGTTTTTATCATCTTACTTTATTTGCAAGATTTGGTGTAAGTCCTAAACTTCCGTAGGCGGATTGAATTTTTCTGTATTGGAAGCGAACTGATACCATACCTCCAGAATGTATAATCGACGACCCATTTGAAATCATACACCAAGTGATAAAATCCGATCATGTGGGTTTGGCCCAGTTAAGCCTTCACTCGAGCCTAAAACCTCAACAGCGATTATAAGTTGTAAATTTGCTGCATTGAAGTCTACCCAATCTTGCCACATTTGATCCACTTCGACCTGAATCTGCTGGAATCCTTGGCTTGGAATTCAAGAATTGAAGGCCTTTGAGCAGAGCAAGAGCCTCTCCATCTGACTTACCTGACCTAAATAGGGTGCTTGCTTACTTCATTCCATCTATAGTTGACACTTGACCCACACACTTTATACTAATAATGCCCATAATTTTAATTTAGTGAGTATGAGCCTTGGATGTCCTTATAGTAATCACTGAATTAATTTGTGTGGCCCACATAACATGCTCCCATTCTTGTTGAGATCTAATTGTTGGCCTTGGAAAGCTAAACACAGACCTGGTTTAGAAAAATCGAGTAGATAAAGAAGAAAAAGAAACCATCATAAAGTCGCCTGATCGACGCAAAATGTATGGCCTTGGTTGATTCCTACGGCCATCATCCGTTACCTGCATCTCCCCATCACCAATTAGGCATCGGCCATTTGATAATAGCACATTAAATACACAAGTACATATACAACACGTAAAGTACTGAACACTGGAGGAGGGTTGCTAGTGAAAAATGGAGGCTGGAGGCTGGTTAGATAGAGTTGATACATAAAATACTAAAGAGTTGACACATTGTTGTGTATAGCAGAAGACTAGCAAACAAATTAACAAAGCATAATAGGATCAATCACAAAAAAGAGAGAGATTGGGGCCAAAAGGACAAAAAACGGACAAAGCAACACAACCTTAAAAACGGGACTGAGCGGTCGCTCAGCCCAAGCGCTGGGCGACTGCGCAAAATATAGTAGCATTCCTCGAAGGATCCTTGATCAAGCGGTCGCTCAGTCAAAATACTGAGCGATCGCCCAAGCCAGAAAATTGCTATGCACTTGTCCAAAACCCGTATAGTCCGTACCGCAGGAGGCATAGCCCCCCGCACCTCTCTTTGAGGTCCAATCAAGTCCTACCACCTACGTTGGCTAATTCCCTCGGAGGGAACTAGCATGTTGCTTGGGTAATCGAGCCATCCCATTCTCAACACACATAAATTATAATGACCCTAAGTCTTTTTGGGAATTCAAGTAGGCTGTTTGCTTGTTTGTAAGAAACGCACAATAGTAACTAAGTTATTGGTTATTTGGTTACTTTCTCTCTATATATAGTGTGCATCCTTGTTCAGAACTCTAGTCTCTGTCTGTGAATGCTTGATGAATATAATCCATGTGTTAGTGTTACTGTCCAAAGTTTATGCGTAGGTTACTGGTTGCAGGAAGTGCTTAACATATATTCCCTCTAATCCATCCCAAAGTTTATGTGTAGGTTATTGCTTACTTTCTCCCAAGTTATGATCCCTGTGTAGTACGAATCTTAGTTGGATTTGTAAGGGATTAGGCCTGGGCTGGCTGATTTGTTTTGTTTCATTTTCATCTTTTACTAGCTTTTCTGCCATAAAACATTACCATATTCTTGTTGCTGGGGCAGAGCGAGCCAACATGAGGTGTGATGAGATTTGATTCAAAAGTTTTGGACTTTTTTTCCCCTATATTACTCGAATTCCTTGATCACAGGCATTGCACGCAGTTAGAGAGAACAAGAGGAAACGCATTTTCTTAAAAACAACCACAACATATATAAATCCAGTTAGTGCTGGTATAGATTACATATGCTTTCGTTCAAACTTAAGAAACTGAACACTGGGGGATGGATGCTACTATGCTAGTGAAAACTGGAGACTGGCTAAAGAAACGCTCCATGCATACTCGAATGCCCCTTGTTATCTTATTTTATACCCTTGTTAATCTAGATTCTAGAACTATTACTTATAATAGATCCTGCCACCTGATCAGTGATCAGGATTAGAAATGTCCACAGCCACCAAAGATCCTCACTGCACCCTGCAACACAATATGGACAAAACCCCCAAAATAAGAATTTTTAGCTATAAACGTAACAATATTCTAGCCGTAAAAGTAAAACATGGCAAAATAGAGTCAAGTTCGTCTAAAATGACTCGTATGGATTGCTGCATGTTGGAAATGTAACTTTTCACATCATTGCATGAAACTGTGTGTGTGTGTGTGTGAGAGAGAGAGAGAGAGAGAGATTAGTTATAGTTATACATACTTGGCACATTCAGTAGAAGGGGAGATCTTGTAAGGAATGTTGACACCACACTTGGAAGGAAGGGAAGCAGCCAAACCAAGGTTAACTCCAGTGACCATGCTAGCACCCTGTTTCAAGCAATTGCAAATACTCTGGCGGTCAGCAGTGTTTGAAGCCACTCCGTAGAGTGATTTTATGCCGCTGCAGCAAGTGTTTGGGACCTTATCACCGCCACTCCTTACATAATCCAAGCATGGGAACAGGTCATTCGCTACTGTCCCGCACGCGATAATTGCATCAGCTTCATGGGGTGCACTCACCATCATGCACATTAGCACCACACAAGCCACCTTACCAACCATTCCAAAACCAGCCATTTTCCCAAACACCTTCAAACAATTTTTTTTAAAAAAATAGAGGAATACCAAGGAGAGAGAGGGAGAGAGATGCTAACTTTGATCACTCGGGATGGATTTTGTGTGTTCCAAGTATGCTTCTTTATATAGATGAGAAATGGTATCGAATTATCCTAAACGAAACAGCAAAATTTTATGGTGCAACCATTAATTTACTAGTGGGATAACTTACAATTTTAAACTTTAAACATATATTCTTTTCATGTTCCGAGTAAAGATCACTGTTTCATTTTGGAATGTTTCATTTAAAGAGTTACTTTCAAAAGTTAAAACTATAAAATTGTTATTTTTTTAGTAGACAAAACTTAGGTAAGACGGTCTTACGGATATTTTTCGTAAGATGGATTTTCTTTATCCGACTCATCGTATATTGTTGGGTTAAGTTGTGAAAGAGTGAAGCTCTGTCTTACGAATTAAGATCTGTAAGATGATCTTACAGAAGACTTACTTTTATAACTAATGGGCTATTAAAATGTTATTTTATTAAAAAAATTAACTTTCAAACAGAAACTTTTACACGAAAATGATGGAGTAATTTTGAAATAGTGAATTAGGGAGGTGTAGAATAATTGGTTAGTAAGCAGTTGAGTGTCATTGAATGCTTGAGTAATTACATGCACTCTTTTCATTTCTCCCCGTATTGAGAAAAGCTTAATTAAATGCTTTCAGTATGAGTCACCCATTGGTAGTTGATCGTTATATACTTGTGCTAAAACAGGGTACTCTGGTGAAGGTTTGTTACTTGTACCTTATGCCTTATTAGTTGTAGGCTTGTAGCTTGTTATCCTAAGAAAATGCTATGCTTGCCTATTTAATGTTTTTTACAAAATAGCACGTGCATGCGATTAGGTATAGCCTATAGGTACTACAGTTGCGTGATGTGGCTTATACGCATTAAATTGCAACTTCACTCTTTTATGGTTGGCAATGCTACAGATACGATTGAGAAACACAGAATTTGCGATTTGGGAAATCCAATAAACAATCTAACACTTCTCAGTTCTCAGTTCTCAGTGAGGTTACGAATGTGAGCATTATTGGAGACTTTTTTAATACAAACACAACGGAATAAAAATAACGAAAATAATAGTTGGCACAAAGTATTAACCTTTTATCAATAAGTAAAAGGTTCGTTGCTTTGCCGATACGACGAAACTTTCACTCGTAAACCGTTTAAAAACACAATATAAAGATAATCTATTAACTAATGAAAATCAAACGTAAAACTATAGACTATCTAAAACTAATGACCCAACATAGTATGATTACATACTCAAGCTATAACAAAATAACATGAGCGAAAAAAAAGACTTTTTTCTAATGATTTTTTTTCTTTCTCAAGTTGTTTTTGAGCTATTTTATCAATAGTTTCATTTTTTTGGAATCTTAAGCGTAAATCATACCAAGTGGTCATATTCTTAACATGTTCTGCGCTTGTTTCATGCTCTCTAAGTCTAACAATAAGATGTGTCCAATCTCCAAAACCCTCATTTGCTAATTGACCTTTACCGCACCCTTTTCTAAATATTTTACAACAAAAACAAAATACTTTATCAAGCTCTTTTGAATATATAAGCCAATCTCTATCACATTTCTCTTCATTTCACAGAACTCTAGTATAAAATGTTACAGAAAATCGTCTAGAAAGTTTATCTTTAGGCCATTTTTCAATAGACAAATCTCTTTTAGGGCCCTCTGCTACTAAAATATCAATCATTTTAGAATCAAGAGCATCCCAATTTCTTGGATCAAATATGTCAAGCATATGAAAAACACCGTCAACATTACCATCATCAATATTAGCATCCAAATTATCAACATTTTCAACATCATTATTTTGAATGTCAGACAAATTGATGATATTAACATCAACATTATCATCATGAGCATTACCATCATCAACATTAGCATCCAAGTTATCAAAATTATCGACTTCATTATTTTGATTATCATGTGAATTGATAGTATCGACATCAACATTAGCATTATCAATATTAACACTAACACCACCATCTACATTAGCACCATTGACATTATGATTTTCATTTTCAGAAGAAACTTGTGAATCTTTTACAACAAACTTATTAAAAGATCCTCTTTGAGACTCTCTTAATAGTTTGATTCTTTTTTTCTTTTTACGTTTTTCATATCCAGATTCATATTTCCTAATTTTAGGAGGCATAACTAAAATTTCAGGCAAACACCTAATGTTAAATATGTCGAGAAAAGTGATAGCAATAACGAGCCAAAATTAGATTCCAAGTATTTGTGAAAGGAACGACATAACCTGGTTAACTGGTTTATCAATTCTTTTGAATTCCTCCTCCCAATTTCCAATTAAAACCTTGAGAAAATTTCCACCTTCACTGAAATTGCAAATAAAATTATTATAGATAGCATTATAGAAATTATTTATTTCAAGACAAGGAATAAAGGCAAATAACCATAAGAGAGAGTTTAAAAATAATACCTCACTTGAGAATTAATTGGTTTAAAATTGAATCAAACAACCATTATTCAAATGAGTCAATGACTGCAAAAGAAACAAACATGGAGTGGAAATTGAATGAGGGAAATTGATAAATTTTTTGAATCTAATTAATTAATTATCTAAATCACTATTTCAGTATTTCACTTTCACTGTAAATTTGTAATGTACATTACGAGCACTAGCAGTGGGGAAAAATCAAAAAACAAAGTGATAGTGTCATAGAGTGATAGAGTGAATTACATATTTTAGATTTACAGAATTAGTGATTACCTGAGTGGCTAAATCATGAATGAAGTTGAAGCCTTGAAGGCAGCGCACTTGACACAAATGCTTGGGCCGCTCGGCATGTGCGATTGACGAATGACGATTGTGGACTCCGGGCGGTAATCAAAATCGTTAAACTTAAATAGCTAAATCGGGAACAAATGGAAAGAACTTCCGATCGGACGGAAACGGAAAATCAAAGATTGAGATTCTATTTATTTGCCTTTGATTTTCGAATTCGAATAACAGGATACATTAGGAGAAGCCTAAGGCAAATGCAGTAAGGCTAGAAGCTGGGAGTGGGATATGAAGATTTATTGCCATTGATTTAAGCAATTTACCAACCATGGCAACCAATCAAGGCATGAAGCAGTTAGCGAAGCAAGAATCGAGCCCATTTGTTCTCGCTTGTGCTTTGTTACTGTTGTCGACGTGTCGTGGGCGAGATGGGATTTCTCGTTGCTGTTTCCACTTTCGCTTCCCTCGGAGTCGCCGAGTCGGTGATTACTGATTAGTGAATTAATATTGGGTATAATAGTATAATAGATATAGTATGGCTGGAAAAAAAATGGGCCTTCATAATTTTGAGGCCCAGTTCAATCAAGCAGCCTGCACCTGCTAAGGTCGGGCCTGACTGCGAGCTTCAGCCTCGCTATCATTATCATCAACTTGCCCGGCATGTTGCTCCAACCAACTCTTCGCACTCTTGATCTTGATCTCATCGACAGTCTTATGCTCGGGTTCAAAGCCCAAGAGATCCTCTACCGCATCATTTTTTTTTTTTTAGCCAGGTTGAATCCTGGGGTAGTAGTTTCGGTCCCTCATTGCTACTACCAGAAAAATCGCGAGATGTGCCCGAAATGATACAGGGTTTGAGAACAGTACAACTGATAACACATACAAGGTCCAACCTCAGAAGAAAGCAAAGTGCTTCCACCAAGTATCGAACCCACGCTGCATGCCTCCAACATCTTATGTCCCCCTCCTTTTACCACTCGGCTATGCCTCGGGGGACTCCTCTACTGCATCATGATGATATCAGAGAGTGTAATCCGGCTCCAAAGCCTTGCCAATGCTGGTGGAAATACCCGTGATTGCAGAAAAATCACACGGGGTTAAAGTAGCCTCCCCTAGCTAAAATGAAAGGTGTGGGTGGTATCCCACCAGTAGTCTCGCAAAACCTTAAAAATGGGCATATAGCTGCGGAAGGGACGGAAAGCCCGCAAGAACACGCTGAAGCCGGAAGACTCCACTAGGAGCTATGCCTGCAAAGGCAACAAGTCATAAATGGTGGCAACTTTGTTGCAACTGGCCCGTACCCGATTCAAAGCTCTGCGCACCTAAAAAAAGAAAAAAAAACAGCAGCATCTCTGCGGAAAAAAGGAAGAAAGGTAAGTTCCTATCTTTTATAAAGCCCTTATGCATGTCACTAAATTATGTCATGTCAAAACAAAAAAAAATTGCATTTTGCACGCATAAAATAAATGTTACATTTTTGTATTAAAAAAATTGCATTTTACACGCATAAAATAAAGAATTAAATAATAATTTGGTCCCTGGACATGTCGAAAATCAGTGGTCCCGGACAAAAAATAATAGAATTTGTCGGACATGTATTTTCGGACCAATTGCCCCTCCCGGGACCAAATTCTAACGGTGGGAAGGGGCAAATTGGTCCAAAAATACATGTCCAAGGACCAAATTCTATTGTTTTTTTGTCCGGGGACCAAAACATTGATTTTCGACATGTCCAGGGACCAAACATTATATTAATCCTAAAATAAATGTTACATTTTTGCATTAAAAAAAACAATTGCATTTTGCACGCATAAAATAAATGTTGCATTTTTGCAATAAAAAAAGTCGCATTTTTTCATACAAAAGAAAAAAAAAAAGAAGTAAAAAATCATCATAAAATGTTTGCATTTTGCATAGTGCATAACAATAAAAAAAATGTGTGTTTGTTGCATTCAAAAGAAAATACATATCGCATTTGAGACAAAATATCCATGTGGCATTTTAGCAAGAATTTAAATATTCCTATGGTCCATTTGCATTTACATGCATAAGACTGATGAAATATGGAATGATATAAGCTTTTTTTTAAAGGTTGGAGGGGACATAGATCGTACCCCAACCCTTAATTTTTTATTATTATTTTAATACCTTGAAATGCTACAATTATATATATATATGATGCCTTTGGTGTGGCTCGAATAAATGGTGCCTCTGGCGAAGCTTTGAACACCCGACCTCTCGGTTGAGAGTAGTTAAGTACCAAGGTGCCTCTGGTAGGACTTGAACACTCGACCTCTCCGTTAAGATAAGTGAGTAGCTAAATGAGGCCTTTGGATAAGGCTTTAACAATAACGATATCTCTGAAGAGGCTTGAACACCCGACCTCTCTACTGAGAGTTGTAAAGTCCAGGGTGTCTCTAGTGAGACTTGAACACCCAACTTCTCCGTTAGGAGAAGTGAGCAGTATCGGTTGAGCTAGAACTCGTTGGCATGGAATGATATATTCATGCATTAGCAATCCATCATATGTGATTATTTCCAAATAATTGCATGTTGCATTTGTTTGAATAAAAATGTTGCAAGCATTTAGAAAAGAAAATATTTCTATGACATTTTGCATACAATAAATCTCTACAGTGCATGCATGCATCCAAAAATGCGTCCGAATATATATCCGAAAAAAATGCATCATCTATCCGAAAAAGTCTACTGCATGTGCACGCATCATAAAAAATATTTTGAAGCCCAAGCATGCATCATATAGTCAAAATATGTCAGTTGCATGAAATATGCATCACAGAATCAAATAATGTCAATTGCTCAAGTATGTATCGCAAAATAAATAGCACGAATTTCATATTTTTGCTATGAATAATTGCCAAATTGCATCATTTTAGCCTATAAATTGCATGTATAAGCATCAAAATCAAGAGCATGTATACTCCAAAGATCTAAAACAACAAAGAAATCCAACAGATATGAAAAATCGACCAAATGGGTTTGTGAAAAAGAAACTTACAGCGGGAATCGGAAGATTAGACACGTGCAAATGTCGATCGCGAAGGATATTGCCCCTGTCATCCTTCGAAAAGAGATACTTGACGTGATTGCGGGTCAAGGGAGGAAGTTTTCTTGCCTCTCCTCACCTGAATCTGGGTACATCGGCGCCTTTCCCTTCCGAGATCTTGAGGAAGAAGCCATTTATCAAGCAAAACAATCAATTTGATGAAATAAAATCGAGAAAAGGCGAAGAAACGGGGAAGAAATCCTGCCGACAACAATGGAGGCAGAAGAAAATGTCAAAGGAAAGAAAATGAAGCTGCTGCTTCTATTTCCTTCATCTCCCCGTCACATATGAAGAAAGGGGAGGAAAGTTTCACTTTCCCCCTCCAAAGTTCAAAGTGCAGCATCCAAACTTTCAAGATTGCTCAAATTGCAAAAGGGCCCTGAAAGTTTAACAGAAAGTTAACAAAGTTAGCTTTGTTAACAAAAAGTGACGGCCATCCATCATAAATAAATCAAAAAGAAAGCTCACATCCCTAGCAGGTTAGCCACGGGAAGGTCAGAAAATTAGAAATTATAATCAGCAGCAAGGAAAAAAAATGTAGCAAAGGAAAAACAGTAGCAGCAGCGAAAGAAAATGCAAGAAAGAAAAATGCAGCAAAAAGGAAGAAAAAAAATGCAAAGAAAGAAAAAATGCAGCAAAAAGGAAGAAAGAAAAAATGCAAAGAAAGAAAAAATGCAGCAAAAAGGAAGAAAAAAATGCATAAAGAAAGAAAGAAAGAAAGAAAGAAAGAAAAAATGCAGCAAGAAGAAAAGAAAAGATGCAGCAAGAAAGGAAAAATCAGCAGCAGACAATCAAGAAAGAAAAGCAGTGCAAGAAAACAACAAGCAGAAAAGCGAAAGAAGAACATAACAAAAGCAAGAAAAGGTAAGGAAATGTAAAGTATTAATATTTTACATGCATGCATCTCATCTGATGGTTTGTTGGATATTTTCCGTAAGGGGTGCATATCCCGGGTCACTTAGGAAAAAGATTGGTCCCACCATTGCATTCGACAAATGGTGCCTATCCCGGAGGGTGCAATGCTTTATTATGTGTTCCACCATTACATTCGATTTAAAGGTGCCTATCCCGAGGATGCAATGCTTTATGATGTGTTCCACCATTGCATTCGACGAAGGGTGCCTATCCCTGAATATGCAATGCTTTATGATGTGCTCCACTAAGTTGTTGGATCTTTTCCGTAAGGGTGCATATCCCGGGTCACTTAGGAAAAAGATTGGTCCCACCATTGCATTCGACAAATGGTGCCTATCCCGGAGGGTGCAATGCTTTATGATGTGTTCCACCATTACATTCGACGAAAGGTGCCTATCCCTGAGGATGCAATGCTTTATGATGTGTTCCACCATTGCATTCGACGAAGGGTGCCTATCCCTGAATATGCAATGCTTTATGGTGTGCTCCACTAAGTTGTTGGATCTTTTTCGTAAGGGGTGCATACCTCGAGTCACTTAGGGAAAAGATTGGTTCCACCATTGCATTTGACGAAGGGTGCCTATTCCTGAGGATGCAATGCTTTATGATGTGCTCCACCTGGTTTATTGGATCTTTTCCGCAAGGGGTGCATACCCCGGGTCACTTAGGGAAAAGATCGGTTTCATGATCTCACCGGTTGTTGTTGGATCCTTTCCGCAAGGGGTGCATACCCCAGGTCACTTAGGGAAAGGGTCAGGTTCCATCTTTCCCACCAGTGTAACTGTTATTTGTTTGCATTGGGCCGAATGACGTTTGGTCTGATTCCTTTTATTAAGGGATACGTAGGCAGCCTATTTCGACAGGTCCGACCATTAGAGCATTTAATTTGTATATCTGGTTAAAAACTACGATAACCTGCTATAACCGACTAAAAATGTCAAGGATATGTGAGGTTTGAAATGCATTATAAACTGCTGCATTATAAGTGCTACTTGTTGCATTACTCCCCATTATAATTTCCACGAAATTTGGGAGTGTATTTCTTATCAAGGATGTTCGTTTGCTCAGTAAGCTTCGGGTTACCCGTAAACTCCATCGTTGAGGGGCTCTGTAGACACCCTAATTTCGTACCCCTGGTATGTGACATGACATGCGATATCAAGACCTGTTAAAACATAACAAATGTCAAGTTATAGGGTTTAAAAATGCAAAAGGAAAAGCAGGATGCGCAAAACAGTGAAATGTAGGGGCCAAAGTGTCAAAAAGAGACCTAAAAAAGACCCCAGGCGCCACCCACAGCCACAGCTGCGCCCAGACCCTCCATGGGTGGTGCCCAACAGTGCACTATGCACTGTAGCTTTTTGCCACCGGTGCAACCCTCTCAACGCGCGGTATAAGCCGGTGAAGCACCAAAAAAAAAACTTAATGCCACAGGAGTCCCTTCTCCAGCCTATAAATAGAGGCATCCGACTTCGTGAATTGAGGAGGCACACAGTTCACACACTCATCGCACGCATTTAAAAAACACCGCTGAGAGTTTATGCAGAGTGATCGTCCTAGGAGATATCCCTCCTTTAAGCCTCAAAACTCCGTCAAATCTCATCCAAACTCAAAATCAACCAGTCAAAGTGAACCTTAGCTTCCTAGCTAGGATTCCACCCTATTTCTCCTGTCCAAAAATCCCAAAAAGAGCAGTTGCTTTGCCCGAATCCAGAGGCCAAATCTGCCAGAAGCAAGCAGTTGCTCTGCCCGATTTCCGCCAGCAGTAAGTAAACAATAGCAAAAAGCAAGCAGTTGCTCTGTCCGTTTCCCGAGGCCTAAAAGTAACTTTCGGAAGCAATTATTCTGCTCGAATCTCCGTAACAACAAAAGACTTCTTCTCTCGGAAGGACAGATCGATCATAACCTACGCTCTTAAAGGGAAGCCTTTTAGAGGTTTTATAAAAAAAAAGCTATTTTTAGCTGGCCCGATGTAAAAATATAAACAGTTATGTTGTCCGGATTTCTATAGAAAATAGCACTAAAAATAGCCATTATTATGACCTAGTATTTATAAATATATTTGTAATTCCTGGAAGGAAGCGGCTGCAAGTTTGTAATAATGTAGATACAAATATATATGTTTAAATGTTTTATTTCATTTGCTAAATAAATATAATAAAAGCATATTTTAGCCAAAAACTATTTTAGAGACCGAAAGGGCGAGTTAGGTGCTTAACATCTTCCCACCTCGTAACTTAGCCTCCGAACCCTTTTTACAAATTCTGGTTATTTTTTGTTTTTCTTTATTTCTCCTTAAAATAAAGATGGCGACTATGTTACAACATTTTGGATCACAGTGAGGCCCGCAACATCATTTTTTTTGCACTTTTCCGTTTTGCCCTAAACAAGGGAAGATGAAATGAAAAGGGTGATGCATTTTCTGTATCTGTTTTCCCCTAAACAAGAGAGGATGAGATACGAAGAAATCCAAAGCACTCACAGTGACCCAAAATGAACCCAAGTCCATAGTGAGGCAGGGCGTGTTCCCACGCGCTTTCGCAACATCCTTTTTTTTTTGCACTTTTTCATTTTCCCCTAAACAAGGGAGGATTATATACGGAAAAATCCAAAGCACTTATAGTGGACTAAAGCACACTCAGTAACCGAGGCGTATTCAACGCGCTTTTGACAACACTCTTTTTACACTTTTAATTTTGTTTGTCCCTAAACAAGGGAAGACGGAATGAAAAGAGTGATGTCTTCCCTGAGCCGCGTGTTCCCCTAAAAAAGGGAGCGCGCGATCCGGGGGAATATCCCAGGGCACTCACACAGCCTGAGAGTGTACTCCACTCGCCGTCGATGAGGTCACGGACGGTGGCGTTGGACTTTTTGAGTACATTTTAGTCGTGTACTGGTTGTCCCCAAACGAGTGCCACAAAAATAACTTTTACCGAGGCTGAGAGTGGGGGTCGTGGGACGCCTCTTTTCAAACCCAGAAAATTAGTTTCATGAACGTGATCCGTGAGCTGACTTCTCGAGGCCGTAGAACGTTCATTTTAAGTTCAAATTAAGTATACAATATGTCGTTGGAAATCCCTCACGGAGTACTACAATTATATCCTATAAAACCACAGGTTCATAGAGTATAAGTAGCTCAAAACAACATGTAAAATTTTGGAAAAAACAATTTTCAACAAAACTAAGGTTTGCGATATTTTGGAAAATATCCTACGGATTTCAACGAAAATTTAGTATGTTGTTCGCCTCATCATAGGGAACTCATACATATAAAATTTTCTTAAAAATAAAATCGTTTTCAACATAAAATAATGAAACCCACTTGGTTCGTTATTGGGTAAAACTTTTAAACAAACCCAAAAACAAAAGCATACAATTCATGGCATAACGAAACGAGCAATCAAGCATATAGGCTCTGATACCAATGAATGTTATATACCACAAGTTTGTTATCTACAAAAGTGTTGTCATGAGTTAATTACCTCGTGCGAACTTGAACCTTGAGCGAAGCGGAAGACTTTCTGTTTGAACTACGATCTTCGTATGTCACGATCAACAATCCTGCAAGTCACTCTCATTGGATTGATATCACATAGCACGAATATCAACCTTTGGTTCATACCGCAAATCCTAGCATCTTGATGGTTAGGCTAGAAGAAGCATTTAATTGGTGAGATGGAATATAGGACATCAGAGAGTAAGGAACGACCAACACATAAGAGACGTGTTCTCTTCTATGTGTGCAGTATGTTAGGGTTTTATCTCTTTACTTGTCCTATTTATATTATTGTATAAGAATCTCTATTTCTTGTAGGTTAAATTAAGTCAATCCCGAACCCCTTCGGATTAGCAAACTAATTAATCTTTAATAATATAAATATAGTCAATGTGAGCGGAATGAAATAATCGGTCCACAAGCCCAATTGCTAATAAGGTCCACCAATGTCAAACACATTGGGAAGAACATTCAGCAGTTTAGAGACTTTGGATGTATTTGGCACTCTTCAATATTTTGTTTATCATTTCTTAGAAGTGTATATAATGTGTAACCTTCAAGTGTGTTACCTTCCCTTTTTATATAGCCATCAAGGAGTCCTACAAAGAATACAATCTTTCCAAAATATTAGATGTTAGCAAATCAATTAATCAATCAATTATACACCAATACCAAATATTCTAAAACTATACCAATCCGATCCTACACAAAGAAGGATGAGGAGGAGGGACTATCCACCAAATTTTCCAAATTTTTAAGGGAAATTGTGGGCCAGTTCTTTTACTAAATTTATAATTGCTCTAGTCCCTCCTTTTTTTAACCATTAAAGTCCATTTTCGAAATATTGTTCCTAAAATGTCCAGATCAGTTCTTTACGGCTTCGGCCAACATTTGTTACGCCAACGATACTGGAATGAACCTGGAATAGTTGAAGGAATTGTCAATAGGGACGAAGGTAGATAAGGAGGAGGAAGAAGAATGGTTACGACGAAGGAGAAGGTAGAAGAATGCGGAAGAGATGCCTTCAAAACTAGTTTACATGACGATGCATCAAATTTCAATCGCGATGCATCGATTTGGATCCCCGATGCATCAATTTGGAGTCTTGATGCATCGTTATGATTTTGATTTATGATTTGTGCGCATCATGATTCATGATTTGTGCATTGCGATGTATATATGCACTCATCACAATCATGCATCGTAATTAAATTTCGTGCATCGTGATGTACAAATTGATGCAACGCAATTCATATGGTATCATAGTCTTTTCGATCCCGAAAGTAACTTTTTCCTATTAAACAAAAGTGGTGGACTGTCGCGGTTACAAACTTTGAAAAATGACGGATCCAAAATCTTCCCGTATTTTTATTATTTTACATAACTAGGATTCACTTTGAACAAACACAATAATTGGTCACTAATTAATTCTCCCATGAAACGGGTCTACTTTACAGTTTACACAAACACCAACCCCCCGTGACAGTGTATTCTGATTGACATCTTAGATTGTTATAAATTTTGACATCTCAGATTGAAGATCGTCCATGTTCTAGCTCTAAACATCTAAGTCCAAATAAGTTTGGAGGTTTGTAACTTCTCCATTTGGAAGAGGAAGAGTAAGAGGGGTCGTTTAAATTCCATTTTTTGTTTTTCCCTCAATTATAAAATATTAAAGCTAAAACATTAGCCATTAAGCATTTAATTAATTAATATTATCATGCCTGATTTTCTCATCAAGATAATGTTATTCCTTTCATTCGAAAATGAGTGTTCAATATTATTGTTCATAATCATAAATGAAAATGTGCACTAATTGGAAGGAATAGTATTTGATATCAAGGTGTGTGTGTGAGAGAGAGAGAGACGGAGAGGAGTATTTTAGAAGATTAAAGTAGAAATAATTGCGGCCGGTATCATTTCATAGAATTATAACCGCTCAAGTACCCTGTTTTTTTTCCAACCGCATAAGTCCTTTTTTTCTTCCTTAAATGCCCTCCTCCTTGCGTCTTTTCTTATCCTACTATTTCTTAGCTTACTTGATCGGCTTTTCTCCAATGAATATGTAAAACAAAATAGAGTATTTGGATATGGCCCCCTAATGTTCAAATTAATTAATTCGATCGATCAATGTTGTTCAATTTGACGAAGACCGGAATCAATTAATGTGATTTGAGTGAAATTTCATCATGAGTCCCTTCAACAAACCTTAACTATTCGTTGGATACCACCACTGGTCTTTCTGCCACTAACCTCGTAACCATGACCGGATCTGGATTGACGTCGGGAGAGAGACTCAGAGATGCCGAAAAAATCACTTTCAGGCAAATCTAATTTGTGCATCGTTGCTTCTGATGTGGACGTCGTTGCCTTTGATGTGGACATCGTTTCCTCTGATGTGGACGTCGTTTCCTTTGATGTGGGCGTCCTTGCCTATGATGTGGGCATCGTTGCCTATGATGTGGGCGTTGTTGCCTCCGAAGTGAGAGTCGTTTCCATGGCCAACTCCATCTTCTTCCCCGGAACAAGAATCCTCCTTATGATATGAAGTAGGATTCATGTCTTTCTGAAAGAGAATAAAATAGCCTATGATTCGGCTTAGAGTGATCTCGTTCTTCACGTTCTGCCCCTAAAAATAACAAAGCCGATATATAAAGAGATAGTATAGAGACGGGCAGTGAGATTGAATTGAAGATAACAATCTTGCAACATTAAAACCCGAACACGACACGATAAAAACACGAAAAGCACGACACGATAAGCAAAAAAACACGTTTTATTTAGTCAGACATATTAAGCCCAATAAACATTATAAAATATATAATTTTGATTTTTTAATACATATTTTGAAAATTTATCAATATAAATAGTCAAGTAGTTTGAAAGTCATAAATTTTCAAATGATAAAACTATGAAATAATTATGAAAATAGTTCGAAAGAAATGAATAACCCCTACTAAATTTTTAAAAATATAATTTTAAAACATATATATTTTAGTTATCGTGTCTTATCGTGTCTTACCGTGCTTATCAAGCCAGCCCGATAACAACCAATTTTTTATCGTGTCTTATCGTGTTGGCCCTATAACGGCCCGAACCCGATAAGCTCCAGCCCAAACCCTATAATTTCGTGCCGTGTTCGTGTCGATCAATCGTACCGTGCCTCAAATTGCCACCCCTATTTTAAGCAGCGGCTTTGTCTGCACGCCTTTCTTTCATTAAGAGAATCTTCATCATTTTCCCTCCAAAAGTATACTTAATTTAGCGGTTGAAAACAAATATAAGAGACTTTTCCGGTTATAATATCATCACAGGGGATCGGCCCGGTTATCACCCATTAAAGTAAGTAATAGAAAGAGGTTATTTTCACTACATTGATTGATAGGGCCGACCCTGTGAAATTCGGGACCCAATGCTAGTTATATGGGACATGCCCTTCTTTTGTAGCATAATTTTTATTAAAAAAGAATATTAAATTAACATTTTAAGATGGAAGTTGTAGTATTTGATTTTAAGGGGTATGAGAGAGAGAGAGGAGTATTTTAAAGATTAAAATAAGAGGAAGATATTATTTCCACTACATTAATTGATAGGGCCAGTCGGGTGAAATTCGGGAACCAAGGTAGGTTATGTGGGACGGGACCCTTCCTTTGTAATATAATTTAAAAAAACAAACATTTAAGAACAAAATATAGAAGATAATAAACGAAAAACTTTATTCCAAAACACATCATCACAATACGATTGTGGTAAGTTGGGGACACATAATTAATTTATTGGGAGAAATTCGAACTGATCCCCTCTTGATAATTTTAACTGCCTTACACTCATATATTTTTGGATTAATTACAGGCCGATCTCATTTCCTGAAATTGTAACCGCTCCACTACCTTCTTATTTTTTCCGAACCACATAAGTCCACTTTTATTAAAAAAAATCAATAATGCATGTCTTCAATTGTGCATAGTGATGCTCAAATTTGGGCGGAGGCTTTGTGTGCGTACCTTTTGTTCATTAATGGTATCTTCGTCATTTTTCCCTCAAAAATGTATTTTAGCGGTTTAAAAAAAATATCATGGACTTTTTCGGTTAACATTTCACCATAGGGAACCGGCTCGAATTTCTCTCAATATTTTTTGTAACCAGACAAAGGCACGTCATATATCATGATTCACAAAAATAAGGCACTTTATGCATGACGATGTACAATTGATGCATCATGATATATGATTTTATGAATCGCGATACATAAAGAGTCTTTTTTCCGAATACGAAAAAATATAGAAATGTAAAACGGTTGAAAACTTTAAAAAGATGACAAGTCCACAATGTTTTCTAATTTATTTCTTATTTTTGATAAGAAGGTTGATAAATTTTAGGGGCCCAAAAAATCAAAATTTTAGGGGCCCAAGGTCTAGGCCTCATTTGCTTTGTAGCTAGGCTGGCCTTGTTAATTGGTTATCTACTACATATTGATTAACAAGGAGAAATTGCGAGTCAGTCTACATTTTAAAGTATTTAATCGCTATAATACATCATTTTAAATTTTTTATTGAAAAAATACTCTTTTGGTGGCAAAATAACTACGATACCCTTAATGAACTGTATGTGCGCTACGAAGGTCATTATTTTTTGCATCGCGATGTAAAAATAATGCAATGAAATTTATGAATCGCAGTGTAAAAATAGACTAAGAAATTAAACTTTGAACCGCGGTGCAAAAATAATGCAATGAAAATTATGAATCACGGTACAAAAATAAACTATGAAATTAAACTTTGAACCGCGGTGCAAAAATAATTCAATGAGATTTATGAATCACGGTGTAAATATAGACTAGGAAATTAAACTTTGAACCACAGTACAAAAATAATGCAATGAAATTTATGAATCGCGGTACAAATATAGACTAGGAAATTAAACTTTGAAACGCGGTGCAAAAATATTATCTAATTCATTTTTGCACCTCAGTACAAAAGCATAAATAACAAGTTTACGTTATCCACCTTCTTCTTCGATCTCCCCCGTCGTAAGTATTCTTCTTCCTCCTTCTTCTCCGCCTTTGTCCAATTGAAAAATCTTTCGATCCCCGTTTCGTTGCGCACTATCGTGATTTTCGAATGCAAAGTGTGTTGCTGGAGTTATTGAAGAATACGATGACATTTTTGAAACAATATTTCGAAAAGTGATCTTTTGCTATTGAAAAAAAGAATGATGGACTTTTAAGATTAAAAACTTTGAAAAAGGGACCTGCAAGAATTTTACTCGATATATTAACAATATTTCAAATTAGTTTATGTTAGTGCATAAATACCCTTTATATACAATTTGTTTTCTGAATTTCTTTCACATTCATTTTTCTTGAATTAGCTTAAAATTATATTATATTCTTATTGGAAATGAACAAAAAAATATAAGAATTACGTAGTCTTGATTGTATTATTAAGTAATGTTTTAAAAATATTATTTTTTAAATCTAATTTATATTTTTTTAGGAAAAATCACATCATTGCTCTCTTGACTGTGAGACGGTCACAATAATAGTCTCTTAACAATTTTTTAATCAAATTTGGGTTGTCTATGTGCAGTCTTTTGATGAATGCCATTAAAAAATTACCATTAAACTGTCCATGTATATTTAGCAAGAGTTAAAATGATTTTTTTTTTCAAACTTAACTTATATCAAAATTTATAATAAAATCCCTGAAGTTTAAAAAATGGTCGTAAGTTCTTCTTCCCAAATTTTTTGGAAACTAGTAGATTTTTTGGGAGTCCTTTTTTCCACAGCAATAGAGAGAAGTGGGAGAGGAAACCATGGATATGGATTTTGATTTTCAATTGAACCAATAACAATGCACAATTTGGAGGTGAAGAAGGCAACTAAGGCTGGATCTGATTGAGAAACGGCAGAGCGATGTGCGGCTTTCAAGCTGCTCGATCGGAGGAGATGAAGGAGACGGCGACGGCTATGGTGGGATATTGCCCGGAGACAAGATCTTTTTTGGCCGGATCTGGTGGAGATGGAGCGAGTGAGAGATAGCAAGTAGATATTGGAGATGAGGGAGTTGGCAACGTTGGAGCTCTAAAAGAGAACCGGTGATGGAGATTGCTTGGCCGAATTTGGTGAGGGGCTGGTGGGGCTTTGTGATTGAAGAGGAAGAAAATAAAGTTAGTGATGGTGGTTGCAAACAAAATTCGAGCTGGAAGAGAGGAGTTGGACGTAGACGGCGAGAATCAGTTAAAGAATTACATGGGAGAACTAATCTTGAACTGCAAAATTGGGATTCTTCGCTCGCAGTTGCTCGCGAAGATAGATTGGAGCCTGGTAGGTATTCAAAGAAGGCTAGAATCTCAAAAGGCAGTAACTTTGTCGGTCCTTTTGCTTTTCAATTGATATTTCCTGCTGGCTTTAGACCGAACATGAGTTATCTTGAAGAACTTGAGAAGTGGCAGAAGATGGAATTTCCTTCTCCGTACTTGAATGCAAGGAGGATTGATATTGCTGATCCTAATGCTCGAAAAAGGGTAGTGGGAGTGCTTCAGTTTAATTCATTTGTAGATTTGTGGGCTTGCGTGATCCGAGAAGAAGGTCTTTGGGTCTTTTATAAAACCCTAAGGACTTGATTGAAAATTATGATATAAGATAGGTTTGGAAAAAAATCATTTTAGTCCTTATTTAAAGCACGTGTGAGACACATTACAAATTATTGGTAATTTTTTAATGGCATCTATCAAAAATACTGTCATTGTAAAATATTAATACTCGTATGACCCAGATTTAATAAAATATTGTTAATGAACTATTATTGTGACCGGCCTATAGTCGAAGGACCAATATTACGATGTGCTTTATTTTTTATATAGTACTAATAAAAGTTGAAAGTATGGCGTTCTTTTATGAGATCTGTTGACAAATAAATATCATCCAAATATTTACTTTTAGTTATGACCACCAAGCTCTCATGTAAAAAACTTATTAATTTAATTTTTTCCTAGAAAATACTAATTAAAATAATAGTAGCTATCTTTTAATTGTTATGTCAATTTATAAAAGAATAACTCAAAATTGAACTATATCATTTTAATGGGTAACTAGTTATGGTAGTTTTGTCTCATTATATATTAGTTGAATATCATAATAAATTTTTTGGTGGATAATCATTTAATGTAGTAGAATAATAATACTACCTCTGTCCTAAAATAAATGATGTTTTAGCTTAAGAATTTGTCCAAAATAAATGATGCTATAGGACTTCTGGAAAAAAATTATCCACATTTTTTCCAAAATTACCCTTATTAATGGAGTACTATCTAATTTAATGTTTTGTTCTTAATGAAAATATAGGATGACTATTAGAGAAAAATAATCATTCGACTTATTAACAATAATTGCACTTAATAAGGATAAATTAGTTTTTTCTAAGGCTTCGTTTATTTCACGGAAAATAATTTTCAGAAAATGATTTATGGAGAATGAAAAGATTTCGTTTTCAAGGGTTTTGTAAATCTTTTAAAAATATGTCGGAAAACATTTTCGGGTGTTTGACAAACGCATGGAAAATGCTACGGAAAACAATATATGAATAAAGACAAAAAAAATATATTCTAATATTAATGCACATATTGAATATAAGATAATGCTGAGCTTTTTAAGTAATTTTTCATTAGTAACCTTAATTTATCATTAGTCGTGTCGAATCAATAAGTTCTATCTTTTTTCAATCTCACAAATACAAATAAAAAAACTGATAATTTATATGAAAAAAATGTTTTAAAAAAGAAAATGAAGAATGTTTGGGGCGTCCCTAAATAATATAATTGACAGTAATATTATGACGTAGTGAGTATTTATTAAAATTATAATTTATAAATAGTGTGCCTAATTTCTATTTATATTTCTAATTAAACAATTTATTTGTTGAGTGAAATATTGTGCGTGTATGTAAATATGTGTAATTGTGGAGGGGGCCAGAGGGGTGCTCGAACTCTTGGAAAATGACTTACGGAAAATTAATTCGTAAGTAATTTTCCAGAAAAGAATAGCTTCATTTTCTGTTGACTCGGAAATTTTTTTATGTTGACTATATTTTCCTAAGGTTAGCAAATACCGGAAAATGAGGAAAACATTTTTCGAAAGTTATTTTCCCTTAAACAAACGGAGCCTAAGTTTCCTTAACGTGTATGCAAATCTCTAAAACATAGTTTATTTTCGGATGGAGGTAGTAACATTCTCCCTCCGTTTTCAAATTATCGTTTTCCTTCTCGTTTTCGTCTGTTTAAAAATAATTATCACATTTCAAAACCTTCCTTTTTAAGAAAATATTTTTACCACTTTACCCTTATTTTTTTACCTACTTTAAATATAGCCATATGTTCAAGATTTTAAAGAAAATCATACATTTTATAAATATTTATAATACAATAAATTATTTTTTAAAATGATGTATCAGACCAAAGGAGACAATAATTTGAAAACGAATGGATTAGAACTTAACGAGACAACATGAGTAGAGCGACGACTATGACAATTGAGAGGTAATCCGATCCGTGTGTTGATGTTAATCAAGTAACCAAATCCACCACCCTTGTTTTTGTTGTTGCAATATATCATAAGTATATATCTCAGTACTGCCCAAGGCATGCAGGCAGGAAGCAGGATTCATCTTCCGTACGTTCACCTCTCTTTCACTTGACACTGCACAATATATAATATAGCACATCACTATTCACAATCAATCAAATTTACATAAACAATATCGAATTAATGAATAAGTATATATTTGTATATGTTATATATAGGACAACTTAGAGAGGGAGAAATCTAGGTGTTGTGTTTATATATATACTTGGCACAGTTAATGGAGGGAGTGGTCTTGTAGGGAAGGTTGACACCACATTTTCCAGGAAGAGAAGCGGAGTATGTAGGGTTAACACCATATTTGGGAGCAGCACTTTTGAGGCAGCCACAAGCAGTTTTGCGATCGTGGGTGGTCTTGGCAAGTGCGTTGAGTGCTTTAACCCCATTGCAGCACCGCGGGTCTAACCTTCTACCGCTCTGGAGGTACTTAAGGCATGGCACCAGGTTATTCACCACCTGATTACACGTGATCGTGGCATCAACTTCAACATACAGATGGGGTACTGTCATTAGTACTACCATCATCGTCACCATCACCATCACAATCTTGGTTGCCATCGTACCTATTAGTTAAATTGAAAAAATTAATGCACAAGGGATCTGTTTGAAAACACAAAAATAAAATATAATACTCTACTTATTGCAGTGAGCTAGTGATATGAGGTGATGGGTTGGCTAGGGTTTGTATAGGCAAAGAGATGAGTATATACCTAATGTTTTGAAATATATAAGGCAAAACTCACATTTGAACCACCTTAATAACTTTCTATCGAATACTTAATTTGAGTTGGGCCCCATTGGCAGTTGAGAAAATCAATTAATCAGTACCTGAAGCATGGCCACCTTAAATGTTAGGGTTAAATGCACTCCAAGAGAAGACCACATATATGTTTTAAACTTGTCGATGCACAACCTCAGCTCCGTGGGGAAATGCTAAATTAAAATTGACACACCTAGGCTGCCGACGGACTCTATAAGTTGATAACATTCTAGTTTAAAACTACAGTACTAAAATTAACTATGACTTCTGTACTAATCATATATAACCACACTTTTTCATACACTAGTTCTCCTGACTTGTATTTGTATCCTAAATTATACGGATTATTATGAAATGATATTGCTAATAAATTGCTCGAGCCTCGACTCTCGAGTGGTCCGTCATTTCTAAGGTAAATTACGTTAGCTATCAATTGAAGCAATGCGTCATTTTTAACTATAGCATATTCTTCTTTTTAGACACTACCATTAAAATTTGCATAAAAGATTTTATTTTTTAAATGATAATGTCATTTTTGTATTTCAGTTAACTATTTAAACCATTATTGCTCTAAGACCCCTATTTGTATCTTTATTTTGAATATCATGATATGGATAATACCTAAAGATGGCCATGTGAATGTTATATCGGAAAATTACATCAAATTCAAATGGTAGTACCTAAAAAAAAGGTGCAATTTAAGAAATATTATAATTGAGGGGACACTTTGCTTCAGGGCCAATTCAAACTCAACTAATAGTTGAGGCCTTATTTTTATTTATGATTATAAATTAAAATAAATAATGATGGAACGAAGCATATAAAGTCCCGTCTTCGTCTTGCCTCCTCGAGAAATAGGTAGGTTAGTAGTTTGAAGAGTTGATGGTGTTGGGGCTAAACTAATGAAAAATATGCCCTTTGCGAAGAAATATGTAGCACATATAAATTTGAACGAGCCAGTGTTACAAGGGTTTGAGATTCACATCTGGATTTTTGAGTCAGATCTGGGTTTCGCGGGAAAGATATATTTTGATCTAATATCATCAAACAAGAACCCTCAATTATATTTACTGAACACCTAAACGTAACACCAAAATCCCTAAACGCAACACCATTTAAAAGGGAAAATTACTTTGCTACCCCTCTTCACATTTAAACTATACTACCTCCTCCCTCCTTCCCCCTTCACGTAATTTTGATTACGTGTCATTATTGATTCAATTTCCATTGTTAATTCGCATGATATCGCATGTGAATTAAATTGATTTTGATTCGGTTTATTTTTTCTTTTCAATTACGAATAAAAAACCGTTGATTTGCATTTTTTTTGAATTTCGGACAAAACAACCGCTACAAACTAGCGGATGTTTTATAAAACATCCGCTAGTTTGTAGTGGTTGTTTTATAAAACATCCGCTAGTGTGTACAAAAAGTGATTATCTATTAAATGTTAAAAGGGGTATTTAGGTCATTTTATATATTAAATAGTATTGCGTTTAAAAATTTTGATGTTACGTTTAGGGTCACCCTTATATTTATAGTGTTTCTTTTTCTGAAAAAGAGATTGTTTGTCACTCTCTGTCTCTGGTGTCAAATAAACAAGGGAGTGGAGAGCATTAAAATTTATTTGGAATTATCAAATTAACCCCTTTAAATTTATTTTGCACTTTTTAAAAAGACAGACGTAAGAAACTTCTTTAAAAATGCATAATCGTCTTATTGGAAAAATAAAATTAGACTATAAGTGTAATGGTAACAAAATTGACCAGTAAATGTAACGGTAACAACAGTTGGGAAGTATGATCGACAACACACGAACATATATTATTTATAATTAAATTTTATTCAAGTAAAATAAAGACAACAAATGAAATTAAAAGAATAAATTGCAACTACTTATATAGAAATATATGATTGTATTTGTAATATGATCGACTTTCAATTCATTATGCACAACATTTGTTGTGTTATTTTGTGAGTTTTCCTTCTTTATCTCATATCAATCAATATCTTTAGATTAGAACGATTTGTTAATTTGAAAATCGTAATATGCTCTGAATCATACTTCAGGAAGTGCCCTATATATATGCGACAATGATTGTCCTTAACTTTTGTTCATCGTCATTGCATATGACACTACAATTAGAGAATAATATTTGTAATTATTATTTATTATTGATTGTAACTCTCTATATAAATAGGTAATTCAATCAAGGAAAGGAACTATACACGGTATTTACCATTAATGATAATTACAAATATTATTCTCTAATAACTACCAATAATTGACATGAAATTTTGTTTGACCTATATGCTCGGGTTGAAATCTTAAGTAATTGTTTGTTACTTTTATTATGTTTCTAATATGTTATTAAATGCACTTTTGTAGGGATCATCTTGTATTTACATAAACGAAAAACCAAGGTTCTAAAAATCGTTAGGCGGCCGCTAGGCGGCACATTAGTGTAGCGCCTAGGAGACTAGTCGGGGCGTAATCGGGGCCTAGGCGGAGCCTAGAATTAAGGCATAATTACCATATTTTTTTGATAATTTACATCAAAGATCAAACACATTGACTACAAATTTAATTTTTTTTTTATGTTTGTCATTTTATCAAACACTTGTCTATTTTTGTAAAATGAACAAAAATATACAAACCTACCACTAATCCCAATTCCCAACAACCCCAAATTAAGCAATAAACAAGCCAAATTTAGAACTAAAAAAAAAAATTACTCTACATACCTATTGCCTTACAACCCACAGTCTAACATATTCTCCCTAATCTCTCCTCAATCTAAATTCTGAGTCCCGAGACAGCCCCCTTCTTCTTTATCTTTTTTTCATCTTCTTTTTCTCTCTATCTGGCAGACCTGCAACCTCTTTTTTTTCCTTTTTTTTCTTCTCTCTCTCTCTCCGACAGACCGACTCTCCTTATTTTTTCATCCTCTAATCTCTTTCATCCTAGAGCTAACCCTTTAATCTATCCCTTCTCTCAGCCCACCGAATATCCACAAAATCAAACCCCTTTTCTTTTCACCTCCCTCTCATCCTCACCATTACCACTCCTCCATCCTTCTATAGTTCGCCCCCTTCCTTCTACAGTCACCGCACGCCACAAAATCAAAGTTAAAAAAAATAAATTATGGTCGACGGGGTTTGGCGTAGGCACCGATTAGGCGGCGAATAAGAAACTCGCGACAGTGGAGAGGCGCCTAGGCGGAGCTAGGCTGGGAGTTTTAGAACACGGCGTAAACAATAAGATTATTAGAATAGATGTTGGCTGAAGCTTGGCTGTTAAAGTTCATCATCATTTAACGTATAAAATATTATACGTTAAATTAAGATCTTGATGGTGTTGAAATATTATTTTTAAAAATTATAATATTTAACATAAAATTTTTTGATCTCGATTAATTAACAAGTAAAATGGACAGTAAAATTAAGATCCTGATGGTGTTGAAATATTTTGTTATACTAAATTTGGGTTCGATGGAAATAGAAAAATATTTGTCTATTTATACTTATTTATATTTTTATACATTTGTCAATGCATTGCCTTTTCATTTTGTCCATTTCATTAGATGTGTAATTTAGTTTCAAACATGTCAATAAGTAGCATCTACAATTGTAATGATGATTTAGACTCGTTAAGTAATATTTCAATATGAATTATGTTTTCGTGATCAGTTGTTTTTTTTTTTTTTTTTCGTTTTGTGATTTTCTTGTCATCTAGATGTGATTTTATCGTTTTTACTAATGGAGACAATGACATTCTTGTGATAAAGACTTTGTCTCAAACATTGATTACATTCAAAATTTAGCTCATATAATGTGATGTCCAAGTTTTTTACTGGTTAGTTGGTAAAAAAACTATAATAAAAATTTAGTTGATTTTTTAAAATACAAAAATGATTAGATTTTTGGGATTGAGCATTAAAGCTGAACATATAGCAATATTTTTACAAAATATCTAGTTCGACTTTGCTGGAATTTGGTTCGTTAGTTAATGTTCAAGGTTTTTTTTGTTTGATCTACATGTTCGGGTTAAAATTAAATAATTGTTTGTTATTTTATTTTTTTGTTTATAATATTTGAATAAACACAGATTTGCAGACACTATTTACTTTTACATAAAAGTAAAAGTATAAGATTTTTATAATATATGTTGATTGATGCGGTTGTTTAAGTTCATCATCATTTATCTTCTATAAGACCACAAATTTTTAATGTATAGAATATTATAAAAAAAATTTGATCTTGATTTATTAACATATAAAATGAACAATAAAATTAAGATACGAGACTAATCTCCTTCAAGGCTAGTGCCGGTTGTGGATTTATTAATGTTGGGTCCAAAACCAAGTCCAATTAGATAAAAGATTTATTTATATATTAGTTTTTAGCCTAGTCCAAGTCCGATTAGATAAATGATTTATTTATATATTATAAATATGTGTGTTATTGAGAATTTTTAATAAGAGAGAGATAATAATTTTTAGCACTAAAAAATTAGTGTGCCATTCCCCGCCTTCTCTATTTCTCTACTGCTCGATTGAGAGCATCAAGGGCGAGAAAGCCAAAAACAAAGTCAAGGCTCAGGACAGCTCGGCCACGCCAGCAGACCAGAGCCTGGAGGGCAACAACCGCTCGCGCAGAGATAGGAGGAGAACCTCTACCCCCGGGCAGAGATCCAGGGAGGCACAGTTCACCCCGCTAAACACTACGCGGGAGGAGATTATGTTCCAAGTTGGAGATGCGCTGCCGGTCCCTTATCCACTTGACCCTGAGCTCGCTCACACCAAGGACAACATGAAGTACTGTGATTACCATCATGGTAATGGCCACACCACTGAGGAATGCTTTATGTTGAAGCAGGAGATACAAAAGTTGATCAATGCGGGCAAATTGGACCGCTTTAAAAGGGATCAGGGTGCGGGCAACAATGCAAATAATGACCAGCAAGAAAGTCCCCTGAGAGGAAGAGGTGGCCAGGCCCCTCAGATTCGAGGAGTGGTCAATGTGATTCAGGAGGAGCTTCCGTCCAACACTCAGATCGGGAAGCACATATATTCTCTCTCTAAAGCCGTTAAATCCTCGGCAGTTCAGCGGGCAGGGGAGCCCAACATCTCTTTCATCAACAGCGAGCTGGCCAGCACACCTCTGGCCTCCGAGCAACCACTGGTCATTTCCTGACTAGTAAACGATTGGCAAGTCCATAGGGTGCTGCTTGATACCGGGGCATGCAGGGACATCATGTATTACTCCTGCTTCAAGGGACTAGAGTTATCAGACACCCGGCTCAAGCCTTACTTGGGGAAGCTTGAAGGATTCACCAACCATCAAGTGAGTGTGAAGGGCACTATTGAGCTCGAGGTTTTCATGGGAGATGGGGCACTGAGCACGACAGAGATGATCACTTTCCTGGTAATCGACTTAAAGTCCGCCTACAACTGTATCCTGGGTGCGACGGCCATGGCCAAGTTCCAAATGGTAACCTCTATACCTCACCAAAAGGCCAAGTTTTTACATTGAAAATAGGGTAGGTATTCTTAATAGCAAGCCGCGGGCAATGTGGGAGTATGTTCGGGATTCTCAGCGGAAGATACAGAAGCTGTTCGTGGACATTCCCGACCAGGCAGTTGCATCTCCTGACAAGGACGTGCCAACCACTACCGACTCGGGCTCCGTCCCCATAAACAATATCAAGCTCGGGGAGCCTTCTAAGGTAGCTGACCCCATGGAAACAGAGAAGCCCCGACACCAGTACCTTCCAGGAGCAAGACTAGACGTCTCAAGCCACAAGACATTGAGATAGATACTCTACAAGTTCGTGACGAGCCCGATATTCAGCCATAGGGCGAGCTGGAAGAGATAATCATCAGTCCCGCCTACCCCGAGTAGAAAATTAAAATAGGGAAGGCCATGCCTCCCGAAGCTCGGGAAAGGTTGATCGAGCTGCTGAAGAACAGCCTGGATGTGTTCGCTTGGACTGTCGAGGACATGCATGGTATCAGTGAGAGTGTTGCACGCCATGACTTGAACGTCGATCCTACTTTTCGGCCTATTCAGTAGCGGCCAAGGCAGTACTCCCCTAAGAAAAATGCAGCTATCAAAGCAGAGGTCGAAAAGCTACTAAAAGTGGATATCATCGAAGAGATCCAATATCCAACCTGACTGGCAAACGTAGTAATGGTCAAGAAGGCCAATGACAAATGACAGATGCGTGTCGACTTCACGAGTCTCAACAAAGCCTGCCCGAAAGACTGTTACCCGCTGCCCCGCATAGATGTGCTCGTAGACTCCATAGCCGCGTTTGAAATGCTAAGCTTCCTGGATGCATACTCAGGGTACCACCAGGTCAAGATGAACGAGCAAGACAAGGCGAAAACAGCTTTCCGAGCAGCTGGGGGCCTTTACTATTACAAGATGATGCCCTTTCATTTGAAGAATCTGGGGGCTACGCATCAGCATATGGTCAACAAGGTCTTTGGCTCTCAGCTCGGCAGAAACATGGAAGCGTACATAGATGACTTGGTCATCAAAACAAAAGGCCGCGACCATACTCTTGACCTGGCAGAAACGTTTACCAATCTGCGCAAACATAATATGAAGCTGGGTCCGAGCAAGCGCGCCTTTGGGGTCCAAGCAGGAAAGTTCCTCGGATTCATGGTCAACCAGCGCGGGATAGAGGCAAACCCGGAGAAGATCCAGACCTTACTCGACATGGAGCAGCCTTACTGTATCAAGCACATCCAACAGCTAAACGGCAGAGTCATCGCCCTTGTTCGCTTCATCTCCCGATCAGCGAAAAAATGTCTCCCATTCTTCAAGATCCTGCGCGGCAATAAGGGTTTCGAGTGGAACGCAGACTGTACCAAAGCCCTCGAGCAGCTAAGGGAATGTTTTGGCAAACCATCTATCCTTAGCAGCCCTGTGCCTGGTGAGTCTCTATATGTGTATTTAGCAGCCACGAACCAGGTCGTGGCCGCTGTTTTAGTTAGGGAGGAGCTAGACATTCAAAAACATGTGTATTATGTATCCAAGGCCCTCAGTCATGTTGAGGGTCGTTATTTTAATGTAGAAAAATTAGCTTACTCGCTTATCATAGCTGCCCGAAATTTAAGGGCTTATTTTTTTGCACATGTAATCATAGTATACACAGACGCACCACTGCGCGCAGAATTTTTTTTCATGCGACTCATTAGGGCGATATCGCCAATTAGGTCAACCGAGTTCACAGCGTTCCACATAGACTACTTTCCTAGGCGAGCAATCAAGGCTCAAGCCTTGGCCGATTTCTTGGTAGAAACAAGCTTCACTCAGCAGGAGGAACATGAGGCCCAATGACCCAGACGGAGCAGAGCGAGGCGGTGCCCATGACCTCGGCCCGCCTCTTGTTAGGATCTTTATGTAGACGGAGGCGGAGCAAAGTGGGAGTGGAGTTGACATCCTTCTCATAGCTCCCGACCAGGTCACGAGTTC
>CM028381.1:118129193-118552893 GCA_013146195.2 Codonopsis lanceolata | reverse complement strand
CATCTACACACATTATGTTATAAATTGATATTAGTTTTAAGTACTATTATTACCAATAGAAGAGAGATACATCCTTATATTTGATTTATAAAGTGATGTTAATTTTAAAGTCTTTAGATTAAAAAAAAATTCTTTTATTGTCAATAGAAAGAGAAGAAAAAGATGTATCTTATTACATAGAAAGAGATGTTGGTTTAAGAGTATTTTAAAATAAAAAACTTATATTATTATTACCAAATGATAAGATGTATTTCACATTGGTTAGAGAGTGATGTAGGTATTAAAAGTTTTTTATAAAACTTATTACCAATTGAAAAAATGTATTTCACGTTGGTTAGTAAAGTGATATTAGTTTAAAATATTTTTAGATAATGTATCTCACATTGATTATAAAGAGATGCATCTCATATTATTTAGAAATGAATATTAGTTATAAAAGTCTTTAGATAAAAGAATTTTTATATTATTATCAATAAAAGAGATATATTACATATCTATACTACTATAGTGTATTAAAGTTAAGGAGGACAACTTTAATTGTGACACCTTACCCAACTTTTGATATTGTTCAATCCTCAAGTTTCGACATCACTTGACTTGAAACTTTTTATTTTATAGTCATTAGCTAAAACAATAATTACTAATAGTTAATATGATATTGTGATATTAATCATTTACTATTAATTTATTCTATTGTTAATGATAATGGAAATCTTATATAGAAAGACTTTTACTACCAACATCATTTCTTAACCAATGTGGATTAATATTATTATATTGGCATTGAGTGAGCACTTTACTCTAATGACTCACTTCTAACATCATGCTTTAAGCCTTAATATCTTATTCATCCAAAACTCGATTTGGACAAAAAATATATCATTTTGATGTTATCACCGAATAGAACACATTTGTACAATTATCTTTGTCAACAAACAAATGACAAGTAAATAAATTCGTGCCTCAAGTTGCACAATCTCTTTCACTAAAAACACTAATTTTTCAATAAGTATCAGGTGAGTACTTTAATGATTTCTAAAATCAATATTAATTTGTAACCAATATAAGATGCATCTCTACTATAATTACCAATAAAAGTGATATAACAAACATTGGTTGAAAATTGATGTAGGTTTAAAAGTATTTAGATAAATGACTTTTACTAAACTAACAAAAGAATATATATATGTTCAAAATTGTTAGAAGTTGATATTGGCTTTAAAAATTCTTAAGTAAAATTTTACCAATAAAAATGATTTATTCCTCATTGGTTACAAATAATTATTTTAATTTAAAAGTTTTTAGATAAAATTCTTTTTACTTACAATAGAAGAGATGTATCCCACATTAAATAGAAAATAATGTTGGTTTCAAAAATCTTAAGATAAAAGACTTCTACTATTATTATTAATAGAATAGATGTATCTCACATTCGTTAGAAAATGATGTTGGTTTCAAAAGTTTTAAGATAAAAGAATTATATCATTATTATTAATATAATAATATAATAGATGTATATTTCAAAAGTGTTAAAATAAAGACTTTTACTATTTTTATTAATTAATAGAATTGATGTATCACACATTGGTTAGAAGACTTCCACTATTATTACTAATAGAATATATATATATATATATATATATTCTACATTTGTTAGAAAATGATATTGGTTTTATATTCCAACATTTAAATCATAATGCCTAAAATTTTAAAAATTGTACTACTAATATTATCAAAAGATGAAATATATGTCACATTTAAAAATTATTATAGTATTATTACCAAAAAAAAACCGTACAGAGCACGGGCTCTATGACTAGTGGTCAAATGATACATATGGTTCAATTTCGTGGTTCAGAACCTCAATTCACAAGGTAATTGTGAATTGAACTAAATCACCCATATCCATTTTGGCTTTATTCGGATCCACGGTTCAGTGGTTTCGATTGACACCCCTAGTTAAATTATTGAAAAAGTTTCAATATAGCCCTAATTTTGGTAATATGTATTATGTGGATAAAATTTGACAAGCAACTACCATGTCACACGTGGCAATATATTAAGAGTAATATGGGCAATACAAATAAGGCTTTAGGATCGACAAAGCTCTCTAGTATTCTCTTTCACAAAACTCTATTCCTATTAAGATCATGTAGATGAATCCCAAACGTAAAAAGGACCAAAGCGACTTCTACACAACGACACTATTAGATAAGAGTAATTATAATTACGACCTCTGTGACCGATTAATCGCATGAGAATTCTAACTCATATTCTCTTACTAATTGTTTCAATTTATCTCATTCTTCTCAACCCAAATGATGACCAATCCATCGAGGAGTTCATAGGTCTTCCTTAAGGTGTGGATTTAAAGGTGTTATGGTTCCACCAGTGTTCTCTAAGCTCTTACCCTACAAGTTTTTATTTGTAACATCTATAAGTTACCTTATTCGAATTGGTTATGAATTGAAAGGATGATGATTTTCCCATAAGATACCTAGCAATGTTTTGATGAACAAACATCAATCGTAGAGAAGTTTGATTATACATGGTAAAACTTGTATAATGTATAAATCAATAGTGTTGCAATTTTTGGTGTAATTGGGTTTGTGAAAGCAAAACATATGAGCGATGGCCTTTAAAACACAAAACAAGGCTTAGATTTGTCTTATTTATCAAAGAAATCCACTTATTGTTGGTTCCCTCCCCAAACGGCTTTAATGTTATCTTCCTTAATGGAATCAAAAGACTCAGTTGTTTATAATTCCTACTATATTAGTTGACTCCTACCCTGCTATACTCATGTCACATAACACAAGTACACAACAATAAAATAAGTGAAACAAATTTTGGCTTCATTAACATATATGAACGTACACAATTATTACCATATACCAAAGTTGCACCATATGGCTTATCTCGCCTGTATGAATAATATCAATAAAAGATATTTTTATTGTAGTTATTACCGCCACCACCACCACCACCACGAGACTACCCATGGGCACTTCTTCTAGTTTTGTTATAAGGAATAAAAAGTAAGTTCAAAATTGCCCAAATGGAACCCTAAATTTGTTTAAGTTTGAGGTAGAATTTAAAAGAGTAAATATTTACAGTCTTGCTCCTTAATTGTTGAGGATTTGTATAAACTAACCCCTAATTAATAACTATACACATTGAATTATGTATATACACATTGAATTAATAACTATACACATTGAATTATGTATTTTGTCTATCATAATTATAAAATGGGTGGGCCAAAATGAAGCCTTGTCACACTTTTTAAATGCTCAAACTACCCTTGGTAATAATCAACAATCACCACATTAACTCAAATATAACTACCAACCCATCTTACTCTTTCAAATCAACTACTCAAAGCCACCATAATATAAAATAAAAAGGCAAATCACACCATTGGTCCCTTGACTATAGGCCCCTCACAGTTTTAGTCCCTTAACAATTTTTTGTCAAATTTTGGTCTTTTGAGTATTAAATTTTCACAGTTGTAGTCCTTTTGATAGATGTCGTTAGACAAATACTGCTAAGTTGCCCATTTGCATTTAGTAAGAGCTGAAATAATTTTTTTAAAAACTTAATGTAAGTCCAGTAAGCAACTGACAAGACTAGATGGGGGTGACTAGCCTTTTTAAAACTTTGAGAGTAGTTTTGAAAAAATTTAAAAGTTGCAACGAAAATATGTAATTTTGTCAGTCAGCTGATATGGTGTCAGCTGACTGATGTTTTAAAGAGGCTGCCGATGTAGGCTAATAAGAAATTGGTCAGCTGACACAATTAATTTCTTTTGAAAGTAGATAACTGAATATAAAGAAAGAGCTGAAAAGCAATTTCTCAAAACAAATAAGTAAACAATTTATGTAAGTAAATGGCTGACACTTAAGTAGATCAAGACTTCTTAAGTGTTTGATCAATTTGTAATAGCTGATGATAACAGACAAAGAAATTGAAGTGATTCACGGTAAAAACTGATGCGTCCACTACCAAGTTGATCAAACTTGGATTTTTGAAGGGCACTAATATTATTAAAAAATTAACTGATCTCTAATGAATCAGTGTACAACAAAGATCAGTGTTTATGGAGTATGATTGAAAGACAATCACACTCGTGAGACAATCAAACTGATTTCTTAAGGATTAAGAAATAAGTAATTCAGTGATTGTCTAAACAATAACTAGAAAAGAAATAAGAGTGAAGGCTATCTAGCTAAAGTTTTAAGAGCTGAGGCACTATAAGAAAGTAAACTACTTTGATAGTATGAATGCTTCAGATATTTTCTTCAAGTGATTCCTGTGGGCATTATATATGAACTTGAAGTGCAGTCCGTTAGGAACACATTTGAATTTGATATGTGTTTTAAAAATCAAATGTATCTTCTTACAAGATCATAGGGATCCTGATATAGAGATAACGAACATTAACATCTATCAAAACACAAAATAGGAAAGTGTCAGTATCGAGGAATGTTTAAGTATAAAAGGTAAGGAAGCTGACAACTTAAAGAAAACGAAAGTCAACTACTTCTAAGCGACTGACATAAATATACTATAAGCTGACTAATATACTTGGCCAAATAAATTATAAGTTCAAGCTGATAAAGAGTAGAATATTTTAAGTAAATTTAATTTAGGCAAAATCCAACAATCTCCTCCTATTTGCTTAAAACCATTCACTTAAAGCAGAGAGCGAATTTTAGAGAACTTATAATCCTGCAAAATAGATGTCAGTAAGCCAAGTAGATAAGAGATAGTTTTAATCTACAGAAATTAAAAACCAGGGAGAAATTAATTGTCTTCTACAAGTAAAATCAGTGTCTAAAAGAGTTTAAAAGTTTAAGAGAGAAGAAGAGTTCATTTGTCTGCTGATGTGGATCCTTTAGTAGGTTTGTCAGCATGAGTTGCAGATGATGGACCAACATCGACTTCAGGTTCCTTGTCAGCTTCTTGTTCTTTGTCGTATTTTACGATTCTATTTCGAACTCGGCATTCACCGAAATGGTTTGAAACCCAATCTCTATCTAAGGATTTTGTTCTCAGCCAGAAATGCATCAGCTCTAGCTCTATGTTTCTTCTCCTCCTGAATGGTTTGAAGCATAGCCGCTTCAACATTGAAAGTCCTGTTAGCCCATTCTTTATGATAAAGAAGAATGGACCTCCAATAATCCATATGAGGCTCACGTGGGGCACCAGTAGTAATAGCAGTCTAAACTTCAGCTGTGATTATTTGCACAAGATTTGGTAGAATGGATGCAACCTGTTGTTGAAGAGTAGCAATCTGATTTGGTGTGGTGCTTGTAAGCTGCTTTCATCTGTAGATGATGGATGTAAAGTAGGTCCAGCTTGGCAAAATCAGAAAGTGAAGCAGATGGAGTAGGATCAGCAGGCTTAGTGGCAGGAGAGTGAGAAGGGCCTGGAGTATCCGTGAATAGTTAAAAATTATGAATGCCTTCATCCTTAGGATCAGGATGAAATAAGGTAGACATAGGATATGCAGGAACAGGAGATGTAGGCTCTGGTTCTGACTAAGGAGACACATCAAGAAAAATAGTCTTTGTGCCAATTGGATGTTGAAGTGTCTGAGAGATAATAATTTGTTGTCTCCTTGCCTTTCTGGAGGTCAATTGAGAAGGATTAAGTGGAGACTCATCAAGAGATGTGGATTTAGAGGAGCTGGATGAGGAGGCCATGGAGGATTTTTCAGCTGACTGATGATCAGCTGAAGAGGGATCAGTTTGAGCTTCCTTGTGCACATTGAGAGGACTGACTGACATAGGAATAGTGGAGTGAACTGATAAGTCAGGCATACTGAGCATATGAGAGACTGTAGGTGGGTGAGCAAGCTGATCAGCTATAGGAGCATGAAGCTCAAGGGAATGAACTGCAATGTTAGCTGGGACTGAGGAAGGCACAACATCAGTTAGAGGAACAGGGGTAGCTGACATAAGAGCTGGGCAGGGATAGAAGCAGAGACTGGAAAGACTGACGGTGAGGCTACAACTAAGGAAACAAAAGTGGGTACTGGAATGGATTGCAGGGTAGATGTGAAGGTAGGTAATGGTTTAGCTGAAGTAATAGCATGAGGGTTAACAGGGGGAACAAGAGTTGGTAAAGTGGCTGAGGAAACAATGGGAAAAGTTACCAAAGGAGATGCTGAGGGAATCAGATTTGTAATCAAAGGAGCTGGATCAATAGTAAACACATCCGGGAAAGCTGTGGAAATAGAAGCTCCTCCTTGCATGGAAGTCATCTGTCTATGGAGTTCAATATAGGCTAAGTTGACAGTATTTATAGCATCTTGCACATACTTGTTGGCAGCTCTCTGAATTCTTGTCATTTTGGCTGGATCAACTGTCGGTTATTCCCGGTTCTGATGCAACAGGTCATCTTCTGGCAGTGCAGCCCTCCCAACAAGATATGGGTCATCATGGGGCAATGCAAGTAGCTGATGCACTTTGTTGTAAATAGTCCAAGACAGAAAGACGAGCTCATCCTGAACAAAATGATAATTGGAGAGATAAAATCGATTCTAAAGAAGAGGAAGAGGATCAAAATACTTGTCATAATTGGCAATAAGATCTTCTTGAGTTAGGTTTGGGGTTGCATGGTACAGGACATATAGTCTTCTCTTGAGACGGTGGTCAATATATTTGATAGGATTGACTTGAGGTTTTTCATCTTTCTTTTCTTCATGAAAAGGAAGAAGGAATTGAACAAAATATGGTAAGTGGTCAATTGGAAAGACTCAGTTAGGAGGAATTGGATTGGCTTGGTAGTAAGAGTGTCTAGGATGAAAGGTAGGATTGTGAATGGGTGGAACGAATTTGATAGGAGTAGTGTTTGGGGAATGCGGATTTGAGGGAGGAGAGTATGATGTCAGATCAGTAACAGGAATATCTTGGGCATGAGTGAATGGAACAAAATTATCTGGATTGAGATCAGGATTTGTTCTTTGTCTTTTGGAATGAGGAGGCACGGAGGGAGAAGGTGCAATCTGAGTAGGCTCGTCTTCATCAGATGTTATCAATCTTCTTCTTCTAGTTATTCTGGACACGTGAATAGGAGGTGTGTTGTTAGTTGGTTGCACATCAGCTGGCTGACCAATAGCAGCTGCCTGACCAACGTCAGTTGGCTGACCAATTTCAACTGGCTGACTGATAGAAGTTGCAGTGAGAGCCTGAGTCGTGGTCCTTCGTGGTCTTCGACCAGATTTAGCCGTGAAGATTTCTTGACCAAATCGGCTGTAAACACTTGCACGTTTGACATCTGCAACCATGTATTTCTTGATTCTTACAGGTTCCAAATCTCCAATGGCAAGAAGACGATGTTGAAGAGCAGGAATGGATCGAAGGAAATGGTTGATGATGAGATGATAGGTTAGCCTTGGGTTGTTAGTAGCCATGTTGTCTTTGTATTAGGCTATGTTGGTCTTCACGCACTCCACAAGCACAACTCCTCAGTTTATTTCAAAGTTCTCCACAATACCTTCCATAAGGAATAACTGAGGCTCAGTTATCTTGTCATGTCCACCAGACTTGATAAAAAGACATTTATACAGCACAGTTGCAATGGCATAGTGAAGAGGAGCAAAACGGTTCTTGTGTCTGTTAAAGGCAAGCTCAACTAGAACTTTGCCTTTCATAGAGATCCACCCAGCTTGTTGTGTTTCTTCTGGGATGGTATAGATTGTTGAACCATCATCTGACAAATTGGGAAAAGCTGTTGTAATGGTCTCAGAGTCGAAAACAATGGGCACCCCTCTGATAGTCCCAACAAGAGAGAAAGGGTCAGCGAGATTTTCTGCCATGGACATGAAGAATTCTTCTGTTGACTGGCAGCTATAAGTTCGAATGTTGAAGGTGAGAAGAGGAACCAGCCCAGATGTTGTCAATAGATAAAGAAGTTCGAGCCCTAGAGGTTCGAATCCGAGAGCTACAACATCCAAAATGCATCCCAAGGCAGTATTAGTTGCCATTTTTCCTGAAATAAACACAAAGACAAAGTTAATAATAGAGTTGAAATAGAGAGACAGAGAGAAAAAAAAGTACCAGAAGGTTTAGGATTAGGGTTTTGAATGAGAGAGAGAGTTTGAAGAAGAAGAGGGTTTGGTGAAGAGGATGTAGTAGAGATACTGTTATGAAGTGTGTGTGTGTGTATATATATATATATATATATATATATATATATATATAGGAGGTTTATAAGTATATGTACTTATAAAAGTTTTGTGAGTGGGTTTTAAAAGCGGGATATGACGTGTAGTGAGTAAGTACACATAATTTTGGTTTTTGAGATAAAAAGGTGATTTATGATAGATGAAATTTATCATTATGAAGAGCCGTTTTTGTGTAACCACGTCACTTCAATCGCCAGTGTTGGTGGGATAGTGGGGAAGTCGTTTTGGCTTCTCAAGGAAGCCTCGCGAGTTCCAAGAAAGGATAAAAAGACGGGAAATAAATGAAGGAATTTATAAATATCTGAATTTAATATAAATCTTAGTTGAGATACGATCAACTTTGATAAGGGATTAGAAGCTACCTGAACAGTGACGATAAGGGCAGTCGTTGTTTTGTCATCTGTTGGTCAGCTAAGAGATAGATGTAAAGTGTCAGCTGATGACTTTTGTCAGCTGAGGGATGTCAGCTGAGGATTTATTCAGAAGTTGAATTCCAAACAAATATATGAGATATATGGTTATCAGCTATCAGCTGATAAATTTTGTCAGCTAGATGATGGTCGACTGACAAATTTAGAGTTCAACGTTGATTTTCGTTGTCAACTGATCTATTTTATCTGCAAAGATTTGGGATACAAAATATCTTTCTATGACATTATAAGCATTCCCAATTCACCTCTAAGAAGTTCAAATATATCATATTTTAGGGCTTTTGTAAATATGTTAGCTAATTGGAATTCTGTAGGAACATAGTCTAGCCGAACATTACCTTTTTCAACATGATCTTTTAGAAAGTGATATCTTATATCTATATGCTTGGTTTTAGAATGCATAACAAGATTTTTTGAAACATAAATAACATACGTATTATCACAATAAATAGGACATGTTCCCATTTTCATTTCATAGTCCAATAGATGTTGTTTCATTCAAAGAATTTGTGAACAACAACTGCCATCGATAATGTATTCAGCTTCTATAGTTGAGGTGGAGACTGATGCCTACTTTTTGCATGCCCAAGATATCGATGCATTACAAGAAGCCCGACATGTTCCACGGTGCTTTTTCTGTTTACTCTACAAGCTACAAGGTCAACATCTGAATATCCAATTAAATTAAAGGAAGAGTCGCTAGGATACCAAATACAAATTTTTTCACTATCAATCAAGTATCTGGTAATTCTTTTTGCAGCAATCATGTGAGATTCTTTAGGATTTACTTGAAAACGAGCACATATGCATACAACAAACATAATGTCTGGTCTACTAGCAGTTAAATATAAGAGAGATCCAATTATACCTCTATACTCAATTGTTTTGTGATGAGCCCAAGATTTCCACGAATTTTCCCTGGAATTTCCTGTTATTTTGTGTTATTTTTTTAGTTAATTATGCTTTGGAAATATTATTATTTGTGTTTTTGTGCTTAATGTAGGTTTCCATGCATAATCAAGCAATTATATGGTGTTTAACACGATGTTCGAGACAATTCCGAGCTTAAAAGTTAAATTGGAAATTATTTGGTCAACGCCCGTTAAGACCGTTAAGAGATCCAAGGCAATTGAGGGCTAACGGAGGCTGACGGAGCTGACAGAGGACTAAATTTAGAGGTCGGGAAGAGAAGAAAGCGGCGCTAAATATCGAAACCTCGCTGGGCACGGAACACTAATTTGAAGATAAGGGAGGTTAGCGCTAATCCCGACCGCCTCCCTTTATGCGTTGTCGCCATCCGAGCCACGCCACCCGCTTGTCTCCACCATCGGCTTGACACGCGCCCCAGCAGCCCATCAACAAGCAGCGGCCCGCGCCCTCCTATCCGGACCCAACCTGACCCGCAGCCCATCCTACCCATCTGCCCGCTTCTCAGCCCACTTCCCTCACTTCTTCCAGCCCGTTTCACCAGTGGGTGACCTAATTCTCCTTGGTTCAACCCTGCTCCAGCCCATGCCCCATCCTTCTTTTCTTCCCTATTTTAGCCCCCCAATTCTCCTTGTCTTCCCTATTTTACCCCTGGCAGCTTGGAAACTATTGTAGTCGTCTCCATTTATCCTACAACCAACCTCAATTGCATTAGAAGTCCCCATTCGGGACATTGCTCCCAAATGGGGCACCAGCCCCATTTTCTTCCAAAATTATTCCATTCCTCCGATGCTCGATCACCATTGAAGGTTTGGATCTTCAAATCAAGGGCCAAAGAAGCATCTACAAAAGATTTCAACCCCGGATTTGTGATTCTTCGATTTAATTCTTTCAACTTATATTTTTAGATATTTGTTATGATTTCTAGGGTTGATTAATTTTGTAAATGTGAAATTGGTTTATGCTTAAATTATTTATGGAATGCAATTATTTTCCTATGTTAAATGTAGTGTTTTAATTTAATTTATCTTTTTATTTAGTACACATTCATGTTGGTTATTATGTTGTGAAATTAATGCTTTTAATTATTTGGCCAATAATTAAATGATTTTAGAAATATTTAGGATCCGCGAGAGATACCTTTATATTTCGGACCAATCAATTTAATAGTTGGTGTTTTGCGACACACACCGATAGCCATCATGAGACTAGGTTTGACACACGATCGAACCACCTTAGCCATTTGCGAGGTCGGGGAGGTTAGGGTTGACTATAAGATGTGAGAGGCCGTAGTTAACCAATTTTAGTTGTCTCAGCTACCAACATGACTTGTAGAAAAATATAGAGAGTTTCTTTTTGCGAAGTATTACCCACGTGCTTGGTTATTATTGTGTGTTCTTCATGCTTTTAATATCATAGCGAACCAATAGATGATCCCTAGAATGATATGATAGGAAGCGAAAGCCCTTTCTGTTATTTCGAAAATCAAAATAGTAGTTTGCATGGCGTGAGACCAAAAGGAGATCGTGCGTAGATAGTCATTGGATGCTTGTTTACACATGCAGTTATTTTCTCCCCTATGTTATGTGTTGCGATGATATGAGCCCGTAGCAAGGTTGAGTGATAACTAGATTTGCTATACGTGGCGAAAGCCCGTAATTAATAAAATAGTGCGTCCGAGTACCAAGACTTGAGTTAAAGAAAAGTAAAAAGATGATTAAATTAAACACAGGCTAGACTAGAAATATTGCACTCCTATATTTTTATCTTGATTTGTTGTTGCCAAACCACCTCCGCAGTAGTATAGATTTAATTGCTTTCTAGGTTGTTTATATTTTTAGATTTTAATTCATATTCTTTTCGCTCAAATATAATTAGTTAGCCTAATTTTGGTACTTAATTGAAGTGAGAATTACGTGCATTCCCTGTGGGATCGATAACTCGTACTTAGGTACACTTTATTACTTGATACGGCCGGGTAATCTTGCCCGAGTTGCGTTTCGCGCACATCATATTGACATGTTTACTTTTTTCATCAGTGACCAAATGACATTCAACTCCCATTAGAGTGTTTTCTGAATTTGCTTCTTGTAAGTTATATTTCTTGATCAGCTCTTTTATGTATTTAGATTGATGGATAAAAATTCTTTCTTCAGTGTGCTTGATTTGCAAACCTGGAAAGTAAATGAGTTCTCCCATCATGCTCATCTCAAATTTTCCCTTCATAAGATTCTCAAATCTTTTACACAAGACATCATTAGTAGAACCAAAAATAATATCATCAACATAATTTTGAACTAGTAAGATATTACCTTTGTGCTTTAAAGAGAAGAGAGTAGTATCAATTTTACCTCTTTGAAAACCTTTTTCCATGAGAAATTTGGATAAGGTTTCATACCATGTTCTTGGGGCTTGTTTGAGACCATAAATAACCTTTCTTAGCTTGTACACATGGTCCTTCTTTTTGATATCAAGAAATCCAGGAAGTTGTTCAACAAAGACTTGCTCTTGCAGATCACCATTTAGAAATGCACTATTCACATCCATTTGATAGACTTTGAAATCCTTGAAAGTTGCATAAGCAAGGAATAATCTGATAGTTTCCAGCCTGGCAACATGAACAAATGTTTGATCATAGTCAATGCCCTCCTCCTGTCTATAGCCTTGGGCTACCAACCTTGTTTTGTTTCTAGTGACATTTCCATCTTCATCCAACTTGTTCCTAAATACCCATTTAGTTCCAATAACTTGTTGATCTGATGGTCTTGGAACAAGTTGCCAAACTTGACATCTTTGAAACTGATTTAATTCTTCTTGCATGACCTCAATCCACTGGGGATCCTTTAGAGCTTCATCAATCTTTTTAGGTTCAATAGAAGAGACAAAAGCATGTGAGTCAAGAGTTTCATTTTTGGAACTGCTTCTTGTTTTTAGACCATCAAAGGGATCGCCAATGATGGTTGAAACTGAGTGATGTTTAGCTTCTCTAATTTCCCTAGGAAGGTCTGGAAGAGATTCAGTTGGTAAAGGTGAAGAAGAGGAAGTATCAGCTGACTGAAGAATTACAGTAGGAAATGTGTCAGCTGACTGGTCAGTTATAACAAGATATGATAAGTGATTTAGATTGTCAGCTGACTGAGTATTGTTAGCTTGCTGAAGTTCTTTTTGAATATCAGAGATATCATCTGGAGGAGTTGAAGATGAAGGATTATTTTGAGTTGAGCTTACATTGTTTCCTGTCTAAAAAATCTCAAAATTGTTAGTAACGTCATGAGTCTTAGCAGACTCAAGTAAATTGAATTCATCAAATGTAATTTGCATAGATTCAACAATTATTTGAATTTTTCTATTATAAACTCTATATGCTCTACTATGTTTAACATAGCCAACAAAAATACCTCCATCAGTTTTTTCATCAAATTTACCTCTGTGGTCATTGCCATTGTAGTGAATGTAACATTTGCACCAAAATTTTTTAAAGTAGGCAATGTTAAGTGTTCTACCTCTCCATAATTCATATGGGGTCTTTTCATGAAACTTGTTAATGAGAGATTTGTTTTGAGTAAAACAAGTTGTATTGACAAGCTTCTGCCCAAAAATACTTTGGCAGCTTTGCTTCAGCTAGCATTGTTTTACCTGCTTCAATCAATGTCCTGTTCTTTCTTTTAGCTACACCATTTTGTTGAGGTGTTCTAACTGCTGAGAAATTATGATCAATACCATGATCATCACAGTATGTATCTATGCCAATGTTTTAAAATTTTGTCACAGAATTGTGAAATGCTTAGGAGATTGTGTTTCAAACCTTGTACTAATGAGACATTTTCAATTTTTATATATCCTCTGATAATAGATCCATAACCTATTGTTTTTCCTTTTGAGTTGTTTCAAAAAATGACTGAAGGTCCTTTGGCTGAGATAATGTCAGTAAGAAGTTCAGCTGATCCAGTCATGTGTCTAGAGCATTCATTGTCTAATATCCATATGTCAGTTGATTGATCATTTACCATTAAGCATACCTGAAATATGAATATTTAAATCATGGTACCCTTTATATTTTTTTTGTCAAAAGGGTTAGTTTTCTTTGGTAGCCAAATTTGTCTAAAGTTAGGCATTTTGACTTTGTCAGTAGGTTTAAATCTAAACAAGCATTCATGAGACTGATGACCAAAAGTAGAACAGATTTTGCATTTGTGATAACCAGGCTTATCAGTCATTTGAGGTGAATTCTTTGATTCATTTTGACTTAACTTAGAAGTCTTAGCAGCAACAAAATTGATTGACTTAAACTTGTCGGTTGTCTTCCTTCTAATTCCTCCTCTTTTGTCAGCTGGTTGACATCTGTCAGTTGGCTGACACTTATTACCTGTTGTAGCTGCTAATATTTTTTGAGGATTATGATCAGAAGGCTGACAACGGCCATTGTTTAACTTATCCTTTTTGTTAATGGGCTTCTTAAGCTGATTTACAATTTTGGGATATTTGAAAGGAGCAACATTATAAACTAATCCCTTACTCTTATTGAGCAGAATCTTAGGTTCACAATTTGACTGTCTGATTTCACAGTTTCCATCATCTTTTGAATATCCAAGACCATGTTGATCTTCATGATTTTTTTGTTGACTAATGATGGTCTTTTACTGTACTTTATAAAGCTCATTGATCTTTTAAAGCTCACAGTTTTCATCAGAAATTCGTTTAAAATCACCAGATAAAGAAACATGAATTCTTTTAAGTGTTTCAAACTTGGAATACATCTCTTGCATTTGTTCCAGTAGATCATCAACACTTATGTCAATAGCCTTCTCCTCATACCTTTTTGACATATTGCTTGTTTTAGTGTCAGTAGTCCTTGGATAAGTTGTCCTGACTTTTCTTTCTGACTGAATCATGATCCCTTGTCTATAAAAACCATTTTCTATTTTTTTAACCATAAACTGATCAGGTTTGATGACCTTTGTCAGCTTGGGGTTTTTGATAGGTGAGCTTGGAGGCTCATTGTTAGACTCGTTTGAATATTTTGGACTAGGGAAATCATTTTTTGAATCATATACAACTGATTCTGCAACAAGACATAGGTTTGCTTCTTGCACAAAATCAGAAGATTCATCTTCAGAATCTGTCTCAATCCACGTTGCAAGATTTTGATCTTCAGGAACTAAACCTTTTTGTTTTTCAAAATTTATGGGAGCTCTTTTGTAATATTCATTTTTGGTAGAAGGACAATTTGAAGCGAAATGACCAGGTTTTCTACAATTGAAGCACAACATTTGTTCTTTCTCATCCTTGTCTTCATTTCTTTCGAAGTAAAGCTTTTGAAAGTTTGAAGAAGAATGTCTTTGAAAGCTTGAGGAATGTTTTTGAGTATTTGAGGAAGATCTTTGAAAACTTGTAAACGGTTTTTGGAAGTTCTTTTTGAATGATTTATATTTTCGAAATTGTCTAGCAAAAACATCAAATTCATCTTCATCAAAGTCATCATCTGACAGAGATGTAGAAGTTTAGGTATCTCTTCTTCAGCTTGCAGAGAGATACATTTAAATTTTTTTTCAATTTCTTGAGTTTTGAGAACTTCATTTTCATAAATTTTTAGATTTGCAACAAGACTACGTATATGAGTTTTGTTCAAATCTCTTGCTTCCTTTATGGCAGTGACCTTAACATGCCATCTACTTCCCAAGCTACTAAGAAAACGCATATTTAAATCTTTTATGTTGTAGACTTTACCAAGAGAATATCATCTATTACTTACCTCGAGAAATCTATCATAAGCATTCTTCAATGATTCTTTTTGATCCTTATTGAATGCATCAAACTCTTGCATGCAATCATAGAGTTTGTTGTCCTTGGTGTTTTGATCTCCTTCAACGTATTGCACAAGAGCATCCCATATTTCTTTGGCAGTAACACAATCATATATTTGTTTATAGTTTTCATCGGGAACAACACTTGATAGAATGCGTACAACTCTAGGATCCAGTCCATCCGCAATTTTATCTTCCTCAATCCATTCAGATTGAGGTTTGAGGACATATTCTTCAATAGCAGGAGCAAGAGGATTTATGGTGTCATCATCGGCAGTAAAAGATTTACCAACTTTAGTATTGACTTTTATAGGTTGCATAGGACCACCTCTTACACATTCCATTAATCATTTATCAATATTGTTCATATATCTTGTAATTATTTCTTTCCAAATATCAAAGTGATCTTCATCGAAAATAGGTACTTGAGTAACATTGTTTGATTGAAACTGTAACGACCCGACCTGGATTCCAACAAGAAATCCCAAGGTCGTGCCGCTGGAACTAACTTAATAAGAGGACAAGCACTTGATAAACAGTAGTGCTAGTCAAACAGTCGAGCAAACTCGCTCTAAACATGAACATAACACCGCACTAAAATACGGTATTTCAAAAATCGAATTAGCGGAAGCAATATAAGAAAGAATTCCCAAGCTATGAAGCTCGAAACCAACGACAATGAAACCAAGAGAGACATTATCTCTCAAAGGAGGAAAAACAAAACTTCGCGTCGCAACATTGCGACGCTAATCAAACCATTGGCACTCCAGGCCGGCGTTTCAACAAAGAACCAACCTGATATAACAATTACCCAACGGCTAAAGCATACCAGGGTCAACCAACAACTATAAAAACTAGAATAAGGAAATTCCCCCAAATCTACTGCGTGCCCGGGAGACAACTGAAATAAATACTAAAACCACAAACAAGGCACGACACAACACGTCGCCCAAGAAATAACCAATACAAATACCCAAGTATTCTACCCGACTGTAAAGTCTAAATAACTTTAGAAAATGTCGATCTCACAAGAATAGCAAAGTACATGAAATCAATGACAATGCTAAAAAGGAACAAGACTCCACAAGCTGCTACTCGGGAAAGTCGGCTGCTACAAACCCGAACCACACGATCTAACCTCGATCTATCGACCAGCTGCGCCCTGCTACAGTCACGATCTACTCGACCTCAGTGCAGCTATTAGTTACTGCAACTAAAAACAAGTACGGGATGAGTCATAATGACCCAGTACGCTACTACAATATATATGCAACATATAATTATCTAACATAAACATAACTGTGGTGTCATTTATAAATGACGAGAAAAACCCGTGAAGAGGCGTCGTATCGTTTCGATACTCCACAAGATATCCACTCCTTCTTACTTACTAAACCGTCCAAATGAACCATGGTGTAATTCCCTGTTCACACACAAATCAAATGAATTAGAAGGTAGTTCCCACAAAACATCATATGCAAGTATACATATCATTATATATACGAATCAAGCTATTCACACTGTTACCACGTGTAAGGGTGCATGTTTATATATATACACCTATATCAGTATGTATATCTCTAAATATACATGTCAAATCTCCCATAAAATCATCATGCATAAGTTTGCATATCTATATATATACACATCAAGTCTTTCATATATATCTCATATACAAGTATGCATATATCTATATATACATATCAAATCTCTCTCTTTTTTTTTTTAAAAGAGATCATAGTGGTTCCCATTATATCATACTAGGGAGGGATAAACATCCTCTAAACTGTTCATCATGTGTCTAATCATACATATCAAATCTCTCATTTATCATCAGCCAATACAAACATGGTCAATAAGATCTCATGTTCAACTAACACTTTGTTATCACATAAGTGCCCATAGTAAGCCACATAAAGGATAGAGAAGATACCAAATCACTTTCGTCGTACTGCTCCTGCAATCACAACTGTTAATCATATCGTGCTAGTGATACCCGTGTTCAGGTATCAAAGTACCGAGCTCGGGTTTGAGTTCTCTACTCAGGAAAATAGCACTAGCCAATGTGCTCTATTGGTTACGACAAAGGGGGCTACTTCCCCACTGTAGCTAGCAGTGGTGGTGTGTGTGAAACCCGAATCCGGTACGGCGATACATTGCAACCACGAATCCCATAATTCGTGAAGACAATGCATCGTCCCACCATCATCATGAAAACTCAAGTAATGCCAGTTGGACTTATATGCAATGCACAAGTAGATGTTTACTTGCTAATTCTCAAGTAGATATAATGACCTACTAAACTCATACGATTATGCACATTGTTACATAAATCACAAAACCACAATAGGAACTCATTTGAGTCTCTAAATCATAAGTGCCAAGTTTGTTCACTCTATTCAATTCAAGTCCCAAAAGCTAGTAATCTAGTCAACTGGAATATAATTGTCATAGGATCTCACCACGATCCTCGTAAGGTTCAATTGTTCCTTAACTCGACTCCGTTGAGTCTTTACTACAATTCCAACCAAATAGAGTTTGAACACTATATGTGTCCCAAGACTCTTTTCTATGTTCTCGTTTGAGGCATAGCAAGGTTCTCATTCCATTTAGGAATCTTAGTTCAAGTCCCAAGTCAATTATATAAGGGAAGCCCAAGTTGATTATTGTGAAATCAAGCTTAGTTCAATTTTGATTCATAATTCCACTTAATAGTAGAATCCAAGTTCACCACAATTCATTAACTGTAGAACATATCAGGCACGAAGGCAAATACATTCAATATGCTCATAAGTCATATCATAGAAACACATAGAAGAATCAATTCTTGACAAGGTAGGAAATCATGCATTTAGTCATAATATAAAATATACACAGTATTCCATATTCACCTATGAAATTCAACAGAGTCACAACTTAACCATCAGTCCATTAAGTACTATCCAAGACTACTCCGTTAGTCTCGGATCATGAAGCCATTTACTAAACTCTTCCTAGAGTAGTAACTCATTCAATAACACAAAAGTCGATGGTAGTCAAAGACTTAAGCAACACTAGAGCGGTAATAACCCGTAAGGTCAAACCATACCGGTGAGTCTTAGATAACAACATGGTCATCCTAGCGACTTATACAAGTAGACTCCATGTATAGAGTACTAAGAAAGCCCCAATCCAAATCTTCTCATAGAATAGTCCTCAAATTCATTATTCAACAAGTAGGTGTTTTTACTCATTAAAGAATCAAGTAGGAATTCGACAAGAGCGAATTCAACCTCGTCAAGTAGATACATCATTCTACAACATGCTCTCAATTGTGCATTTGCTTCACACAATCACATAAACCACATAAGAACTCGATTGAGTCTTATAATCACTCATATCAAACATGCCCTTCAATCCATCCCAAAGTCACGTAAGCTAATATATTAGTCTAACGCACTACAAACGTCGTAGGGATTGAATGTGGAGTCGGTATTGTTCAATAACTCCCTAATCTCAACTCCGGTGAGTTTTACTAAAATTCAACCAAATAGAGCATTGATACTATATGCATCACATTGCCCTTTCCTAAGTTCTCCTTTCATTTAGAACTCGATAACTAGGCCGTTCATGATCTTAAACTAGCCTTAAACACAATCCCGAGTTTCAAACCCTAGAATCGGAGATTTTGTTAAACCTTGAATTGAAACATAATCTTTCACAAGAGTTGTTCCTAAGCTCATTATAAACAACATTCATGCTTTGCATAAAGTCAAAATCACAACTTCAATAAGAATTCATAAAATCCTACACATATATCAAAGGTTGAATTGGAGGATTTCTCTTCACAAAAAGTGTTCACAATCATTAATAGAACAACTATAATGAAGGGGTCATGTTATTTTATTGAACATGAAAATCTCAGGGATTTGTCAACGTACCTTAGTCCTAAGATTAATGGATGAATGGATGATCAAAGCAAGGATTGTTGTAGAGGAGATTGAGGCCTTCGATTTGGCAGTCTCGGATCGCCGATCGGACCACCGGAACTCCGGGAAATGGTCCTTCAAGTTGGGGTGACCTCCATGGACGAAAATGGAGTTTATGCCTCTGAAGTTCAGGTTTTTGTTGATCAACAATGGCTGAATTGGTTCAAATTAGCTTTTATACCTACCAAGAAGACCCTAATCCAAGTGAAGGGTGTTAAATGGCTTTCATTGGCCAAGGGAGGATAGCCCTTGATAAGGGTTGATCCAAGGGCTTAGAAGGGTTTGACTAAAGTCAAAAATGGTGTTCTAGGCTGAAATGGTCGGACTTTGGACAAGGGGCAAGGGGCAAGGGGGTCTTCAACCAAAACAAGTCAAAAACCCAAAATCTGGAAAACAGATAGTCAATCTTGTAAAATCGACCATAAATAGCTCACACCTCCAAATGAGGTGATTATTGATGTTTGTGAAAATAGACTCTTTAAAATATAGTTTAGCCTTTTAAATTACTCAATTTGGACTTATATTCATCAAAATATGGCTACTACAAGTTCAAGTACAGAAGCTGATTTCCTGAAAACATAATTCTGGCACAGCCGTAAGTCAAGACCTAAATGAGGTACTTATACACCTTGGAAAAATACCATATTTTACAGGGAGTATCCTAACATATGTAGGTAAAACATAATAAATATTTAGAAAATTCTCTTTAGTATATTGGTACCAGAATTTTCCCGAAGTTCGCCCAAAACCAGACTGAATCTGTTAAGTAATATGTTGGTCATCTTATTTCCAAATGCAACAAGTCTATGAACAATGATTATGCAAGCATGGGAAATACTAGTACACTTGGTTTAGAACTTAAATGAACTTCTCGCCAGTTGAAAGCACAAACAATACAAGCAACGAAGGCAATCCCGAGAAACCCTAAGGCTCAAATGAAGCAACAATGCTTCTAAACTCTCAACCAAGCATACAACAACTAAGATGAACATTGTAAATCTTATATGCAAGGTACTAAGACTCCAATGAGACTTATTTAGGTGCTATCATGTTAAGATAAACACTCGACGCATTAACAACAAAGCATGCAACACGAGAAAGTCAAATACACGAAGGTTCGGGGTCTTACAGAAAAACTTTAGTAGTTGCCATGATCGAGCTTTCAAGCTGTTAAACTTAGAAAATAATAATTTTTCAGAAAGTTAAGCTCTGATACTAATTGTAAGTCCAGTAAGCAACTGACAAGGTTAGAGAGGGGGGGAGGTGAATAGCCTTTTTAAAACTTTGAGGGTAGTTTTGAAAAATTTCAAAAGTTGCAGCGGAAATATGCAATTTTGTCAGTCAGCTAATATAGTGTCAGCTGGCTGATGTTTTAAAGAGGCTGCCACTGTAGGTTGATAAGAAATTGGTCAGCTAGCTGGCACAATTAATTTCTTTTGAAAGTAGATCGCTGAATATAAAGAAAGAGCTGAAAAACAATTTATCAAAACAAATAAGTAAACAATTTATGTAAGCAACTGGCTGACACTTAAGTAGATCAAGACTTCTTAAGTGTTAGATCAGTTTGTAAGAGCTGATGATAACAGACAAAGAAATTGAAGTGGTTCACAGTAAAAACTGTTACGTCCACTACCAAGTTGGTCAAACTTGGATTTTTGAAGTGCACTAATATTATTAAAAACCTAAGGTGTCGTTTGGTAGCTAGGATTAAGACCAGATAAGATTAATAATCCGAATTGCCTGATGTTTGGTACGTAATAGGTGGTCGGGACTAATAGCGTGAGTTATCCGGATAAAGTCATTATCCCCTCACTATTAATACCAACGGGGAGGGTGATATTATTAACGTTCTCACTAAAAAAAATTGGGATTAATATTTGTAATCTCAAAACTACTCCCGATACACAAATAAGGATTAATAGCGAGGACACTAATAGTACTGACATTAATAATACTGCTTATCCTTGTCCGACTACCAAACAAGCCCTAGGTGATCTCTAATGGATTAGTGTACAACAAAGATCAGTATTTATGGAGTATGATTGAAAGACAATCATACTCGTGAGACAATCAAACTGATTTCTTAAGGATTAAGAAAGAAGTAGTTTAGTGATTGTCTAAACAATAACTAGAAAAGAAATAAGAGTGAAGGCTATCTAGCTAAAGTTTTAAGAACTGAGGCACTATAAGAAAGTAAACTGCTTTGAGAGTATGAATGCTTCAGATGCTTTCTTCAAGTGATTCATGTGGGTATTTATAGATGAACTTGAAGTGCGGCCCGTTAGAAACATATTTGAATTTGAAATGTGTTTTAAAAATCAGATGTATCTTCTTACAACATCATAGGGATTATGTGATAGAGATAACAAACATTAAGATCTATCAAAACACAAAATAGGAAAGTGTCAGTATCGAAAAATATTTAAGTAAAAAAGGTAAGGAAGATGACAACTTAAAGAAAACGAGGGTTAGCTACTTCTAAGTGACTGACATAAATATACTGCAAGCTGACCAATATACTTGACCAAATAAATTATAAGTTCAAGTTGATAAATAGTAAAATGATTTTAAGCAAATTTAATTTAGGCAAGATTCAACACTTAACCTATATCAAAATTTACAATTGAATCCCTAAAGTTTTAAAAATGACCGTAAGACCTTCTTCCCCAATTTTTTGGGAAACCAATAGCTTGCCCAAGAGTGTTGCAGTCAGTGTGTGTGTAGGGGTTGGAGACCGATGCCTCGACTCCCCTTCTCCTTCCCTTTCATTATCATTAATCTCTTGGGTCAGTTACAACTTAATGGGTCTTTCTCTAGCCATTATGTTCTTACCAAAGTCATATCTTCGTGTGCTAATTCAGGTTCTCTCGACATCGGCGTTCAACTTCATTCGAATGTTATCAAGATGGGTTTTCATTCAAAATTGTATATCAGCACTGCTGTTGTTGATATGTATGTCAAATGAGGCGTGGTTTTAAGTGCTCAGCGACTGTTCGATGAAATACCACAACAAAATAAGGTTTCTTGGAACTCTATGGTTTCTAGGTATTTACGTACCAAGAATCCTGATATTGTTGTTGAATTGTTCGTTGAAATGGTTAGAATGTGAAGACCTTTGACTCCGTTTAGTGTTTCTGTGGTTCTTATTAGATGCGCACAGTTGGAGGCAGCAACACTGGGAGCTCAGGTACATTGGTTGAGTGTAAAGTTTGGACTAGTGTTTAATGTTCTTGTGGGTACTGGGTTGATTGATATGTACTCGAAATGTTTCAATGTTGATGATTGCAGGAGGATACTTGATGTTATGCTGGATAAAAATGTCATGCTGGTTATGCTCGGAATCAACAATCGACTAAAGTAATGTATTTAGTCAGAGAGATGTTGAGTTTGGGTAATGAAGGGGAAGAGGAAGGGGAGTTGAGGCGTCGGTCTCCAACCCCTACACACACACTGACCATAACATTTTTAGGCAAGTTGTTAGGTTTCCCAAAAATTTGGGGAAGAAGGCCTTACGACCATTTTTAAAACTCTAGGCATTCAATTGTAAATTTTGATATAAGTTAAATTTGAAAAAATTCATTTTAGCCTTTACTAAATGCAAATTGGTAACTTAACGGTACTTGTCTAACGACATCCATCAAAAGGATTGTAGCTCTGAAAATTCAATACTCAAGGGACCTAAATTTGAAAAAAAAATATGTTATGAGAATAAAACTGTAAGGGGCCTATAGTCAAGGGACCAATGGTGTGATTTACCCTAAAATAAATATACAACATAAACTAAAAAAAAATGTAAAAAGTATAAGTAATTAGTTATGCACACACAATGCGCGTGTCATGGGCACTAGTTAAAGTGATGGGCAAGCCTTAGACATTCTAAAATTATGTATTTGCATCATAAGGATCTGTACCGAAAAAAATCTTGTTCGGCAGTGTGTTACATTTGAACATTGAGTTTAATGGATTGCTTTATGACTAGTCTTGTAGTTTTCATTGAAAAATATGTTATCATGTTAATGTTTTCATTCAAATGGGTGTTAAAGTGTTTTATTTGAAAAATCCAAACAAGGATCAAGAAAATGAGCACAAGGATTGAATTTTGATTTTTAAATTTTATTATATTTATCAATTGTGGATTTCATTATTGGAACTGTGAAAACTATAAAAATATGTTGGAAATGAATGATTTGACTATGTCATCAAGTCTAAATTTGAATTTACATTTTCTAAACCGTTGGTGCTAAATAGCTTTGAAACTAGACCTCAAATACCTTGAATAGGTAGATTCATCAAACTTTGAATTTTTGATATCGTGTATATTGCTGGAACATCTCCTCTGTTAGAGCTTACGCTCATCGTAGTCAAAGGATTTAATGAGTTTGTTTAGGAGGCCTGGGTAGTTGATCACGATTCGAACATGGGACGGTGGTATGGTTGGCTAGCTCCAAGACGGGTTTTTGATTTTGAAAAATCTTTTAAAAATTATTGCTTGAATTTACTAATTTGTATTAAAGAATCACTTGATTATATTATTGATATGAGATGGTAGTGTTGCTAACACATCTTAAATTAATTATCTATAATACAATAGAGCTCATACTCGCACACTCGCAATTGACTAAAGCTAATCAGGGGCTGAGATCAATTCATTTACCAAGATCTGAAGGTCCCAATTTTACCAAAGTTTCACATGTGCGAAGGGCAGTTTGGACCTTTTTCTCTGTGTGCGTATTCCCTTCTCCCCAACTCTTTCAGAGTCCTCTTCCAACCCTTCTTCCTCCGTGCGTATCCTTCCCATCCATCCCAACTCTTCCGGAGTCCTCTTCCAATGCGGTTTTCTCAGCGATTCCAATTCCTCCCGAGTCTTCATCTTTTCCTACAAAACCCTTGCTTCTTCGTCCCCGCTGAAATCCCTCACTCCAATCGTGCCCTCGCTGGTTCCTTCCCTTCGAACTATCCTTGCTTCTTCGTCCCCGCCCCTCACTCCTCCGAAATCGTCCGTCATTGGTTCCCTCCCTATCACTTTCTTTGCTTTGAGTGACCAGAGTTTCTCTTTTGATTTTGTAAGTTTCTCTTTCTACTGCTGTGTTTGGATCTCTTTTGTTCCCTCCCTATTGATTTGCTGTGTTTGTAAATTGTATACACTCCATTTTTTTACTACTCCTAAATCCTAATCAATTAAAAGGGGAATTGAGTAATATCTTTTCTTGCCAAAGATCTCTGCGGATACTTGAGAATATATATATATATATATATATATATATATATATATATATATATATATATATATATATATATATATATATAACTGTTGTCGACAAGAGTAGTTGCCAAAGACTTTTCGACAATCTAAACTCTTCTGACACGTGATTGAGCTTTGGTGAGAAATAGGTATCTTCTCTCAGAATTGCTTCATTGACAAATTTATTAAAAAACAATTCTTGAAAAGATGAAATATGCCTTTTGTTTGTAATATTCTGGATTTGTAAGTATTCTCTTTCTTTCTATCAATGTCATGATCAAGCAATTACTGTCTCAATGTCCGGCGTTTATTCAGCCTTGCCTCTTTTCGGTTGTCCGGCGTTTCTTCAGATCGGTTGTTCGGTTGTCCAGCCTCGCCAGCATCCTCATCTCTATCTCACTGTGTAAGTTCTCCGGTTGTTTAGTTATATAATTCATAATTTCACAATTGAACAGGTGGGTATGTGTTGGGATTATCTCTGTTTTTCATGGGATCTCGCCATATTTGGGTTTCACAATTGAACAGGTGGGTATGTGTTGGGATTATCTCTGTTTTTCATGGGATCTCGCCAGTTTGCAGTTAATATAAACGAATTTAAGACTGAGCTAACAGGAGATAAGGCTCGGTCCAAGTATATGCATTATGTAGTCGTCTGTTGGAATCTATTGACTATTGAGAATGGAAGGACGGGCTATACAATTTGAATAAAAGAAGCATACATATATTTTGAATAAAAGAAGTATATTTAAGGTCCTGACTCTTTGTATTAGTCAAGGCTATTTTTCCTTTTTCTTTTTCTGAATTTCCTAACATGTATCAAACCAGTTGGTTTGTCTGGGATTTTTTGGTTTTTGAAGCTCTTCGGTTTCTGAAGGTTCATATCTAAATTTCAGCCTCAAGACCATATTTATTATGGGGGGAGGTGAGGGCTCCACTGCTAGAGAATTACTAACACATAAAACTGTGGACAAGGTTGTCATGTGTGACATTGATGAGGTAACTTTTCCCGCCAATTTTTTTTTCAATATTTGTTTCCTTAGTTCTTAGCTCTTCCTCTATGATTTTCTTTTTCCTGTTAACTTAATTAAATCTGTTTACCTTGATTGACTTTTAAAATGTGAACTGATTCAATGTTACTTCTTAGTTCTTCCTCTATGTCAAATAATTTTTACTTTTGCGGCAAGCCGCAAAAACCCCATGTGTTTTTATACGGCTTTCATCATATAATTTTAGATAAAAGAAAAGATTAGTCGAATCAAATCAACTAATTAGTCTGCTATGTATGATTAAATGATCACTTTAGCGTCGATTTATCACTTATTCAATGTAATCGCTGTGCACTATGTCCATTGTCATGCATTGTAATTAGCTTAAATTGTATGAGCAGGAAGTGGTGGATTTTGCAAGTCATATTTGGTGGTTAACAGAGAAGCTTTCTGTGATCCAAGATTGGAGCTCATTATCAATGATGCCAGGTTTACTGAAATTTCCTTAATTTTAAACATCCAAAAGTCTTCTTATTGGTCGAATCAAATCAACTAATTAGTCTGCTATGTATGATTAAATGATCACTTTAGCGTCGATTTATCACTTATTCAATGTAATCGCGGGTCTGTCACTATGTCCATTGTCATGCATTGTAATTAGCTACGTAAATTGTATGAGCAGGAAGTGGTGGATTTTTGCAAGTCATATTTGGTGGTTAACAGAGAAGCTTTCTGTGATCCAAGATTGGAGCTCATTATCAATGATGCCAGGTTTACTGAAATTTCCTTAATTTTAAACATCCAAAAGTCTTCTTATTGGCTTAATATAATTCAATAATTGTGTTGGGGTGCATGACAGGGCTGAGCTTGAAAGGAGAGAAGATGGATATGATGTGATCATAGGAGATTTGGCAGACCCCATAGAAGGAGGCCCATGTTACCAACTCTATACCAAAACCTTTTATGAACTTACTGTTAAACCAAGACTTAATCAGGGCGGCATTTTTGTCACACAGGTACACTTATTATGAGTATGGGTGTGTAATTGTATGTGTGGGCGCACGCTCGCGTGTTTGTAATGATAAGATAAAATACGAGAATGGAAACTCAACTTTATCGCGTATTGCAGGCAGGACCAGCTGGAGTTTTTAGCCACACAGAAGTGTTCTCTTGCATCTACAACACACTAAGACAAGTATTCAAATGTAAGTTTAACTTTCACTAACAAAAAAAGAAGAAGAAGAAGAAGAAGAAGAAGATGTGAGATTGTCAATATAATTAATGTTCATTTTCCCATTTCTTTGTCATTTGCAGATGTGGTGCCTTATTCAGCTCACATTCCTTCCTACGCCGACATTTGGGGATGGGTCATGGTACAATAACTTAGTCCCTAATCAACTTTGCTGCCATAAGATTTTCATTTTACTTGTCATGAACGAAGAATTTCACTGCAGGCTTCATTGCAGATTACACTCAACTCGACGAATTGGACTGAGAATGAAGCAGAGAATCAAGGGGGAGAACAGATATCTTGATGGTATAACATTCACATCAGCCTCTACCTTGAGCAAAGCTGTTCGAAAATCGTAAGACCAATTTCATTTCTTTTATCACTCATCTTTCCATAAATCCCAACTGGGACAGCTAGAAAAGACTTCAATGTAGAAGAAAATAATTCAGAATAGAGTGAAATTGAATAATGATATGCTCAAGTACGGAGCTAGGCCGAATCAGTGATCTGGTTTTGAGTTATTGACTACTAATCAAACAATTGAAACTGGTATCTTGCAGATTGGACAATGAGACACATGTTTACACAGAGGGGACGGCAAGGTTCATCTACGGCCATGGTTGTGCCAATAAACAAAATCAAGCTTGAGAAGATATGAATGAAATCAAGGAATGAATGAATGAATATAAGGGAGCCCGGCCCTAGCAAAAAGCACAGAGACACATAAGCGTAAACGTTGAAACAAAGCTTTCTCTTTTTTTCTATGGTTTTTATTTGTTTAATATTGTGCTCTTTTTCCTTCTTAATTTTGAACTTTTTGTTCCTTTTGTTTTTGCTTATGTAGTTATTGAAAGGAATGAATGGTAAATGGTAATGATCATATCTGGTTGTGTTTCAGTTAATGATGTTAAATCAAATGTATGATTTGAATGCAAAACTAAAATCAAGCCGAGTAGGTTTCCTGTAAGACAGTTTTACGGATCTTAATTTGTAAAACGTAGTCTCACTTTCTAATTACACAAGTTTTTGTCAAACAAACTAGGTTAGTCAGGTGAGCTGTGTGATGTTGATGACTATAGTCCTAACAACTAAGTCTTATGAACTTTTGGGGGCTAAGGGCAAAAATGATAAAATGGGTCTCTATAGATATATAAAATAAAATTTAGAAGGAAATATTTTTTTAATTTTTCATCGTTCAAAGTATTCAATTAGTATATATGAAATAATTAATTAAAATTACTTTGTTTGCATATTTCAGTACACTACTTATTTTCTATCTTGATTTGGTAACTTTTTTATATATAAAAATATACAAAATGTTTATAAAGCATATCTATAAGATATTTCAGATTTATTCACTCTTCTATGATTTTTCTCAATTATATCACCAAATTATATCACATTCTCTCATTTTTTGACTCATTCGTTAAACATTCATTGGTTTTAATACATTCTTCTTTGTAATATTATTTCTATTAATAAAATATAGCAGGGTACCGCTCCTGTTTCTCTAAAAAAAAATAATATCCCCAGTCACAAAAATAATTTGAATATTTCAGTACACTACTTATTCAAAAATAATTTGAATATTGGATATGCTAATTTTAAATTATTTATTATATTGATTTATTTGAATACTAACACCGTCATATACTGACATCGTTCCATACTGACATCGTCCAATACTGGCGCCGTGCCATAGGCACGGGCACAAAATCTAGTATATATTATAATAAAGCTCATACTGGCACACTTGAGTTAGTAAAAGCTAACTATTGACCACAATTTATTTTTATCAAAGACAGCTATTGGCCAGGATTAAATTTCAGTATCCCAAAGCGTGTGTAGCGGTTAATTCTCACAACTAGCGGCCAAAAAAAATTATGAGATTTACTGTTTTACCAGGATTTACTGTTTTACAAATATTTGGTTTGTAGTTTGTTAATTAATTTTTATCGTAATCAACTAAATCTCATTTTAATTTTTTTCCAACCTGGATTTATTGTTTTTTAAAAAAGATTCTTAAATTTTGTAATTTAAAACAATTCTTAATTTTTGTAATTTTAAATATTTGTATTTTTTTAATTTATGCTAAGTTTCTCTTATTGGTCTGAAATCTTTGTGATTTTGATTTTGGATAGTCTTTTGTTAGTTCACTCTGTTTCTTTTAATTTATTTTATGGTTTTTGTTTGCTGATATATTCATTTTTTAGTTTATTTCATTTAATAGGTACTCGGTTGGTGTGTATGTGTGCGAGAGAGAGAAGCTTTTGAATATTTAATTATACTCTTTTTGAATGAGTTGCAAAATTTTAAAGCCAATAAAATGTGTTATATCTGTAGTTTTTGGGATTTTTGTGTATGTAGTGTACATCGATTTGATCCCTATAAAATCTCAAGCATATATTAATTTATTCGCATCATGCTTCATATACTGATCATGTCTTATACCATACCATAGACAAAGACACGAAATCTAATTTTATTGTTAAATAATATTCTCTATATTCCATGTAAATAGTCAACTATTCTATTTTGAGACTTTTATGATATATAGTCTACTTCAAGTGTTAATTGCAAACCAAAAAAAAAAAACAAAAACAAAAACAAAAACAAAAAAAACTCGTCCTATTTTGAGAATCCAAAATTAAGCCTCGTGTTTTAATATTTGACCTTTTAAACCTTTTTTGATTTTTTTTTCCATTCAAACCTTCGCATTATAAGTCATGATGGAAGGATGACTAGACAACTGACTTGAAGCCCGCGTGACGGTGGTAGTTGATTTTAAATTAACTTTAAATTTCAAATCAAATCAAATTAAATCAAACCATTTAATTATCTTTCATTTCATTTCATTTTCTTTCGTTTGGGGTATGTTATTGTATCATCCAAAATGTACATATTTGCAAAATCTAATAATTAATGGTTCGATTAATATTATTAGAGTTGATCATAATAACTAAAAATGAAATGTTATTTCCATTATAAACATTACTTATCCACTATAGCATTTATTATAATATTCATCTTATTTATAATAAGACAAAACTACTCTTAACTAGTTACATGTTAAAATGATATAGCTCAATTTCGAGTTACTTTATCTTTTTATTTTTCTACATAGCACATTAAAATGTGATTATTATTATTTTCATTTGTAATTTTCTAGAAAAATATTAATCAATAAGTTTTTTTTTACATGAGGTGTGTTCAAGAATTAAAACTAAATATTTTGCATGATATTTAGTTGTCTATAAAACCCACAAAATCTATTTATAATTGTAACTTTTATTACCAAATAAAAAGTGTAGATTGGATTCAAATAATATTATTTTTAAAATATTAATAATACAATAAGAGATTACGTAATTCTTATACGTTTTTTCTTGTTCATTTTCAATAAAAATATAATTAAATACATTAAAATATTAAAAGATAGGAGTTATTATTGACTACATAAAATTATCTTATATAAATATAGTGGATAAATAATTATAATAGAGAAAATAGATTCTCCCAAAAAAGAAATAAAATGTCGTTTTAAGTTAATTCAAGGAAAAAGGAAGGTCAAAAAAATTCAGAAAAGAAATTGTATATAATTCGGGTATTTATGTCCTAACATAAATTAATTTGAATGATTTTTAATAAATGCAGTGGACAATGAATTAATATAGTTGAAATAACTTCTTCCTAACAAAAATACTTTAGCATAATTAATATTTTAATATCAAGCGAGGACAGTAAAGTTAAGATTATAGACATAATTTTTTAAAGTGAAACGTTATAAAATAATGACAAAAACTTGGGTAAGACCGCAAGACGGTCTTACATATATTTTTTGTTAGATAGATATTTTTTACTCTGAAAGAACGCGATGCCACGGAAACTCAATATGGAACGATGTTACTACCAATGTTGCAGTGAATGTTGCAACAATGACAGTAACAATGTGAACTGAAAGTGTATCACAGAAAATAGCAGCGGAAGTATTGTTTTGTGATTTGAAATCTAACAGACTTAGTAAGACAGAAAATCACACAAAAACAATCTACAAGAATCAATCTTGTAGATCAAGCCTCAAGGCAACAAATTATATTAAACTCAAAGCGTTTTTGAACCTTAACACGGTTTACACAAAATCTCACAAGATATAGAATCTTGGAGATTACAAAAACCCACATAAACTATCAGACCAAACGTGGGAAGAAAATAATCAAAGACTAAAAACAGCTTCCAAGACCAATAACAAAAACTGGAAGCACGAAACAACAGCTTCAGGAAACACAAGGCTGTGTTCCTGAAGATATTAAACTGCAGCAGGTATGTTCACGGCAGTCTTCAGAACGATCGTTGTATATGAGGTGTTGATCTCTTCTCTCTAATTCAGCACACAAGAAATCTGGGATCAACTCTCTCTTTTCTGCTCAGAGCTCTTCTGACCAAATTCTACTAAAATGCTCTCGGTTCTCTGTTACACCTACTGCTTTATGAAATAGAATCTGATGCTAGAGTCTCTCGGTCTTGCTGCGTGAACAGATTCTCTCTTGTAAGCTCTTGCAGCCTGTCTATCTTCTCTGTGTCAAGCTCTCGGCACACCACAAACTGCTCGACCTCGGGCTCTTTATATAGACTGCATATCCTGTACGCAAACAGCCAACAAATCCTGCAAGCACACGGCAAACTACACCTACTAGGAAAGAGATTTAGCAATATTAAGAAAGATTATGTTTCCTATTAAGACTAAGATACATCAAATAACTAATTTATTTACATAAATCTAGTTACTAAAAATATGTTTGCCTAAATCTTTTGAAAGATTTGAAAGATCAAATCTTTTGAAAGATTTGAAAGATTTTCCTAAAAAAAATCAAAAACAATCTAATCTTTTGAAAGATTTTTCCTATCAAAAATCAAAATCAATCTACCAAAAGTATTCTAAACAAAATCTAACACCTAAATAAACATTAACTAAAATAAAATCCTACTTTGACCAAGAAAGGTGAAAACAAGATAAAATAGGTCATGCCTATTTTACCCTTACATACTCGATAGACGATGTATTGATGAGTTAAACTGTGAGAGAATGATGCTTCGTCTAACGAATTAAGATCCATAAAATGATCTTACATAAAAGTTAATTTAAAATAATATAGTAGACTCTTTAGAGAAGTATTGTTTTTGCTATACTTGCTCTTGGAATGCTTTGGGAAAATTGATTACTCGGAAATGTTGTTTGATACAACTTTTGATTAGGTTGCCTTGGATTCGGAGCATTAACATCGGGTTGCGCTACAACGGACAATAAAATGGTATGTGTGGTTGATCACGCTCGTTGGTTTGAACATGCCCAATCATAGTGGTAAATGCTAATTTTTTTTTTCCCTCCTAAGGGGGCATGGAAAGGGATCGAACCTGAGACCTCACACATTGTGAAACCCCATGTCTATAACTGGGCCACCCCTTAGGGGCGGTAAATGCTAAATAAAAAATAATATCCATGGCAGAAACATTACATCAATCTCAGCTTCGGTGTTTGAGGATATAATGGTAAATGACATTTGGCATCATATGGTTATGGAGTATATTATGACAGTCACATATATATTTTGTTTAACAAGAAAATATTTTGTGTACAAATACAACAAATGGAAGTTAAAAAAATAATTAAAAATGGGCTATTTAGCAATTAAATAAAAGAATTTGGGTCCAAACTTTAGAAAGTTGCAAATATTTACGACACAGCGATAGATCAAGGAATTAGATTTGTATTTGAATCATCATCGACAGCCATAGTCAGCTCTTCAGCCCTCTTTGCTTGATCTCTCCAATCAGTTTTAATTAATGTGTACACCATCAAGAATGAACATGAAACTTGTGCTGCCACTAGCCCTAACCACAGTCCCCGAAAACCGACCCCCAGAGTGAACGCCGACAGAACTGCAATCGGCAACCCTATTAGGTAAAATGCCGCTATATTTATGCGGACCCCTACTTTTGGTCGGGCAGATCCCGTTAGTGCCCCGCAGGCTGCTGTCTGAGGTGCATTTCCAACTTCAGCAAGCCCCATTATTGGTAGAGCAGAGGAAATAAGTGAAAGAATCTGCTGCTCATTGGTGTACAACTTCCCCAACACGGATCTCAGGGCGATTGATAATCCGAACATCATTAGTCCAAAAACTAGTGCCATGGAGATGCCCACCGTGGCAGCCCATTGGGCTCGAGCCGGTTGCCCTGCCCCTAACTCATGGCCCACGCGTTGCGAAATACTTAGGCTTAGCGCAAATGGGAGCACATAAATTGTTCCTGTTGTTTGCATCATGATGCCGATTGCTGCCACACTAGATTCTGGATTCTTTAGCAACCCTCCTATGAAAAGAATTATTTCATACCACCACCATTCCAAACACACAGAACACACACTAGGAATCGCTAAACTCAGCAACGGCCGCCAACCCTGAAAGGCAGTGGAGATCAACGAAGCCCTAGCCACCCAAGGCTTTATGGCTACTTTGGAGAAAAAGAGATAAATTAACAAGCCAATGTTCATGTTATATGTGTGACAAACAGAAGCCAAGGCAACACCCTTTATGCCTAACTTCAAATACATTACAAGGTAGTAGTTGATGGGGAGGTGAATGATGGTAGAACAAGTCGCGACAATTGAAGCTGGCGAGTTCAAACCTTGTGTCCTCAAGAATGACCGCAACGGATGCACGTGGGCATGGGCCAACAACTCTGGGAGAGAGAAAATTAAGTAAAGCTTGGCAACTTTTGTTATGGCCAGGTCTTGACCTAAACGTTGAAAGAGCGGTTCAATGTTTAGCCAGAGAAAGGAGATGGGAATGGAAGTGAATAAGAGGAGGAGGAACGTTTTGAGGTATGTTTGGCTTAGTACTGACCATCTTTTGGCTCCATAGGCTTGGCAACAAATGGGATCCATACCCATACATAAACCTTTTATGACCGAGAAGCCGGTGATGTTTGCAAAACCAATTGCTAGAGAGCCTCCAGCTAGTTCCATTTTGCCCATATGGCTCAAGAAAAGCATTGAAATAATGGATTTTGAGTGTATAAGCAGGGTTGTTATTGCCACTGGTACCGTCGACTTTCCAAGCACAACCAGCTCTTCTACAATCTGCATTTAAATTTCAATTTGCACAAAATTCAGCACATTGGTTACAATCAAACCTGAACATGCATGGGTACTCAACTCTTCCAAACTAAAACTATCTGACATGTATAATTCCCAGTTCCCACATGTACAAACAATACGAGCAAGTGTGATCACATCATTTTGTTGGCGGAAAATGACAAGTACAGATGTCAATACTATTGTAATTATTTGAGTATCAACTATCAAGCAAGATAAGAAGTTAATAAGCCCTGTCGAAATCAATCAGTACCCTCTATAATCTACCAATAGAATATGTTCCTTCCATAATCTACTCATAGAAAGAAAAACAATTTTTAAAACTAGCTAGGTTGGTGTTTTCTACATATAGTACAGTCCAAGTGGATATTTCAATCAGATTTCTCATAGTCATGCCCTTCTCCACAGCCCACACATACAACCCCAAGTCCAGCCGAGAAAGTAAGAAGCGCAGAGTAACAACATTGGTATGATCAATAAGTATCCTATCAAATAAGCAAATGGTAAATACATTTGGTACATCGGCCAGAAGGAGAACTATGCTAATACAGTTTCAAGCAAGAAAGAATCGAGCCGATCATATTCATAAATCTACACGGATATCTGAATTGTAATCTATATACTTGATTCCTTTTTACTAGAAAAATAGGGAGATTAATTAATGTCTTGGAATTCAAAGAGATAAGCTTAAAACCGGGCAGAATTGAAAAATGAATTAAGAATTCTGCTAATGATAGCATGTGGTGGTAATGATATTGGTTAAACATGACAGTTTAGTTGATGGTTAACTCTTTTGCCAACCCTTTCTAATTTATAATGCATGAACTGAACCGAACTGAATTTTAATCTTTAGAAAAAGTATAGTACGGCTCAAATTTAAGTTTATAAAATTGTTAATCTGATTTAACAAGCTGCAGATCGATAATGAACCCTTTTACGTTTGGTGGTCCAGGAAAACATGGGAGAATCTTTTGCAAAGTGGTCCAACCATTGCTGTTTATAAGGAAACAAATTAAATTAAAATAACACTTTTATGCCTTCATTTTTTAAAGTGGATTCCTTAAATGAAACATCTTAAAATGAAATAGTAGATTATTTGTCCAGAACATAGAGAGTATTATATATATATATATATATATATATATATATATATAGAGAGAGAGAGAGAGAGAGAGAGAGAGAGCGCTTTGAACATTCCTCGGTGAATTCATTAAACAATTGTAATAAACAATATCTCTTCGTTTCATTGATTTAAGAATGTAAGGAAAGTGATGCACCACTAAGTTCAGTACTTGTTAATAAAAAGTATTCTCAAGTTTGAAGTTAATTACTTATAACATTGGTACTTATTAGTACATCTTATGGGAAAAAAATAAGAAAAAGGGCAACTATATATAGTAATTATTCAATGAAACAAATTGCTAGTACGGGAACATCTGAACATACAACTAGCTAGTAATGAAGTTTTAATTATAAAGGTTCTTTAAATGCCCAGCATGATCAATGTTTGACGGAGTGAGTAAGTAACCAACTCATCTAAAAAATAAAAGGGCTCTTTATTGATTTTTTTTTTTCACATAGATAATAATAATAATAATAAGAGTAGAAGTGTAGAACCCATGACTACACAACCAACAAAGTAAAACCTTAACTATTGAGACAACTAAATATATTATAATTGTATATACATTATATATTAAAAAGCTAAAACCAACTTCCCAAGTTTCGAACTTGAGACCTTTAGCAATTTAGGCACAAGCCTTGACCATTACTGCAGCACACTTCTTGAGAAAATTTTAAACAATAAATTATATATATAATGTATAAGGTAATTTTTACAAATTTGAGGCCCTCAAAATTGGGGGCCCATGGCCGTTGCCCCTCCAGACATACCTCAAGGCATAAAACTTTCCTTTCAACCGTTAAAGTTGGTTTTATAGTATATTGATTGTTGGGTTCAAATAAGCCTTTCGGTATCATTTGAGCAATCTAATAAGTGCTCGTTTGTTGCAGCTTATTTGGAGTGATTTTTGGTTTTTGGCTTTTAAAAAATCATATTTAAAGTGTTTGTTTCAGCTTATAAGCCAAAAGCCAATAAGTAAGGTACAACACCCTTTATGCATTGAAAAGCCAAAAGCCAAAATTTTAAGCTTTTTTGATTTTTTTTTAAACATGAAGACAACTCATTAATAAATATTTGATTGTCTTCATTTCATCCTTTTATGAAATATACATAAAAATATGAATACTAATTTTCAAGTTTTTTTTAACAAATAATTATAACGACTCATAAGCAGCTTTTCAACAACTGTAACAAAGCCTATCATGCAATCACCAAAAGTCATTCAATACCAATTAAGTTTATCACCATAAGTCATAAGCTATCAGCCACAACAAACGAGCCCTAAAGAGTTTTACATGCAACAAAAAGGTCCTAAAATCCCTAACCAGCAAATTATGCAACCCTTAAAAAATGTTTGGAAACTCGAAATTAAGACAAACTCTTTAAAAAAAAAAGAGAGAATCTCATAGGTTTGTTTTCTTGTTGTTCATACTTTCCAATGCCAACAGAAATGAGCTAAAGAAGGAATATTTCTTTATGTACATTGATTGACATGAATGCCTTATACACATGCATCAAAACGACAAGCATTGATACAAACCCACAATATCGGTTCTGATAAATAAGTTTCGTTAAATTATTTTATTTTATTTTGATTTTTTAACGGGGAGGCCTTTGTATATTGTCTAAATTCAATCATTTCCATGTAGTAAACCAAAATAATACATGCACCTTGTCCGTGGCGACAAGAAAAGTTGGGAAGAAAGTGGTGGCATGAAACTTTAGACTCAATGTATTTGGGAGAGAGAATTAACTAATACACTCAAAGGAGAATCATTAACCGATAGTTTGGGCTTTGGTGACACACATTTGATGGTTTAACCTTCTTTAAAATATATATATAGTTTGGATAGTATAGCGGAGCGAGTGGTATAGACTTTTGAGTTATCGCATTGAAGTTGTTGAATTGGCATGGGTGACAGAGAGAGAATTAACTAATACACTCAAAGAGAACCACCTAGTAGATGTTGGGCTTTGGTGATACGCATTTGATGGTTTATTAACCCGTATTTTTAAAATATGTACGTAACACGGTGTGTAAGCGGACACATGTCGGGGTGCTAGGGAGCCGTGCAACTCGCGATGTCTTGTGATGAGTCTTCAGCTTTCCTTTTCAGTTTCAAACTCCGTATTAGCTTGGGATGTATATATAGAACGTACAGAAAAGCCCTCTGTGGTCATATGAAGAAGTTGAAGACCTACAAAGTGTGTTTTATCTTGTAATTACTCTATGTTAACTCTAGAGATTATTTATGAGAGTATTGAATTGAATGATACACTTTGAGAGATGTGAGAATGAGTATAATATATGGTTTAATTTTTTTTCTTGTTCTTCATATAATGGATTGTTTTTCCGATACTCAGTGATTTTTTAGTCCTCTAATTGTTGCCATGGGTTTTCCTCATAAATCGATGATATGTTCATCGTCTTCATTATTCTTCAATTTATAATTATTCTCTACTTGATTGTCATTGTATAATGAAATAAAATAGCTAGCAACCGATCCTAACATGGTCTACTTTACTCGTATATATAAATGGTCTACTTTACCTATGAAAAGAGAACACCAACCACATTTGGAGAGAAAAACACACACGTAGGAGAGAACTATTGATCACCCGCATGAGCGTGTAGCTGAGAAAGAGAGCTATTTCAGCACACGAGACTTTGTGGTCAGGTCTATGTTCCCTCCAACGTTTTGAAAAATAAGAGGATATATATATAGAAGAGAAAGAGCGCCATTGCAGGTTACATATTCTGTTGCACTGCATGAGACTCTAGCAGGTTTGAGAAGATTACAAACTGTTCATTTATTTAGAAAATGGAATAATAAATCACATGCATTGCTAATTATCACCTTTTGCAACAAAATAAAGTGGAGAGAGAGAACATCATGATGCAGTGCACAAAACTCCAGTCTATTTCGAGAATTTAAGGTCGAATATACTGCACTATATATCACCAAACTATTTACTTCCACATAACTTATCACCTCCGCAATAATGGGGAGAGAGAGAGAGAGAGAGAGAGACCTCATTAACTGGAAGGCGCTGAAAAAGGCTACGGAAGAAATGATCCTCTCTTGGTCTTCTCCTTTCTTCTTTGAGGACAATCCCGTCCATTCTCAATATATTATCATCCCCATGAATTCCACCTCGAGATTCATCCATCGCGCACATGACAGTCTAGGGTTGTGTGATCAGTGGCAGAGCTAGAGATTGAGAGAAAGAAATTAAGTTAAGAACACCAAGAGTGTAGAGAGAGAGAGAGAGAGAAAGGGTTGCTGATGGTGAATGAGGATGAGGCTAATGAAGACAACTAGAAGGGGAGTGAAGGAGAAAAAAAGTATTCATTTTTTTCCTGAAATCATGGGCTGCAATTATGTGTTTTTAAAAGTAGTACAAATCAAGAACATAAACTAACTTAACCTTAGTATCTTCAAATTAATCTGTGTCTGCATTCGTCCTCGTCGTCGTCTAGTCACCAAATAGTTGGAAGCTTGGAGCTGCTAGTACATTCTTAATTATTCTCCAGGCTGGTCTTCCTAGGCCATGGCATTGGAACTATCACTATATGTGTGTGTGTAGATAGATGTGAGTGAGAGAGAGAGAGAGAGAGAGAGAGAGTGTGCGCGCATAGGGACTATAGAACACGATTTTGAATGCACATTCCTAGGCCTCCATTTATATGGGTTCTAATTAATTAATGAATCTTATTTATACCATTATATCAAAAAAGAATAATACCAGTAATAAATAAAACAACCTAGACTTGTCCTTTATAGCGTGCTAGACCTTACACAGAGATATAAATTTAATAATACCACTTGCAAGAACATTAATACTCCATCCTTTTTTAGCAGAGCTCCCTTTTAAAAATAATATTTTTAGTAGTTTATTAGTAATAAAATAATATTTTTATATTTTAATTTTTAAAAATATATTTTTTGAATGAAACATCCTAAGTATGAATAGTTGATTCTTCACCCGAAATTAAGGGAATACCAGCCAGGGAATATTACTAGACTAGGAATTCATGATCTTGATAAAGTAATTCACGTATAATGGTCTCTACCGATGCTTAGATTAAGGGGACAACCATCATTCCACTTAAGCTTAGAATTCAGAAACTTTAGAACTTTTGGGACAAGGTGAGGCTATGCTAATAAACTAACTTTAAATTAATATTTATACATAATTATATAGGAAAAAATGTGCTTAAATTGAGATGGAAAGTAGTCCAACAAAGAGAAACATTATTGATGTCCAAAAGATGTTATTCAACTATTTACATGTACAAGCAATACTTATTAGAAGCAATTTGGCTAATGTAGGGTCTTTTTACACATGTGTCAATCCGTTTTACAACGTAATATTAAAAAGAAATTAAGTAATAATATGAGACATATACACATTTCTTCGTACAAAGTCAAGTATTTGTGCATGATTCAAGAAGTGATTGATTCAAAGATGGAACATAAACTAGATCAAGTATTTGCACCAAGTAAACATGTTTGATCATAGAAACTTGACCGTTAACTCAAGTATTTTCGTGTTTGATTATAGAAACTCGACCGTTAACTCAAGTATTTTCAGTGACAGATCCTCCCTTCCAATTGAGGGGGCAAGGGATCCCGTTCAAAATTGTAATGTTTAAACTTTTTATTTATAAAATTATGATTTTTTAACTTTTTATAATAGTTAAAATTTGTAACCCGCCGAAATATTTTTTTGGATCAGTTACAGAGTATTTTCATTAAGTAATAAACTAGTTTTTTTAACCCGTGCGTTAAACGCACGTCAACTAAATCGTACATAAATAAAATAAAGAGAATAACAAATCTTAAATAACAAAATAAGAAGAATCAGTTTATTAACAATTACACATAAGTATATCACTAATCATTATAGATTCTAAAAAAAATTCCTTATACACAACATTTGTTATCTTATTAGTTGGTTTTTCATTTTTACCGCATATCAATATCTAGTTTTTTCAAAAAGAGATCTACGACTATATGTAATTATTGACTTTGACACTTTTTAATTGTTATTACATATGATACTAGCGATGGTAATTGTCTTCTTTGGAATATGAAAGACAGTCTTACATCGGATGTAGTTAATGACAATTTTAGGATAAAAACATTTTCTCCAACATTGCTTCCTTTCAAAATTTTTGTTTCAATAATATGATCCACAAGATTTATGATGATTAGTTTTGTTTCATTGCACAACCCTACATCATGGTCATTGTTTCTCAATACCAGGGCCGGCCTTGAGTTTTGAGAGGCACATGACAAAAAAAAAAGGGGGGCCTTTGTAAAAATGAAATCATTTAAAATATTGGGAAAAAATGTTTATAACAAGAATTGAACACAAGATCCCTCACAATCTACCAAATATGTTAACCATTGCATCATTTATTCTACATTAAAATTATCAACACATTATAACTTATATACAATTCACATATTAAAAAAATTAACAGGCTAAAACAAATAACAACACGGCTAAAACAAATAGCAATGCAGGTTTCAAACTTAAGACCCTCAATTAATTCATGGGCACCTTAACCATCAGGTTAATTCAATCAATTATAAACTTATTTGACATTTTAATATATATACTAAATGTAAGGTAGTATCCAAACATTTGGGGCCCTAAAAATTAGGGACCCATGGCGGTAGCCCCTCTAGCCACCCCCCAAGTGCCGGCCTGCTCAATACATTACTGGAACACTGATTTTAAGTGTCAATTCATGACTTAACAACCCTGAGCACTTTATACTATTCAAAAACTATGTATAATGAACGTTTTCGAACAAATTTAAATTTTTTCCGCCCTACAAATAAAATCTGAACTCAAATAAGTTCTTCATTTTGAATGATTACTTTTATTAAATTATATTTGTATTTTATGAATAAATAAATTTCTGATAAGAAAATAAGCTAAAATAAAAAATAACGAAATTATTTTAGTAACCTCAGTTTAAATTGTTTTTGTTTTATTGACTGCGTAACTATTATTTTTGTTCCATAAAATATTTTTATTTTACTAATATATTTTTGTTTTAGTTTTTTTATAAGAATTTTTTTTAAATTTTGTTCCGTAAATTATTTTATTTTACTAACCTCTGCATTAAATTATTTTTGTTTTGTTGATTTTGTAACTTATATTTTTATAGTGGCTTGTTCCATAAATTATTTTTATTTTCCTAACCTCTTATATTTTTATTTTTTTGATTCCGGAACTATTATTTTTGTTTTAGTTACTATTTTTTTTGTTTAAAGTGAGAAAAATGTTTAAACATAATTAAAAGTGAGGAGATGGTGGTGATGATAGAGAAAACAGAAGAGAGAAAGAGAAATACAACCAGAAGAGAGAAAACATGAGAGAGAAAGAGTGGAATGGTAACTCAAAAGTCAAAAATTCAAAAGTGTGATTTTTGAGGGATAGATATATCTTTGTCATTATATATATATATATATATATATATATATATATATATATATATATATATATATATATATATATATATATATATATGAGAGTTTAATTTTTTTTTGCATATTAACTTTAGTTTAAAGCATACTTCACATGTAAACTAAAATATTTCGTCCATTCCGAAATGTGATTGTCTCACTTTTTATGTTTCTAGGATAAATGGAGTATTCGTTATGCAGATAATAATACACCACAAAAACATGAAATATAAAAGTAACTTTTGACTTTGGCCTGTTGGCCTATGTGCTTAGTTTTGTGATTTTTATTGTTTTTACTTTCTCTCTCCTTTAATCCACAATCTTTCTTGGAGTAAATCTTTTGTAAACCGTTTTATGGATCTTACTTTATAAAATGAAGTTTTACTTTCTCACAACTCAATCCATCAACACATAATGAGTTAGGTCAAGAAGATTCGTCTTACATAAAATACCCGTAACATCATATTTTCTAATTATTTTACCATTTTCTTTACTTATATGTTGTTTTTATATTTAATCATTATAAAAGGGTAAAAAACGACATAAACCACAAAAGAGACCACCTATTCATACAGAACAAAAGATATAGCCCAGGTTAAGTCAAATCTAGGGCTCATATAATGGAACCCATATATATATATATATATATTAATAACTTCACACACACGTAGACGACAGACGACAAGCTAATCCCTTCTCAAAAATGAATATTTATTTTTGTGCATGATCGAATAACATAATTTGCTAGTCAATAGAATTTAGCTTTGGCAATATGGTGGCTTACGCAGTGTAGTGCCTTGGGCCATGTGTTTGACTTTGACCACGAAAAATGAACGTAAACCATTCTGCAACATTTCTTGTCAAAATTTTCTTAAACACAATATATATACACGAAATAAATTTATTGTAAATCGTCTTGTATTCTCAACATATTATTATATTGGATATTTTTAGTTAATACTGTACAAATCATAACCATATTATTTTCTCAAGCAGCATATATCCACTCTTGACCATCACAAGTTCACAACCTACATTAACCTTAAGCATATCAAACATTGATGATAAGTACGAAAAAGTGCCTCCCAAACCCATGTATGAAAACAGCTAGATTGATCTTCTTGATCAGGTTTAGAACGATATTCCTTGGAATGTCCATCACCACTGTCTCCGCAAGTAAGTTTCAAAATCTGTATACCCAAAACACCACATCTTGTAAGGATAAATTAGAGTCATCTTATTTTATTTATTACACTACGAAAAAACTTGGGATTAGCAAGGACAATTTATCAAGGAAATATAATTTCTTGATAATTTCCGTAGAATTTACTTAGGAATTTTATTGCCCGAATATGCAGAGGAAATTACCAAGGAAAATATTTTCCATGGTGAATGCCGAGAAATTCAGAGAGGAGTTGTGTTCCTAGAGAATTTAGCAAGGATTGCACCAAGGAAATTAATTTCCATTGCAAAATCCAACGAATTCAGTGAGGAAAATTTTTCCTGTGGGAAATTGCAAATAATTTACCAAAGAAATTATTTTCTAGAGAAAAATCCATCTTAAATTCCTTGGTAAGTAAAAGAAGAATGATTTTCCCTTGCCGATCTTATGACTTGTATCAGCCATATATACAAAAGATTTCCGTTACAAAGAATGAATTCTGGCCTAACATTAAGCTTTCCAACTATACAAACTATCCAAAAATATAGACTACTTGCTATGTATGGAAATTGGAAACTATATATTCTATTACTCCCTCGCAGTCGAAACGGGAGGTGTATGGACGCTAAGGCTGTCTCGAAAATCTTCAAATAGAACCAACGGAAGACCCTTTGTGAAGATGTCTGCAATCTGATGGTGTGATGGGATATATAAGACGCGTACTTGACCGGTGAGCAACCTTTTCACGAACAAAATGAATGTCCATTTCAACATGTTTAGTGTATTGATGTTGAACTGGGTTTCCGGATAGATATATGGCACTAATGTTATCACAATAAACCAAGGTAGCTCGAGAAATAGGACAGTGAAGTTCGAGAAGAAGGTTACGTAACCAACAGGATTCAGACTCAACATTGGCAACCCCTCGATACTCAGCCTCTGCACTAGAACGGGATAAAGTAGCTTGGCGTTTGGATGACCAAGAGAGCAAATTATCGCCAAGGAACACACAGTAACCGGATGTTGAACGGCGAGTGTCAGGGCAGCCACCCCAGTCCGCGTCAGTATAAGAGACAAGAGTTGCCACGGAAGAAGGGTAGAGATGCAAGCCATGATGGAGAGTGCCCCGAATGTAGCGAACAATTCACTTGAGAGCTTGCATGTGTTCTTCCATCGGGTTATGCATGAAGCGGCAGACTTGTTGGACAACATAGGAGATGTCGGGTCTTGTGAAAGTGAGATACTGTAAGGCACCAGTTAAGCTGCGATAATGGGAGGGGTCAGCGTATGGGGTGCTAGATACGGCACTGAGCTTGGGCTTGGTATCGACTGGCATTGGGCTGGACTTGCAAGAGGACATTCCAACTCGTTCAATGATCTCTTCTGCATACTTTTTCTGAGATAAAAATAGTCCACTTGTGTGCCGGGTGACGGCTATTCCCAAGAAATAGTGTAGGGGCCCTAAATCTTTCATTGCAAATTCAGAGCTGAGAAGAGATATGAGATACTTGCGAAGATTGCCAGAAGAAGTAGTCAAAATAATATCGTCGACATATAGAAAAAGATAAGCCATATCATTACCTTTCCGGTAAATGAAGAGAGAATTATTCGACCGACTTTTGGAAAAACCAATATGAGTAACATAGTCTGCAAACCTCTTGTACCAGGCTCGAGGAGCCTGCTTGAGCCCGTACAAAGATTTTTTATGTAAACAAACATGATGAGGATATGTTTTGTCCCGAAAACCCAATGGTTGATGCATGTAAACAGTTTCTTGTAGGTCCCCATGTAAGAAATCATTTTTTACGTCGAGTTGGTGAATAGGCCATGCTTTGGATAGAGCCAAACTGAGAACTGTGCGAATGGTTGCTGGTTTGACCACTGGACTAAAAGTTTCTCCACAATCGACCCCAACCTGTTGAGTTTTTCCATCACCTACAAGTCGGGCTTTATGCCTCTCAAATGAACCGTCAGAATTTTCTTTATGTCTAAAAATCCACATGGAACGAAGAACATTAACATTGGGCGGACGAGGGACCAAATCCCACGTCTTATTTGTAATAAGAGCATTGTATTCATCGTCCATGACCATTTTCCAATTCGGGTCATTAAGGGCGACCACTGGGTTACGAGGGAGAAGAGATTTAGGAAGTTGAGAGAGAAGGCCATACTTAGGGTTGGGTTTAAATATGCCAAGTTGACTTCTAGTGAGGGGTCGTTGTGCTGAAATAGGAGGGACTTGGGCTGGAGGGGGGGCCGTCTGGGCTGGAGGGGGAGCTGCTGGAGCTGGAGAGGGAGCCGCTTGGGCTGGAGGTAAGGAGGAAGGCCCAGAGGTATGAGGAGAGGAAACTGGGCTGCTATGTGCTGGGCTTGGATGAAGAGTACTGTTTGAAGTTGGGCTGGTTGGTGAGGTCAATTGATGGACAACATAAGGAGATAGCCCATGGTCCAGAAAATCATATGTGGGTTTGGAATATGCATGTGTGTTGGCGAAAGGAAATTTTTGCTCATCAAAGAGGACGTGGCGACATATGATGATTTTATTAGAAGATAAGTCAAAGCATTTGTAACCACGATGATGGGGGGGGGGGGGTAGCCCAAAAACACACATGGGGTGGAGCGGGCATGTAATTTGTTAATGGTAGTGGAAGGGAAGAGAGGGTAGCACAAACATCCGAATACTCGTAAATGAGAGTATGAGGGTTGTTAGTGATAAAGAAGTGTGAGAGGGGATTGATATGAGAACTGTTTAATGGGAAGGATGTTTAGAATGTATGTAGTCATTTGTATTGCATGATGCCAAAAAGTGGAGGGTAAGGAAGCATGAGCAAGAGAAGTACGGACAATGTTATTAATGGTTCTTATTTTTCGTTCGGCTTTTCCATTTTGTGATGAAGTGTGAGGACAAGAGAAACGAAATGAGAGACCATTTATATTACAAAAATCCCAGAATTGCTTATTATCAAATTCCCGCCCATTGTCACATTGAATGGCTTTCACTTCCCGTTCAAATTGAGTGCGGATGTAGGCACGAAATTTTAAGAAAGTTGAATAAACTTGGGACTTTTTAGAAAGAGGAAAGTCCATAAAAAATTCGTGTAATCATCCAACACGAGAAGATAATAACGGTGGCCCGAAGAGCTTAATATGGGAGAGGTCCAGATGTCACTATGAATAATATCAAAAGGCATGCATGTGCGTGAAGTGGATGCAACAAATGGCAATTTAATATGTTTTCCAAGAGAGCAAGAGTGACAGATAGTTGAGCTACGAGATGGCCTAAACGGGCATGCCATAGAGAGGGAGCTAGAGCAGCAAATGTTGTAGGAGAAAAGACTGAAGGTGTGATGGTGTTGGTGATAGGATAAAGTTCGCCCTGACTATCACATCGCATTAGATGTGTCCCCGTCCGAAAATCCTTCACAGAAAACTCAAAATGATCAAATTCAATGGAAACAGAATTATCAGAAGTAAATTTCCTAACCAAAATTAAATTCTTAATAAGATGAGGAACATGAAGAACATTTTTTAATGAGAAAGGTGGGGTTGGGGGAGACATGAGGGTATGACCATAACCACGAATTGGAATGGAATGTCCATTTCCGACAATAATACCACGAGTGTTGCTCAAATTAAAATAAGATGAGAGATTACCTTGGTCGGATGTCATGTGAGAAGTAGCGCCTGTATCCATGTACCAGTTTGGAGACGGAGGATTGAGCCCAAGTGTGTGCATCGCGGCTTCGATATCTGTTGGAGAAGGGGCGTTGGCTGAATAAGCATGTTGAGCTTGCTGGGGTCGGGGGCCAAGGATGCCAGCTTGCTGAATATTGGGCCTTGTCCAAGGGGCTGTTGGGTAAGGAGAAGGAGGAATGGCCCATGGGAGAAAGGAAAACGACCACTTTTGGTGTCCAGGATTCATCCAAGGCTGCCAGGATTGTTGAAATTTAGGGTGTGGTGTTCTGCCCCCTCTGCGACCACCATTGCTATTTCCTGAACGACCCCGGCTACCATTTCGACCACCACCACGATTCTTACCCCCAAAAAGTGCGAGACTCAGCCTGTCGGCTATACCCAGGTGATGAGTTTTGAGATTCAATTTCGGTATTGTGATCACTGTCCTTGGCTATCATGGCAGCATGGGATCCAATGTTGGTGTGTTTGGCGAGGCCGACTTCTTCGAGAGTGAGCATGGAGTGCGCTTGATAAAATGGTGGGAGTGGATTGCTTTGACGGATAAGAGTTCCTACCCCATTGTAAGCTTCGGTAAGGTCGACGACCATTTGAAGAACCAGGCGATTGTTGTCTTGGAAAATGTCACGCAAACGATTCCAAGCTTCCATTGCCGTCGCATCAGGTTCAAGAATGGTGTGCAACAGATCAGTGGATATGGTGGTGTATATCCACTGAAGAACTGTAGAATCAAGGTTCGACCATAACTCTTTTTCTGCGTCGATGGTAGGCTCTTTGGATGTGCCTTCAGCCGGCGGGATGATATGGTCGATGACGCGGTAAGAGCGTGCATGAATCTTGAATAGCTCCGCCCATGTCGCGTACTGGACATTATCCATTTCAAGGGTAATGGAGATATGCTTCTTGATGTTAGAAATAGCAAGAGCAGGATGGGAGGAAGACTTAGAATTAGACATGGCGGTTGACAAGAAAGAGAAGAAGAGAGCTAGGGTGTGGCGGAAGGAAAAAAATTATACCCTTACAGCTCTGATACCATAAAAGAAGAATGATTTTCCCTTGCCAATCTTATGACTTGTATCAGCCATATATACAAAAGATTTCCGTTACAAAGAATGAATTCTGGCCTAACATTAAGCTTTCCAACTATACAAACTGTCCAAAAATACAGACTACTTGCTATGGAAACTATATATTCTATTAAGTATTGGTCTAAATTTAGATAGGAAACTACCAAGGGAATAATTCCTCTAATACTACCTAGGAATAATTTTCATTGAGAAATTTTGTGGATCCAATTTATGTTTTGGCGCTAAACTTCCCTCCAAAATTACTAAGGAATATATTCCTAGGCAATTATGAAAATCTTCGAAAAATTTTGAGGGAAAAATTGAAACACCATAATCACTAAGGAAATTTCAGAGGAATAAATACCAAGGAAATAATTCATGGGTGAAATCCTTGGGGGTTTTGTGAGCTATTACACACACATTATAATTGTTTCTCAATAGAAAATTATTTTATTTTTTATAAAAATATACATAAAAATATAAAATTATACACATATATCTTAATTACTTAGTTAATATTTACATATCTAACAAACCAACATAATTACAAAAACGAGAATACTCATCTATGTATAATTATTTTTAAAAATGGTATCCAAATCTATTTTTAATAAACTATGATATGTGTAGGAAATTCTCAAGTTCGCTTCAAACCTTTTAAAATAAAAAATATTAACAATAAAATTAAGCAGGGTCGGCTCGCATTTGTATATATATGTCATACAGTGTGCCCTCTTACCATTCCCTTAATACCGATAAATAAATTATTATTAAAATTTAAATTTACTAGCAAGGCACGAGCACACGTCGCGTGCCAGTCACGAGCTCAATTATCGTGGGACCCACCGGCCTAGCAGACAGAGATAACAAGGTATCGAGCAAAGAGTAATACAATTCTGTCTAAGTCTGGTCAGGCACATGCCTTGTTGGCCCGACCAGGGGCCATGCCCGGGGACACACTTACCTCAAGGCAAGATACTTACCTTATCTACTCTTATATTTACCTTATCTACTCCTATATTTACGCGGCCCGCCGCCTATCACGCCTACAATTTAGGGATTTCCTCCTTAATTGAGAAGGTGACTATGAAAATCGAATCCCACAAGGATTCTAGGTCATAAGGGGCCTATAAATACCCCTTCATAAATCATATTGAAGGTACACACTCTTTCTTGAGCCTCGAACCTTTGTCAAGTTCTCTTTTGACTTTCTTACACGATACTTACTCTCACGCCGGAGTGGTTTCGCGAGGCCAAGTCTTGCACTCCCACTAAGGTGTTTTCGTGATCTTAATCAGGTTCAAGGAAGCAGATCAAGTCCAGATATCTTACCCATCACACGGACGACCCAAGCTGCATTTTTGTCACATCAGTTTGGTTCCGTTGCCGGGAAACAAACTTTCAAAACTTTCTTCAAGTTTTCCGGTGAGTTTTTTCAGTAATCCGTCTTATTGGAATGGCTCGCAAGGGTAGCAAACATCATGCCACTGCTAGTAACCACCAGGCTGACAGCCAGCTGGCTGGAAACAGCAACCCACCACTTGGTGATCTGCCACCAAGGGCACCCCAAGGGGTACAAACGAGGAATCAGAAGGTTGCAGCCTGGCATGCGGCTCACAGTGAGAATGTTCCGTATGTTGAGGAGCAGCTGTCTCAACATGCCAGCCAGAACCAAGCGAGCCAGTGAGATGCTCGCCAAGTCATCCACGAACAAAGGGATGCTTGTGCTCAGGACCTCAGGGTCCAGCTGAACCGTCAGCGAGAAAACGGTCAGAGAAGTCAAGTAAGCTTCCTCGGTCAAACCCCTGACCAACAGGCTGCTCTGCAAGTCCAAGCGGAGTATTATAACAAAATGTATGCGCTCAACCAACAACTACTTACCTTAGGCCATGCCCCGATCCCAGTTACAGATTTGATGCTGCCCGCTCTCAGCAATCCAACACTTGTTGGTGGTGGCCAGGCCTCCCAGAAATGCCAGCTCCGAGCAGACGAATCCCTTTGATTATTCATGTACCCTCAGAGCAGGCCAATGAGGTGCTGAAGGCAGACGATCAGGCGGAGAGCAGATATAGCCGCCAAAATCTTTCCCACAGACATCACCACCGACAGGATCATCACACTCAGGAAGAGAGCCATAGCCGCCACAGAGCCTACGAATACGTGGAGGTGAAGGCAGAGGCATACCGACCAAGGCACATGGCGCGAGTTGAGCGGGAAGTATAAGCTTCTTATGAACCTACCTTTTTCCCACCAGCCGCTAAACGTTCCAGGGGAGCGCGTAGTTAGCATTCAGAACATGCCCGCTCGTCCAGACTCACTGTGGACGCAGAAAAACGCCTGTCGAGCGGATGGAAGCCATGAAGCAAGACATGGCCAAACAAATGGCCAATTTAGCCGTGGCCAAGCCCGGTTACAGAGCACCAAAGCCTCTAGAGGGCAGTCCGTTCACTCCAGAGATCGAGAACGTGCCACCTGCGCAAGGAGTTACCTTCCCACAATTTGAAAAATATTTTGGGAAGACGCGGGCACGTGACTGGCTCAGATCATTCGAGGCACAAATTCGGATGGTCACAGATATAGAGGCTTTGAAAATGCGAGCCTTTGAGGGTGCTCTTCAGGGCAAAGCACAGTCATGGTTGGGGAGAGTTCCCCAAGGATCTATTGGTAGTTGGGAAGTGCTCCGAGAAAAGTTCTTAGAGGAATTCGGCACGGCGGGCCCTACACCTAAAAACAGATTTGACATTGGCAAGATAAAGCAGGGTGACCATGAGTCCTACAATAGTTATCTTAAGAGGTTCGAGGAGATGCTCGATCAAGTAACGACCACCAGTGATCCAAAGATCACATTATGCTACCTCAACAACATGAGGGCAGGCCCGCTGAAAACTATATGGACCATGAACTCGAATGCGTCAAAGGCAGAACTGCTGGCAAACTCACGAATGTTCTGCTCAACGGAGAATACCAAGGACGAAAAGTTCAAGAACAAGGACAAGACCCAGGACAGCTCGGCCATGCCAGCTGACCAGAGCCAGGAGGGCAACAACCGCCCGCGTAGAGATAGGAGACGTACATCCACTCCCGGACAGAGATTCAGGGAATCACAATTTACCCTGTTGAACACTACCCGAGAGGAGATCATGTTTCAGGTCGGGAATGTGTTGTTAGTGCCTTACTCATTGGACCCGGAGTTCGCTCACACTAGGGATAAATCAGATGATCAAAGATTATGGGCTACACAATGAGGTGTTAACCTTGTATTGTGATAATACCATTGTAATTTGCATATCGAAAAATCTAGTTCAACATTCTCGAACAAAACACATTGATATAAGATACCATTTTATTAGAGACTTGGTTGAATAATGTATTATTTGCATAGAGCATGTTGGGACAAAAAATCAATTAACTGAAATATTTACTAAGAGTCTTGATTTTGAGAGATTTTCCAATCTAAGGAAATCTCTTGGTATATGTGTCATGTGATTTTACACTTAGTTATATTTAAAAATAAAATAAAATAATAGGTATCCTTGCATTTTGTTTTTAGGGGGCATTCTAGATCAATTGATTCACATGTTTGTGCCTTGTGTTGTTGTTTGAGAATTGCATTCAATAGCAGTTATGACTATGTTTTATAGCTCTCACTCTCTCTCCTAGTTTTTGAGCATGTTTTGAAGTCCACGAAAGAAAGAGCTACCTTAAGTATAAGGGTTGTAACATTTTATCTTGGTACTATGGAACTTTGGTTCTCATGGGTTGATCTGAATACCATTGGAAAAATGTGAAAGCTATCTAAAAGAAAAGAGCTACCTATGAACAAGGTTTGTTGCCATTCTCTCTTAGAACTATGAATCTTTTGATTTCATGGGTTGATCATGTGCAAAATGGCTTCCATGGGTAGTAGTGTGAAAGGTTCCTAGTGGCATGTTTGTAAAGCTTGAAATAAAGTAGAGCTATATTCCTAGGGAAATAAAGTACCTACGGAATCTGGTATGAGAATTTTATTTTTTTTGGAAAGGAGTATGATTGAAAAAAGAAAAGGTGCAAAATGCACAAAAATTATCTGTTGTTGAATGTACCTCCCAATGCAGCTGCATCAGGAACTATATCCGATTGATCTGGTCATTTCTCACATGTGTGTGATAGCATTATGTTCTTGTCTGATTGATCCTTATACATCATACTTTAGGCATAATTTTAGAACATACATTGTTGGTGAAAATATCAGCCTGTTGAACTTTTGTCCTAAAATCAAATATGCAAATTAATTGCCAAAAAAATTATGTTGAAAATATCTAGTGGATGTCTAATTTTTGTGGGGTATTAAGAGGCTTTGAATTTTGGATATGAGCTGTTGAAAGTGTTACTTGAGTTTGATCAATTTTTGGGTTACACTTTATTGTGTTTTCTAAAAATCTTGGATTTATTTGAGGGATCTAAAATTATTTTTTTGAAAAAGAGATCAATGTGGCCCCAATTCAGTACTTACCATTTATCTACACATGTTTTCATGCCCAAAATACATGTGTTGTGGACTTGTGTTTGATTTGGTCAATACAACCTCCTTTCAAAAATCAAAATTCAATCATATGAGAATTAGTCTCTTCAAATTCCACAACATTATAATCTAACGGCTAATTCCCAGATTTGTAGCTCTTTGAAGGGTTTTATTAACAGGTTGAAGAAATCCAGGTACACTCATTCTTTAAAAAATTCTCTGTGGTGAAATTCCTCCAATTTGCTAACAACCCTTGCTTCTTCATCTCTTCTTCTACAAACCCTAATTCGACTCCAATGGCTTCAAATCCTTCCAGTTCCTCAAACCCTAAAAACGCAACCATCCAGACTGATATAGCTCTAAATGAGGCTTCACCCAAAGCTTTATCGCCAGAAATTCCAGTGGCAGAGCCTTCGATTACTACTGAAATTGTTATAGCTGAATCCCCTTCTAGAACCTCTTACCAGCATCCTTCCTGGAGATCTAGAGAACATGATAGATGTTGATGATCATGGGGACTTGACTATTTTCCCATAAATTAGAAATCATATGCTCAGAAAATCCAAAAAGCTCAGGGGAATCCCAACCAACTATGAGAACCCCTCTGTTGTTGATGTTGCTAGGGCAAAGAAGCTCAAAGTGAATCCAGGTCAGATGGAGGAGGAAATCCAAATTCAGTCTGATAGTGGTGATGAAGACTTTAGTCCCTCTGGTGATGGCTCTCAGTTTATGGTAGCTCCTCGTGTTCCTCCTCATCAACTTGGAAGCAGCTCTGGTGCATCATCACTTATGGATGTTGCTGTTGATGTTCCTGAAGAAGAGAACTATCCTATACCATCCCCAAAAGTTGTGTTTCAAAGTGACTGTCCTATTCAAGAACAACAACTGTCTCCTCCCTCTATTCTTGTTGAAGAACTAGAGATTGAATTCTCTAATGAGCAGCATACTTTGGCTAAGTTCATGGCCACTTTGAGGAATGGTCCAAGGCCAAGCCCTGTTCCCTCCACAAGCTCATCTAAATTTGATGACAGCTCAAACAATGACTTTAAGGAGAAAGATGCATCAGAAGAGAGTGATATTGCTCCAGTTAGAATACCCAGAAGTATGACTATTCCATTGACCAATGTTGCTGCTGGTGAAGCTGCATCCAAAGGTGTATCCTCTGATCTTGGAGTAAGTAATCCATTCTCCTCTACTTTTCTTACTCAAGATGCCTCTCTAAGATATAATCTAGGTAGAAAAGTTGTTGAGGAAAGGCTGATTCCTATAGAGGACTTAGCTGCTTAGAATTTAGTCCAATTTTTTACTGATAGGAACCTACTGTCCACTTTGACCTATGCTACCCTTACATTAAGGAGATAGTCATGGAATTCTATGCTAATTTAGAGAAAATAATAACCTCTGTTGGTGATCCCATGTTTGAGAAAGTTTTTGTTAGGAACAAACTGGTAGAATTTTCCCCCTCTCTGATTAATAAGCATTGTGGGACTCTTAATGTTGCTGTGGGTGGGTTTATCTGTGATCTGAATATGTGTGTAAAAGAACTGAGTGGTGGCCTTATCAGAAACTGGCTAGGAAAGAAGACTAAGGTTAGTACATCCAAACTAACCTTTTTTTTATGTTGTCATGCATAAGATTTGTTGTGCAAACTGGACAACTACTTCAAATGCTAACTTAGTGACTGAAGAGCATGCCAAATTGATGTATCAGATAGACTTAGGACTGCCTTTTAATTTTGGTGACTTGGTGTTCAGAAAGGTTTTTTCCTTAGCAGAATCAGAAGGTGATAAAAGAGCCCTTTCTTTTCCTTCCCACATTTATAGTTTATTGATAGCTCAGGGTGTTGAACCCTTGGAAAAGGAAAGACTAACACATGTCTTGGATCCCCTCCCAATATCCTCAAAACTGTTGAATGGTGATAGAATTAGGAATTTTCCATTTGTCTATCCCTTCACACCATATTCAGAATCTGCTCCTCCTCAAAATTTGTAACCAGATGTTCCAGCATCTGCAGCTGCTGTGACTAATGTAGTTGCCAATGCAGTTGCATCTGCAGCTACATTAGTCCCATCAGTCCTTAGTTTTCTGTCATCTGGGGAAACTGCTCCTATGGCTCTGTCCTTCATCAGTAACCAGCTTATACATGTCAAGTCTCAGATTGCCTATCTTCAGACCTTGGAAGCTCAGTATACAACTTGGCTTGCCATCCACTCTGCTCCCCCATCAATTCTGGTCAAATAGGGGGAGAGACAAGTATTACTGCTGCTGAGGGTAATGAAGATGATGATGAATCTGTTGAAGATGATGCTGAAGATGATGAAACTGATTCTGTTTAATTCATCATATGCCTTGTGGTTCTCAAAAACAATTTTAATCTCTCTTGTGATATTCTATTTTGTATGATGTATAATTTTTACTATGGTTGCATTATTGGTATATTATGTTTTGTGCTTAAGTGATGATTTTTTATTTTATATACTTGCACAAATTCTGGGGGAGATGAGATATTCTAATCAATACAGGTTAGATAGTTTGATTAATGTCGAATATACACTTGTCATGATATTTGACCAGAAAAGTTCAACAAAGGGGGAGATTGTAAATGTAAATTAGGGTCATCCTTTTTTATTTGTTATTTTGTCATTTCTTCGTCCAAAAGCTATGATAAGTAGTTACTATATTTAATATCTTTCTTGGTCCTAAAGTAATGGTAAGTAATTACCATAATTAAATATTTTCAAAAACTCTCAAGAGTTCATATTTAAGTTAGAAAAAATCTTTGGTAAGATCTTTGAATTTAATTAGGAAACTATTTTTGGAAACTAATATTTTATTTCCTAATATTCTATGTTTTTTTTCGGAGTTGTTAGATTTCTTATTTGTGTAGGACTCTACGTCAAGTTTAAATATAAGAAGAATTCGTGCAGACATTGAGGCGAAGAAGACACAAAGAGATACATTCAGAGATAAAAAGTTGATAGAATTGTTGAAGTGTTTTGGATGCAGTTGAGGATGAGTAACATCACGAGCTGCATTGATATTTTTTTATGTTTGTTTTCTAGTTTGTTAGAAAACTTACTTTTTAATCTCACGTTTATTTTATTCGTGTTTTTGTGGGTTTCCTCAACAAACTTGATGTCTTGTTAGAGGTTTTGATTTTTGGTATTTGGTTAGATTTCACGTTTTGTTTTTGTAAAACTCATAATCTTTTAGTGAAATCGTTTTTGGTCATAGGGTTGGATCAACGAGACTAGCTTGTAGATTGTTTGATAATCTATGTTTTATTACTGTTTTATTATATTAAAAACTTCCGTTGTTCGCTTGATTTTATTATCTGGTCAATGCATCTTTGGATGTAACTGTATCACAAACAACATTGACAGTTTCTTTGGAATCCTAACTACTATTGTACTTTCAAATTTCACCCCTTTCAATTTTAAGATCCTCAATTACTACAAAGTGATACTTTCTCGTTAAAAACAATTACTTTTCCTTTCAAAGTGTCACTTTACAAATTGATAATTTTCATTTAAGATTCAAAGTGACACTTTTAATTTCAATAGTGACGCTTTTAGAGCATCAATTTACAATTGTCAAGAAAAAAAATGATACTTTTAAGGTAAAAAGTGACAATTTTAATTTAAAACATTGATGGAGCTACCACCATGTAACAACTATGTCTTGAAATGTACATATATTTTGTTTTCAAGACAAAGTTATTACCAGAGTGATAATTAATCATGGTTGTAACTTTAACATTTTCCTTTTATTTAAGATGCAAAATGACACTTTGATCGACCCTTTGCCTAGGCCAGCGACCTACATTACTCTTTGAAGGATCCCTAAGCAGATCAATCCTTTTTCACACCCATTTTCTCTTATATGCGACCCGAATAGTGGTAAATTGTCCACATTTTTCTTACTTGGGTCACCCACCTCCTTCGGTCAACCCATATCCCATTTCTATCTCACTATAAAAAGTGAAAATTTGGGGGCAAATAGTGACACTCTTCAAGCCATTAATGACAATTTTTAGCAAAAAAGTGATAATGTTTATTTAAGATAAAAAGTGATACTTGTAAGACAAAAAATGACGTTGTGAAGGTTAATAGTGACTCTTTTAGACCAAGCAAGTGACAACTTTTAGGAAAAAGTGACACTTTTAAGATCAATAGTGACAATTTTAAGAAATAGAAAAGGGAAAAGGCGGTAGGCGGGTTGAGTGAAGAAATTCATTTACAGATTAGATCCGTGAACCAATTTTTTTTAGCTTTCAAGAGTTTATAATTTGTTCAATTTACAAAATTCATGCTTATCAAAATGCTTCCAAATTTTAAAATTGTCTATGACTTATAATATATAGCTAAAGATTAAAAAAATATTAATTAATTTAGATACAACATACTTAAATAGCTCTTAAACTTAAGTATTCCCGCAGCTATAATACTTTTGTACACATTCTTGATGTATACATATTTCTTATAATATTTTATGTTATAAATTAATCTCTCTGTTCTGAGCAACGAGTCTGTAATTTCATTTTTAGATATTTCACTTAAAGAGTCCATTTTTAAAAATTAAGACATAAAAGTGTCATTTTATTACTAATGAGCTACTAAAAATATGATTTTCTTAAAAATTATGATTTTCAAACGAGAACTTTTTACCCGAAACGGAGGGAATAATTAATAATACTTAATTTACTATAATGGGTAAAAACATTTCAAAAGTCTCACAATTGCGAGGTATGATATTATAAGCTAGAGCTTATAGTATTATTACAAGCTTTAGTGTTAGTACCGTTTGATCAAATCTATTCAGATCTCTACACTGTTAGATCAAAAATACTTTTTTAAAGTAATGACACAGGCTTTCCAAATCATCGCCAACTTAATCATCTAACGACTTTAATGCTAAAGCTTGTAATAATATTACAAGCTCTAGCTCGTAATATCATTTGCCAAAATATATATCTAATTTATTGTATAGATTTTCCTTAAGCAGTTGCTAATTAGATGATATCAATATGCATTTGTGATACTCATAAAATTGTGCTTGGAATACATCTTTTTTTGCAAACCTTAACCCTCTGTACCTTTTTATTTTATTTTGAAAATTTAAGAAATTAACATAGTCATATATGTAAATGTCCTTAGTCTTCTAATAAGTGTACGTTGAGATATGATAAATAGGAAAAAAAATAAAAATTAAGGGATAGAGGTAGTATTTTTTTAGTACGACTTATATAAAACCATCATGATGAGATTGCATGATACCTGCCACAATACACTGGAAAAAACACAAAAGGAACATGTTAAGTAAAGGTTGCTTTTCAGTTCACAACCAATAGCAAGCCTCTGTGCTTTGTCAAAAGCTCAGGTGAACATGAGCCCGTATTAGATAATATTTCCTTTTGAGCAGCGGAAAAAATGGTGGATGGTTAATTAATTATAATTTATAGTTAGTAGTTACATCTTCCAAGTCCAGGAGGATGCCTCTTTGAGTAATTTGCCCCTTCAGTTGCATCATAAGCCTTTTTTTTTTTTTTAATCAGGTTGAAATTCTGGGGTAGTAGTTTCGGTCCCTCATTGTTATTATCAGGAAAATCGTGGGATGTGCCCGAAATGATACAAGGTTTGAGAACATGTCAACTAATAACACATACAAGGTCTAACCTCAAAAGAAAGCAAATTGCTTCATCAATTATCGAGCCCACGCTGCATGTCTCCAGAATCTTATGTTCTCCTCCTTTTACCACTTGATTATGCCCGAGGGACACATCATAAGCCTTTTGTGGAGCCTATAGCTGGTTTCGGTACGATCCATCCATGAGCTTTTCGTTTATTTATTTATTATTTTCTCTCTTTCTCTAAAGTCATGTAATTAAATTCTTAACTTTTTCATCTGGGGTACGACCCAACCAACTTCTTAATTTTAGCATTTTAAGGAATCTTGTTTGCTCAACATACCATAAGTGGAAATAAAGAATACTATTCCTTTTTAAAATGAAGTACTTCCTTTCCCATTCTTTACCTCTTTTCGAAAAGATTTCACACTAGTGGGTTAGGTTAAGCAACTTATGGGATTAATTATGGTCGTCCTTGAATTGATTTCTTTTAATTATATTTAGTTGGAGAAACGCTTTTAGCCTTTTTATTATATAATCCTTAAAAAAATTGTATAATTAAATGTCACTTGCATTTTAAAGAAAGTTTATCACATGTCCACTGTCGAAATCAACAATACGTCAACTTAATAACAACAAAACTTTTTATTATTATTTTTGTTATCTGCACGATATATAATCACTTAAATAGGAATCACATAAACATGCCATGCGATCGAACTAATTTCGTAGGCTTGGGGGGTACCAATGAGTCTTGGGCATTATTGTTTGATCTTTGCTTACTTCCTCCTAGCTAATGGATTACAAAATTTTAAGTGGGATTTGATTTGTTCGAAAAATCCATGAAAACAAAAATACTCCCATTATGTTGTATGAATGAGCATTAATAAATGGGAATCTCAACTTCTAATGCATCATGCATGCTACAGTACATGAGTACATCACATGATGCACAGGCCACTCTATGTTACGTGCATCGGAGGAGTATATGACTATAAGGCCTGTTTGATTTAACTTATTGATATGTGCTAATAACTTATTATTTATGACTGATGACTTATTGTTTATGACTTATGACTGATGACTGATGACTAATAACTGATAATGTTTGATTTAGTTTTTTTAAAAGTGCTGATTAACTTTCATAAGTTAGTGTGTGCTTGATTAATAAGTTAAAATAATGCTGAAATCAAATATAAAGAGTAAAATAACATCATCACAAAATGTGATTTACATCATTAGTATGATTATTATTATTATTATTATTATTAACATTAACATTAATATTAATATCATTACTATTATTATTATTATTATTATTATTACTTTTAATCGTATTATTATCATTATTATTTATTTATTTTATTATTATTATCACTTTTTATTATTTTATTAATATTAATACAAAATTTTATCACTATTATTAATTATTTCTATTATTATTATCATTATTATTGCCTTTATTATTATGGCCTTTATTATTATTATTATTGTATTAACATTAACATTACTTTTATTATTATTATTACTTATTAATTTTAGTATTGATTTTATTATATTAATAATAATATTAATTTTATTTATATTAATATTTTTACTTATTATTATCATTGATTTTATTATTATTAATATTATCTTTTATTATTATATTATTGATATTAATATTACATTTATTATTATTATTACTTATTATTATTACAATTATTTTTACTATATTATTATTAATATTAGTTTTTAGTATTATTATTATTAGCATTAATAATAATAATAATAATAATTATTATATTTATCATTATTAATACTATATTTATTATTTTTTTATTATTATAACTATTATCATTAGTCATATTATTATTTATTAATATTATTATAATTCCTTTTATTAATATTATTATGATTATTCATTATTATTATTATTATTACTTTTTTTTATTACTATTATTAAGAAAGGTAATATTGGAATATATAAAATTTTAATTAAAAAAAGGACTCATATATTTTTGAAAAGTAGAATTAAGCACTAGGCTTAGTGCTTACAACTTATTGCCTTGCATGTGTTTTAAGTGACTTGTACATGACTTATGACTTATTTTACCATAAATGAAATCAAACGCTACAAAAACAACTTAATTATGATAAGTCATAAACACTTCCAGATAAGTCGAATCAAACAGGCTCTTCACTTTTCATCATTCAGAAACCTCCTTCAAATTGTTGTCATGTTTTTTGTTTTTGTTTTTTCACTTTCCTTTGGGAACCTTAACTATGTTGGGTTATTATTAAAGCATTTCTATCAAAAAATAAAAAATAAAATAAATTAAAACATGATAAATATTGTTGGTAGACCTGGAAATTGAGTGGGTTGAGTTGAGTTTGTGTCGGGTCGGGTTGAAACGTGTTAAAACCCCGTTAGAACCCAAATATCAAATGGATCGGGTTGAAACAGGTCGACCGGCCATAACCCAATTCCCCCCCCCCCAAAACATGGATTTATAACATAAAAAGTCACGGATCGAAACGGGTAACAGACCTGCTCCATATGAACCCGGCCCGACCCATTAATATATTTGGGTTGAAACGGGTTACCCGTTTTGACCCAAAAATATTAACAGGTTGGGTTGAATAGTTAGTGTTCTGGGTTCGGTAGGTTAAGGGTAATGAGTTGTAATTGTCAGGTCAAATTGTTGGTCATGTTTCAACATAACAACTTAAACTTTTAAATAAGTTAGTCATGTAACATGGTATCAAAGCTCATGGATGGTATGTCAAGTGTTGGTCCCATGTAAATGCTCAAATAGGCTAGGGGTGAATAACCTATGTTACCACTTTAAAATTTATCTCACCATTTCATTTAAGAATTTAGGTGAAATGTTTTTTTGTGATAAGTCAATCTGAAAGAGATACAGGTCTGCTAGTAGTACTGATCAGCAGACTTGTTCCGCGCTGAGTAATGAACTCTGCTGGCAGATTGTAGATAAATTGTATGCTATAAAGAGGTTTGGTAGCAGAAAGGTTCATATAATACAATTATATCTTTAGAATGTTTAAGCAGCTGTACACGAATAAGATGTTCAGAACAACAACATACTTAACTCTTTTTCAGATGCATGACATATGAGTCACAAAATTGATAGTTTAGGAAAATCAAAACCTTTTAAGAACAGAAAAGAGAGATTAGAGTTGAGTTTAAAAGATATGCAATAATTGCAAATACAACAGAGGTTTACTCAAAGGCAAATCATTACTAAGACTTGATCTCTAACTTAATAATCAACTTTCTTCCCCTGTATTCCTTCCCCAGTCAAGAACTTGTCTTTCAGAGATTCTAGATCAAGTCAGGAGTAGGTGGAGTCAAGTAGATTAAACATGAGAAGACAAATTTATGGGTTGCTCAAATAATCAATATTTGAGTAACTGAGTGCTGAGCATTCGACTTTTCATGATGACCTATAATTGCACAATCACCAGCCCTTGCAATAGAATACAAGTCTGATGATATGAATGCAATGCAGACATACAATTTTTCCTATTCCTTGGATTTATGAGGTGTTGTAGAGCCTGAGTTCTTTGAAGGGATTTAAAGAGCTGAAATCAACAAATTGGTTTTCTTGACCAAGACATTGTTCTCCATCTTTGTAGCTTTTGCATATTACTCTTCTTCTCTTCTTACTTGTCTTCCTTGCAATACACAAAAAAGTGTTTTTCAAAGGTCTGAGTTTTCCACAATGTGATCCTTGAGATAGCTTAAGCGAAGATGTTGAAATCTTTCTTGTTCTCACGCTATCACACTTCTCACTATTAAAGAAGGATGGAGATGTTTCTTTTATACATGAAGATCAATAGATCCGTTGAAACTATCTTCGAATGATCTTGTATCTGTTAGAGATATTTCGCCGGATAAGATTAAATCTTATGGACTGTAGGATAGAGATATTCTGGAAGATATCTCAATGAGAAAGGTTGTCCAAAAGTCAAACTGAAAGAATGTGTCACTGTTGAGTAGGTCTGACGGAATAGTACACTAACATCTGGTTTTCCAATAAAGTAGATACATTTGAACTTGAAAACCTACTGCTGAGAGGAATATATGTTGAATAAAATTCAACTTGATCTTACATGTTTGAGAGCTATGAGGCCGCTTCCGAAAGTTGACTTTGTATGAGAAGCTTGAGATTTTGTCGTTTCTGATCATCTGCAATAATTCCATGTGCACGTGGAGTCCAAGACGAATCAAAGGTCGGCTGGTTTGATGTTCCACTAAAGATTTAGTCTTCCAGTTGATAGGTCTGTTGGTCAACATAGTTGATGGGGGAACAATCAACCCGTAGTAAGTCTACTGGTATTTTGTCTTTGAAGGATCACCCTCTGTAGCAATTCCACTGGTGCTAGTGTACTGATTAACTAGTCTGCTGAGGTCATGATGTGAGAGTAGGACTGAGACATGGACTCGCCTAGTCTAAGACCTATGCAATGTTTCACAAGTTGTCACACTAATCGGTATGCATCCCTTTTAATCACTTGTTAGAACATGCAATAATGAGAACAAGTAAATCGAGGTGTTCCAAAATATGCAAATGAGTAAGCGTTGATTCAGCAGACATATTCCAACAATCTCCTCCTATTTTCTTGGAACCATTACTCAATTTGCATATACATAAAGTAGTTGAGTAATATTTCAGATCATAGTAATAACATGCCTACAATGAATTATCATTTTATCATAAGGCATGTCCTAGGCTACTCTTACAAGCAATGACTTATGTATAGTCACCTATTGCTATTTACAGACTCGATAAATCAAAGTTCAAGAGTAAAGCGATAGTTGGAAAAACATTTTTAGATTATTTATGAGATATAAATGACCTATTTGCTCAAAATCTAAAATGTTTTTGTTTCCTTTCTTGCATAAAAAAGTTTTTGTATATGAAAGCATATTTTGGTAATAAGGAATAACAAATCCTTAAAGTAAAGAATATGGGTTTAAGCATTTTATTTTAAGGATTGTTGTGATACCAAAATAGTTGTTAGAACAACAATTTGTTTAAAATAGTATGTTTTGAAAAATTGTTTTCAAGAGTGCTGTTCTATAGTTTTTTTTTATTGAGGATGAGATATCTCTTATGATGGGAAGGTCAGCAAGGATGTTTTTCAAGATAACATCCTTCAATAAGTATGCCACACAGGCAAAGATGTTTTACCTTGTTGAATAGAAAAAGGACTCTGCTGATAAGAAGATCAGTAAGATTATTTTTAAAGATATTGTTTTTCAACAGGTGTGCCACAAAGGCAAAGATTCATCTTGAAAGAGTAAAGGGTTTTTTCACCTATATAATGTTCTCTTTCAAAAGGAATTTCTCCTCCTTAAATAAAGATCATTATATTATTTTCCATTTTGGTTTAAGGTTAATACTTTTTATGTTGGTTATCTTATCTTCTAACATTAATTTCTCTTTCTAAAGTGTTCACCTTTATCTATTACTCGATACTGATTGTTGATACCGATTGTTGTTTTATAGAAGATATCGATTGTTGTTATAGGTAAAGGTTTCCTCTTTTAAGGCTTTAATGTTTATGTCAAGATTATCAAGATTAAATTCTCTTCCTTAATAGTTGCAAGAATTTGAGAAATAAATTCTAATCCTTAGAAAGTCATTTTCATAAGGACGCCAATTGGTGATACTAGATGTTGATCAAGTTTTCTTGACAGCATAGATATCAATTGTTGGTTTTATATAGAAACCAAATAATGGTCCAAGATTTACCAATAGCTGGAAAGATATTGTAGACACCCCAATTTCGTACCCCTGCGATATAATGTCCTATAATAATGATAATGTATATTTTATAAATTTATTGGACTTATAAAAATGACTTTCCGTTAGTGTTTCAGTTAACTAGACTTAATGGAAGTTAAATGATACTATAAAACATGTTAGGGTTTAAACTAAAAAAGTCTTTTGCGCTGTTGCGTTCCCAGGCCTCCACCTAGCATGCCATGCAACCATCTTTGCGTATAAGTAGAGGCCTCAGGATCTCTCATTTCACACACTTCACACAAGATCTATTCACCCATCTGATATCCACACGTCTTCTCGAAGCCTCCTCTCCCGAAGAAGCCAAAGAAGAAGAAATTCTCCTCGCTTTGCACCCCATAGTGAGCCCTCAGAAGATCCAGTCTTTGCCCCTCGGCAAGCCGATCATATACCCATATTCATACCCATATCCATAACTATATCCATAATCATACCCATATTGATCCAGTCTCCCCTCTCCAGTGAGCCGATCACATACCCATACACATATCATATCATATTCCCCTCTCGGAAGGGCATAAAAAAGACTTTCTTTCTCGAAAAAGACATGGGAAGCACAAATCAGAATCTTCGAGTGCCTAGTGGGCTAAAGTTTAGGCATATATACCGGGTCAGACATTAACGCTACAAGAGGTAAGTACAAATTTATTTGTCTTGCCCCATTGATATATGCATGCCATGTAAATAAAGTACTTATGCATGTTGTAAATAATTAATGTATGTAATGTATGTGTATATATAATATTTTTTCTGGACTATATACTTTAAAAGCATGTTAATTTATTTTAAACCCTAAAATGAGACCGAAAGGGCGAGTTGGGTGCTTAACCCCTTCCCAACTCGTAACCTAGCCTCTGAATCTACATATTTTACGGAATAACTGGTTTTTCTTTGTTTAACCTTAAAATCGAGATGATGACTTTGTACACACATTTTTAGAGTCCACGATGAGGCCGGGTGCATTCACGCCTCATATGTTCATTGAGACACATCGTCGTTTTCACACGCGAACGACGGGGGTCGCGAAACGGGGTTCTCACAAATACCAATTGTTATTGTTGAGTTGATGGATCAAGTAATGCGAGCAATTTGGGAAAGAAGACAGATAAAATTTTAAGAAGATTAAATACCATTTGTTGGGAAAAAATAAATTCAACCTAATTTGAACCATTAAAACTTCCTGTACTAGATTCTAAATTATAATCTTTTTCAGAATCTGAAAGGCTTCGATTGCCGAATAACTCTCGAGTTATTAGCAAGTCGCCTGTGATAGGAAGATGTTCTTCATCTTGAATGGTTTGAAGAATAGACTGGAAGGAGTAGAGAAAGCTGCTGATAATCCTAGCATACTTTCTGATGCAATACCGAGACACTTTTCCTCGCTGGACTACTTGGCTGATGAGCGAGAAGATGACTTCAGACCAGTTCATGTCTTTAATTTCAAGAACTGCAATGGTGAAGTTTTGAAGTCTTTTGGAGATAATTCGTGATCCAGGCCCATAAAACAGTAGGCATTGCCGCATTGGCTCAGACTTTCACTAACGCAATACAAATCTAAAGGATATTCATCAATGTTCATTGTACAGTAATCATCTCAAGAGTTGGTGCTAGTTCTTCGAAGCCACGACTTGTTGACTTTTGAATCATCAAGAAAAGAGGGTCCAACTGAAGGAAGTTGAAACACTCTTGATAGGCTTTCAACGTTAAGCACTTCGTCTGTGCCTCTCATGCGACCACAGAAGCTATTACCATTTCTCGCCAAAGTCATCCTAGAATAGAATTCATCAACCAGTCGGAGGCTGTAGAGTTCTTCTCAAAAGGTGAGAATAGAGATGAGTCCAAAACTGTGAAAGAGGTCGATAAATCGTATGGCCTAGAATGTAGGAATTGAAGCCTACTCTAGTAATGAAATTGTCTACAAACAAGTACAGGGTTTCCAATATTACTATTAGATGAAGAAGTCATGAAAGAATTTCTAGAAGAAAGAGTAATAATCTAGAGTTCGAAAGAATTAGGCTAAAATGAAGATGAAGTTTAGGAAGTATTAAGATTTTTGGTATATTATGGAAGATTGATTTATAGGGTGAAGAGATTTCATGGGTCAATGTATTGGTATCCGTTTCAAGGCAGTTATGACAAAGAGATAAAGCGCCAATAAGATTGATGTCTGTCATGACATGAATTTGAAAGGACGTTTGCTTTTGAAAGAGCGGTGATTCATGATGATGACTATTAAGTCTGTTGAAAATATTAATTGTTTTAAAATATATATTTTTGTCTTAATTTTGGGTTTCTAATATCAATTAAATATTTTAGGCGTCGATGCCTATTGTTTGAACAAGAGCAGATTTTTGGTATTAGAGAGGAAAGGTTCTGATGATATATGAAAGCATGAAGCTCATTAAGAAGTTTTGCACAGAACAGTAGGGAATAAGGTAGGAATCAGTATTCTAATAATCCAAAAGATATTTACGGGGCTTTCTGAATCATCTACATAATCCTCAGCAATCCCCCAAATCTTTAGGATTTTTAGAATTAAATTTTTTTACGATCTTAATGCTACCAATATCCCAAAGGCTATAGCTGAAACTTAGGTGCAATAATTTCTTAATTCACGCTTTATCCTAAGGGGAGGATAAGGGTGAGAATGGATCAGCAGGGATGGTTATGTTCTTAGGAAGTTTTGATCAACAGAGGTGAAAATTTGTTGATACGGAGAATGGAGTGAATTTGAGAGAGAAATGGTGATCAAGGAGATAGAATCAGCAAATATGAAAGTTTGTTGATCGACGCGAAAAGTTATCTGTTGGGGAGACCACTTGCTGTAGATATCAATTGTTGTAAAGAGCAATTGATGGAAGTGAAGAGGTAATTGTAAATGTGGTTGATGGTTGATACCAAACTGGAAATCTTTAGGATTAAAGATATGATTATTCCAATTGGCGAGAAGGGTCAGCAGATAATAGAAGTTTGCTGATGAGATGAAAGAATGGTAGTAGATTTTCTCTTTTCGTGCCTTGGCAACTGGACGGAGGATCCAGTAGATTTATCGATGAAGATTAACTGATCATGATACTCCTCCTCAAAAGAATCCCAGTAATAGAGGAAAACAATAGAAGTAGTAACAAGGGTCAAATACTTTATTTAGTCAGAGTTTTATGTATCACAAAGATACGAGTTGCTCATTCTTAAACAAGTTTTTGAAAACAAATGAAGAACAAACTTGCTTCTAATCAACTGTTAGGATGATGACTTGATGTTATGGAACAATAGTCATCTATCAAGACAAGATGAAAATGAAGAGTTTTAGATCAACATTGTCTTGATTGAAAGAGAAGTAGGCAGAATGAGGTATAAACCTAGAATAGAGGTACATGCGCTGCTTGTCTTTATTAGGTCATCAAGTCATCAACAGAGTTGACGTTTGCTGATATAATATTTCACAACATGACCTGGTCTTCGGTAGATCTTGGAGAGAATGAAGATTGGCTAAAACAGCAGGGGTTAAAGCAATCTTACATTCCTAAGAAAGGAGTTGCGTTGAGAGCATCAACCTTTCTTAAGAAATCCAAAATTATTAGTACTTCTTAATACAATTTTAAGATCTCTTCCGTTGAGAATATTACCAAAGCTCCTTGCGAAAAGTATTGGATAAGTTTCATCAAACTGAGTTGAATTCAATCTTTATACCAATTGATTTAGCCATAGAGATATTAACTAATATATACTAATTGTTGTCTTAATTGATAGTGATACCAAATATTTAAACAACCAAGTGTATACTAGTTGCTATTTCAGAGTCAAAGATTCTGAAAAAGTTTATTTGATCTGAACTATCATTATGATACAAATCAATTTAGTCTTCAACGTTTCAGCAAAGATGTAGACATGAAAGGTTTTTTCTTGTAAGCAGTGTTATGCTGTTTAATGATCTTTAACCAACGTGAGTAGGTCAGATTCACAAGACTATTATCTTATGTGGAGATCTTGGTATAATCATTTTAGGAATATTATCTGTGTATCGAAGAAGTAGCACAAACTTTTAAGGATTGGTTTTGTTGTTGGGTTATCAGTAGAGTTATGTTGAAACTATGGATTTAGAACGAACGAATTGTGATTTTAAGGACATGTATAAAAATCCATAATTACAACACATAAATTCATGCTATCAAGGAATAGGAAATCAAAGGCAGATAGACATGAAGTTGATTGAACTAGTATTCAAATAGATCCAAAAAGAATAGGAAAGAGTACAACAGAGATCTACCGTTTACAAGAACAAAACAACTTTCAAAGACTTAGCTACTAATGAAACTTCTATTCTAAACACTAATACAGTTTTGAAGGTAAATTGTTACAAAGCTTTTATCTATGAAGAACAATGTCTAGAGAGCATTGCTGGCGCAGAAATGACAGCTATGTAATCTGAACTGGATCAAGATGGCCGAGCCAAAAGAGACATCCAAACATGATTTAATATGGATCATATTTATGATCCTACAGGTAGCTCTTCTTCCTCCTTATAGCTAGCTCTCCGGCCCAGGTGACCTTCACAAATAAGGACGACTCCATTTCGAAAGTCGGCTGTTGTGATGGTGCTTCTCCAAGTAAGTTGGACGGGCAACTTAACAAGGAGAATCACATTTGGAGAAAGAAAAATAGAAAGTGCATTGCTAAAAAAGGCAGCCAAACGTGAGCATGGTCAAAGAGATCTGGGAGGGGCATGCTAAAAAGTTGTTAAGGTAAATCTTAAGGCTAGAGGATTTCACAAAACGAACCAAACAACTTTCGAAAGGTAGAGAGAATTGTACCAAGTTTTTGAGAGAAAGACTTGATCGGAATCTATGATTTGTGCTAATTAACATTTTTGAGAAAATGATTATATCAGGATTTATCAAAGAGTTTCGAAGTAGTTTGTGAGTGTGATGGAGACGAAGAAGGAAGGTCTCTATTTATATTCACTAAGGCAAGACGAAAGGATGGTTCATTGAATAAATCAATTAATAGAAACACCTTTTCAACCATTCTAATAAAGTCAAGTAGGGGGAGTAGGGAGTAGGTTTATTCCTTGAGATTCGGTTAGTCACTGTTTTGAAAAGACAAAAGGTTTTTGATTTGACAATACAACTTTTTTAGAAGATTTGAACATTACCGAGAATCTTGTGGAATAGTCATTAACTTTTTTGAAATAAGTCAGTTTCAATAAGTTGAACCTCGACCCATGTAGAAATAGCACTAAGATACCTAAAGGAAGGACTATTTGTTTACTAAGGTAAGAATTCCTATAAGTCAGCACATAAAATTGAGCTTATGAAGGCTACCAATCAGAGAGAGAGAGAGACTTCTGAAGGCATAGTTTTGATATTGAGAAAGATAAGCACATGTCAGAAAAATAGGCAATTAATCTGACGCTTAAGTATCAAAACTAATAAGTAAAGTGTATCATACTAATAGAAGGTTTAAATATGAAGCACGTAGTATGATAAAGGATTACTTAAGCATTATATCTGAGAAGAATTTGTCAAAGGAAGACATAACAGATATAAATGTGAGCATATCAAACAAGGCTATAAACCTTAGAGTGTATGCAAATCACTATGGAGATATACTTACAATCTTGTTTAGATAAAACACTTGATCAAAAGATTTGGTAAATAGCTGGTTGGAGAAAAAAGGAGTGAAGACTGGAAGAGATTTGTCAAAGATCCAAGTAGCAGTCTTTACGAGCAAGTAGATTCAAAGAATCTAATAGTAGAGAGTGATAAGAGTTGCTTTGCGATCTATATGCATCTGTGTTTCTGCCAAGAGAACTTTTAGCAAATCATTAGCAACACTTATGAACTTAAGGAAGCTCCAGAAAAGCATAGATACAAAAATAATAATTTTAAGATAAGTCTCAAAGAAATAAAACAATCGAAACGAAGACTTATCAATCTTATCTTCCCTTGATCTCTTTTTCTCGAGGAAAGGAGGGGAGAAGAACATTAGAGTTCTAGGATGTATCCTAATGGACAAAGGATTCACAATTGAAGAAGAATTCATAGTTTTGCGAAGAATGTCCTTGGAATCTGAGTCGAATAGTCTGCATGCTTGATAGATGTGTTCTAAAAATAGATAATCATATGCAACAACAGGTGAAGCATCCATCATAGTTATGTACATCTAAAATATTTCACTTCATAATGTCAATTGAAGAATTAACTTCTATCATATGAAGAAATTTCTCACAATAAGCAAGTATCATCATAAAGGTATGTCTAACTCATGAATTTTGAAAACAAAAAGAGGTTTTAACTTTTTGAACATCTTTTTGAAAAAAAAAATATATTTTCAATTTTTGAATATCTTTTGAAAAAAAAATGTATTTTCAATTTTTGAATATCTTTTGAAAAAAAATGTATTTTCAATTTTTGAATATCTTTTGAAAACAAAATGTACTTTCAATCTTTGAATATCTTTTGAAAAACAAAATGTATTTTCAATTTTTTTGAACATCTTTTCAGTAAACTCATATCAAAAGAATTTTCAAAGAATGGACTAAGTGATAAAACATTTCTTTTGATATGTAAGTGAAATGAGCAACGAGGATCAAACTCTAAAGGTGTTAAACATGGCAAGCACCTCACAAAGTCAAGCTCTGATACCAATTGTTGGTCTCATGTAAATAATCAAATAGGCTAGAGGGGGGGCGGTGAATAGCATATGTTACCACTTTATAATTTATCTCACCATTCATTTAAGAATTTAGGTGAAATGGCTTTTTTGATAAGCCAATCTGAAGAAGATGCGAGCCTGCTGATAGTACTGATCAGCAGACTTGTTCTGCACTGAGTAATGAACTCTACTAGCAGATTGTAGATAAATAGTATGCTACAAAGTGGTTTGGCAGCTGAAAGGTTCATGCAATACAGTTATATCTTTAGAAGGTTTAAGCAGCTGTACATGAATAAGATGTTCATAACAATAAAATACTTAACTCTTCTTCAAATGCATGGCATATGAGTCACAAAATAGATAGTTTAGGAAAATCAAAACCTTTTAAGAATAGAAAAGAGAGATTAGAGCTAAGTTTAAAAGATATGTAATAATTGCAAATACAACCGACATTTACTCAAAGACAAACATGCTTATTACATCAACTAAGACTCTCTAACCTAATAATTAACTTTCTTCCCTGTATTCCTTCCCCAGTCAAGAACTCGTCTTTAAGAGATTCTAGATCAAGTCAGGAATAGGTGGAGTCAAGTAGATTAAACATGAGAAGACAAGTTTATGGGTTGATCAAATAATCAATATTTGAGCAACTGGGTGCTGAGCACTCGAATTTTCATGATGACCTATAATTTCACAATCACCAGCCCTTGCAATAGAATACAAGTCTTATGATATGAATGCGATACAGACAGACATTTCTTTCTCTTCCTTGGACATCTTTGGAGACTATCTTTAATGGAATCTGGTGTGTTTGATCTCTACCAAAGGATTAGATTTTTGAGGTGTTGTAGAGACTAAGTTCTTTGAAGGGATTCAAAGAGCTCAAATCAAGAAAGGGGTTTTCTTGACCAAGATATTCTTCTCCATCTTTGTAGCTTTTACATATTACTCTTCGTCACTTCTTACTTGTCTTCTTTGCAATACACAGAAAATTTTGCAAAGGTCTGAGTTTTCCACAATGTGATCTTTGAGATAGCTTGAGCGAAGATGTTGAAATCTTTCTTGTTCTCGCGCTATTACACTTCTCACTATTGAAGAAGGATAAAGATGTTTCATTTATAAATGAAGATCAATATATTCGTTGAGACTATCTTCGAATGATCTTGTATCCGTTAGAGATGTTTCGCCGGATAAGATTAAATCTATGGAATGTAGGATAAAGATATTCTGGAAGATATCTCACTGAGAAAGGTTGTCCAAAAGTCAGACTGAAAGGATGTGTTACTATTGAGCAGGTCTGATGGAATAGTACACTGAGCTTTGGTGTTCCAATAAAGTAGATACATTTGAACTTGAAAACGAACTGTTGGGAGGAATATTTGTTGATTAAAATCCAACTAAATCTTACAGGTCTGAGAGCTGTCAAGCCGCTTCCGAAATTGACTTTGTAGGAGAAGCTTGAGCATTTTGATGTTTCTGATCGTTTACAATAATTCCATGTGCACGTACAGTCCAAGATGAATCAAAGGTCTGCTGGTTTGATGTTCCACTAAAGATTTAGTCTTCCAGTATATAGGTCTGCTGGTGAACATAGTTGATGGGGGAACAATCAACCCGTAGCAAGTCCGCTGGTATGATGTCTTTGAAAGAACTATCACCTTGTAGCAAGTTTGCTGGTGCTGAGTAACTGGTATGCTGAGGTCATGATGTGAGAGTAAGACTGAGACACGGACTCGCCTAGTTTAAAACCTATGCAATGTTCAACAAGTTGCACAATAACATGTATGCTGCCTATTTAGTCACTTGTTAGAACATGCAGTAATGTGAACAAACAAATCAAGGTGTTCCGGAATATGCAAATGAGTAAGCGTTGATTCAGCAGGCATATTCCAACAACTAAGACAATGTTTCAAATCATCATATTATATGTTGGGAGCAGAATGACTTGATTACCCCAACCACATGTCAAATCCACTAGTACAAATTATTGGGCTTTTGGTAGGAAGGCAGTCGCTTCGTGGTTGGACAAAGCGACCACATTGAGAAGCGATCGCATCCTTGGACAAAGTGACCACATCACTTTGGCATAAATCCGGAGGATGTTTCTGTCGTCAATGCGTGCAGATTTGTTTTCTCTGCTTCTTGTTTAGGTCGTTTTAAGGTTTGATATTGGATCCTTATAATTGTAACCCTAGAACATGTACAATGTTGGCTTAATAAAATTTCAATTGTTCATTGGCCGCAATCCCTTTCTTTCTTCTTTTCATGATATTACTCTGGTAATTGTTTACAAAGTCTTCCACTGTACACAACAATCTACTTGCATTTATCCTAAAAATGTTTTAAAAAGTATAAATTTAATCCTTTAGATCAATATTAAAATTCAATCTAATTACAATGTCGATCATTTTACTCAAAAAATTAAACTAGACAACAGCGTAGGCACGGTCATAGCCCGTGCTTCACTACTACTAGTATTTTGTATCGTCTAAAAGTTACTAAATGCTCCTAACATTACTCGAGAAGTAAATCGAGTTACATCATCCAATTTAACTTGTTAGGAGAGTTAAGATATGTTATGGGTTTCATCATCATATGATTAAAGGAATTAAGCATCAGCTAATCTGGTTAATGTCTCTCAAGTATTTACTGTACTACAATAATTAATCCTTTAGCTTATTAGCCATTTGACAAGGTTTAAAGACTGAAATTTATACAACTTGGTTCAATTATTAACAGGTTGTTACCTTTTTTTTTTTTTCTTTTAGATTATATTCTATGTATAGTGTACCATGATTCTCATGATGGGGACGAACCAATCTTCCAATATCTAGCCACTTCAATATCTTAGTATTCATTAAGTTTTCCTCAAAACAACTAAGGCTTTCTTTGTTAAGAGAAAAAAAATTAGATAAGAGGGGATGAGAATTTACGAAGGCAAAAAGAACTTGGAACAATTCTCATCATATTATATATCTTCTTTATTATTTACCTATTGAGACTATTTGTAGTAGTCTTATTAACTAAATACAACCATAAACTAATAAACTAAAGGTGATGGAAATGAGGAAAGTGGGGGAAATGGAGAGTGCAAAATAACCAAAACATTCCTCTCCCCTTTAATCATCCTTGTCCGCAAGGATAAAGAGCAGGGCCATCTTCAGGCACAAGGCCGTTAGAGCTAAAGATGAAGAGAGCAACACCAACTAATTGGGCGACATCGGTAATCATATTTTTGATGTAATTAGTGTGTCTGGGGCAGTTAACATGATTGTAGGGGTGACTAGCAGTCTCGTACTCGACGGTGACAGTCTTAATGATAATACCTCAAGAGAGATAAAACAACCATTGAGGAGAGATAATTTGATGGAATCCAACCACTCGGGCTCCATTGAGTTTGGGAAAGAGTAATTTCAGGCTGGTGTGGTGGTCTACTGTGGCTTTGTGGAAAGTCATGATGGTGGTGATAACGTCAGTTTGAGAAAAGAGGTTGATGTCGATAGTGTTGATGGCTCGAGTTCGAAAAGCTCACAAAGCTTGCAACTCAGTAAGCACTGTTTGCAAAGTTGATTTGATTCAAAGAAATTTGACTTGTGGCGAGCTAAATTTTCGTAAACATAGTTACAAAACTCTGCATTAATGATTGGATCCGACTCTAATACCAATGTTAATAGAAGAATTTAGATGAGAGGGGACGAGAATTCACGTAGACATAAGAGTAGAATTAGAGAGAACTTGAAACAATTTTCATCATATTATATATCTCTTTAATTATTCACCTAATGAGACTATTTATAGTAGTCTTGTTAATTAAATACAACTAATAAATTAAAGGTTGGAGAAATGAGGAAAGTGGGGGAAGTGGGGGAAATGGGGAGTGCAAAAAAACCGTAACATATTTTATTCTTTTTTTTGTCAAATCATTTTATCTTATTAAGATTTTATTTTGTTAGAGTAAATAGTCATTTATATTTCCGTACTTTACTTTGCAAATTTTGGACTTAGTTCTAACAAAAAAGCGACGAAGAGCTAGCTCTCCATGTGGCAAATGATATTACGAGCTAAAGCTTGTGGTATTATTATAAGGTTTAGTGTTAGAGTTGTTGGATGATTAAGTTGGTGATGATTTGAAATATTTGTGTCATTATTTAAAAAATAATATGTTTAATCTAACGGTGTAGAGATCTAGAAAGATTTGATCTAACGACACTAAAAACTAAAATTTGTAATAATACTAGAAACTTAAACTCGTAATATCATACTTCTAATTAAAAAGGAAAAGGAAAAAAGGAATACACATGACACGTATAATCATGGAGGACTCACTTTGGTGATTTTAAAACATTTAATTTGTCAAAGTCGAATGAGTTTATTTTTTTGGTAAATATTAAGCGGGTGACTTCACTTGTCTAAAAACAATAAAGGAAATAGAATGAAGAATAAGAATAACGTGACATGTTCCAATCTTTAATTAAAACAATATAAAAATAAGTGATGACAATTTTTAGAGCATGCTTAACATTACACTCAAATCAAACACCAAACCAAACACAACTCATTAAAAATCAATAAAATAATTACTTGATACTCATTTGATTCAAAACCAAAAAATCCTTCAAACAGTGACACAAACTTTAATACTTTTAAATACCTCATCATCTTTATCTTGAAAATCGGTTTGATGTTTAAATGAAACAAATTAATTCTCTATTTATAGATAAAAATATGTATTTTTTTAATCAAAAATTAAAAAAATTCAAATATTTTTTGAATTGATAAAACGACAAGAAAGGGGATAAAAATTAGAAGGTGGTTGTTTGATTTGGTTTTGATTTGTATTCAAATAAGATTTGGATATGATTTACTTACATCTTCCGTTGTTTGTCAAGATTCATCTATAATTCTTCTTCCCTAAAGATATTTGTCACTCCGCTTTTTCCATATTTTAATTCAACTTTAATTTGGAACATTACGGGGTACAATGTTTAAAACTTAATTTAAAATTTTGATTTTTGATTATAAGTGATGTGTACATATTAATCCACATTTTATGCTCTTATATCTTCCCTAATTTTGGCTAGTTCTTTCATATAAGAGTAATTTTATTCTTACTACTAGTGTTACAATTTGTATACTAAAAGACAAAGTTGAAAAGTCAATTATACATTTCTCAAAACAAGGTGTAATGCTAATGGTAAGGGTAACATTACTTTTCACGTAATTGTTTTGTTTGCGCTTGGTTATTATTGTGTGTTCTTCATGTTTTTAATGGCGTAGCGAACCATTAGATGATCACTAGAATGATAGGATACGCAGCGAAAACCCTTCATGTAATTCCGAAAATCACATTAATTGTTTACGTTACGTGAGACCGAAAGGAGATCGTGTGTAGATAGTCTTTGGATGCTTGTTTACACATGCGGTTATTTTCTCCCATATGTTATGTGTTGCGAATGATATGAGGCCGTAGCAAGGTTGAGGGATAGCTAGATTTGCTATATGTAGCGAAAGCCCGTAGTGAATAAAATAGCGCGTCCGACTACTAAGACTTGAGTTAAAGAAAAGTAAAAAGAGGATTAAGTTAAACACCGATTAGACTAGAAATAATGTGTTCCTTTATTTTTATCTTAATTTATTGTTGCCAAACCACCTCCGCAGTAGTATAGATTTAATTGCTTTATAGGTTGTTTATATTTTTAGATTTTCAATTCATTTTCTTTTTGCTCAAATATAATTAGTTAGCATAATTTCGGTACTTAGTTGGAGTGAGAATTACACGTATTCCTCGTGGGATCGACTCATACTTACGAACTTTTTTTACTTGATACGGCCGGGTAATCTTGCCCGAGTTGCGTTTTTGCGCACATCACACATTAATCAACTGAGCAGATGAGCCCTCATAAACTGAGAAAATATTCCGTAAACCCAACACATAAGACTTAGAAGCATTGCAGAACACCAACATATCATCGGCGTACAAAAGAAGGGACACCCGCACACCCCTATGACCATGATGATATGGAAGAACCTAACCTCTTTGGATAGCTCTACTAATTTTAAAAGACAGAACCTCCTGAACCAAAATAAAAAGAAGCGGAGATAGAGGATCTCATTGCCGCACTCCTCTAGACGAGTGGAAAAAACCACAATATCCCCCATTAACGCTAATAGAATACCAGATGTTGGATAAGAGACGATGGACCAAAGCACAGTTCTCAGAGTTAAATCCCATAGCCTTCAAAGTGCGCAAAAGAAAGTCTCATTCAAGCTTATCATAAGCTTTGGACATATCAAATTTGAAAACTACATTACCTCCACGAACTTTTGTATCAATGCGGTAGACAAGCTCCTGAGCAAGCATAATATTTTCCTGGATATTACGATTTTTAACAAAACTAGATTGTTCCATAGACACCTTCTTAGGTAGCAATATCGAAAGACAGGAAGCAAAGACACAAGAAATAATTTTGCAAATAAAGTTGCACAGACTAATCGACCGAAGATCCCCCAAAACCTCTGGCCTGTCAACTTTAGGAATTAAAACCAAATAGGTAGCAACGATGTCCCTAGGAAGAGGGCTACCCATAAACACATCCCGCACGGCCGCAATAACCTTACATTTAATAATCTCCCAATACCCTTGAAAGAACCAACCGGTATAGCCATCCGGACCCGGAGCACTGTTAGGATTCAAAGACTTGACTACATCTCATATTTCATCCTCCGTGGGAAAACATTGAAGAGACAAATTATCAGAATCACTCAAAGCGGAAGGAAAGTCCCTAAATAAATCACTATCAATAGTATGAGGTTTGGAGGCAAACATATCACTGAAATAGTTCACAGCCATTTGACCAACTGTTGATGCATCATCACTAAGGTGCCATCAGTCAGACGAAGGCTAACTTTGTTACGACGACATCTATCCTTTATGCTCGCATGAAAATAAGCACTATTCATGTCTCCATCCACTAGCCAACACTGACGAGATTTCACCCTAAGCATCTCCGCGTTCCATCTGATAAGTTGGTCAAAGACGGACCTAGCTTCTGTCAACAAGCTATCTTTGTCATCCGTGTTACCTTGTTGCAGCTCTTGCTCAAGACAAATGATAATATCCTTTTGGGCAGCCAACTTGCGTTGAACATGATAAAAAACATTCCAACTCTAAGATTTGAGAGCTGGCCACAACATTTGCAATTTTCGAAAAAGGATATATAACGGAGCGCCATCCACTAAAAGAGACCTTTGCAACTTAACAAAATTTCAGAAATCGGGGTGGTCCAACCACATGCGATGAAAACGAAAAACCCCTCTACGATTCACCTCCTTCTGAAAACCCACTAACAAGGGAACATGATCTGAAGCTGTAGAGATTAAATGCTGCACTCGGAGATTAGGAAAGGAAGCTTTGTAACACCCATTAATTAAAACTCTATCCAGACGTTTCCAAATACAACGACCAATCTCATGATTATTACACCAAGTAAATCTACTGCCCTCAAATCCAACATCATCCAACCTAGCTTGTAACATAAAACTATTAAAATCATCCATACAATGAACGTCACACGGACCACCTCCAATCTTTTCCATGGGATAAGAGATGGCATTAAAGTCCCCCCCCAACAATCCAAGGGCTAGAGAACTGGCAAGAGAAGGAAACTAGATCTGCCCATAAATCTTTCCGTTCCTCCCGAGTGCACTTCGCATAAAGAAAGAGGCAATAATATTAACATCGCCACCATCATTGAATATTAACCGACTTGATCAGTAGCAGCCATTAAAGAAACGTCCATATGATTATCCCAAAGTAACCAAATGTGCTTGTTAATAGGGTTAGCATGGAGAGTATGGGCAAAACCCAAACGACGACCAAGTTTACCAATACGATCACTTGAACCTTTAGGTTCTAAAATAACACATAAACTAGGATTATGTTGACGCTTGAATAAATAAAGCTGATCCATAGTCCTTTTATTACACACACCCTCACATTCCATATGAGAATCGACATAAAAACATGTTATTGAGGGAGCAATGCCTGGGCTTTAGCAGCATCAGCCAAATTTGTTTCTTATTGTTTGGACCTAACATTATCATAGAATTGCTCAAAATCTAGTTTAATAGAGATGGAGCCTATGATGGAATCCGTGAAAAACGGGTCAGATTGAATATCATGAAGACCAGAATCACCCTCCCCTTCAACAGACCTAGCCTTGTGACGTGAACCATAAGGAACTTTCAAAAGATTTGTCCATAAAACCTCCAACTCGGCCTCAGTCCAAGCCTTACAATCAACCCTAACCTCATTTGAATATGACTTAGGAGAAACCGTCACATTCCTTGAAGCACCAAGGCCCTCACCATCAAGATCCTCACTAAAGCTGGCTAGCACATCAAATGCATTAGAAGTAGAAACTTTAACCACGGTACTCTAAGGAAGAACTTTATTGCCACGCCTTGGGGGAGAGTTACCCTTCGGACCATCCTCATATCTTTGCACTACATCAATGATCTCAACTTCTATAGGACATCCACTTTTATCCTTGGCCTTAGATGCTGAACCCTTTTGTGCTACACTATGCGAAGTAATGGGGATATATTTCACTGTATTACGAAAAGTAGCCTCATCAGCCTTGCCCATGACTTTAGCTGTACTACCCATAGTGGGTTCCTTATCTTTACCATTAGTAGGCACGAAGGTTTGACATTCATTAATACTAGCTCCTCCAACATTGGAAGTATTATTAATGTCCTGATTAGGAGCCTTGATCACAGCCCCATCCTTACCTGTAGGCTCCTTATCATATTGTAGACACCCCAATTTCGTACCCCTGGTATGTGACTGACATAAAATATCAAGAACTGTTAAAACTTAACAAATGTCAAGTTGCAGGAGTCAAAAATGCGAAAGGAAAAGCAGGATGCGCGAAACAGTGAACTGCAGGGGGTAATGTGCAAAAATCTCAAACTTCCAAAACTACTTGGTGCCGCACCAAGGGGTGCCTTGGCCGCACCATGTGTGGCACTGTGCGTTGTCTGAGAGAAGAAATTGTACAAGTCTTAAAGCACAGAGTACAACTCACCAATGCACGGGAAACAAACTGAAGAATTCCCACCGCGTCCTCAGCTCTCACTATAAATAGAGGGTCCCGGCCTCTCATTTGGTTCGCTTCGCTGCGATAGAAAAATCGCAATAAGCTCGCTCGCGATTCCTCCGATAGGTTAGTACGAGAGGTGCGAGATAGGTGAGTGGAAGCCCCTATAGTCTCCAAACCCCGTCCAAACTCTGCCAAATCAAAAATCCATAGGTTATAAGTGATCCCTAGCCTAGTTGTTAGGTATCCACCTCAAATCCCCAGTCCAAAAATCCCAAAATAAGCCGTTACTCTGCCCGAGTAACGAGCTAAAAAAGTCAAAAACTAAGTCTAGGTTCCGCCCAACTAAAAAGGCCAAAACCTACCCAAATAAAGCTGTCACTCTGCCCGAGTTGATAAGCCCAAACTTCAAAAATCAAGCAGTCATATCCCGCCCAGTTCAAAACAAAAAGACTCCCTCTCCCAAGGCGACGTAGCGAAGACACCGCCGCTCTAAAAGGTAATACCTTTAAGAGCGTATTTTATTTTATTTGTATTTTTCCTTTTATTTATTTTTCAAAAATTGTTATTTAAATCCGGCGCAATGTAGTCAATATAAGTCGTTGTGCTGCCCGGATTAGATTAGGAAATATTATGTAAAAGAGCCGTTATAATGGCCAAATATTCTTAAATGTGTCTGTAATTATTGGAAAGAGACGGCTGCGAGTCCGTAAATAATGTAGCCACGAATGTATCTGTTTAAATTTCCCTTGTCATAATAATACCTTATTTATTTGCTAGATAAATATAACAATGAGCATACTTCAGCCAAAAACGTTTTGAGACCGAAAGGGCGAGTTGGGTGCCTAGCACCTTCCCAACTCGTAACTTAGCCCCCGAACCCGCTTTCTAAAATCTCGGTTTTCTTCTTACGGTTTTTCTTTATTTTTTGCCTTAAAATAAAGATGGCGACTCTAAAACTTTCGATCCAAGTGGGGCCTCGCAACATTCCCTCTTTGCACTTTCCCCTGTTCTCCCCTAAAAAAGGAGATGTGATTCCCATATCCCGGGCCCCTAAACAAGGGATAACTTGATGCGGAAACCCATAATATCTCCCATAGCAGCACCCTATCCATGGAGCACACCCCGGGAACCTCACAAGGGCGACTGGGGAGTTGTTTTATTTTAAATAAAATGGAGGGCTAGACTCATAAAATAAAACCTTTTTTGTTTTTATTTGTTTCAAAGATGCTTGTTATATTAATTTACGCATTTCAATAAAGTGTTCACATACTAGTGGCTATATTTGTGGATATGATCCTCCATCTGGCAGCAGTCTCGTTCCGATACCTGTTACGGACATGTTTAAGAGTAAAAAAAAAAAATAAAAAAATAAATAAATAAATAAAAATTTTCAAAAATATATATATATACAAAAAAAAATTCCGAAAATTCCAAAAAAAAAATGTATATATATATATATATATATATATATATATATATATATATATATATATATAAATTCGGCAAAGACAACAAAAGAGCTGGGGCTTTACTTCCGGCTCTATATTTTTATTTATTTATTTCAGTTCATTTTCTTTTTTCACTTTATTCTGTATATTCGTACATATCTGCATTCATGCTGTCATTTTATTTTGGGGGCATAGGACCAAAATTTGTAATTAATAGGGATAGATAGTTTCCCCACTTTTCTTTCTATTTCTTAAAGTGGTATGCTTGCTTGCTTGCGCTCAAAAATAAAAAGCCGAGAAAATCCACATATAACAGCAAGACATGCCAAATTTGTTTTATTTTCTATATCTGTAAAATAAATAAAGACTTTACTGTTTTTCTAGATACCGCACACACGTGCACGCATGTAAATATATTCCGAACTGTTACCCTACACCATGGCCAGCCTACCCCCTGCATAAGCCAACGTTAGAATGCATATAGTTTTTCAGGACACTTCACAGACCGACCGGTTTTTGCATCTTTGAATTGTGGGTCAGCCCTTGTCAAAAAAAATCAAAAAAAAAATATACATATACATATATGTCAAAAAAAATGCGCAAGTTCAAAAAATATATATATATAATAAGTGCGCACAAAAAATATATATATAAATAACAAACAGGGGCTGATTTATAATTCTCGATGCTCGACCTAGACCATTTCGGATGGTGGATCCCGAAAGAGTATAGGCCCTTCGCCTCGGGACCACCCCCTGGGAGTCGAAAGGCGTGTGGAATACGTTGGTCCTATACTGAGAAAGAATCCACTGCTCCAGAAAAGTCCCGAGATCTGCCAAAATAAAGCGTGTGCTTATCCTGGTCAATTGTAGGGAACATGAAAATAAAAAATTAATAATAAAATACTAATAAAAAGGCACGCTGTACTCCAAGCCCGATAGCCTCCACCAAATTTCCGATACCTACCAAACCCCATTTTCCTCGAGACCGGCCCGAATTTGGAAAGGCGAGATAATATCGGCCGGTTGATACGGGAAACCAGTGCGTAAATCGATCGAGGGTATCGCCAGATCGACAGGCGTAATCCGCCTGGCACGCATCCGAGCAAGATGGCGTAAGAAAGTGAACAGCTATGGGTACATTCGGGGCCTGGGTATGTTCCGCCTCCCAATGCAGAATGGTTTGACCAAAGGTTGGGTGCAATGATGAGTCAAATGGCTAGTCCGGTACAAAGTCTAAAATCCAGGTGGTGAGGTGAATTCTTCCCCTACTATTCCCCAAGAAGCATCCACATCTCGTGTGCCTCCAAACCCAACCTCTCACCAAACACTAACCCACCAAATACTACCACTACCCCAAATCCCAATCCTCCACCAAGTCCCTATTACCCAAATATATATCCTTACCCGCCTTATCCACCATATATTCCCCCAAATACCCAGAACCCAAATGACCTCCCTTTTCCTATGACTAACCCACTCCTAAATAGCCCACACATGGACCCAAAAAGCTTTAACCCACCAGGCCAAGTTACCACATATTTACCTCCTAATGATCCTGGTCGCCCGGCTGAAGCTACCAATAACCCACCAATCCAGAACCCATACACTACCCAAAACCCACCAAACCAAAACCCAAAATCCCTACATTGTCCAAAATCTACCAATAACCCAAGACCTTTATCCAACCCAATACCCATATCCAAATTAATCCTTATAATGCCCAAATTCCATTAACCCGTAATCCATATCCAAAACCCACCAACCCAAAATCCCTACCTTCAACCGTAAAATAACCCAGCCTTTCCCAAATCCAAACAAGATATACCAAAACCAACTCCCCAACCACTAAAATGGAGGCCGACATGGAAAATATGAAGGCCATGATGCTTAAACTCCTCAATAAAGGGGAATTTTCTACTCGGGCCCTAACATTGCAACCATCAGCAATACTTCCCTCAAAGTTCAAAATGCCCGACATAGAAAAGTTTGACGGACCGATGCCCTATATCCCATTTGAGGTCTTATTCCACTGGCATGCAGTCACGGGGAGCTAGCTTTGAGGCTATGGCTTCCAATTTTCACCTCACCCTGGTAGGAGCTGCCAAACAATGGTTAATGCTGTCTGACAGCAGTACCATGAATACTTGGGACCAGATAGCCGAAGCATTCCTCGAAAGATACAAAGATAATACCAGCCCCGAAAATAGAGGGACCTTGAATCGTGCACCCAACGGAAAAGGAAACCCGCGCCGAAGTTTGCAATGTGGAAGAGAAAGTCGGCACGCAGATGCACTCGATCCGCCGAGTCATGCCGAATGTTCATCAAAAACCTCCAACCCATTTACCCGAACATATGCGGTACCTCCCCTATACCAATTTCAAAGAAATAGTGGAGATAGGAGCCCGTATTGATGATGATATACGGACCGGCCAATTGAAAACCAATACGTCTCCTAGTTCTTTCCGTTACTCCAAAGGAAAGACAACCGCATCGCCTCCACCAATATGGTAGGGAATGCCTCAACCCCATTTTCTACCCAAAATTATAGCTCTGCTCCATGGTATTATGGGTCGGACAATACAATGGGAGCAAATAATGGCCCGGCCGTAAACTTCGTAAATCGAACAGGTAAGCCGGCATTTTGATGAACCGCAAGCTCCCCGCCTCGGATATCCGCAGGGCTAATGGCACAAGGAGTGTTGAAGCCATTGAAAATTATAAGCCACCCGACCCCCGCCCAGACTTGGAACCATGCCCAAGATCGTGAATATCATCGCCCAAAGGGTCACCTCACCGACAAATGTTACACCCTCAAAAATGCTATCCAGACCTAATAGATGATAAGGTTATTGAAAAACCTCCACCTGCACCAAATGTAGTCAATAACCCTCTACCTCAAATCAATATGATTGAGGTTGATGAAAACCCTTATGTGCCCAAGTTTGAAATAAATAAACACCCACTTCCATATATCCTCATTCCTATTCCTCCACCCTTATCCATAAAAGAGCCCAGCTGTAATATTCTCTCTTGGGACACCATCCTTGGTAGCCAAAACACCTGTAACATTGAAAAGCCACTGGGTTGGTGGTGGAGATGTTAGCCACCTTACCCGATCCGGCCGAGCCTACCACCAAACCCCGAAAGAGGTGACCACTCGAAAAGATCAAGTAACGTATATCGGGCTAAAACGGTGGAAGATTCTTTATTAGCTCGATGAAGAAAACTCAAGCCAACATTTCCATCCGGGGCTTACTATGTGCTTCCAAGACCCACCGTGATACACCGGCTAAGTCACTAAGCCAGGCAGTCGTTCCTATTGAAACCTCCCCCAACGAGCTCACTCGATGATCGGGAACATCCATTTCGGAACGTAATAATGTTTACCGATCTAGACCGCCAAGGGAAGGAACTAACCACATTGATGCTCTTCACATCACCGTGGGAATTTTGGAGAAACGGGTTCCCCGAGTTTTGATAGATAATGGGTCTTCACCGAATGTATGTCCCGCCAAGACACTAGCCAAGCCGGGATAAAGATATCGAACTCACTCCTTCCTCGCAGACAAGCTAAGGCATACGACAACACCGCCGATGTGTCTTGGGGTGGTCACTTTAATGTTAACTGTTGGGCCCTTAAACATGCCGCTTGAGTTCCAAGTCCCGGATATACCACCACCTTTAGCCTGTTGTTGGGACGCCTCGATTCATGGGGTAAAGGGGTAGCCTCTTCATTACACCAAGTGTCAAATTCATCCACGATGATCACATAGTAATTATTCCGCCGACAAGATCGTGGAGAATAAGGAAAGCGAGGATATCCCAATCCTCGAGATAGAACATGAAGACACCGGTATTTTTCTGGCTTTGAGGTTATCCCCCAAGCCGTGGTCAACGCCATTGAATATGGCCGAGAAACCGACATCATTGGAAAGAAAGTTACTTCCCTAGGAAACATGGTCCCTTTAAACATGTTCAAAAATGAATTATATGCCCGGTCTAGGTCTCGCAAATCGCAAGGGCTAGTTAATTTAGTCCAAGATGAACTTAAGGAATGTATCCCTCCTTTCTGTCTAGGATACACGCCTACTCCAAATTAAGTAGCCGCAATGAAACGTAAACGTAAGAAAAGAAAGGCGTAAAGAAAAAGCTTCCTTATGAATATCCCCTCTCCAACCCTATCGAAAACCTTAAATGGTTATTTTGTACGTAAGGGGAAACCGAAGCCTATCTCATGTTTCCCGAACCCCGGATAGACCGTAATGGGAAAAGGTGCCCGGTTGGGAAGTCTTTGATGATGTCAAGATTCTCTCGATGATATGGAACAAGTTACCCCGAGCCCCGTAGCACCAATTATAAGACTGTCACTATTGAAAATGCTTGGTCTATAGACCAAGATGATTATGCTTTGCCCCGCTAGATGATGACGGCCTAGAGACAAATTTTCTGGGTATGATAGACTGAGGCACCGATTATGAAAGCTCTCGCCGAAGTTCGAGTCTATTTCTAATAAGCCTCTGCACTGGTACACCACGACCGGTCCGCCTCCCGACACCCGCAGACTGTAGACCGCTCTGATATACTATCCCCGATCCTTTCCTAGCTTTACGGATTGGTCATCTACCAATCCGCTACCTATAATTGAGGATCTCAAACCCCGTGTCCTCAACAATGTAATAACCCCGCACAATGTGCTTTTAATAATAATATGGATGTCTTTGCTTATTCCTTAGTTGCACCTAATTTAAAAGACGCATTAAATAATAATAATTATGATAATGAGTCATTTAATAAAATGGACCCAAAAGATAAAAATTATCTACTTGAGCTTGCAAAGTCGGCCGAGTACTGTGAACAAAGCCATTCATCGCCAAGAATATCAAGACTGTCCCACTATCAACCTGGGCCGACAATGAAATCAAAGAAATCGAATCGGCAGCTACCTCCAAGGTCCGTAAAGAAAGGCACTTATTGATCTCCTCAAAGAATTCATAGACATCTTTGCCTCGGTCCTACGAAGATATGCCCGGCCTAGATCCAGCCTATAGTCGAGCACCGATTCCCACATACCCGATGCTCGCCTGGGCCAAACAAAAGCTCCGCCGCATCAAGCCGTAATGGTCACTACAAGTCAAAGAAGAAATCATGAAACACAACTTCATTCGGTAGTTGAATACCCGACTGGCCGTCCAATATAGTGACTGCTCCTAAGCCCAACGGAAAGTCGAACTGTAGACTTCCGCGACCTCAACAAAGCGCCGCCCAAAGATGACTTCCCCGCCCAACATTGATATTGTGGTAGATGCCGCCGCAGCTCACAAAGTCCGATCCTTCGTCGACGGCATGCCGGGCTACAACCAAATCAAAATGGCAGCAGAAGACCAGAGAAGACCTCATTCACTACTCCCTCGGGGACTTATCGTTATACTGTCATGCCATTTGGACTAAAGAATGCCTGAGCCACTTACCGTAGGGCGCCACCACCCTCTTCCACGACATGATCCACAAAGAGATGGAGGTCTATGTCGATGATATGATCGTGCATTCCAAATGACGCCTATGGTGCTCACATTAAAGATCTCCGTAAGTTCTTCGAAAGACTCGTAAAGCACCGATGAAGCTTAACCCCACCAAATGTACATTCGGGTTACCAGAGGCAAAGTCCTCCGGGATTTCTTAGTAATCGAGCAAGGCATCGAGATCGAGCCAAAGAAAGATCAAAGCCATCCTAGAAATGCCACACCAAAACTCCCACCGAAGTCAAAGGCTTCCTAGGCCGGGCAAGACATCACCTGCTTCATCGACAACCGACTACCACCGCGAGCCCCTCTTTAAACTCCTCAAAAGAATACCGATCAAGTCTGGGACGCAAGTGCCGCCTAGCCTTCGAGAAAATAAAAGCCTACCTTACCAATCCCCCGCTGCTAGCTCCACCCCATACACATAAACCTCTCCTCATATACTTAACCGTCACGCACACCTCAAGAGGGGCTATGCTCGCCCAAGAGAAAGAAAATTCCTACATTGAAAATGCCATATATTTCATAAGTAGGAAGCTACAAGGAAGCGAGCTAAATTATTCTAAGACTGAAAAAGCCGCACCGCCTAGTCCGGGCCACTCAGAGGCTCAAAACCTATCTCCAAGGAAGGTCCATCAAGCTCATATCCGTGATGGACCCTATCAAATACATCTTCTAAGCCATCACCGCCCAAACAGACCGCCAAGTGGTCTTTTCTTCTTAATGAGTTTGACATAACCTATGTCACTCTCAAGTCTATCAAAGGGAGCGCCATTGCACCACTTAGCCGATCTACCTCAAGGCCGAAGATGCAACCGAGCCCGCTTCCTGCATGAAGGTATCCCGAAATCACCGACCAGACACCTTGGCAAATGTTCTTTGACTGAGCCGCGAAACAAAAGAGGCTTTGGCATAGGAATCTTGTTAATCGATCCTACCGACTCTCATACTCCGCCGGCTATAAGGTTGGAGTTCGAATGTTCAAATAATACACGAGTATGAAGCCCGTATTGCGGCCTAGAAGAAGCTCTCAAAAGGGGAGCTAAAGATCTCGAAGTCTACTGAGACTCGGCCCTAATCATAAATCAAGTCGAAGGAAGATGGAGGACCCAGATCCTACCGCAGCCTCTATCATGCCAAGTTAATAATGCCGCCCGATTTGGTTCTATCTCGCTCCATTACTTGCCACGAGATAGGAATCAATTCGCCGATGCCCGGCCACTCAAGGCCACTAGTCCGCATTCCCGCCGAAACTAAAGTCCAACCATTCATAGTCGGAAGAAGGTCACTCCCAAGCATCGCTTCAAAATCAACGCAGCCTCGGCGCATCACGAGCCCCGGTATGCCGACATCTTAAATCGCTCCAAAATCTTTATCCTCCCGGCTTAGACAAAAGGGGAAGAGTCTCCCCGCGAAGATGGGCCTCCCAATTGCTGGGGCACTGTATAAGAGGCACTATCAAGGCCTCAACTTACTATGTGTCAATCAAAGCAAAGCCGAGCAAATTATGGATCAACTACATGGTGGTACCCGTGGCCCCACATGAATGGCCATATGCTATCAAAGAAAGTCATTCGACAGGGTACTATTGAGTACGCCGAACCGATCAGATTCCTGGTGCGACATTGCGACAAATGTCAACGCTTTGCCAATCTACAAAGATGTGCCCCCACACGCCCTATACAACTCCACGCCCCGGCCCTTCTCAACATGGGGTATCGACGCCATAGGCCAAATTCACCCGGCGGATCCAATGGCCATGAATATGCCTGGTAGCCGCCGACATTTCACAAAGTGGGTAGAAGCTTCTTCCTACAAGGTACTAAACGCCCGAAAGGTGTCCGATTTATTAAGGCCAATATCATATACCGCTACGGGTACCTTTCGAGATCATCTCCGACAACGGCTCTCATTTTGAAGGGGACGTGAACCGCCTCGCTAGACGAGTTCAAAATCCAAGACACAAATCCTCCCCTACCGGCCACAAGCCAATGGTGCCGTTGAAGCGCCCAACAAAACTCTCGAGAACATCATCGAAAAATGGCCGATACAGAAGAGATCGGCCGTAAAATTGCCACTAGCCCTCTGGGGCTACCGTACGTCAGTCCGCACACCCACTCGGGCTACCCCTTATTCTCTAGCATATGGCATGGAAGCGGTACTACCAATAGAGGTGGAAATTCCATCATTTAAGAGTGATGATGGAGGCCGATATAGCAGAAATTGACTGGGTCAAAGGGCGATACGAAGAACTGGCCCTAATTGATGAACGACGTCTGTTAGCCTTGGAGCATACCCGGGCATATCAAAGGCGTAACGCCCGAGCCTTCAATAAAAAAGTCAAAGGCCGAGATATTCAAGCCTGAGACCTCGTGCTGAGAAAACCCCCTAGTTATGTTGATACTAGGGGAAAATGGAAGTCACTCTGATGGGACCATACATTGTTAAGGAGATCCGATCAGAGGTGCCGTGCTTCTCACAAACCAAGACGGGAAGATCTTGTCCAAATTTCAACCTCGACAAACTCAAAAGGTACTACGCCCGAGCCATCCTATCCAAAGCTTCCTCTCCACCGCTAGGCCGAAACCCGAAAGGGCGGTCTAGGCAAAAATTAGGGCATATAAAAAATATAAATAAATAAGCTCGCTAGGCTGAAAACCCGAAAGGGCGGTCTACGCAAAAATTAGGGCATAAAAAAAAATAAAAGAGCTCGCTAGGTTGAAAACCCGAAAGGGCGGCCTAGGCAAAAGTTAGAGCATAAAAAAATGAAAATAAAAAAAAAAAAGGAGAGGGAAGGCATTATTTGAAGCCATCACAGACTACCTCCGGCCTTCAACACATCGAGACTCGACCGACAAAAGAGAAAACCACCACGACAAAGCAAGCTCACATTAAAACACTAAAATATAATTTTACAGTCCTAAGGTGCAACTTAGGAATACTTATTAAGACGTCTATATTATACATTATTTGCATTTGTACATATCTATATACTGCCTATACCCCCGTTGTTTTCCCCAGAAACAATCCTTTTCTTGCAGCCATAGCCCCGAGCGGTCCATCGCTCGCGGCCCCACCGAGCCGGCCCATATACTCCTTCTCGCGAGGCGCAAAGAAGCTCTAGACTCATCAAGATGAGAGCCACCGATGTGTCTCCTCTTCATCATCAAGATCTCCGCTTTCCCGAGCGTGTTGCTCTGACCCGCTTCATCGCTTCAGACCAAAGACCCCATACAGTGGGGGAGGAGGAGCAGCCATCTCTTGTTCCTGTGGGTTGTCCTGCTCGCTTGCTGCTTAGCCGCGAAGCTCACGACCGCCGCCTGAGCCGCACCCCAACCAGCCTCGAGGGGAGGATCGCATTTCTTGCTCCCATGGGTTATGCCGTTGACCAACGCCACTCACTCAAGGGAAGTATGTATTGCCGGGACCCGCAGTATCCGGTCCAGGGGCCGCCCGAGCATCAAGCATGAACCCGTCGAAATTCCGCCTCCAAAGCCCGCGGAACAACCAATCCTCTGAACTATCAATGTCCTCGCCTACTTCCAAAGAAGCGAACATCCACTCCATTGGTTATATGATGGCCCAGGATATGTCTCAAATCATGCCGATGAGAGCGAGACGGCCCCTCAGCAGCAACCATAACCCATGCCAGATACCCAAGAGATAAAAGCATATAATCTGAATATGGGTATGCTACCTCCAAATTCAAAGATCTCTAAGCCACATGTCCCCGGATATTGGAACCTGCATTTATCATTGGTGAACTCCCTTCCCATGTATATAGGGCGGAAGTATCTCGGGATCACTTGCTCCCTTCCAAACCGCCGCAAGATCCTGGCCGCCGGTAAAAAGAAGTCCGATAAAGGCCCAAAGATCACCACTTGGCCGTACTCATCCGAGTGACGAAGAAAAAGCCGATCTCCCAAGACGACCTGCACTATATCCATTGAGCCCCGACGATAGAAAATGATTGGTCCAATATCGAATAATTAGTCTGGGGAAAATGCCCACGCATTCCATAAAAGGAAGGATCATAAGCAGCTCCGAAAGGCACAGGCGCCTGGACCCAAAGAAAATGCTCTTCCAGCCACATGTGGATCAGAATAGGACTGCCAGTAGGGAACAATTCATTCCCAAAGAAGAAAAGCCAAAGTAGAGAGTCTCTCGCTAAAATCACCGAACGATGTTCACCGGCGATCCCGAGCTCAGAATGCTAAGTCTACGACCCGCCATCTACTAATCCCTGTAGACCAACTATCAAATATCTCCCTACTAAGCAAAGAAAAAGTGTGTTAATCTACGCCGATAGTCCACGCCATCTTCAATATATTCTCGTGAAGGCTCCAGAAGAACCATCAAGTTAAAAGAGTCCCCATTAAAAAATCCTGGAGTAGCCCGACGGGTAGAGTTGAAGAGCTCCCTAATAGCCATGTACGGACGCCTTCTGCAGGTGGGTACCGCGATCTGGCGAGTAGGTGCCACTCCAAGCATAGCACGTAACTCCTCAAAGGTGGGACACATCTCGCTCATGCCAAAATTAAACAAGTGATCCTAGGAGACCAAAACCCGGCGGCTCCCTCAACATGTCCCAATTTATTATGACATTCCGCCAGATAAAAGGCACCCGAACCCGAAAAGATGTTCGAACAAATCCCTTTCGCCGATCGCAAAGAAAGGATCCGTAAATCCGAGCATTTTCATAAACCTCAATCTCCGTAGCCGTAGGAATGCGCGGCCATTTATAAGAGATGCGAGAATTTTATCGAATGAGGCTATGGCAAGCAATGACAGAGGCTGGAGAATTTAGAAAGAAAGAATGAACTGAATTGGCAAGGAACTGAGTTTGTTTCCGCCAGAATTTATACCGCAAACGGAGAAGATAGACAATTCAACGCACATTGCCCAAATAGTGACGAAAATAGTGTCTGGATAGGAAAACCATGGTGCCACCAAGAAGCCTCTTGGTGCCGCACCATGGCCTTCATTGGCGCACCGAAAAGTCCACCGTGTTGTGAAAATTCCGCCCAGATCCCGGTTTGGTGATCCGACAATCCACTGCCTCGATCGTGGAAGGAAAAGAAAACCTATAAAGGAAGCTACAACCACGGACTCAACACCACACCGAAAAAATAAGGGATTCGCCATTTTTCCGATATCACCCGAAAAGCCCGCTCTTATCCAAAGGTGTATTCTTAAAAATCCCTTTTTTCAAAGTACAAATGCCATTACATTTTAGATTTTTGCATGTGTAACATACCGCATCATATACATTATATTGCATTATATCATAATGTTTGTACATTTCTTTTTTTACAAAAACAAAAACAAAAAAAAAAAACAAAAAAAGAAAAAAAAGAGATACTAATGTTCGCAGAATCCAAAGCTAATGTGCTCTGACGACCGGCTTCGGAAAACCACCACCCATGACGACCCGGGACCTCGACTCCGCCTCCGGCTTGACCCATCATCATCATCATCGCCATCATCATCATCGCCGCCATCTCGACGTTCCGCCGACCGAGCCCTCCCTTGCAAGAAAATTCATCGCCCAACTTCGATATAACTTGCCGATGCCGAAGAAGCCCCGCAGCCTTCTTGTAAGTAGACACGCTCACCTAAAAAAAAAATGAAAATAAAAAAATGTCGGCCTCAAAAAAAAAAAAAAAATATATAAAAAAATATAATAAATAAAAAGGAAAGAGACAATAAAGGTGGATGTGTCTACCGAACGAGCTCGCCCGACGCGACGCCCGGATCTCGACATCGTGAAGAACTCGCTCTACTAATCCACCGCCCCATTCATACCGAAAAGTAGAGAAAATATCATCGGCTAAACATCGTTCTCGCCGAGACGTGAAGTAGATGACCTGTGCCCGACAAGAGCATCGAATGCCGCCTCGGGCACAACAGAGCAGAGGGGGATGCAGCCTAATCTCGTGAAATCCTCGTATGACATCACCGGATAACTGTCGCTGAACGAGGTATTTCCCCAAGCATTGAGACCGGCCTGCCGTGCTCTATCACCCAAGCAGAGGCCAAGGAGGCACCACCGAGCCATTAGAAAAGATTGGTGCCGACGATTCACCCGCCGCCCATGTACAAAGAATCCACCATGATGGAAACCATCAATATCCGGCAATGGCCGAACATCGAGTAGTATGATAATGACCCTCCGTGCCTTCCTGTGGAAGAAAATGCACCGAGCCAGATCGAGCCAACAATTCGCTTCCAAAGACTCTTCCCCGGTTTTGCAACCACCGCCGCCACTCGCTGATCGACCCTATTGCCAACATATTGGGACACATACGAGGCCGGTAGACCCGCCGAATGAGGCGCCGAAAATCAAGAATGAGAAGGCCCGCACTGCACAAAAAAAAAAAATAAATATGTTGTCAAAAAAAATAAAATAAATAATAATAATAAAAAAAAAAATGATGCATAAGAAAAATGAATGAATGAAAAAGCAGAAAAGGCATGTACCTCCCACGCCGGGCAAACCCATTCGTGGTCGGTGAATCATTCCTACTGCTCGTCCATGGAAGCATATAATTCACCAAACCACTGCCCCCAATCATATGAAGGGATCCGATCAAAGTCCGCAAGACAAGCTAAGACGGAGGCTCTCGTGGTGACGTAAGAATTAGCAAAAAGTGATGAGCCGAGAAAGAAAAAGAGAAAAGCTCTGCCACTCGAGTAATAGCGCCTCATCATCACCGGTACCGCCGATTATTAAGAAGCCGTTGTCGAACGCCGCTAATATATACCTCATCCGACGATTTGAAGCGAGGCTCAAGCCCAGAGGTCCACGATCTCCTCCCTACGATGCCGAGAGTAAAATCAAGAGCCGTGGTCTCCCCCGGTATGCCGGATTCCCGTAATTGCAAAGAAATCGCAAGGGGTCATGGTCGCCTCCCCCACCGAAATGAAAGTATGGGTGGTGTCCCACCGTAAGTCCCGAGCACGCCAAAGATAGGAAGAAAGCCGGTAAAATGGGTGAAGGAATGCAAGAAGGTGTCAAGCCCGAACCTCTACCAACGATTGTGCAGCCTAACATATCAAAATTATAGCCACATCATTATATGATACCCGAACTCTCAAACTTCCTCGCGAACCCGAAAGAAAAAAAATGAGGTAAGTTCTCTACCCTTATTTCCTTCTTTGTACGCTTCTTAAGTAAATAATGAACATATCACATATACTTCATGATTTTTTTTTTTAGCAAATAATAATAAAAAAAATCTTGTTCATATCAAAAAAAAAAGGAAAGAAAATAATAAATAATCTTTAAATTGTTACATACCATTTTCATACATGTGCATAAATTTACATGTAAATAAACATCATTCTTTTTCAAAAAATAATAAAAAAATCAAAAAAATAAAAAATAATTAAAAAAAACAACAAAAAACAATTTTTATATGTAATATTCTGCATATAAATAATTAATTTTGCATCTCAAATATCATAAAAATGTATATTTAGAACTGCATTTGCCATGAGCATAATAAAATATGAAAAATTCATGCATCATATTATAAGTGTTCTACATTGCATCTGCATCAAATAATTCATGCATTCATATTGCATTTCATTTGTCCAATAAGAGGTACAACAAAAAGAAGGTAAAGTACCACCAATCATCAAAATAAATATCTTTGTGGTATTTACTATACCCCCGCATAGCTTGCATGCTTGGAAAATGAAATCTAAGGGCATGAAAAATATCTGTTTTGTCCCATTTTTATCCGAAAATATGCCCGAAAAGCATTTCGGAAAAATTAAATTTGTACTCCGAATATTCCGTTTCGCGATTCTATTGCATGCAAAAATGTGATTTAGCGTAAAACATGCATCATATAGCCCCATTTGCATTTAGAATATAAATCATGCATAGTAGGGTCAAATAGTGACCACTAGTTCAAATCATGCATCGCAAAAATAAATCATAGAAATTGCATACATTATCGCTCAATTACATCATTTAGGCATAAATAGGACATGCATATGCATTACTAATAAAGTCAAGAGTGCTCCAAAAGTCCCAAACAAGGCAGAATTTAGCGATCCGAAAAATAGCCAGAAAATTGCTAGAAAAGAGAAATCTTACAAGGGGTTAGGGAAGGTTGGACACGTGGGTGTCCCGATCTCGCAAGGTTGCCCCACCATCCTTAGAGTACGGATAATTGAGCCTATTCCGAACTGCTAGAGGTTCTCTCCTCCTCCCACCGCATTCGCATCGGTGCTTTCCCTTCCCGGATCGCGAAGAAGATGCCATCTGCTAAGTAAAACACTGAAATTGGCGGAAGAAAATCGAGAAAAGGAGCAAAAATGAAGAAAAAAAAAGAGAGAAGGCAGTGGCTATGGCGAGTGGCAGAAATGAGAAATGAAGAAAAGAGAAAGAGGAGCAGTAGCTCCTTTCTCACTCACTCTCGTCCACATTAGGATGAAATAGGAAATTTTCCCTTTTCCCTCCAAAGTTTGAAGCCGCAACACTTTGGTCCTCGAAGTTTCAAAATTTTCAAATGGTCCCCGAGCCTAACGTAAAGTTAACAAAGTTAGTCTTGTTAACCAAAATTCGCGACCATTCCCCAAAGGACAAAAGAAATAACATCCCCAGCATATCAAAAAAAAAAAATCAAAAGAAATCAAAAGAAAAGAAAAGAAAAGAAAAAAAAGTGAGCAAGAATAAAATTCTCAGCATCAGGCCGAACTACGTTTGGTCTGATTCCTTGAAAAATGATACGTAGGCAGCCTATCTTTATAGGTCCGACCATCACAAAAAAAGAAGAAAAAAAAAGAATAAATTCCCCAAAGAAGAGTGGCGTAAATGTCGAATCACCGAATCCGCCAGCCAAAAGGTACCAGTAAAAGGTAAGTCGTACAAGATTCTACTACCCTGACTCTAGAATAACTTCCTTTTTAGGAAAATTTTGAAAAAAAAGAAAAAAAAAACTTTGCTTTGTTTTTTAAAATAAAAAACTCTTTTTCAAATTGAGTTTTGATTTCAAAAACACAAAAAAAAGAGGAATATTTCAAAAACAAAAAAAGAGGAATATTTCAAAAACACAAAAAAAAGAGGAATATTTGAAAAAACAAAAAAAAAAACAGGGAGAGCGAAAAAGAAAGAGGGAGGAAAAAGAATGTTTTCCACTTCACAATTTTCGAAAATACTTGAAGAATGATCAATTTGTCGTGCTCGGCGACGGATCTTTATCGATCGAGCACAGTTTTCTGGATATTTGAAAGTTTTCGGGTTATGTGTGGAAAAGAGGCAGCGACCAGCCAGACATAACTTAGAAAATTCTTCTTAACACGTTTCAACGACAAGGTATTGACCGGTTGAAATGTGGTGGCGTAAAACATTCAAATCTTCATACCGTATTTGACAACGGTTTCGACCGAAGAATACGCTTTTCGAAAACACAAAAATCTTTTTTCCGTTGTGTTCTCGATCGGCTCGACCCGAAGAACATGACATCCTCACTTTGGTCGTAGTTTAGGTTTTGGCCCGAACTACGCTTGGTCCGATTTCCTTTAATAGGAATACGTAGGCTCTACACTAGTAGGTCCGACCATCGAGCACATTAAATTCACAACTGCTTAAAATTTTGATAACTTTTTATAACCGACTAAAAATGTCTAGGTTATAGAGTTTGGATAGCATGCTCACTGTGCATTATAACTGCTACCAATTGCATTCTCACGTTCTTAAATGAACGAAATTGAGAGTCTATTGTTTATCAACGATGTTCGCCTACTTAGTAAGCCTTAAGGTTACCCGTAGACTCCATCGCTGAGGCTCTGAGACACCCCAATTTCGCCCACTGGTATGTGATCCGACATAAAATATCAAGAATCGTTAAAACTTAACAAATGTCAAGTTGCAGTGTCAAAAATGCGAAAGGAAAAGCAGATGCGAAACAAGCCTGTAGGGGTAAAGTGCAAAAATCTCAAACTTCCAAAACTACATGGTGCCGCACTGCGGGTGCCTTGGCCGCACTACGTGTGGCAATCGCTGCGAGAGAGAAGAAATTGTACAAGTCTTAAAGCACAGAGTACAACTCACCAATGCACGGGAAACAAATTGAAGAATTCCCACCGCGTCCTCAGCTTTCACTATAAATAGAGGGTCTCGCCTCATTTGGTTCGCTCGCTTATTTCGAAAAAATCGCAATGGGCTCGCTTCCGCGATTCTTCCGATAGTTAGTACGAGAGGTGCGAGATAGGTGAGTGGAAGCCCCTATAGTCTCCAAACCCCGTCCAAACTCTGCCAAATCAAAAATCCATAGGTTATAAGTGATCCCTAGCCTAGTTGTTAGGTATCCACCTCAAATCCCCAGTCCAAAAATCCCAAAATAAGCCGTTACTCTCCGCCCGAGTAACGAGCTAAAAAGTCAAAACTAAGTCTAGGTTCCGCCCAACTAAAAGGCCAAAACCTACCCAAATAAAGATGTCACTCGCCCGAGTTGATAAGCCCAAACTTCAAAAATCAAGATCCCGCCTACCAAACAAAAGACTCCTCTCCCAAGCGACGGGCGAGACACCGCCGCTCTAAAAGGTAATACCTTTAAGAGCGTATTTTATTTTATTTGTATTTTTTCCCTTTTATTTATTTTTCAAAAATTGTTATTTAAATCCGGCGCAATGTAGTCAATATAAGTCGTTGTGCTGCCCGGATTATATTAGGAAATATTATGTAAAAGAGCCGTTATAATGGCCAAATATTCTTAAATGTGTCTGTAATTATTGGAAAGAGACCGCGAGTCCGTCCAGAATAATGTAGCCACGAATGTATCTGTTTAAATTTCCCTTGTCATAATAATACCTTATTTATTTGCTAGATAAATATAACAATGAGCATACTTCAGCCAAAAACGTTTTGAGACCGAAAGAGCGAGTTGGGTGCCTAGCACCTTCCCAACTCGTAACTTAGCCCCCGAACCCGCTTTCTAAAATCTCTGGTTTTCTCTTCTGGTTTTTCTTTATTTTTGCCTTAAAATAAAGATGGCGACTCTAAAACTTTCGATCCGGGGCCTCGCAACATTCCTCTTTGCACTTCCCTCTCTCCCCAAAAAAGTGGAGATACCGAATGGAGGGGTGATGCATTCCCATATCCCGGTATCCCCTAAACAAGGGATAACTTGATGCGGGAAACCCATAGCTCCCATAGTGATCTGAATGGGTCATAAGGCTATTTTTAATAAATCCATAGTGGGGGCGTCGCAATATCCTTTCTTGCACTTCTCTATTTTCCCCTAAAGAAAACAGGGGAGAATGGGAATAGAAGGGTAATGCATTCCCATATCCTGTTATCCCCGAAATAAGAGATAACTTGACATGGAAAACCATTAGTTCCCATTTTGGATACAAAATCCACTCAAGGCAACCGAGGCACATTCAAACGTGCTAACATAGACAACACTCCTCTCGCACTTTGGATTTCGTCTTCCCCTAAACAAGGGAGGGTGGAACGAGAGCAGTGGTGTCCTGCATCCGCACGTACGCGCACCCCTATCCAAGGGCGCGCAGGGCGCGGGAGCACACCCCGGGAACCTCACACATATACATCCATATTATCACATGATACTCCAGCCTTGGCAGAATTAACAGCATGTATTACCCCCTTACCAATAGTATTTCCACGATGCTGTCCTTTACGACAAAATTCTTTTATGTGACCCAATAAACCATAACCAAAACAGTAGTTGATGTTGCCTTCGAAATCCAAGGCTTGCCAGAAGCCATTATCTTTGCCAATTCCAATCCAGATTCTGGATGGAAGAGAAACAACCACATCCACTTCAACACAAATCCTTGCAAACATAGGCCGTGATAAAGTGAGGGTTTTTTCGTCCGCTCGGAGAAAACGACCAAAAGAATTCCCAATGCTTTGAAGAAATGAGGGATTGAAAAAGTTCAAAGGAAGCCGATGTAACTTAACCCAAACTGCAACACGAGAACAATCCTTTTTTAAGGCGAAATCAGAGGTCCAACGAAAAGACCTGAACATGGATGTTTGTATCATATGAGACTCTTGAGATAAAGCATGAATTATGTCCTCATTAGAGGAAAGATGCACCATCACATGACGAGGGTCTAGAAGACTAACAACAAAGGATCCCGTAAGGTTCCAACTCTTTGCAATTTCTTCTTGAATCGCGAAGGTAGATGGTCTGCCAGCTGAAAGTTTAAGAATGATTGTGTTGGTGAGCAAGCGCTCAGATAATTTGACTTCCAAAGGGGTGAAGACATATGCCGACTCATTATCCCTCGAAGCAGGTTGACGTGAGGCTAAAGGGATCTCATTCAGGACTGGAGGTGCGTTAGGGTTAGCACCAGGATTAATGCGTGGTTGACCTGTAACACTGGCATATGTTCTAATCGGAGAGGGATCAGCCGTTGAGGAAACAAGAGGTGGCGGATAAACCTCTGGGCCTGAGTCACCTGGGCTGACTGAAGGCAGAGCTGCCGTGGCAGCCGTCATGCAAGAGAACGAAAACTCTAACATTACTCTAATTTGAGACAATGATAAGGATGGAATCTTTATCACTGTAGTTGGTGAACTTGATATAGAAAGGAAGAAAAATGCTTGGACAAAGATAACCTTAAAACAATTTACATTTATATATATATATATATATATATATTTGTTTGTGTGTGTGATTTAAAATAGATTCAGTATATGTGTGTATTGCTATGCATGCAAACTATTCCATTAAATGTTCAAATATGAACTTGTTGGTTATTAGACACCTTTTTGAATTGTGATTCATGTATTTCAAATCGTGAAGCATCAAATTTTAATTGTGATGCATCTATCTAGAATCACGATGCATTGCAATGTAATAGACATGACAGTTACAAAATTTAATCACGGTGTATGAAATGTAATCGCGATCCATGATTATGTGTATCGTGATGCATGAGTTTGAATTACGATGCATGATGTTGTGCATCATGATGCATGACGTGCCTTTTTGTGCACATGTTCGATTCATTTAGGGCATAGTCGACATTTTGCCACGAAAGTACATATTTCCAAGTTTTTTAAAAAACATATGAGAGTAAAGCGATTGGAAAAGTACCAAAAGGAACTCGCCTAATTTCACCCTAATTATTACAAAAGCCTAATTATAATTAAAACCCAAAATTGTTATACTAATTTAAAACTAGGGTGAAAACCGGGCCGATCCTTTTTGGATAGTTTTCAACTACTTAAAATCTCCATACTTTTTTAACCAGTAAAAGACACTTGTAGGGCGAAAGGACGAGTATTACCTTAATGAAATTAGATGATGCACACGTTGCATCGTAATTTCAAGTCCATGCATATCAATTTAAATTTTGGCATCGCTAATCCAATTTGTGCATAAGGATTTTCTGCATCACAATTCATTCAATTTCTGCATTACTAATTGTTTCATTGCTTTATATTCGTAAAAAATAAATTTGTCATCGGACTATCTTAATCATATACCCCCAAAACATCACATTTCTCACTAAGAACTTCTAATATTGGTACAGTAACATTACATTTGAAATAGATGAGCTGGGTTTGATCTTCCATGCTTCTAGGCTTTGTTTGTGTTAAGAAGAGTCGGGCAATGTCATTTTCTCCTTATCTTCAGTCTTCTGCTACTAGCACTGCCCTCTCATATCTTTTTCACCGTCGTGAAATTGGAATCAATGAATTGAAGGTAACTGAATTCTTACACACACAAATTTACATATCGGCTGCATCTTCGATTCAATAGCTATCTCGCACACGTTTTTCCGTCTGCTACATCCTCCATCCTTGGGTTTCACTTGTTTTCTAACATCTTGTGTATTGGACTGGCGTAGGCTCTTAAATTCTCTAATGTCGTTAAAAGATTTCTCATAAAAGATTTCTCATTTGGGAAGTACAACGAACGAAGGTTAGAAATGCTTATTTATGTTGGGCGGTGGACATTTTATAAATATTTTTAAGAAAATGCATTTTCGAGTTTCTTTGAAAATGTTGTCCAGCTCAATGGTATTCCATCCGTTTTTAAAATTTAAGGAAATAATATGTGGTAATTTTGTAAAATGTGAGAGCGAAAAACAAAACTCTCGAGACACTCCGTTTATTAAAGATGTTGCATTCTATGTACTACATTATTAGGACACTTACAATGTACCAAATTGGAAATCCAGTATACTAAATGTTAAATAACAGTCACCCTTAAACTGTCCAATAAGCTAAGGTATAACCTGCATAAGCAATATTAGACCAACACAATAATCTGCAAAACCAACTGTTAAAACAAGAGCTTCACTGGTGAATGGCCTTAGCTCACAATCAATTGGCTCAGATCCCCACACCATAGCTCACAATCAATCGGCTTAGATCCCCACACCACACTATTCACAGAGTATAGCAAAGTCCAACCAACGAGTTCCAAAACAAGGACAGATTCTCTCATGGTTCCAAGGATGAATTGGTACAGCCTTCCAACAGAAAACCCACCCCGAATACCCCTTCTAAATTGATTGTATATCCTTACAAACACAATAGCTTAAACACACACACACACACACACACCAAGTGTTTCCCCTTCACCGATTTCGGAAGAAGAAGAGAGTTTGAGAATAACAGAGAGATCCTTGAATGATTGTGGTACCTTGAAAAGAAGGGATGGAGGAGTATATATATCAACATGGGATAAGGAGCCGAATACTCCTTATCGGATTCAACAAGGGTCGAAGTCGTCAACAAGATAGGAATGAGTTACCGTTCTGTTGAGAGAGATATACTCAAATAAGGGATAAAACCCTTATTCAAAAATAGAGGCAGACGGGTACTCAAAAATAAAGGGGGATAGGTTTTTTTGGGTTGTTGTGGGCCTATTATGTTTCCTAAGTGGGCTGCCCAATTATTAGTTGGGCCAAGCCAACACTTGCATTCTCCATCTTGGAACAAGTATCGGGTCAATCACAAAGAACTCATGGACATCAATTGTGTACATCATAGCCTATCCCGAACTTGTTCCAACACCAAGTAGGAAACAAGAACGGGAGACAGGATCCACAAAGAAAACTGTAAAATGAGGAAACTCACTTTCCAAACACAAAGTAAGGAAATAGGGACACCAAATGAACAAAGTTTCGACTATTGGCAGTATACTTACAACATACCAATAGGAATTTAAAGTCACTTAAAACAATTCAATAGTCACACAATCCAATTAACAATGCTAAGGTAATAATATCCAAAAACAATATCAGACCAAACTTTTCGTGAAAAATCATAAATGATAGATTAAAAAAATACCTAGTGCCACCTTGAGTGGGCACACTAGAAGGCCCCCATACATCGACATGTATGTAGTCAAATGATTTTTTTGTGAGTTCTCTTGATGTGAGTCATAATGTGCAAATTGAAATGGTAAGAAAATCTGAAATTATGCATGCTAAACCTGAAATTGTTAATGAATATGAGGAGAATGTGAATGAAATTCATAAAATTAGAGATTTAGGTGATTATCAACTTGCTAGGGGTAGGCCTAGACTTTGTGTTCGGAAGCCGTCTAGATTTGATTACTATTTTCACAATTCCTCATATGTACTAGGTGTGCTTGAATCTATTAACAATTTTGATAAACCCAAGATTTACAATGGTGCTTTAAAATATGGAAATCCTAGTGATTGGTTAATGGACAATATTATTGCTTTGCATGTGAACCATTCTTGGACTTTGGTGTTCGATCGTGTGTTTGACTTTGATACTTTTAAATCTAGGTGGATTGTAAAAGGGTTTTCTCGAAAACAAGGGGTTATGATTAAATATGTTTTAGTTGCCCAATTTGATTGGGAGGTAAATTTTTTGAAGGTAACAAAATTTCAATCTTGTTTTAAATTGCTGAATTTTGAGTCATGTGATTGATGCATTGTCTTATTGTTACCCAGGAAATCCACGGCATACTTGGTGTTTGTCGTGGTATCTCTCTTGTTCTTACTTTGTGTTAGAATGAGTTAGATTAGGTCGCTTCCATAATTACTTTGTGATCGCTTTCCTGTTGTTCCTGTTCTTGTTTCCTATTTTGTGTTGGAACAAGTTCTGTGGACAGGCTGTGATGTACCCCATTTTATTTCCTTGAGTTCTACATGATTGTCCCAGGTACTTGTTTCAAGGTAGAGAATGTAAGTGATAATGTGGCCCAATTTTCAATTGGGCAATCCACTCAGAAATGAAATGGCCCAGCAACCCGAAGCCCAAACCCAAAAGCCATCCCCATTTGGGTACTCGACTGACCCATCTCAAATTAGGGACTTTAATCCCGAATTTGGTCTTCCCCATATTGTGAGCTGCTGACTCTATCTCCCCCATTTGCGTTGTTTGAATTCATCCATCTTCATCTCCTTTGTTAAAGGTGTCGCCTATGTTGTAGATTCAGATCATGAGTCTTGCTCCTAATGTGCAGCATCTATGGCTTATATATACTTCCCCCCTTCGTCTTTCCAAGGTACTGCCATCATTGAAACACTACAATCGATAATGTGATCTCTCTCTATCTTGAACTATTTTCTCTTCTTCTTCTCTTATTGTGATAAGCTGTGAGTTGCTATCTGTGAAGGGAAACACTTATGTGTGTATGGGTTTTATGATTTTGACATTATCAGTTTGACTTAGAGGGATTATTGTTGTTGTGGGTTGGGTTTCGTTGAGAGGGTAGGGCAGTCCCGAACACCTTGGAATCGTGACATTGTACCTTCGATTTGGAACTCGATTTTGGTTGGACAGACTATACTTGGTGTATAGTGAAATTGGGGATCTAAGTCTAGGCTTCCATAAGCCCTAGACAAATTCGAGTTAGGCTTTCTAACCAAGGATACTCATTTGGTGTTCTTCCGTTTTAATATGTTATTACTCTTTTTTTGTTCTAACATCTGTTTTGCAGGTTATACCCTACTACATCACAAAATCTCATTACAATAAGTAATACTCCATCTATCCCTAAATAATCGTCCTAGTTGACCCGGCGCACAATTTAAGAAAAAACAATTGACTTGATTATTTATATTGGTTTAATGTGTAGTTTCCTTTAAAAACTCATGTGTATGTGGCCCATAATTAAAGTAGAGTGAAAAAGTAAGGGTAAAGTGGTAAAAGTGATGTTCTAAAAATGTACATTTCAAACTAGACAATTATTTTGGGACAGACGAAAAAGAAAAGGAGGACGATAATTTAGGAATGGAGAGAGTATTTAATTATCTCGAAGAGATCAATACAAAGTGATTCAACAATTGTACAACAAAATTGAAGTCAGTAACTTGTTATTCTTCTCCAAGCAAGAATCTTCAAAGATCTTCATCGGAGCTTCCATGAGGCATTCAAGAGTCATCCAAGGAAGCATAAACAAAGAAACCATTCTAGCTAGAGAGAAGGATTTTTTTTTTTTTTTGGAATTTTCCTTTAATAAGTCTTATACACAAATTGCAACATGTAATAATTACAAATTTGAATCTGATTTGATTTTTGCCTTGAAAACGAGATTAGCCCAGGTTTTATAGAAACCCATCGATTTCTACCCACCCCTCAAACTCAATCCCTTAGAGCATCCCCGATGTTCATTCTTTGGGTGTCTTCTTATGAAGAAGACATTGGCCAACAATGGGGGAGCTGTTCTTAGATGATCCAGCTATGAGAGATGAGAGAGAGACTTCTTCTTGAAGAATAAAACCAGCCACTAAGAAGAAGACGCATAGGAGGGGGCAGAGTGGTGCACCGCTGCCTCACACATGGCGCTGCTCACCACACGTGCAGGAGGAGCGTTAGAGGGGCATAATGGTGGGTCTCGCATTTGATAACTTCGATTTTTGATGTCTTTTAAAAATAAAAATAAAAAATCTTACCGCTCGATTTTTGAGTAGTTGGGTGGGGGGTTGTCTTGACCAGCAGTGTGGGGGGGTTAGAGTGATAATATTCTAATGAAAAATGCAAGGGAGCTATACCATCAAGAAAAATGTCATCATTTTCTTTTTGATGTTTTTTAATGTTTTTATATAACTAGTCGTTGTTGAGAAGTATATATAGATGAAAAGGTGTCTTATTCTTCTATCAATAGCTACAAACGTTCAACATATAAACCCTTGTCGTAGTCCTGCATTTTACCACTAAAGATGCATTTTTCTTCTTCTACCAATGGCTCTAACACAAGAAGTCATACCGAAGAATCTAACGAGGAATCCAACATGTCTGAAGGTGAACAAATTGTTTTGCAAATGATTGCATTACAACAACAAATGATTGAAAGGGGGAGAGCCAACATTAGGAGGCGTCGCCAAAGGAAAAAGAGGAGGTATATAAATCGAGATCGTGTTGCAGGAAATACTCAACTTGTCAATGACTTCTTCTCATCTCAGCCATTGTATCCCGATCACATATTTCGGCGACGCTTCCGAATGTATAAAAACTTATTCATTCAAATAGTTAATGCATTGGAGAATCATTCAAGTTATTTTCGACAGAGGTATGATGCATACGAAAAGGTAGGTCTCTCACCACTTCAAAAATGCACGATAGCTATTCGTCAAATGGCTTATGGAGTTCCAGCCGATCATCTCGACGAGTACTTCCGATTAGGAGAAACAACTGCTATCGACTGCGTGTTCAACTTCTATCGATGTATTATTGAGTTGTTTGAAGGTCAATACTTGAGAAGACCAAATGCTAATGATACACACCATCTGCTTCAAATGCACGAGCAAAGACACAGATTTCCAGGTATGTTAGGAAGCCTTGATTGTATGCACTAGGAATGGAAAATTTGTCCAGTCGCTTGTCAAGGTCAATATGCAAGAGGTCATGGGAAGCCAACAATTGTGCTCGAAGCAGTTGCGTCTGCATATTTATGGATATGACATGCATTTTTTGGGGTTGCGGGTTCCCGTAATAATCTTAATGTGCTATATGAATCACCTTTGTTCAATAGCGTACTCAAAGGAGCCGCACCGCCGCAATTTTTGAAGTGAATGACACATAGTTTACAAAATGATACTACATAATAGATGGAATTTATCTGGATTGAGCTACTTTTGTAAAGAGTTTTTCATGTCCATTGGATGCTAAGGGAAAGAAATTCAAAGAGATGCAAGAGAGTGCAAGAAAAGGTATCGAACGAGCATTTGGAATGCTTCAATTGAGATAGACAATTATCAAAGGTCCTAGCAGGTTTTGGTATAGAGATAACTTGAAAGAAATAATGCTCACATTATTCTACACAACATGATTGTGGAAATTGAGGGTGATTACGCTACGAACTTGGCTGATGATACCGTTTATGACTCTCCACAAGTGAACCATGAGTTAACACAAGTATTTCAAAAATATATGCAGCGAAATTCATAGGTACGTGATAGAAGCACACATCATGACATTTGATCCAACTTGGTTAAGCATATATGATGTCATTACGGTGACAACTAGTGATAGAGTTTAATTATTGACGTTTTTATGTAATTCTAATTATTGATTTGTTTTTACGTAATTTTTAAGTATTTATGTTTTATATAATTTTATCATTTTATGCATTTTTCAATTTTAACGTTTTATTTAATTTTCTATTTATGTTATTTTATGAGTTATGTATAATATGTGTTTTATAGATAATTTATTAATTGAATTATAAATTATATAATTTATGAGTAGTTAATTATTTTTAAATTAATTTGTGTCTTAATTTATAAATTTATTTATTTATACGGAATACTTAAATATGAAATATATTAAATAAAGTTAAATAAATTTATTTATTGAGAAATATAAAAATAATATTGAAGTGTAAAGTTAATGAGGTGATAGTGAAACCGACCGGTTTTGGAGGGGTTCAACATGCCCGATTTAAGAAGGCCCAATTTTATAGATGTAGGCTAATTTTTATTATGTATAAAGTAAATAACGTATTTGAAGTGCTTAAAATTTTCTTTGGCTCAATGGATTGGTAGTGATAATGAAGTAGAGGTCTTTGGTTCAAGTCCCACTAGAGTTAATTTTGGTTTTTATTATTTTTGGGTGTACGGTTAATTATTAAATTTTATTTAATGCATATTATATCATATATTTCCCCGTTTTGGGTAAATAATCTCACATACTATTTTGTTTACGTAAATAATCATTTAAAAAAATATGTTTATAATTTTTTCATAATCTTTCATCTTTATCCTCTAGTTGCATTGTAAGTATAATGGTTGTGGTTAAGTATTTTTATTTATTTATTACCAACTTCAATACTACTTATATCTTTTAATTTACTTCGGAAGCTAATAAATAAAGAGTAACTATATAAAGATAAATATTTTGTAATCGGCTCTAGTAGAGTTATTCAATTTTAATTTTATTTTGTGTTTGTCAAATTTACTTATCAAAAAAAGTTCGTTGACCATTAATTTTTTTATCTGAGTCATAAAAAATAAGAATTACTTAAATTGAAATATATGTGCAATTATAATAATCATTGGGTATATAATATAAATATTTCAAGCAAAAATCAAATTTTATTGTAATGTGACTATAATTTTTATTGCTTATGTCCGTTTAATTCTTAGCTTTGTCACTTGATTTTTTAAACTTGAATTTATAGTACACACATGTTACCAAAAACATATTCATCCAGAAGTTAAAAAATAAATAAAAGAAAAAAATTAATTGAGTATATTCTTTTTATTGCAAATTGTTTTAGCAAATGAAATATAACAGTTTTCAGTAATTATTTAATATTTATTTTTCTTATATGGTTGTAGGTAGTATACATTTTCAATACTTTAAATTATGAAAAGTCAAAAAATTGTTCGTCTAAAATTCTTATTTTTATAATGTTTCAAGGGCCCTTTTTTTTTCTTTTCGATCTGGACCCCCAAAAGTTCAGGACCGGCCCTGAGTGAGACCCAACTAAGAAGATGTGTAATAAGATTATGAATGAGAATACATATTCTTAAATTGAATAAGAAGAGAAAAATGTATAGGTGACAGTGAGACTCAACTAAAAAGATGTATAAGAATAATATACATTGAACATTGAAGATGCTCTTATATCTATTCTTTCCGACAATACAACAAAATTTCATTTAGCGTCGTCGGTAGTAAAAAAGGAGAAAGGAAAGAGGAGAGAGAGTCTCCCTATTTAGGAAGTTAAAAATGAATTTTTTTTATGTGTCTGTGTGTGATCGGTTGAGGGGGTGGCAAATTGAAATTTTTGTGTTAAAAGATTAAGAATGTGAAGATATATTCTTAAATGGAATAATAAGAAGAAAAAAAATGTATAGGTGACAGTAAAACCCCGCTAAAAATATATATATATATATATAAATTTTAAACATTAGGAATGCTCTTAAAACGTTATAGTAACTTGAGCATCTTTATACTGCTAATTAATCATTTATTCCAATGTGAGTAACTCTTATAACTATTACTATTAGGGGTAACAAACGGACATGTATGCATAGCATTCATGTGGTGACATGCTCCAATGGATGGGCAAGTGAGTGCTTATTTGACGATGGGCACGAGCGCATATGGCAACTCATTTAACCATTACACAAAAATTCAAGTAAAAAGAAACAAAACGAAAATTATCAAGTGATATTATGAGATTAGATGTTTTCCAATCAATATTAATTTCATCTGATACACATCACATGAAACTCAATTTGTCCTATTAGTTTTTGTGTCCATCATGAATTCATGAGTGGTTATCGCCAATAAATGCAGAAGCATCGACGTTTACCAGCAAATTTAATTACTGTCCTATTAGGTAATTGAACTACATCGGGGCGCATTTAAGCCTATATATTCAATACGTTTTTTTTTTTTTTTTTAACCAGGTTGAATCTTGGGGTAGTAGTTTCGGTCCCTCATTGCTTACTATCAGGAAAATCACGAGATTGCCCGAATAATACGGTGTTTGAGAACATGTCAACTAATAACACATACAAGGTTCAACCTCAGAAGAAAGCAAATTGCTTCTACCAAGTATCGAACCCACGCTGCATGCCTCCAGAATCTTATGTCTCCTCCTTTTATCACTCGACTATGCCCCGGAGGACTATATATTCAATACGTGTATTGGCTATGAACGGAAATTGCTACCTCTAATTAATACTACTAATCATTTAGGATAATCATTTCAAGAACAACCAACCTGTTTGACAAAAGAATTATCTTCATAATCTTTAAACCTTTTTAATTCTTCACATGTGCTATAATAATTTTTGTAATTATAACATACTTCAATGATATAAATATATTCTTTAATTTTTAAAATTTTCAATTAAGAACATTTAAGTGGAACGGATAAAGTATTATTATACCCACATTTTGTTTCATGATTTCCAAACTCTAACAACTTTTTTTTTTTATCATTATCTTGATTTTACATGCATAGTTAATGATTTTTTTTTTAAAACTTTCAAATCTTAAACAAATTAATTAAGGAAACGTGATTGATCCGTTTACAAGTGGTTGACAGTTGCATTAACAAAATATTGTTGCTACATTATTGATTTATTCAAATACTTGCTCGTTTCATACAATGATAAAGTTTTGCAGTGACGTCGTGTCATAAGCATGGACACAAAATCTAGTTTATATTATAAGGGGACGTCCCAAAACAATTATCCATTTCATTTTCTAAAATGTTTTTTTCTTATCAATAATCAATTTTGTTATTCATATTTGTGAGATAAAAGAAAGATGGACCCTATGTAATTACAAGCAGTCATTGGATGATGACACGTGTCAATTTCAATATTCGTTTTAATTCTTTTAGATTTTGGTTGATCACGTGTCGTGTTTTGAAGGTTGCTTATGTAAAAAAGATTCTACCCCATGTCTATGGAAATATAATTCTTTAACTTATTGTAAGTATTTATGAACGGTTTTCTGTAACATTTATTGTATGTTTCCCAAACACTTTAAAATAAAATCTTTTTATTTTTCTAGAAGCTATTTTCCTTTTTTTTCTCCGTGAAACAAATGAAGTCTAATTCTAAAAACCTCCATTTATACATTATCAACTCTCAAATTTGGATTGGGCTCGATCTTAGCCCCCAAAATATGCTGGATTATGTTTGGACTGGATTTTGGGCTAGAAAAAAGTGTTTGTAACGATGGCAATTAATTTCAAACTTGATCCTTATCTATTACTCCCTCCGTCCCTAAATAATCGTCCTTGTTGATTCGGCGCACAGTTTAAGAAAAAATAATTGACTTGATTATTTATATTGGTTTAATGTGTAGTTTCTTTTAAAGCCCATGTGTATGTGGTCCATAATTAAAATAGAGTGAAAAAATAAGAGTAAAGTGGTAAAAGTGATGTTTTAAAAAGGTAAGTTTCAAACTGGACAATTATTTTGGGACGGGCGAAAAAGGAAAGGAGCGACAATAATTTAGGAACGGAGGGAATACTTTTTTGGATAAAATTATGCGCAAATTTCAAGTGGGTACAATTTTAAAAACATGTTTTCATCTAGATCAATCAATTTTTTGGACATTTCATATAACTATAAATTGGTTGTCAAATTACCAAAATGTCATTAATGAACACAAATCTCATTCAATAATGCTGATGCCAAATCCAGACATCAGAACTGTTTAGACAGTTTTTTCAAAACAAAAAAAAAATCCAAAAATTATGATGCCAAATTTAGGCATCAGAATTGTTTAGACAAAAAAATCCAAAAAAGTTGATGTCAAATCTAGGCATCAGACCTGTTTAGACCAAAAAAATCCAATAATGCTGATGTCAAATACAGGAATCAGAACTGTTTAGACAATTTTTTCAAGACAAAAAAAATCCAAAAATGTTGATGCCAAATCCAGGCATCAGAACTGTTTAGACAAAAACAAAATCCAATAATGTTGATGTCAAATCCAGGCGACAAACTGTTTAGACAGTTTTTTCAAAACAAAAAAAAAAATACAAAAATTATACATGACCAAATTTTTTTTAAAAAAAAATTGATGCCAATGTCTTGGCATTAGGACTGTTTTAACATTTTATTCATTACCAAAAAAAATTAAAAAAAACTGATGCCAAGACCTTGGCATCAGGACTGTTTTAACATTTTATACATTACCAAAAAATTTCCAAAAAAAACTGATGCCAAGGCCTTGACATCAGGACTGTTTTAAACTTTTATACATTAAAAAATGCTGATGCCAAGACTTGGCATCAGGAAGACAAAAAAAAATCAAAAATGCTGAATCCAGGCATCAGGTTAACAATCCAGACACCAGATTGATAAATCATGCATCAGGTTGATGCCTCGGGACCTCCCTTCCCTGTAACCAACCCCGCCATCTCCACTCTCTCTGTCGCCCACCATTCTTGTCGGGTCTGTTCCCTCAACATTATACATAAATAAAATCTAAATTCTAATTAACCAGCTCTCTTACTCTTTCTTCCATCCTTACAAACAGGAAGACAATCATAGAAAGCTTAGTATTGAAGGATAATAAGGCGACGAGAACAGATGGAACAAAAGTACTTGCGCTTGGTCTTGAAGTAAAATGGAACAAAGCATAACCTCCATTATCATACCTCCGCAATACGGACACGCCCCCACCGCCACTTGTCTCCCCACCACCCTCTTGTCTTCATCGCACACAAACACCAAACACATCTCGATCTCCCACTTTGATACTTCTGCCCACAATTAGGATGATTTTGATCGAAATAGAAACTAGGGGATTTGGGAATTAATTTCCTTTAGATTTAAGATTTTGATTGTAAAGGGAAAGGAGAGTGTTGGGGAAAGTATATATAGACTGTAGAGATAAATTGAAGGAGAGAGTGATAGAAAGTGCAGATAAGTAACGAGTGGAATCTGGTATGTTAATTGGGGGAAGACGATCGGTATGTTAATTGGGGGCAGTGATATACTTTCACCCCAAAATTGTACCTAAAAGATATGTCTAAAAAATGGTTGGATTGATTTGAAAACATGTTTTAAAAATTGTATCGGCTTGTAATTTGTTCTAAAATTATGGTTGGTCTATTTTCCAAAGTTTCTAATCCCTCTAATACCCATTCTTTTTATCAAGGATTAATTGCAGGCGATACACTTTCTTGAAATTATAACCACTACACTACATTAAAAAAAAACGCTTAAGTCCGCTTTTATAATTTTTTTCCAATATTACCTATCTTCTTCACATCCAGTTGAGCCTCATTGTTTTTTCTCTCACATGTTCTACCCATTTTTTCAGGAAAGTAAAATAAGGAGGAAAAGTCATTTCCACTTCTTCTCCATTTGTTTTACTTTAACATTAATGACCCTTCATGAGGGCTGATACGGTCTTTGAGAGAAACCATTCAATGTTTGTATTTTATTTATGTTTGTTTGTTCTCATGCTTCCTGCAAAAGCTTCTTGATAAGAGTAAAAGTCATTTCCACTTCTTCTCCATTTGTTTTACTTTACATTTGTGACCCTTCATGAGGATTGACACCATTCAACTTCTTCTTCACCTCATCTTTAATTATTACAAGTAGAACACTAAGCTTCGGCGTTGTAGACTCCGATCCTTCCAAAAATCTCTGCTATTTTCTTGTTTTTTTCAATTTTAATCATAGTTGCACAGATTGCTTGCATTACCAATGTTGTTTTGATAATGTTATTGAATAAATTAGTAGGAGCAATACAGATCTGATTTGTGAGGTTAGTTCGTTTTGTTTGTTCTTCATTTTCTTCTCTCTCTCTCTCTCTCTAGCATTGCACCTTTCGAAATTTGGGCATCGTTCAAAATTTTGGGCAATTGCTTTTGCATTGTGATGACTAAAATTTTGAACGACAATCAATTTTGAACGTCGACCAAAATTTGTAACGATATCCAAAATTTTGATCGATGTCAAATTTTTTGAACGATGCCTAATTTTTTTCCTTGCGATACCCAAATTTGGGTGGTGACTTTGTCCGCACGTCTTTCTTTCATTAATGATATTTTTGTTATTTATCTCCCAAAAGTGTACTGTAGCGGTTTAAAAAAAATTATTGTGGACTTTTATGGTTATATTTTTTCCCCATAGGGGGCCGACTCAAATTTCTCCCTTTTTCAACTACAAATGATCAATTTTCGAAATATTGTTCCAAAAATATCATCATCTTCTTCAACAACTTCAGCAACACACTTTGAATTTGAAAATCACCATTGTTGGGAAATGAAACGGGGATCTGTGCTAGGTTGAAGATTTCAGTAGGACGAAGGCGGAGGAGGAGAGGAAGAAGAAGACTTACGACAGAGGAGATGGAAGAAGAAGGTAAAGGACATGGTTTGATTCATTATCATTTTGTAACGAGATGCAAAAATGATTTAGATAATATTTTATGTATCGCGGTTCAAAAATTAATTCATCATAGAATATAAAAGTTGATACCGTAATGCAATTTGGCTTAGGTATATGTATCACATTTCAAAAATTAATTCATCACGGTACATAAAAGTTGGTATCACAGTGTAATTAGACTAGACAATTAAATTATTAAATCGTGGTGCAAAAATTAATGCAATAAAATTGATGAATTGCAATTCAATAGTCAATGCATCGTGATTCATTTTCGTAGCATACCTCATGCTCATTAAGGGCATTGTAGTTTTTTTGACCTCAAAAATATCATTTTTCGATTAAAAAAAAACAAAGAACTGTAGCGATTAGAAATCTTGAAAAATAGACCGATCCACAATTTTTCCTACTTTTTTTTAGCCTTTGTTAATGCAATGACCAGAGGGTTGCCCATAACTACATAAGCTAGAGATATATGTGGCAAGTGGCAAGTATCCAAATCCAATGGTGCTTTTGGGCGTGAAAAGTAATGGAGAGGATCTGAATTCATTTGTATAGTGCTCCCATTGTTTTTAAAATATTATTTATTTTGACTTGATATATCGTTTAAGAAAAAATAATTTATTATATTATAAATATTGGTAAAATATGTGGTTTCCTTTAATACCATTTGAGTACGTGATCATAACTAAACTAGGTATAAAAAGTAAAAGTAAAGTGGTAAAAGTGTTTTCGTAAAAGATAAAGTTTTGAAAAAGAACAATTATTTAAAAACAGACGAAAAAAAAAGGTAGACGATAATTTAAAAACGGAGGGAATATTACTTTTATCTCAAAATGAGTGTTAATTTTAAAAAAAAATATTTTAAAATGATTGTTTTTCCCATGTGGTTTGGGCGATAGTGCAGTTTAAATGACTATGAGCATGTCTCCTGTAAAAATGTCTTGCAGATCTTAATTTATAAAACGGAATGTCACTTTCTTATAACTCAATCTACCAACACATCGTATGTTGGGTTAGCACTTAGGATGATCCGTCTTATAATTTTTTTTAAAAAACCATCTTACCTAAGTTTTTGTCAATGACGAATAGGACTTCTGTAAGACCGTCTTACTGATCTTAATTCGTAAGACGAAGCTTCACTCTCTTATAACTCAATCCACCAACACACCGTGAGCTGGGTTAGGAGGATCCGTCTTATAAAAAATATTTGTAAGACCGTCTTATACAAGTTTTTGCCAATGAATATCTATTTTTTAAGATTAAAATTTTCATCCACATGTAATATGAAATCTTTTTTATACAAGCAACCATGGAACATGACACATATAAATTACTCCCTCCGTCCCTAAATAATCGTCCTGCTTGACCCGGCGCACGGTTTAAGAAAAAGTAATTGACTTGATTATTTATATTGGTTTAATGTGTAGTTTCCTTTAATGTCCATGTATATGTAGCCCATAATTAAAGTAGAGTGAAAAAGTAAGGGTAAAGTGGTAAAAGTGATGTTCTAAAAAGGTAAGTTTCAAAGTGGACAATTATTTTGGGACGGGCGAAAAAGGAAAGGAGGACGATAATTTAGGGACGGAGGGAGTACAATCTTTGTCTTGATTTTTTAAACTTTTAGGTGCCCACATATCATGTCCAAAAGTAGTTTGACGTATAAAAGATTATATCCGACATGAATGAAAATTTAATTTATTTTTAATCAAACTACTAAATTTACTTTTTCTATCTTTCATAATGGGTAGGTGCATTGTAATATCCCTAATTTTGATAAGTATTTTATTTAATTAGAGTAAATATACTTGGGCCTATATTGGTTTAGTTATTTTGGGCCAATTTGTGGTTTGGTCTAATTTGAATGAAATTAATATATGGGCCTAATAGTGGATAGATGGCGAGCCCACTGGTTTTGGTACACAAATGGTGTTGATTATTTTAGTTTGGGCTTGAGCCCAAATCGGTTTGCCATTTGATAATATTAGTATTTAGGTTAATAATAATTAATAAGGGGTAATGATTAAACTGCAAATATGTTCATACATAGTAGGAGGGGGCTAATTGTAAATAGGTTTAAAGCAGCAGTAAATGGGGTAAGCCAGAGGATGCCTCTGTCGTTCCTTGAAGGAGGTTGACGTTGCCTTGCCAAAACGGACGAGGAGTTATGCTATGCAATTAGTGAGGGAAGATCATCAGACGGAAGCTGTAGGTATATAAGGGGTGATAGCCATGGTTGGGTTGTACTCAAAGTCTAGAGCAGAAATTAAGAAAGCTGTGAGAGAGGGTGCGGAAGGAGTCTTGGTAGAGTCTCAAGGTCGAAGAAACCGGCGACGCACTAAACCTCCGGCGGACGAGATCGAATTTTGTTTAAGGTAAGGTATTGATTCATCCATTTCAAATTACAAATAATCGATTGTTGGGTTAAATTGGTAGTTGTGATTGAGCTTCCTTTGATTTAGGAATCAAGACAACGGGTGTCTGTATGCAGCCTGAAACAAAAAACAAACAAAATGTGGAGAAGAGGAGAGAAAGGGATGGAGGCCGTTGGGTTTTTACAAGAGAAAAGCTATGCGGTAGGAAGAGTAGGAAAGGAAGGATAAAAGAAAGAATGGAAAAAAAAAAAAGAAAAGAAAAGAAGGGTGAGAATGAGGGAGTACGGTTGGGGGAATAGTTTTAGTACTGTGTGTGTTTTGTGGTGGGGGAAATGGAAGGAGGGTCAGATATTAAAGTAAAAGATGGAAAGGTTGACAAGTCATGTAGGTGTGTATTGGGTTTTGTGCTGTATTAGTAACAAATTGGTTTCTAAACAAAAAAAAAAAAAAGTAAAATAAAAATAAAACGAAGTTATTAAAAAAAATAATAAAATTAGTTTAATTACTTAGGTGCGGGTAAAATGTTGTTTAAAATAATTTGACGTCTTTTTCTGTATTTATTGTTAAATTTGGGCCAGTACGAGCATCGATGTCTTACACGTACAAGTTATTTGTCCACCACTTTTTGGTAAGAGATTATACTTCTTTAAAGTTATTTGATCGTCCTATTTTATTCGGTAGATTTCTGTTATAACTTTATCGGCTTAACATTTTCTTTGTAAACCCATGTTCGGCACTCACCGATATTTGCTTTGAACTCCGTCGAGCCTATTTTGTTTATAATCCGAATTTTTAAACTTTTGTAACACATGTTTGACTTCTTTGAAATGTCAATCCATTGGAAAAATGGATTGCATATATTCTGGACGTTTGACTTTATTTAGAACTCCTCCGTGATCACTAAATAAAATAAATTGTTACGTGAAATATGTAACATTTGTGAAACAAAGAAGTTATTTGACACCACTGGACATGTGGTGAGGTTGTTCGGATATACCTTCAGGCCCGTTGCGGGCTTAGGCCTGTTGGGTTCGGGCGTCAGTCGATTTGATTTGACCACTTAAGTGATCATGGACTCTACGTGTGTTCCTTGTTTCCAACCGGTATGGGACGGTTGGCGGCAATTGGACATCTCATATTTGTTTTGAGCTTTATCTTTCATTTGAAATTTCTAATTAGCGTTGTATTCGATTTTATTATTTCTATATCCGATAAATGCCGTTATTGGTCTTGTTAAATTTATTTTATCTTTGACGAATAATATTTTTGTGGTCAACTCCTCCTTAGAAACCGGAGGGGTTGTACATGAACTTGCTGGGTATTGTTCGTTCACCCTTTTTATATTTTCTTCAGGTCGTAAGTAAATTTGAAATTCTTTTGGTATCAGGCGGACCATTTGAAGGGTGACTCGGACAAGATTAATTTTCTTAGCTTTGACAGTTATTTTTAAGGAATAAACATTTGTTTGAGATTTATGGTGTTAATTACATTTTGGAATTTGTATTAGACCGTTATGTATTTTGGATAGGAAAATTTGAATGTTTTATTTTGGATATTTTGTGATTTAGTATTTAGTAATGATGACGTGGCCAAATTATAAGACCGCGGTATCGGTACCGAGTTTGGGGCGTTACATGCATTGATATGACACAAAACTAAGAATATTTAGGTTATTGTGTAAAAAAGATGTTTTTTAAAGTTAAGATATTCAAATTTTATAATAAATTACTATATGTAAACACTCATTTTGAAACGAGCCATGTTAAAATGTAGTTTGCATTTGATAACTCATACAAATGCCAAAAATATATTTTATAAAGATTGTTTTTTCGCGTGTGGTTTGGGTGGTAGTGTGGTTTAAATGAGTATCTATTTTTTAAGAATACAATTTTCTTCCAATAAGTTGTGTAGAATTTTTTTATACAAGTTGTCCTTAAAAATATGACATTTGCTAATTAGAATCTTTGTCTTAATTTTTTTTAAAAATTTTGGTTGACCATATATCATGTTTCAAAAGTGGTTTGTGTACAAAAAATCCAATATCGCCGGTGGATAAAAATTTAATTTATTTATCTAACTATTAAGTTTACTTTTTTTTTATATCTATTATAACATAACGTGTAGGTGCATTGATATCATACAAAACTAAGAGTATTTATCATGCAAAAAAATGTTTTTAAAAGTTAAAATATTTGAATATTTCGATCAATTATACTCTCATTGTTCTGGGGCAAAGAGTTCTTGTTTGAAAGTCAATTTTTTTTATATAAAATAACACTTTTAGTAGCCCTATAGTAATAAAATGATAATTTTATACCTTAATTTTTAAAAGTTGACTCTTTAAGTGAAATATTCCAAATGAAATAGTGGACTCTTAACTTAGAATGGAGGGAATATAAATATTTATTTTGAAACGAGGGAGCATGTGCTAAAAAGCCTAAAATGTAGGCTCCGTTTGTTTAACGGAAAATGATTTTCAGGAAATGATTTTTGGAAAGTGATTTCAAAAAATGAAAAGACTTCATTTTCAAGCATTTGGTAAATCTTTTTTCAATATCACAAATTCAATAAAAAAAATTAATAATTGATATAAAAAAACGTTTTTAAAAAGAAAATAAGCAATGTTTGAGACATCCCTAAATAATATAGTTGACACTGATTACATGACGTATTGAGTATTTATTAAAATTATAATTTATAAATAATGTGCACAAACTCCATTTATATTTTTAAATAATTTATTTGTTGAGTGAAATATTTTGTGTGTGTGTGTGTGTAAATATGTTTAATTGTCGAAGGGGGCGATGAGTTGCTCTAATATTTGGAAAATGAATTATGAAAAATGAATCTATAAGTCATTTTCTAAAAAGAATACTTAATTTTTCGTTGACTCGATTTTTTTTATATTGATTATATTTTCTTAAGATTACCAAATATAAAAAAATAAAGAATACGCTTTTTAAAAATAATTTTCCGTGAAACAAACGGAACCGTGTGTATACTTGATAACTCGTACCAAATGCCAAAATAATTTCAAGCGGAGATGAACAGATAGACTCTTATTAAATGCAGATTATATAAGGTTGACCATCTTCAATTAGGTGGTTGAAAGTTTGTCATTTTTTAGATATTTGTGTAATATATCCGAAATTAAATGTAACCTTCAACTTTAGCATTTTGACTTTTCGTAAAAACTTGTATAAGATGATTGTATAAATATTTTTTATAAGATGAATCCTCCTTATTCGTACTATAATATATTTGTAGGTTGAGTTATGAGAAAATAAAGCTTCATCTTATGAATTATGATCCGTAAAATGAACTTACTAGAGACATATACTTTAACTAAATAATCATACCTAGACAACTTTAAGAATAAAATTTTGATACACCGTCGATGCAATTGTTTTTTTACGCAATCATATTGATCTTTTATTACATATTAGTAACTACACATTAAATTTTGTGAATAAAAAAATTAATTTTTGGCATTAAAATGACTAATGTTTTATTTAAATGCATTTAATTGGTTGGTAGCAACACTAACTTTTAAAAAGTATATATTTGATTTTTATATCTAAAAAAAGGTACAAATAAATCAAACAAATATTTACGTTATTTCATTATATAGGGAAAATTGCTTATTTTACCAACGTACGATACGGTAGTGACACAATTGATCACGTATTTTATATAAGACAAATATAACAAATATACTAAAATTTGAAACAAAATGTGAAATGAACAAACAATTTATATAAAATGTGACAAAATTCGTTAAGCTGCCGTCAAATTTCGTTAACAACTAGCTAACGTGGCTATCCATGCAAGCAACCACGTACGTGTCCACATTATAGCTCTTGACGGCTTGCAAACGGCTGTTACGTAATTGGTGTCATTTGCCTTTAAAATATAGTACATTTTGTTAAAATTAGTCTTATACAAAATATATGATTAATTATGTCGCCCCCAATTAATACGTTGGTTAAAAGATAATTTTCCCCCCATTATATAATGTTGTTTTCAAAATCACTTGTGTAAATTTAAAATTTACACATTGTGTACCAAAATTAATTTCCAACTTTAATACCTTAAATGAATGTGTTATCATTGAATGAGCTCCAAACTTTAAGGGTGAAATTTAGGTCGGTCAACTTTGAGAAGCTTTCAATCGCTACAATAGCATATGTTGTTTATAATCGGAAAAAATACATTTTTAAGAGCGAAAAAACTACGATACCCTTAATTAACTTAAGACGTGTTACGGATCACTTACTTAGTGTATCATGATGCTCAATTGATTTTGCGTCACGATGCTTAATTGATTTTGCATCATGATGCACAAATCAAATCCAATTTGTGCATCGTGATTTCTACATCATCGATTTTACATCGTGATGCCAATTAATTTTGCATCGCGATGCACAAATCATCTAATCCAATTTGTGCATCTAGATTTTCTGTGTTTTATCAAACACACACTTTGCGCTAATATCATATTCCTGTTAAAATACATTTTTTGATGAGAGTATTAACCAATATTTGAAAGAAGTGACGATGAATGATTCTTGATTTTGTTTGTGATGTTTTGTTTCATTGTTTAAAATATTTAGAAACTTAATATGCTCGCTCATATTTAACTAACAGTAGTAATGAGTCCCATAGGTGATATATCTTTCTTCTTCATAATGAAAGAAATCATGTTTATGTGACATTGATTTTATCAAAATGGAAAAACATCATATAAGGGATGATTTTTACTTTGTTATATGCATACACGGAGAATTTATTTAGGAAGAAAACGTTGTTATATACGATATCGGAGACATTTAAGGTAAAATATTTAAAAATGCTTTTTTCAAGTTAAAAAAGTAAGAGGGATACTTCAGATGTTAAAAAAACTTGTGAAAGTAGACTGGCCATCATTTCTCCAAACTTAAACTTCCATCACCTTTTCTGGATGCAGAGAGAAAGGGATCGGTCAGTGGTGGATATATGCACTACACTTGGGGTGCAAGTGCCTCGTTGATTTTTTTTTTTTTTGAATTTATACACTACAAAATAACATTATTTTAATTTTAATTTTATTTTAAGTAATAATTAATATTAATAACATCGCTGAAATTTATTTTTGGATCCGCCACTGAATCGGGTCATAGACTCATAATAATCTACACATTAGATCACATGAATCGACTCAAAAGATATCGTCAGTCAACCAAAATCCGGTTACTTGATGGTGGACTGGCTCAGCTGCAAAGTTAAGTTGGCCCGAGACTAAGATGGACTTTATTTGGACTCAAACTTAGCTAACCCAAATAAATACATTAAAATAAGTACAATGATAATTTTAATTTTGGAGAAATTCGGGTCATCACATAATTTTTAACCACTTTACATTCTTATATTTTTCATAATTGAAAGAAGAGACATCATATATCATGATGCACAAATATAATGCACTCTCATTCATCGCGATGTGTAAATGATGTATCAAGATGTATGATTTTGTGCATCGTGATGTATTAAGTGCCCTTTTCGGTTACGAAAAAATATAAAAGGGGAAAACCAATTGAAAACTTTGAAAAGGGGACTGACTCACAATTTTTCCTTCTATTTTTCCCTTTCTTTCCAATGAGAAGTGAAAATAAGGTACTAAACACGAGATAATCTTCACCGATTAATTTTAAATAAATGATAGGGAAACAATTTTTGTTACAAAACTTTTCAAACAAATCTACGTGTTAAACATGCTGGGTGTTGTTATATTTGAGCAATCGCATGCTCGTATATAAGTTAGATTAATATGAAAAAATTGTAAAAAAATATTAGAGTATATATTTTTTATATCTATATATATATAAAGCCTAGGTAGTCTAAAAATAGTAATTTCCTACCAAAATTTGCATCCCTAAAATAGTAACCCTATTTATAACAAACATTTAATGAATCCTATAATTAAATAATACAAATTTAAACACCTATAACTCCTTGAAACAATAGTCTAGGAACTAGAACCATTGCATTCATTACTTTATTATCCAAACACAACATGTTATGCATACAAACGTTAGTTTTCCATTGTTGCCAAATAAACTTCAGAAAAATCATGGATGACTTTGCGCAAGAAATTTCACTGAAAGGAATCACAAATACTCACAATTAATTCTAACTGAATGACTAATTTGTATGTATATATATATATATATATATATATATATATATATATATATATATATATATATATATATATATATATATATATATATATATATATATATATATATATATATTCAAAATTTAAAAATAATCAAAAGTTCATCTAAAATACGAATGCACATGATTAATTATAAATGACTGACAGATCTAAAAAATATATCGATTTGAAATAAATAAAATTTAACAAATACTTCAAGTAACAAGAACTATATAATGGTAAATAACAAAACGAAACAAACAATATTGCAGCATAATTTTTCCTCTAACAAAAAGGAAATGTTTCGGAAGTGCAAAGTTACCTCTCTTTAAAAAAAAATGAACCGACCATTTAATCATGAACGAATTGATTTGTCGTTGTGTTCGAAAAGTAATCAGATTTACATCAAATTGTAGGTGCCCAAGTAATCTCAGTTGGAAAATTACCTTGATGATCCCCTTTTATAGAATTCTATATTTTCGAGGATAGAGAATGGGGAGAAGGATAATGAGTAAAGGGAGTGAAGAAGAAAAACTAAAATGGGGCTTGGTTCCATAAGTTGAGTTAATAGTTTGTTTTTTCTTCGGTGAGAGAGCAAAGTTGCTGGAATAAATATCATGACAAGAGGTAGCGAGACTCAAGATAAGAGTTTTTAATATATATATATATATATATATATATATATATATATATATATATATATATATATATATATATATATATATATATATATATATATTTTAAAACGATGTCGTTTTAATATCTGCAAGTGGGGCGAAGTAACAAAGCCAAGAGATTAAATTTGTCTTTTTAATTGTTATTGATTATTGATATTGAAATAAGCCATAAACAAGTTTAAATTAATACAAATAAAATTATTTGAGTCAATTTTTAATCGATCATCATCAATTAAATTTGTTTAGAGTAAGTTTTGTCATTCAATTAATATATGTCGGGTTATGAACACGTCAGACCCATTTATATATTTTTTTGTCTTTTAAGAGTTTGAAAAGAATATGGTGAAAATTGGGTCAGTCTCTTTTGACAGATATTCAACCGCTGTCCACTATGTTTTTTTAATCGATTTTTTTTTGATATGAAATGACGAGTATACCTTTAATGAATCGGACACGCTTGCGATAAGCATCAGTTCATACATTGCCATGCATGATTTAAAATTGTGTAATTGTCATTCTCATTCCATAGCAGTGCATCACGATTTTTAATCGATGCCTCACGTTCAAACCGATCTATTTTCAATTCATAGCGATGCATTGCGATTCTAAATTAATGCATTGTGAATCCAAATCGACGTATCGTTACTGAAAATCCATACACTGTGATACACATTTTTTGTATTTTCATTTTAATTATTTATTTAATTTTCATAAATTGCAGTTATTCCTATTTATTTATTTTATTATTGTTAATCAACTAATACATATATTTCTTTATTTTCATATTAATTTTTAATCAAATGAATCAAGTGATATTTTTCTATTCATTGAAATAATCTCTTGTTTTAGTTTTGATTTTTGTCTTCATTTTGTTTGATTATAATTTAACTGAGTATAATTTGATTGAAAAATATATATGTCCGTACGTTTAACGAACGGGTATAAAACTAGTTTTAATTAATTGTATGGTACACAGGGGAAAGAATAGGGAAACTGTGAACTGCAAACACAGTGAGCATCTAAGGATTTTTAAAAAGAAGGTTGGTAGGCCGGGTAGGGGAAAGGGAATACACACACTAATTACACTCGCGCACTCACACACACACATACACATACATACAAAATCAACAACAAACTACAGAGTGGCGTATTTATGCTTAAAGCTTTTTTCCCTTCAATTCAATTCAACCTAACAGCAATAGAAATCGACAATCTATTGAGCAAAACAGCTAACTTTAAACTCTTCAACTCTAAAGATTTGGATCTTTCTTTACCTTTCTCTCTTTAAAACCCAAACAAAACCCATTTCACCAAACGCCCCCGCCCCTGGTTTTTCCTTCTCTCTCTAAGGCTCTCTCTCTCTCTCTCTCTAGAAGTCTTCTTTATAAGCCCAATTTGATCATACACCCACTGATAAACGGTCTTGTAAAAGTTTTTTTTTTTTTTGTGGAATCTTTTTCTGGGTTTTGTGTAAAGTATTGAACTTTGATGGGTGAGTTGAGGGAAATTAACGTTGGAATGATCGAAGATAGGCGTTTGCCGTTCCCAGAAGCAAATTCAAATGCTAACCCAACTCCGGAATTGATTGGGGCTGAGAGTTGGGTTGTAGCAGAAAAAGAGACACAGAGGATTATTTCTCAGTTTCAGGCTAATGTTGTATCTGAGGAGAGACGAAGGAACGTTATTGACTATGTTCAGAAGTTAATCAGAGGTTCTGTTGGCTGTGAGGTGAAATATTTTCAACCCTCGAAACACACACTCACACTCACGCACACGCAGAGGCAGATATCGATTTTTAGTTTGTTTGTTTGTCTCTTTTTAGCGTTTTTATGTGTATCGTATGTGCTTTTATGTGGGTAGATGATAACCTGATTCCATTTTGGTTAATTGGTAATGTTTTTGCTAGCGGCTAGGTCATTTGCTTAATTGCTTTATGCAGATGATACATTGTAGCAAGACTTTGCTTTTCTTGGAAATCAGAGATTTTTTCGTTGATTGAGTTCGGTGGAGTGTCTGTGAGTTTTATGCTGATGATGGATTGTAATGAATCTTTGCTTTTCTTGGAGTTTTGAAGAATTTTCATTGATTGAGTTCCATAAATTTTTTGCTAGTCTTATGTAGATGATGCATTGTGAAGAATCATTGTTTTTCTTGGAAATATGAGATTTGTTCGTAAATTGAGTTAAATTAAAGTTCTGCTAGCTTTACTTAGAAGACGCATCGCAAAAGAATCATTTGTTTTTTTTAGAAATCTGAGATTTTTTTGTTGATTGAGCTCAGCAGAATATTTTGCTACTTTTATGCAGATGATGCATTCTATTGAGTTGAATAATTTTTTTTTTGCTTGTTTTACGTAGATGAGGCATTTCAAAACATCATCATTTTTCTTAGAATTCTGAGATTTTTTCATTGATTGAGCTCAACAGAATTTTCAACTAGTTTTATGTTGGTGATGCATTATATCAAGTTAAGTAGATTTTGTCGTGTTAAATAGAATATCTTCTGGTTTTGACCACTGAGAGATTGAGCGATTTATGGTATTGCTGGAAGATGGAAACCCAACAACGAATATGTTGTGTATTTCCAAATATTTGAAAAGCAAGGACGTCTTTTTCAAGGTTTAGAAAAGCGAATCTCCTTGTCATTGTAGTTGAGGAAGAGAGCTAAATAGAAAGTTTAGTAGCTTTTATCACTGTGCGATACAGATTTTTTCCTGAATGATGGCTGATAGAGACCTTCATGATTTGGAATGATGAACTACCTTTTCAGGGTTCATAAAGGCGTATCATCTTATGATTGTCTTTGATGGTGTGTTTGTCGTTTTGGATAACGATTAGTATAATTAGCACTAGGTACACCCTGAGCTAATGTTATTGTGCCATGGGAAAAATCTGGAGGTGAGTGAGAGTGGCGAATAACGCCAGTGTTGAGTTTTATGACAAAGAAGTCTCTTTATATTTAAAAAGATGTCTGGATTGCAGTTTTTGCTCATGGATTTGGTGTAACAAGAACCCTGTTATCCGCAATATGATGCCTTTAGGTTTTGTCCCTCTTCCTGATCTATCGCTAGAGGTGTTGAAAGGACAGGATGATTATTTTTATGATGAAATCATGAACTGTACACAAACACATCATAGAGAGCGGTGATCGTGCATTTGTCAAGGTAGAGCTTTGATTACCAAGAATTAGAGAGAACTTTTCATAGTGAGAAAATAGGCACTCCGCACTCATTGATGGAACAAGGGATCTTGTTATTTGGACATTTGATTTCTTTGTCACATAAAAGATTCTCGGAAGCAATAGATGACATGCGTTGATGGTTTTACCGAACACGTCTCAATTAATGTGTGGTGAAATGTTGTATATTAATGCAAGTATGCAACAATAAATTTCTTAATTGACCTTTATTGTACTGATAATCCTTTGAAGTGATGGTGTTTATAGAAATATTTGTTGATTTGAATTGTGACGGTCTGACAGAATGTCATGAAAGCTAGTTGGGGAAGAAGAGATCCCTATACTATAACACGATGAAGGATGTAGGATTGCATTTTTTGCACGTGCCCTTCATGGGCCTAGAAATCCTCTTATTTTGGAATTAATTTATGTGTCACACTTATCCAAAAAATAATTATTATTTGCACACTTAACTGACCGGTTCTAGAAGGTTTTGCGTTACCAGGTAACCTTTGATGATGGATTTATACAATTTTTTTGGCTTTTGAGTATTTATTGGCGAGATGTTTATATTTAGGCAACTAGTATCAGTTTTGATCTTATCAAAAAGAATCTTTAACTTGCCTCTTACTTTGGTCTCTCTCTCTCCCCCCTTTTTATTTACTATGCATTAGTGTGCCACCCAAAAGTTAAAAAGAAGAATGTAGTACTAGACAGGGATGATGGGAAAATGGAGCCACAAGGGAGTTGGTTTCTTTGTAAATGTTGACGTCTTTATAAAGTGATTTTACGTTTCTAACCTTATTTATCCTTACCAGCCAACTGAGTTGGTGTAGTAGTGACTTAGATTAGGGGTTACAATTGGAAATCAAGAGTATGACAGGACTTTGCCTTTTGGGATCAACTGTGTGAAGCTTGACTGTATATAATGATAGATGCATGCTCTCTCTCTCTCTCTCTCTCTATCTCCGTCCCTCCTACATATGCATATAAGCTTTAGTTTTGTTTGCTGTTTGTATGGAACTAATTACGTTCATTATGTTATTTATTTTGCTTGTAGCTCATTAATTACTATTAGTCCTTATCGTATCTCTACTTGCATACGTGTGGTGATTGAAAAACACACCAGTGAAGAGCCTTGCATGTCATATAATTAAGGTTCATAGATTTCGACGTTTCGTATTGTGCATGCGTCTTTCATGGAGTCTCTCTCTCTCTCTCTCTCTCTCTCTCTCTCTCTCTCTCTCCTTCTCCCTCCTTGTTGTTACTAAATCTTTAGTGATTGTTGATCATTGTTCAGGTATTCGCCTACGGTTCAGTGCCTTTAAAGACTTATCTTCCTGATGGGGACATTGATTTGACTGCCTTTGGTGGTACAAAAGGGGAAGACACTCTTGCTGAAGATATCGTATCGATACTTGAAGCAGAAGAAAAGAGTATGAATGCAGATTTTGTGGTAAAAGATGTTCAACTAATTCGTGCCGAGGTTCTGTCCTATCACTCCAAAGCTGTTCACATGTTCTCATATAAGTCTGCTCAGATATAAATGTTTCCTTCTCTTTCCTGTTTGCTGTATCACTAGGCTATTTAAACTATCGATGAAGCATCTAGATTCTGCAGAAGGACACGATTTGAAAGTTTTATTGACTGCTTAATTTACTGCTCGTCTTATTTTATGTGGTTCGGCCGTCTGGAAATTGAATTCTCTGATGACAGGTCAAACTTGTAAAATGCATAGTGCAAAACATTGTGGTGGATATCTCATTCAATCAAATAGGGGGCCTATGCACACTATGCTTTCTTGAGCAGGTAGGATACCCTCTTCAAACTTAATATAGTGCCATATACTCCATATGCTCACGCGCGCGCACACACACATTTTATCTTAGTAATGAAAAGGACGAGGCATGGCACAACATTAAGGTTACCGCATGTGACAATGCCACGTGTCAAATTATGGACACATCCTCTCTGGTTGTGGGGATGAGGCAACTTTAAATTAGGCCCTTCCTAAAACCTGATGGCAGGAGTCTTTTGTGGTGTGCCTCGTTCTTAATCCACCTTATAAATGCTTGCGTAAGCATTGATTTCCAGATGGGTTTGAGTCTCCTGTGATGGTTGACTTATCTATACACACCAAAAAATTGTGAGTTTCACTTTCCACTTACTGCCCAGGGAATTAGATGGGTTAATTTTCTCTTTAAAACATGTTATTTTGGACATTTTCTTTTTCTCTAATTTGCGACTACTGACTATGCAACACTTGTTGCTTTTACTCTTATATCACAGTTAGTATTAAATGGTTAACTTGAATCTTTACCAATTCTAAAGCTATGTAATTTAATTACTGGCATAGAGCTAATCTTTTCCCCTTACGTCACTGTATGTTTAAGATTCGTTTCTGCCGTTTGTGCTTCTGATGAAAACGAATGAAAACGCAACCGATTATCTTGATCACATTACTGAGCTTTATAGATTCCTCAATCCTATTGAAACACGACTTTAGGTTGACTGCACCGCAAAAAAACTTTCGCTCTTCATTATTTGAATCTTAAGAAAGTTGATTAAATGGTATGAAATTCCTTTGGTTGGTTTGTTGCATGATTGCATCGCCACTTGAGTTATCAGGAAATATGAGCAATGGGATGCGAGAGAGAAGTGCCATCAATTAGGGGTAGTTGAGCAATGTTTACAAATGCTAAAAGAGTAGGTGGAGTTAGTCCAAGTTATAGAAAACGTGTGAAAGATGGAGCTAGGAAGCACGAACACTTTAGGAAAGGTGGTTTGTCAATTGTCAGCATTAGGCAAGTCTTTGAACAACTTCATTTTTGACACTTCTTACAGCATAGCAATAAGCCTTAGATGTTGAGATATACTTGCTCTATGTTTCCAAAAGAAGTATAGTGCTGTTATGGTGATTTATCATCATATGCACACGTGTGTAATCTATGAATTGTGTAGTACATATTTAGGTCACGAACTTGGGTGGCACATTTTGATCTTGCTCTATATAGAACCATAACTTGCAAGTTTCATGTTACATCCCTATGTTGTAGATCATCTGTCACTGAAAATTTAGTTTACGTAGAATATATACTCCCTCTTTACCCAAAAGAGTTTCCCCGCTTCAATTGGGCACAGAGATCAAGGAGGGTCAAATGACTTCAATTAATATACTTCTTCCATTTTTGAAAAATCAGTCCTACTTTCTATTTTGGTTTGTCCCAAAAAATTAGTCCCATTTCTAAAATTTAACCTATAGAACTTGCATTAATGCTCTAATTTTATTTTTTCTAAAAAATATGACATTTCCTTATGTATCATACAAAATAAGATTCATTTGCGTATTGCCGAAAATATTTTATGTTTGATTTTTCGTAAGGAACTTTGTTTTTGGGATGGAGGGTGTAGCTTACAAGTTTTATACATTCAATTTTTACCCTTCAAGCTCACGTGGAGGTAAGTAATTTCGAAAACCAGCCTTTAATCACTGCTTGGAATTTGTGCATTCCCTCCTTTTCCTTGCAGCTTTCTTAACTTTCACTTTCAGTTTTCAAAATTTCACCTTTTGTTGGACCACGGGTAACAGGTACATTATATGAGCTAAACCAAAGGACTAAATTTTAAAATCAATATAATGATGCTTTGGCTTTTCGAAGTGTGTACTTCTTTTGGAACATTGAGAAAAGACATGTGGACAGGAACGGAGGTAATATTTCTTTATCAAACTCTCCTTAAACATGTCTTGAAGTATCAATTTCTTGTGCCATCTCCATGCATTGTAACTTACGAGGGTTTACAATGAAAGAGATGCTATGGGTAGTACTGTAAGTAGTAATGAGTCAATATGTTTACTAGGTATGGGGTAAGGATCTGCCTTCACTATTAAGCACCCATCCATTCCTTTCAAGGGCCTTTACAGGCTTGGACTATTTACCTTCTTCGACTGAATTCCTTGGCACCGCGCTTTGTTCAGTTGGAAGCCGCTTAGAGAACCTTCTAGCATAGATTCCCTTTACCAAGTCATTACCAGCAATAAAAAATCAAGCTTTAAACACACACACACACAGAGGTTCAGGTTCATATTGCCTCATATTTCGTAATTCCCGGTTTAAATAGATCCATTTTGTGAGTGTGATAGGAATAGCATTAATGAGACGAGCTCTATTACTTTTTTTATGAGTATTATATACCAAAGCGTCTAAACAGGAGACGCGTCCTTGAACAACTATAAGCAAACACAATCGGACTAATCTATAGAAAAACTATTAACAAAATCGTTACATGAAATGTTATCAATATTGGAAGTATTAGTATCCTCAGCCCCCAAAAGAACAACGTGTGAAGCAACTCATCCTTCAACTTGTCCACCGTCCTCTCCTCATCCTCAAACACCCTTCTATTCCATTACATTGCAAAAGATAGATCTAGAGACAGAATGGGGATATTAGTAGATCATGTTTTGAAAGACATTCTTTCCCTCACTAGGAGATGAATGGAGGGTGCTATTGATGAAACTTATAGTACAATTTATTCACTCATACACCCAAGACTGACTAGCTGAGCACAATTTATAGACTAAGATAGTGCAGAAACAGTATCCAGTGAGACTTTTTTGTTCATGGAGGTAAAGATCTTTGAGTTCTTGAGATGGTCAATTATTGACATGGCTAGCTGTGACTTCATAGTTTATTTTCTCCCTTTGCCCCAAAAGAGGTAACCATTCCTCTTTAATTTGTCCCAAGAGGGAGGTAAGTTTCTCTTTTGGGAAAGTTTTGTTTAGCGAGTTGATTTTAATTATCTTGTCAAATTTGATGGATAATGATATGTGTTTGCTGTATAAAACTTTACCAATGGCATAAATGTGATGACCCCTGTGTTCACTATATTGATGAGGGTATTTTAGGAAATGTAGGGATTGTCAGGTATTTTCATAGTTTGTGCAATAAGTTAAAGCATACATCTCTTTCCGTGATGGAGTAGTTTTCCTGCTGCGAAGTGATTGAATTGCCCCTTCAGATCATATTGATAGCAACTATGGGCAACCCTTTGAAGGGGATAATATAAGTTCAATTTTTTTTGTATAATGATCGATGCTTGTGATTCCCTCTTAATTCTTAATTGCTTATTTCCTAATTTTTTTTTGATAAGTAATTACTTATTTCCTAATTTGACTTTTCTGCTTTTGTGTTCCTTACAGGTTGATCGCCTCATTGGAAAAGATCATCTGTTCAAACAAAGCATCATTCTGATCAAAGCCTGGTGTTATTATGAAAGCCGTATACTTGGTGCTCATCATGGCTTGATTTCGACTTATGCTTTGGAGACTTTAGTTCTATATATCTTCCATGTTTTCCACTCAACATTGGATGGCCCTTTAGCAGTGAGTCTCAGCAGTATTCTTGTTCTTTTCCTACAAATATTTATTAGGCACTAGAAATGAAGTACAATTGTGCTATTTTAGGTTCTATATAGATTTTTGGACTACTTCAGCAAGTTTGACTGGGAGACCTACTGCATAAGTTTAATTGGTCCAGTTCGCATATCAGCTTTACCAGATCTTCTTGGTGAGTAGTCATGTAGCACCTTTTAGCATCTGTATGATTGTATCATTTCTATGGATTTGTCATCTTTACTTAGATTTTTTTTTGAAAATTTGTCTTTTCTTCTTTTTTGTAGCTGAGACACCACAAAATGGTAGCAGTGATTTACTGCTGAGAAATGATTTCTTACAATATTGCTCCGACATGTTCTCAGTTCCTTCAAGAGGGGCTGACATGCATGTAAGATCATTTCCCCAGAAATATCTGAATATTGTGGATCCTTTAAAAGAAAACAATAACCTCGGCAGGAGTGTAAGTAAAGGTAGGCACACCTGTTTTGAGTTTTACTTCCATGCCATTTTCTTTTGTCCAGGAAGTCTTTGAGATTTCATAATTCTAAGTGTCTACCTTTATATTATTTTTTGTTTTTTTGGGGCCTAAGGGAGCGTTGGAAGGAATCGAACCCCACGCATTGTGAAGCCCCAGGTTTACCGGTGGGCCACCCCTTAAGGTTTACCTGTATTTTCTGTTCATCTAATAATGACCTTCTTGTACTGCTTAGGCAATTTCTACAGGATACGCAGTGCTTTTAGTTTTGGCGCTCGAAAACTCGGGCGGATCCTAATGCACTCAGTTGATGGGATCACTGATGAGCTTCGTATGTTTTTCTCGAGTACTTTGGATAGGCATGGAAGTGGACAGAGGCCCGATGTTCAGGATCCACTTCCTAGATCTGCTGTCAGTGTCTATGCCAATCTGAAGTCTGAGAATTGCTTTGGCACTGCTGGAGATTGTAAGCAAAATCATGATGGATCAGGGGCATCAATGGAAGAAGGCAGAATCCAAAATGGACAGCAAAGAAGCTCTATTGGCTTTATGGTGTTGTCAGAAGATGAAAATCGAGATGAACGGAGAGTTTTGTTGGGGAATAGAGTAATCGGGGATGCGAAAGACCTTGCAACATCCAGACTCCAAGGTCTTAAAATTTCAAATGACTCGGCACAAAGCTCTCCTCCTAGCGATGAGGAGATTGTACCTTCGGCTCGTATGCCACCTCATGCACCTCATCTCTACTTTTCCAAATCATGGTTGGCTAATGGGAAGACAAAAAATGGGGACTTAGATAAAACCCCATCAGAAAACTTTGATATCAAAGAATCTTCTGCAAGAAGGGACGAGGTTGTAGCCTCTGTTGGAAGTCAAGAATTGAACTGCTCAGATCTGAGTGGGGATTATGACAGTCATTTTATATGTTTGCAATATGGTAGGTGGTGCTACGAGTATGCCTTGAGTGTTCACTCTGTGGCTATTCCGCTGCCTAGTCCCCCACCGGCTTCTTTTCAGGGCATCAATTTTTGGGACCCTATCCAGAATCCATCATCGCAGCACTTCAAGAGGAATGGGTTTTCCCATGGAAATGTGAATGGCGTCATCCCCAGTCCTGTGTTCTACTCGATCAACAAAATGTTGGTTCCTCCTGTGGTATTTGGATCGGAAGAAATGCCAAAGCATCGAGGGACAGGAACTTACTTTCCCAACCCGGTATTACTTTCTTTCTTACTCCAATTGAAATCTATGATGATAGCATGAACTGTTCGTATCGTTGGGCTCAAATCAGTCAATTTTTAGAAAAGAATATATCTCATTTCTCATATTTTGTATTTGGTCATATTACTCCCTCCTTTCTGCTAGAAGTGCTCTACTTCCTACATTGGAAGGTTCCACCTTAACAGTCTTGTTTCAGAAACTAAGTTTATAATTTTTGACTTCCAAAATTTTATTTTCATCATTTTAAACTTAACATAGCAAAATAATTTCATTCCTTAAAAATAAGGGTATGTATAATAATTTATTTTTAATTCTTAAAATATTTTGACTTTTAACTTTGGATCTAATTTGAGACCTCAGGCTATGTGAACTGTGAAGCCCATGTCTACCATGTCATTTATTTACTTAATTATGTTTCATAATTTGAAGATAGTTTCACGTTTAATTTGCAGAATCGACCTCAACATGGTTTTAGGCCAACAATAGTGAAAGGAAGAAATTTTGTGCAGGGAAGATCACCTCGTACTAACGGCCGATCCATTGTAGCTGAAGCAAACACACTCGACAGAAGCAACATCGAGCAGCTTCCACAGTCTCATTTCCCTGCCGATGAGGGTCTCGGGGCGGACCAGCACCAGCCATATTCCCCTAGGCGGAAGCTAAACCCTAATGCCAATGGTTTCATACCCCAGCCAGATGCAATTGCTGAATTTGGCTCAGTTGAGCATCACATGCCAATGAGAGCACCCATGCCAGTGTCCAGTAGGCTACCCAAGAATGCTTCTTTAAGGCCTCAATCTACTAGTCAGGGCTCTCCAGTTCATACAATTCAGAGCACCAAACCTGTTCATGATCCAAATAGGTATAGTAATCTCATAATTTTGTGGAAATTTTTTAAGCCATTAGATCAAGGGAAATGATACATTTATATATATATATATATATATATAAAATGCATTCTATTTTAATGAAATATTTAAAGTCTTTTATAAGCTCTAATATTCTGTAAACATGCAGGTTGATGGTACAAAAGTCGTATCGTTTGAAAGATGAAGACGATTTCCCACCTTTGTCTTTCTAATTTTGACGGACGACTTTTATGATAACTTACAGAAGAGAGTTTGCTGACAAAGAAGCAAAAGCCCAGGTGTCTCCAGTATCCCTTTGGATCCACTGTTTCGTGGAAATTTTGAAAAACTGGTATTTTTTCTCACTTGGAGGCGTTGTGTACATAATTGTTGTCCTCCCGCGACTTTGCAGCTTTACAATGAGGTGTTGTGTATGTATAGGATCTTCAATAGTGTTTTTTTTTTTTTTGAAGTTTGGTGAATTACATTTTCAGTTATAGGGGCAAAGTCCGTCTTGTTGTTACAATATGTTAACCCCCACCCCCACAAAAAAAAACAAAAAAGTAAAAAAAAAAAGATTGTAACTTTGTCTTGGAAGATTTTTTGTTAGAATTACAGAAGTAGCCAATTTTCTTTTCTATATATATATATGCCCATCTGTTTAGTGTTGCCATATTGGGAAGACAGTCGAGACTCGTGCGATCAACTGACTGTAGAGCTCTTAATATTCTGAGTCTCGTATTCAACAGTGTTGAGGCTCAGGCTCAACTCAGCTTGTTAAAAGCTCAAGCTCAATTTACGTTGAGTTGGTACTCACAATCGATGATATTCGTATTCTCAATAAATACATGTTTATTATCGATTAGTGTTGTTATGATTCTACGAATGCTGCACGAACACCATATATTATGTAGTACATGTTTATATATCCCTTAATAATTATATTTTTCTAACATGACTCTTTTTGGGTGGAATGGCAACTAACTAACTATAGCATTAGATCTTGTTATGCTTCAGAAATCGTAGTAAGCTTTTTTCTAGATTATAGCTTAGGGTTTACAACTTCTATGTCGTTTATTTAACACACTCACACCTATAACCTGAGAGCTACCTTCCACCTAGGGTGGCAAAATGGGTGTTTTGGATCATTGGATAATAGGCCATTATCCATGGTTATCCATGGATAATGGCTTATCAATGATCTATTCTACCTAAACTATCAATTAGTATTTGCTAAAAAAACCAACCTTAAATTATTCAATTATTCAAATTAGACGACATCAATAGGGATTTTTTTTGGGGGGGGGGGGTGGGGTTGAGATATCTCTCTCTCTCTTTATATATATATATATATATATATATATATATATATATATATACACACACACATAATACTTTCAAATAAAACAATTTCTTGCCTAAAGCTATTACCAAAAAAAGAAACTCCATCCATGGTTGTGCATTGGAAGAGGAAAAAATTTACAAGTTTCTATTTCTCAAAAATTGTACACATTTAATATATTAGGTTAAAAATCTTTTCTATTAACGTTACACCTTATTATTAAGTTAACTCTTTTTTTTATCTTTACATTTTGATTATTTTTAAATTTCATACATTGATGTCACTTTTTTATATAAATTATATGCATCGAATGTAGTGGTTGATTAGACATATGATTCAAACAAAATCTTTCTCTAATATCATAATTTTCCAATTCAACTCCCTAAATTGATTTTCATGTTGATTTTTTGCTAAGAGTATTACTTTTATTTATAGGAAGAAAAAAAAGTCAAATGTTAATGTTGTGGAATGAATTACAGATTTTTAAAATCAAACAGATCTATTACTTTCATCTATAATAGAAAAATGTTAAATGTCATCCAGTGCCTAATGCACTTAGCCATTTTGAAGTTAAATCGAATTGAAGATTAATGTAATGTCATAATAGATAAGAGCACACTAGCCAATTCCAACAACTCTCGCACTTCAAATTCCGAATTATCGAATTGAAGACCAACCTAAATAGGCATTGGATTTTGCTGGAAAAGATGAATTCTCTGTATTGTTTACCTCAGTTTATGTGTGACCAAGTCAAAATTTTTTCTTAATATTGTAAGATGAGTTAGAGATTTTTTAAATCTTATGAATCTTGAAGAAAGAAACACGAATTTGTTAATGTTTTGTATTAGAAAAATTTACAAAATCTATAATATTAATACCAATATAATGATGAATTTATATTTGAGTAGTTTCATTTTACATCATTATTTCTCTATTCGTTTAATTTTATTTTATTGAGTATAATTTAATTAAATAAAATATATGTCCATGCGTTCAACGCTAGGGTCTAGAACTAGTTTATTTCATAAAGACATATGAATGCCAATGGACTTCAAACATTGTACTGCAATATTTGTATCCCCCCTTCCCACGTATTTACAAGTTATATTTTTTAAAACAATATTATATGAGACATACAACAAATAATATATTTTTGAAAGAAAAAAAAAGTTTAACGTATGGAGGTTTCTAGCTAAATTCTTAAAAAATGTCTTTCAATTTTCATGGTGTATCTTAAAAGAAAAATAGTTATAATACAATCAATTAAATATTTTAAAATAATATTTCAAATTAAACATGACATTTTTAAGAATATGTTTAAAACTTTAAATAATTGATTGCACTTTCTTTCAGCAGTATTATTTTAATATTGTTGTTATCTAATTATTATTATTTTTGGCCCCAACTCTGAACTCTCATAGCTACCAAACCAAGATTTATACTTATTAATTGATTTGTTAATTTAATTGTAATATAGGTTCAACGTACCACGTGGAGGCTGCCGTTTGAGTTATGTAAAAGACTTTTTATGTTTGATGATGAATCTTCTAAATTAATTTCCCGAAAATTATAATTTATTAATCCATCAATAATACACTCTTCAAAACCCTATGACCTATCCATTAAAATTTAATTCTAATAATAATGAAGCAAGTGAAGTATGTTTCTTTATATCTTATGATTCCTTCCAATAATTGATGAAAACGTTGTCTCATCCAATCTTTTTTTGTTTTTTGTTTTATGTAAGGTAGTATAATAATCACTCTATTCCTTAGAATATAAACTAGGACAATATTAGGATAAAATTTAGATAAAACTCGTAATGATGAAAGTTTATTGGATTAAATAACCCCCAAATAATGAAGACATATGTTCAATTAAATTGATTTGATGCGGTAATTTATCTTCACCCCTAGAAAATTTCAAAAGCCAACTCAACTCACAAGTTAGAAAAATAGTAACCCTGATTATGACAAATAAGTAGACCAAAAACTTGTAAATTTTGTTTGATTTATTCATCCCTAAGACTTTAAGCATAGTTTGCCACGACACATGCTGACTTCATGTTCATCTATCATTAATACATCAAATAGCGTTAACTTCATCATTGGTCCCTTTGTTTAGGATCTTTCTAGCTATCGTCCCTCGATTCTAAAAGTGAACATTTGAGTCCAAAATAGTCTCTTTTTGCATGTTAGAGGTGATCTGCCGTTAAGTGGACATGTTCGTTGACGTTGTGCGCATCATGTGATATTTATTGGGGGCATGAATGTCATTTCTTGAGGAGTATTCTTTTTTCTTCTTCATCCTCGAGACTCTAACCCATTCCACCCACCTCCGACACCACCATCAAACATGCCATGGAGATTACCCTCATCCAAATGCCACTTCTTCTACCCATAAACATATCTCTCTCTATCAATCTCTATCTTTCTATATCTCTTAATCAAGAGAATCCAAGAAAACCAATCATCGAAAACCCAATGTTATAAAATCTTGGATGTTGTGATCACGAAGGACGGGAAATCCAAGTCAAGAATTGTCGGTGAATTCTCAAAACCCACCAAACCCAGCAAGAATTGCTATTAAATATTTCCGATCGCACCGGGAGAGGAAAAAAAAAAGAAAGGAAAAAGAGTAGTGGGAGTAATCAAAACGAGCTCGAAATCGATTATTGTAATTGAAGATATTGATTGCTCAATTAACTTGACCAATAGAAAAAAGAGTAGTGGAGTAATGGTGGAGCTAATTCTGGTGGGAGGGGTATGTTTGAGAGTAGTTCGACGGATATAAGAACCGGTTCCGGTGATCAGGATGGTGGGAACTTGATTACTCTTTCGGGTTTGTTGAATTTTATAGATGGGTTGTGATTTTGTTACGGTAGTGTGAGAATATTCGTTTTAGTGAGGTTTTGATTAAGAATAGGAAGGATAATGACAAGGCGTTGAGGGAATTGGTGGGGACATTGGCGTGTAGGTCGGAGAGGAACAGAGCGAAAGGCGGGTCAAGAGTGCAGAGTACGACGGAGATGGAGGAAATGGAGGAGCAGGAAAAGAGGGCTCTAGATATTTCTAAACATGGTGGTGGCGCTGCGTTGCAAGAAGTTATGTTGAAGGGTGTTGAGATGGTAATCGGGTTGACCCAATCCTACGGGGCCAATCATGTAGGGTTGGAACCCTAATAAGGCTATCCATATTAATTTTGAATTTAATAAGGTTACATTTTCTTAATCCTAACTCTTTTCGGTTACGAGTTAACATATTACTCAGGTTGACCTTGTAGGGTTGTGACCATAATAGGGTTAGCCATGTTAATCCTAAATTTAATAGGGTTCTATTTTCTCGATCCTAATTTTTTTCGTTTACGATTTAAAATAAACAAATGAGGGGAATGAGAAGGAGAATGAGGTTTAACTGATTAGTTTTTTGAGGTGGGCTAATTTAAGTTGTCACCCAAACAATGCTTTAGCATGGCAACCAGCACAAAAGTTACCTTTTTGTCCTCAAAATAACTCACGTACAATGCACATGACGAGTTAACGATTGACTCTTCAAGGCGTTCAGTCAAAGGACCAATAGTGTGTAAAAATAGTGTACTTTGAACTCAACTTTGTACTTTTTGAATAAAGAGACGATTGTTAGAAATGTTTAAATTGTAAGGCTTCCAAAATCGAAAAATTCTGTTGGTGGTTTCTCCTCTTCAAGCATGGAAATTTTCATTCTGTCGGCGGCGACGCCAAGATCGAGCATGACCTTCTCATGAACCGCCTCGATTCCGTCATCGCTGTTGCTCAACGGCGATTTGGGATGGGGAGAAGATATGTTATGGTGGGTGGTGAGTTGTTGTGTTCCGGGGCGGGGACGGAGGTTGACGTCTGATCCCGGATTGGGAATTTGTAAGTCCGGATTGGGAATTTGTAAGTTCGTTAGGATTATCATTTCACAAAACAATTTGGATGGAAGGAACAAAATCTACTCCATTAAACTCTACTGCTGGCGGAGGAGGAGGAAAGATTTCACCTCCGCCATTCCAGTCACTGCCATCAAAGATAAATGTGCCGGTTGGTGGAGGCGGCGGCGGCAGGGAGAGGAAGGCGGCTACGCCAAGCTAAAGAGCTTATAGCTCACTACGAGTCGCAGGGATTGGACACTCAAGCAGCCTCCCTCAAAGTCATCGAAGATCTTCAGAATGTTCTTTTCAAGGTTGTCACCACCTCTTCTTCTGGCCACGGAGCCGCCGGAGATGTCGGTGCGGTTGGCGACCGACTCGTAAAGCTTGAGACGAAATTGGATTCAAAACCTGGGTACAGAGAAACCCTAGTAATTGGGGTGGCATCGGGAGGCTGCTGCGTGGAATTGGGAGCGTCTTACCACGGGTAGCTTCGCCTTGACCAATATTTGGGATTCCGTCCGCCCGGCAGCGATGGCTCTAATCCCCTTTGAATTAAATCTCAACAGGTGTTCTTTGGGGGAGAATGACCTCCATTTTCTGATTATCCGTTTTACCAAAGTCAATCTCTACATCTTCATTCACCACTTGAAAATCTTTTTTCTTTTCATTTCTTCTCTCAATTAGTGATCTGGTGCGTTCAATTTTTGTTCCGTAGAAAATCATAAGGGTTGGGTTAGTTTGAAGATGAGGTTTTAATTTTAAAAATTTCTTTTGGATTTAAAATTTTCACATTACCCCCTATTTTGATGATATTACACATAACCCTCTTATTTTGTGCATGTGAGTGACACATGTTCACTTAACGGAAATAAACAAACAACGTTAGGGCTAGGGACCTCCGATGAGCAAAAAAGGTCTACTTAGGTTAGTGGTGAAACTTTTGAAAGTTTGGGGACTGATGATGTGTTCGGCCAAAGTTCAGGGACTAATGGTACACTTATCCCTACAAAATATGTATCTCACGTTAGCTAGAAAAAAAATCATTTAATATTAGTAACAATAGAAAAAAAATAATCATGGAAGAGATTAATAATCTAATTATAATGTCCAAAAATTATATTATTATTACAAAAAATATATACCTCACATTGTACATGTGCGGAGCACGGGCTAAATAACTAGTCTATATATATATTTAAAGTTGGTGAGGAGCACTATGGTTGTGCCACCTCATCCAACTTTTGATATTGTTGAATCCTCAAACCTCCACATGACTTGACTTAAAACTTTTCATTTTCTAACTATTAGCTAAAAATAATAGTTAATAGTAGTTAATATAATATTGTGATATTAATCATTTACTATTAATCTCTTCTATTGTTAATAGTAGTTGCAATCTTATATAGAAAGACTTTTACTACCAATATCATTTCTTAACAAATGTGAGATAATATTATTAGATTGACATTGGGCGAGTACTTTACTCTAATGACTCATTTCTAACACCATACTTTAAGTCTTGATATCTTATTCATCCAAAACTCGATTTTGACAAATAAATATATCATTTTGATGCTCTAACCGAGTAGAACGCATTTGCACAATTACATTTTTCAACAAACAAATGACACGTAAAGAAATTTGTGCCTCAAGTTGCACAATTTTTTCACTAAAAACACTAATTTTTCAATAAGTATTAGGCGAGTACTTTAACGATTTCTAAAATCAACATTAATTTATAACTAATGTATGATGTATCTCTACTATAATTACCAATAAAAGTGATTTAACAAACATTAGTTGAAAATTGATGTTAGTTTAAAAAGTATTTAGATAAATGACTTTTACTAAACTAACAAAAGAATATATATGTTCACAATTGTTAGAAGCTGATGTTAGCTTTAAAAGTCCTTAAGAAAAATCTAACCAATAAAAATGATTTATTCCTCATTGGTTACAAAGAATTATTTTAGTTTAAATTTTTTTAGATAACATAAAGTATAAAGTAGCGCTTCACCTATGTAACATTTTGATTAAAATTTTCATCAATTGATGGTGCTGATTTTTTTTTACATGTGGTCATTGGATCATGACACATGACACATGTCAATTATAATCTTTGTCTTAATTTTTTTAGATTTTGATTGACTATGTGTCGTGTTCCAAATGTCACTTGTGTAAAAAAAGAGGTACAATATTACGAGCTAGAGTTTATGGTATTAGTACAAGCTTTAGTGTTAGCGCGGTTAGATTAAATTTTTAAGATCTTTACACCGTTTGATCAAATATGGTGTTTTCTAACTAATGACATCGATATTCCAAATCATCACTAACAGGCGTTCGACCAGGACATTAACTTAAGGGGCAAAATAGGAAAAAACAACGTTAAAAAAGATCTGATTGCACATACTTTTAGAGTCAGGTAAATTGACAGTCCCATAGATCTCTGTGATGGGTTGCAACACGATCTCCGGTATCTTCTATTTCGTAGATGGCTTCTTGGCGACGGTGGCAACTGAAGCTAAAACGGTAAGTGGTCTCTTTACAGATTGGTTCAAACTCCATGAAATAAAAGATGGGTTTTCAAGTTTAAATCAAAAAGATAAAAGAGACTAGCAGATCCATCGTGACTTCCCGACACCTCTTCGCAGCCCTTCACTCCGGTCGAACATAGCAACAACCGGCTTTCATCTCTCTCCTTCTCCGTCGTCAACTCTTCCAGATCCAACATCGTTATCGACTGGTCACCTATCCCAATTCTGATTGAGTATCAAACTCGCATCTCCATTGCCGACCAAGAAATAAAGCCCCAGCATCGAGTATCAGATTTGTAACCCTTTCCTACCCATTTCAACATATCTAGGTCAATAATTTAAGTGAGGGAAACCATTTTCTGGTTACAATTTCTGGCAGTGAATTTAGATATGAGAAGCTCCTTCTTTCAGGCCAAATTCCGGTATAAAAAATATTATTGTTGACCCAGATCTATAACCCTTAATTAGAGAAGATGAAGATGAACCCAGTTCGGGGGTAATTAGGGCTTCCGTGATACTCCATATGAATGGGAAGATTAGGAAGCTAAGGATGTCAAATAGTGGACCGGTAGCTTGGTCTTCACCGTATGGGCCGCTAGGGACCTCGAAGTAGATCATGAATATTAGAGGGATGTGTTAGTTTTTGGGGGTGGTGAGTGGTGGTGGTGGAAGGGTTAGTTGTCAAGAGTTCCAGTAGAAGGTTTTTGGTAGATGGAGTAGTGGTGGTGGAAAGGTTGGTTGGAGGTGTGATTTACAACTGGGTTTGTTGAAATATGAAAACATTCCAAGTTTGTTTAGATTTATTTTTAATTGTTTGATTTACTTGAAAGTTTGATCTCATATGTGCATCTAAAGTACTCTAATTTAATTAAATTCTGGCGGTTACCCCCATTCTTCAAAAGATTAAGATGAACAGACCCAAATATGTAATTAGAGAAGATGAAAATGAAGATGAATAGGGGTAAAATAGGGATTTAACTTAAAGTTAACGTCATTTTTTAACATCCGTTAGAAAATGGGTTCGCTTGCAACTGGACTAAAGTTTGATGGCCAAAATATATATTTTAAACTTTCGGTGGCCGAATTGCAAAAAGTGGAAAAGTTGAGTGACCCACTTGTGTGTTTTACCTTTTTTTAAAGTTGAATTTTAAAGCAAAACAACCCAAAATAGTATGATAAACTTTTTGTCCGAAATGAAGTGAGTATTACATAAAGCATGAGATGGTATCATCGAGCTTAGTGTCGTTACGAAGGCTATTTGTTGCAGTACAACATGTTTTATGTAATACTCCCTCCGTTCTGAACAAATAGTCCACCATATTATTTTAAGATTTTTCACTTTAAGAGTCCATTTTTTTTAAAAAAAATATGTCCATCATCTCCATATCATTCAACTTTACCCTCACATTTGCTATTAATATTGATTATGCTTAAGTATTTTTGTAATAATAACTAATTTTAATGCTAGTTATATATCTCTTAATAATTAGACTTTTTAAACATATATCTTTGAATGGAATAGATGGAAACAATAAATATCAAATTTGTTCTATAGAATGAGTAACAGTTTTTTATTTTTTCAAAATATTAAATAAGTAAACTTATTAGTAATATTAATAGCACCTATACATAACTATCTCCCGTGGTATTATAACAATGCGAAAGCATATTAGGAATGATAATTGATTTTGCTAAAAAAAAAAGAATGCCACTATATAGATCCTTATATCCTATAAGTATACAAAAAAAAAAAAAATGCTAATTTCCTATTTTATCCTTCCTTTTTTAAGCATACCCCCTCCTCATTCTTTCCCCTCCTCTCTATGCGATAACATTCCCCCTTCCCCCATCTTCTTCCATCCCAGCTACCACCCCCACTGCCTCACTATTTTCCCTCCCTCCCCTCCCTTTCCTCTCCTCTCCTCCCTTCCTTATTCCCTCTCACTCCTCCCTCTATGCGTTACCTCCCCCCTTTTTTTCTCCCGCCTCATCCCTTTGTTTGTTGCTTTCCAACACTCCCTTCCTTCTTTCTCTGATTTCTTTCCTCCTTCTCTTCCTTCCATGAACCATTCTCAAACTCCATTGATAAATCAAATTTGGAGCAATTTTTATTTTTATTTTTGAATGTTTGGCTTCCCTCCCTCATTTTCTTCTCAATTATACGGGTAAAATAACAACAACAAAAAAATTGATTTACAATGTTCGGTCATGGATGGCCGAACAATATAGTGTTGTTCGGCTAGCCCTAATGTTGTTCGTCCATCCATGACCGAACAGTGTAAATAAATAATTTTTTTACCCAAGGTTTTTCTGTTAGCCCTAACCGAATAACATTGTGTTGGTCGGGCAACCAGAACTAAACATTTGCAATTTTTTTTTGCTTCGAGCATTGATTGAAGAAGAAAGATGGAAGGAGCAGCGATAAAGAATGGTGTGGCAATAAGTGTGGTGGGTGGGTGGGTGGGTGGGAGGGAGGGAGAAGGGAGAGGAAAGCAAAAATGGAGGAGAGGGAAGGAAGGAAGAACGGTAACGATAGGATAGTGGGGGGGTGGTGGTGGCTGGGTTGAAACTCGGAAGAAGAAAGGGGGAGGGGTTAATGTTACATATAGTGAGGGGGGAAGGATGGAGGAGGGGTTTGCTTATAGAAGGAGAATAAAATAGGAAGTTATCATTTTTTTGGGTATATTCATAGGATACGTGGGTATATATAGCACCACTGAAAAAAGGGCATTTATTGGAAGATATACACCGATTTTAAGACAAACTTTATTGGAAGATACACTAACAAGGCATTTTAAGACAAAACTTTATTAAAAAAATACATTGATTTTAAGACAAACTTTATTGGAAGATACATGTTAAAAGGATATTTGAATTATGACACGTGCTAATTATAATACTGATTTTGATTTTTTAAATTTTGGTTAATTATATGTTAGATGTAAAGATAGCTAATGAAAATATAATTCTTTTTTACCGTTAAAGTAGTCTTGGTATTAAATCAATGAGTCTCACTTATTTTTTCATCTCAACCTAAACCTAGTTGGTTCTCTCGGAAACACTTCAATTTCTGTAATTTCCAGTGTATACATAAAAACCATTTTCTTTGGACGAATTGAGCTATTCTTTCTGACTGTGTCAAAGTCAAAGATAGTCAGTTCTGTGATTTGGGGACCTCAATCAAAGTGACACTTCTTTATTATTATCACCTTGGACTTTGTTATATACACAGAAACAACCCCACCATTTTTGTCAACATCAAATCCTCAAACTCTGCTATCCCTTCAATCCTTCTCATTTCTCAAAACCCCTTTCCCACTCTCTCTCAAATCAATTTCAAGAATCTTTTTCTCAATCATAAATGGCACTACCAAAACGAGGCCACAGATTTTTCAAATTCAGGACCCCATTTCTGTCCAATCTTTCCAAATTCTAAGAATTTTCTTTCCAAAAAATCTAAACCCAGAATCTTTGTTTTTTCCACTGGTTCACAAAAAAAGACCTATTCTCTCTCTCTCTCTCCCCTCTGTTTTTCAAAACCCAAATTTAAATGTCTTCGAACGCACAAGTTACAGCAATGGCTTCTTGGATTATGCTTAGAATCGATTATTCAATGCTCTTTTGGCTTGTTTTTGGTGTTTTCCCCTATGAAAATCACGAGGGAAGGCCTCCGATCATCTAGCACTCGCTTTTTCTCTCTGAATCCTTTTTCTTTCAAGAAAGTCATAACAGCTTAATTAATTAATACTCCAGTAGCATTTAATTCTGTTTTCTTAAGAATATAAAGTTAGGACAGTTTTTAATTTCAAGGGTTGTTTTTCAATTAATTGCTCCGGTCGCCGCCACCATGTACAAATCCCGGGTCGCTGAACCTGTTAATGGAGCTAAATCGCGGCTGGGTTACTTTGAAATGGATCCTTCTGGTCGATATGGACGGGTAAATTCATGATTTATAATTTTTCTGTGTGTGTGTGTAATTCCCTTATCCGATGATATATGATTTCTGTTTTTGTTGTGTTAAAGAAGTTACACGATGATTCATCATTTCTACTTTTACTGTGTATAAATCAGTTATTTGATGATTCATGAATTCCAATTTTGCTCTTCCTGTGCGTGTGTAAATCAATTATTTGATGATTCTTGGTTTCTACTTTTGCTCCGGGGGTGTGAATCAGTAACTTGAAGATTCATAATTTATCTTGAATTAGTATTGAAATTGATTAAGTAGCTATTGGGTGAATACAGAATGGTTTATTTGATTAGTACAGATTATATTTGAATTAGCAGAGAAACTTATGATCATAATTTACTGCATCAAACAATCATGATTCATGGGGGTTGATAGAAAATGCAATTTTCTTTGCAAGATGATGTTTTTAGATTCATAAGTAAGGGATTTGATCGAGAAAAGAGTTTCGTAGGATGAAAATATTAAATAAAGAGTCCCTCTTTCTTGAATAAAATAAAATAATAATTTCCAAAAGTGGCAAAGGTGGAGGGCACAGATGTTGCCGGCATGAGTGAGTCTTCATAAGAATCCTCCAAGATAGAACTTTCAAATTTCTACAACTTTGTGAATGCCTTTTCTATAAGAATACCTTTAAATATTATCGAGGAAAGTTGACTGATACACATTATTCTCATCAATAACAAGGTTAAGATGCATTTTTTTTTTAACTCTGGTGGCCTTCACATTTTATTAATCCTAATTAAAGAAATAGCAGATATAGCTAATAAGTTACTTTCATGAGTACCTTCATGATGTACTCTACTTTTGTCTTTAATGATCCTATCTGAGATCATGGATTGATTTTACGGTTGTGACCTCAAATTGTGGTCCTCCTATACGGAAAATAGTTTTAAATTTGCTCAGGTTGTTTCAATCTATACCGGATTGTGTATGTGCGCTTATCTATGCAGACATATGTACAGCAATTTGTAACCTTCAATTTATTGGATGAACCAAATAAGATTTGTTAGTGACATGTCATGCGTCTTAAATTACATTTGTAAGAGGATATTCCATTTTCTGTGCTGTGGTCATACAATTGTTTGTGGTGAAAGTGTAACAAGGTTCAGTCATGACCTAGGGCAAAGCCACTTCGTTGAAAAAATTTGCACACACTTAGGACTATCAATTCATAATATCATATTAACTAAAGTACTTTCATTATTTTGCACCTCGTATATGAGAAGAGAAGTTTGCTACGTAATAATTTGACCCCCATGGAGGTTATTAAGCAGATAGTTTGATTCATATCGTTTTCACCTCTACACAACCGTCCTTTTTTCAGTTTAGATTCTCCTAAATTGAGTATTGTTTTTACCACACATTCATCCACCTGAAAATAAGTTGTAGGAAATACTCCCTCCTTTTCGAGCAAAGAGTTTATGTTTGATAAGTCTATACTCTATAGTAATTAAGGATATATAAGTATACTTGAAGTTCGTTATAACTGCAAAAATATTTGAGCATAGATAAGATGCTTATATCTTATGTGGAGGGTAAAGTGAAAAGGTTATGGTGATTGAAGACGTGATTTTGAAGATGGACTCTTTGAGTGGAATATCCTAAAATAGAATATTGATCACTATTCTTAAACCCTACTTTTGCGCCAACATTACATTTTGAGGAAGGAGTTGGTACAACTTTCGCCCCGCTTACCGATATAATTTGGCTTCACCACTTATTTTAGTATAAGAACAAGCAGAAGTGGTAGTGATTCAAAATCAAGGTAAAATTCTAATAATCTGGATGTAACTTTGAACATTTTTCCTTTTGCAGTTTAAGGAAATTTTAGGAAAAGGAGCAATGAAGACTGTTTATAGGGCATTTGACGAGGTTCTTGGAATGGAAGTGGCTTGGAACCAGGTGAAACTTAACGATGTCTTCCGGTCGCCGGATGAACTTCAGCGACTTTACTCTGAGGTACATCTCCTCAAGAATCTCAATCATGACTCCATAATGCGATTCTACACATCTTGGATCGATGTTGATCGGAGAACCTTCAACTTCATCACTGAAATGTTCACCTCCGGCAGCCTTAGAGAGTAACAATCTCCCACGCCCTGTCATTTAACATAAAGACGTAACTTCGTATCCTAATTTTCATTTCATTTTTTCTTGATGTGTTGTGGTCATTTAGGTACAGACAGAAATACAAGAGAGTGAATATACGAGCAGTTAAAGATTGGTCACGCCAAATCCTAGAAGGTCTAGCTTATCTGCACGAACATGATCCCCCGGTCATCCATCGAGACTTAAAGTGCGACAACATCTTCGTCAATGGCCACCTTGGACAAGTCAAGATTGGTGACCTAGGACTGGCTGCCACTCTTCATGAATCCCATCATTGCCACAGTGTCATAGGCACTCTCTCTCTCCCTCTCTCTCATAGACCACATTATGTCCATACCTTTTTTTTTCAATTTTAAAATATTATATTTTTTAAGCAACGGAATGGGCTCGATTTGTGTCATTGCCTGTGCAGTTTTGAATACATGTAGCAGTTCTCATTTATTTTATGTCTAGCAGGAACTCCTGAATTTATGGCACCAGAATTGTATGAAGAGGATTACAATGAGCTCGTAGATATATACTCCTTTGGCATGTGTGTGCTGGAAATGCTGACTTCCGAATATCCATATAGTGAATGCTCCAATCCTGCCCAAATTTACAAAAAAGTGACTTCGGTAAGCTTAGGTTTCAGGGCCGATCATGTCTTCCAAGCGTATTATGCAATCTGTTTGTGAGAGCATAAATAAACATTTCTTTTAGTACTCACTTAGTTCCCCCAAAAGTGTCCCCTTTGACTAGGCAGATACATTAGGTTACTTCCCATTTTGGCCTTATAAATGTTTGAAAAGATGCTTTTGTAGTAATGTAAGGAGTGATCCCCATTTGTTGAAGTAATTTAATTAAATTAAAGGATAAAATAGTAAAAACATCATAAAAGATGGCCTGATCAACATGATTATCTTTTTTTTTACCTGTTAGGGGAAGTTGCCGAAAGCATTCTGTCAAATTGAAGATGCTGAAGCCAAGCGTTTCATTGGGAGATGCTTGGAGAATGCTTCTACAAGGCCATCGGCTAATGAACTCTTGATGGATCCATTTCTTGCTCCTGTTGAAGATGATAAATTGTTGGTCATGCCAAGGTTGCCTTGTGAGATGCCAACTACAAATGAAACAATAGTAGAGATGCCAAATCTCTTTCCCAATCCAACGAGGACCATGAACATGACAATCACGGGCACCATGAATGCTGAAGATGATACTATATTTCTGAAAGTACAGATCTCTAATAAGGATGGTATAGCTTTGAAACCTTTCTTCTATTATTACTTATGTGTAGTTAGCTTAGTACCTATGAAATATCCTGTGTGCTTATAAGATAAGACTGCATATATTTGACTTTTCTTGGACCTTGTTGTGGTGGGAGCCTTATGCACTCAGCATGCCAATATAGGCTAGATAGAGCTTCTGTTAGGGCTGTAAACAATCCAAGCCTAGGCTTGAGTCAAGGAACCCATGTTTTGAGCTCGAATTGATTACTTTATAACCGAGCCGAGCTCAAGCACTACTTGATTCAAAGTTAAAACTGTACTATTAATCATTCTCCTTTTAGTTCCTGAAGTAGTGTCTATTCCTTTTGTGGATGTTTCGAAAAATGTACCCACTCCGAAAAGTTGAGCATATTTTATGTTACTTTTTCAAATTTGTTCACGGTCCTAACAAAATTAAAAAACAACATCTACACATCACATCAGCTTTAAGGGAAAAGTTGGAATGCAAAATACATGTATATTAATATTGTAGTCATTTGGCTCTCCTTAATCTCTGTGCCCAACCAAAGGAGCTCTTTTTTGGGAATGGAGGGAGTATGAAAACACGTAAATTGTAGAGATTTTGTGATTGCCAAGCTTATTCTAGCCAAACTGAGCTGGACTCATTTTGCCTCGATCCTAAATCATGTTCGAGCTCAACTTAAAGCTGAACCAGCTTTAAACGAGCTGTGATCACGCTGGCTTGGGTTACGAAACAGCTTTAATTATTGATTTCTTGCTTCTGTTGTGTTGCGTTTCTTTACAAGGCAATGACTGTGTCTAAAATTCAGGTCAAGCCAGAAACATATACTTCCCCTTTGACATCTCTAGTGACACTGCACTTGATGTTGCTACGGAAATGGTGAAGGAATTGGATATCACTGATTGGGAACCATTCGAGATTGCTGAGATGATTAATGATGAGATTTCTGCTCTGGTTCCAAACCATCATCAGCATAGCTTCAACTACGACGATGACGATGATGACGACAAAACTTACCACCCTTTCTACTCTCTCCTCTCTCATTCTTCATCTGAAACTTCACTCCCAGGTCTTTTCACCTCGTGTGAGACCCAATCTCATCAAGAAGACAACGTGATGGCTTCAAATACTGGTTGGAATCAAGGTATGTCTGTCCTTTTTATATCTTTGTGTGTGCATAATTTTTTAGTCTTGAAATTTAACTTCTCCCATCTAAAACCCGATCTGTTAACCATACATAGGTCTTGGGTTTGTGTCAAGGGAATCCAAGTTATCCAACTATGTTAATAGGGAGAGTTTTACTGCCCTAGTGATCTGGCTTGGGAGATTAGACTTTTCCACCTAACTTTTAGTTGCACCAAAAACAAAAATGAGTGGGACCTGTCTTATCATAAATCTGAAAATCCTTAATTTTTTTACTTGCAAAATGCCCATCCTACGGAAATGATAATTCAAAAATGTATTTTATACTTTAGTATATGTACAAACAATTAAAATAATCGGTTGATAATTACTTCCTTCTCACATCTACTTGGGATCAAAAAAAGAAAAACAAGGTGATCAATTACGATAACATATCATAATTGTAGCTTAAGATCGTTCAAACAAAGAAAAAATTCACTCATCTGACTCCTAATATAATATTTTGTAATAAAAATTTTAATTTGGATTTACCAAATTTTAGGCTATAAGTTTGATAAGAAAATCACATTAGTGGTATAATTATCCTTCTTGATTATTGTCTATCCACCAAAAATAAAAGAAAAACAAAAAACAACAAATGATGTAGATCTTAGGTTAATGAATTTCCGAAAAAAAGGAAAACAAAAAAAGAACCATAACGGTACCATGTTTGAACTTAATCCTGGCCACTACTGATACAAAAATAAATACAACCTTTGTATCTCTTTAGTGTCCAAGAAGGAAATATAAGCTGAACAATTAAGATAACATATCATAAGCGTAGCTTAAGATCGATTTAACGAAGAAGAGCTTCAACGACCCCAAGGGGTGGGAGAGATGGCAAGGGCACTCTGGCAAAGAGTCCCCATTTGAAAAATCTAATTATCAAGGGAAATATTTTTTTTGATAAGTAAATTATCAAGGGAAATATTAATGTCATTAAAGTTGGTTATAATTACAATAATAGTTAAGCACAAACAATGTATTTACAATACAAGTGGAGGGTAAAGATGAAATGTTATAGAAATTATTAGCATAATTTTTGAAAGTGGACTCTTAGAGTGAAACTTCCCAAAATAGTATAGTGGACTCTTTGCCTGGAACGGAGGGAGTACATTGTAATTAACATATTTTTAAATAGTTATTTTGAAAACTTGGATTTATGACCCAATCATTACCTATAAATTACTAAATATTAGTAGTTTATAAATTTGATAAGAAAATCACATTAGTAGCATAATTGTCCTTATTGATTATTTTCTATCCACCAAAAATGAAAGAAAATGAAAATAATGATAAAGATCTTAGGTTAGTGAATTCCATTAAAAAAAGGAAAACAAAAAAAAGAACCCAAAAGGTACCATATTTGAACTTAATTGTGGCCCCTTCCAATACAAAAAAGAAAATAAAAAATACCTTGAGTTTCTTTTGGATCCAAAAAGGAATGCAAAACAAAAACACATTTATAAAAATTGGTAGTATAATGATTAAAGATTTAAAGGTCTGTTCTCCATTGTAAATTAGTGGCTTTGATTTTGTGATTTTGAAATGTCACTCTCATTGGTCCGACCAACTTTTTCCACATCTCTCTCTTACTTTATCTTCTATCATTTTAAAAAAAAAATCTCAAAATCATACCAACCAAAATCACCAAAACCACACCCAAAAAGTCATAACATTATTTAAGATTAATAAAAGAAATTAATTATCAGTTGTTAAAAAAATGTTTTCTAGAATTTTTTTTATGGTTCTTTGTGGTATTTTGGCTTAATATGCTTTTTAATTGTTTTAGTCAATGGTGGGTAGCATGTAAAAGGAATTGTAATTGCATTTAACCCCCCCCCCACGCACACATACCAATCAACAAAAAAAAAAAAAGAGAAAGGAAATAAAAGTTGTTCTTTAAAAAAGCTTGTATTGTTATGACTAAAAAAATTTAGTGTTAAATAATTCATTTTAATGTGCTTAGGAACTCGCGATTTACATGATTTTCTTTTGTGGCATTTAACGAGGCTCAATAGGTTAAATTATATTAGTCAGTCATGGGACATGTATTTAGTTGTATTAAAAAATTAAAATAAACTAGAATAAATGATTGACTTTGGAAATCCTAGGTGAAAAAGGGTGAATTGCTATATTGCATAGAATAGATAAGATAGGATTTATGTTTTGGCAAGGACTTTGACTAAAATGGACTAATGTCTACAGAAAATGTTCTCGTTGATGATGACACAAGTTCTCAAAGCTCACTAAACTCCCACACGTACTCCAACTTAAACTTTTGTTCATGCAATGAAAGCGACTATGACGTGAGCATGAGCTCAATAAGAGGAGAGCCAAATTTCACTGGAAAGATGCACAATTGGACAAGGTTCTGTCCTGAAGGAAAAACTAGCAAAAGTAGCAACAACCAATGTGAGGGATTCCATAATGCTCGAAAAGCTTTGAAGTCAAACCAACAGAAGAAGCAAATAACGAGGACTGCAACATCACTATCACTCGTGGACGCTCGCAGCCAATTACTACACCGTTCTCTGGTGGAGGAGATTAATAAGCGACGTTTATTCAACACTATTGGTGCCATCGAGAACATCGGGTACCATGAGCCGCCTGGTGTGTTCTCTAGCAGAATGTTGGTGACTGGTGGGTTTTCTGGAAAATTTCCAAAAGTGTAAAAAAGTTTGGAATTGTGGTGAGAACGAAATGGGATACTGCAATACTGCTATATAGAGATCCCTTTGTGTGATATTTGCAGTGTGTTTTGTTTTTTGTAAGAAAAATATGGACATGGTTTGAGAAGTATTTGTGATCAGAAACTTTCTTTGGCTTGAAATAAAGGGAAAAAGACTGCGTGATCAGAAACATAGTGTTTGAAGGATTATGTAGATTTTCTTCCCCTTGAGAAAGTCTGTGAATGCAAAAGCTAGTTTGGTTGGAGAAATTAAAGAGAAAGACGATATTGTCTATATGGCTTACAAAACAAGAGATGCTATTATCGTCTACTGCAACTTGTCTTGATTTACCTACTGTATTCTGAATCTGATGAGTAAATTTATAAATGAATGTTGGTGATGGGTGCACAAGCACACCCCCCCCCCACCCCCACTCTCTTGAATAGTCCCCAACTCCCAATACGGAATTCCTGATGAGTACGTGAAATTCTTCCTATAAACAAAACAACACTTGCTAAGCAATCGAGCTATACTAGCTTCACAACAAAACAACGATAACAATGCTAGACACCCTGGCTAACAACACAAGCCGGTACATTGACAAAGCATACAACCACGGTAGAGTAGTATACATTGCTACCAAAATACAGAGTTTATATAACTCCATACAAACCATCGTCCTCACGAAAAGTAAACAAATTGTACAAAACTCCCAAAGAGCTACTACCCAAAATACACTTGTTAGTGCCCCGTTATCTATTTTTCCTTAGATACCCGCCAGCCAAGGAGTTGAGCGCGGCGAACTGAATACCCATTACTCTGTCTCTGACATAAAACTTTTCTTCTCAATCTAAATATCATCACGTGCTAGTCATGTGATATCTAAAACACTACTCTTCTTTCACAAAGTGATCAAGGTTGAGTTAGGCAGCATATTTAGTCTATAAGTTTCTCTCATTTTCTTTTGCGGGGGCTTAAATTGGTACTAGTGCTTTTTAGGTAGGCCTTAACCTGAACAACAACACAATGATCGTTCAAATGTGTAGATTCTTTGAACTGCAATTCTTTTTCTGGGGATTTTATCAAATTTTTAAAAGCAATCAAGCTAGTGAGCTTCAATAAACTTGATAACTGATCACAAATATGTGTAATTGATGTCTTTAGCATCTATGTTAGAGCAAGTTCCAGCTATAATTTGCTTGTCCGACTGTTGAGTTGAGTTTGAATATAAGCTCCTTGGCTCGAGAAAAAAGCTTGACCTCAATTATATAAGTTTGAATACTCAAAACTCGTGTCTATATGTACCGTCATTAAGGCGATTATGTTATGGAATTTCAGACTAAAGCTTTACCTCAATTATAAAAGTGTACCATCCGTGTACCACCTAACACATTTGAACATGGATCATCCATGGATCATATAGCTTGGAGGAACACGAATAATACACTTTTATGGTACATGAGATCTACTTTAAAGTCTCGTACACTTGGACTATTAAATAGTCCCTTTGGAAGGCCTAACAAGTTGTTCATTTAGGAAAATTATACACAAACATAATCCCTTTTGGTATTTGGGTATTCATAAATACAAACAAACTAGGCGACAAGGGGCCATCCCTCTTATTCTCAACGCCAGCAGAATTCTACTTGCCGGAAACTAGAAATCCATGTCGCCGGCAATCCAACTAAATTAACTTACGGGAGGAAAAGTCAATTCGTCTTCAATTTAGGAGCTTCAGAGCGTAGGAAAAGTTGTCTACGGTGAAAATGAGGAAGGGGAATAGCAGATTTCGCACCCTTTGACTTCTTAAGTATCACCTTTCGCTTTGATTCCCGGGATTGCTAATTTGCTATCAAACTTGACTTCAATCCAGAAAGGAATCTTCTTCCAAGGTCGGTAGTTAAAAACTAGTGTTTGTACCCGTGCATAAAACGTACTGTATATATGTTTTTCAACTAAATTATATATACAAAATTAAAAGAATAAATTAGAGGACAATGCTTAACTAAAAATATAAAACAATAAGATTAGTCATTATAGATTTTGAAAATTAATCATTTTCTACAACATAATTTTATATATGATTATTCAATTGAAAAAAAACAAACATCAAAATGATCATTTAGTCATACTATAATTTTGACATGGATCAAATAATTCAAAAGACTTTAACATTACTACATCAATCCCAAAAGAAAACATGACGATAATTTAAAAACGGATGGAGATTTCATTTCAATAATTTTTGGATGGACACAAAGGGAACGATGAATAATAATTTTGGGTCAGAAAAAGATATATTTACTGATTAAATATCATATAATAGAAAAAATGCAATAATATGTACAGTTGGCCCCCATAAAAAGTCATTAAATACCATGTTAATTACGTGTTCCCTCCGTTCCGGATAAAAAATCCTTGTTTGAAAGTTAAACTTTTGAAAAAATGATACTTTTAGAAATTCATTAGTAATAAAATGAATAATTGCTGACCGGTTCTTTATTTGGAAATTATAACCTCTCTTGTGCGCTATTTTTTATCCAACCGCATAAGTCTATTTTTTTCTTCCTAAAATGTCCCTCCTTCTCCTGTCGATGGATATCAATCATCGGAGTTGACACGAATTCAAAGAAAATAAATATAAAATATAGGACTTAACATTTTAATTAGTTCCGTTTTAATTTTTTTTCTTCATAGAACTGGATAATTTGAGCTTGTCAATTTTAGAGTTGGAATTTTCCTAAATTATATATTGACAAATTATTTCGATTTTGTTAATTTATTTTTACATCCTCTTAATTTTTCAGACCTGCTTACTTAAAGACCAGATATAGATCGAAATTTTTCAATATGTAATTTATGAGAAGTACATAACCTTATTTTTAAGAAAATAAAATTATAAATATAGATCCTAACTTTATAGACGGATTTAATTTATTTTTTTAAAGATCAGGGTAAACACCAAGTCAAGGTATTTTAACAGGGAAAAAAGAATTTTTTTTGAAATAAAATACCAAAGCTAAACCATATATGTTGGGCAAATGAATACAATATATATTCCCCATATACAATACAAATATACAATAGGACTTTTGAAATTTGAATAATGCTCACAAGCATGATTGACACAAGTATCAAGGAATGTAAAATGACATTTTATAAGGATTAGTGTGAAGTGTAATGATACATTTAATTTTTTTCAGATAGCATGTAAAATTGTACCTATATTAATAAATGGAAAACCTTCTATTAATAAAGATTTTTTGGTTATTTCAAAGTTATAAAAATTGTATTTTGTAATACTTATTTGGTTCTATAAATTATTATTTTATTATTTTAAAAATTAATAAAAAATATGCGTTATATTTTTATTTAAAAAAGCTGTTTAACTGCAAAATAAAATAAAGGCAAAACACACAAACGGGCCACCCAACTTTGGATCATATTGCAATTCGGCCACCGAAACTTTGGTTCATCTATTTTGGCCACCCTACTTTTGTTCTGTTGCAAATGACCCCATTTTTTAACGTTAGACTAGGGCGTTAACTTTTTGTAATTTCTCTATTTTGCCCCTATAAAAGGGGTCCAATTGTAACCTAACAATGTTTAGGGGTTACACATCTGGGGTCAACAATATTTACTGTTGATCTTCATCTTCTTCGGAAAGAAAACCAGCAACATCAACCCAGTTTATTATGAAAACTCAAAAGCTAGACCCATCTTCATCTGCTCAAGTCAATTGAATGAATTTGACTGGAATTGAGAAGGAAAAAAAGATGGAGACAACCTAAAAAATAAATTCATCTTCATCTTCATCTTCTCCCCGCTGTTCATCTTTATCAAGAAAATAATCTCATAACTTGAAAAAATAAATTCAAAATTGGATGGCATACGGATCTAACGTCAAACAAAAACATATATTTGTTTTTGAATAGTCAATAGACCTTAACAGAGAAGAAGAAAGAAATTGCAGACATTTGTTCATATAAAAGACCACATTCTCAAACAAAAAACAACGATTAGGCAAACAAACATCCAATGCCATATCGAGTGTTTGGAAACACAAGAAACAAACCACTACAAACTATACCCACCAACAACGGAAAACTCGCATCACTTCATCCATCTCCTTGGTATGGCCAAAACAAACAATCTGTAACCCGATGATTCGAAAATGCAATTGCTACAAACATTAACCGATGATCCGAAAATGCAATCGATGTCGGCGAAACAACGTTGACCATGGATTTAGTAAGAAATCTAAAGAGATTATTACAGGTTTAAAGATCCAATGATAGATCTGGAATTTTTTTTTGAGATTTTAAATCCAGAAGCCAAAATTTTCCATGGATGAAGGCGAGTAGATGCTCCCTCAAGTTGGGTTGTCGGAAGGCGGGTGGGCACGGCAATTACACTATCGTGGCTAGCATTTCACGGTTGAAGAAAAAGGGCGAGATAGAGGATGAAATGAAAGAGATCGACAATGACGATGAAGATGGCATGGGCGCCGCTTCATCCTCCTGGATCCAGATCACAGAGCTTGTTCTTGGCCGACAGAAGATTCGGCCGCGAGGAGGAGATGAGTGGCCCGTGAGAGAGATGAAAGGTTTGGTGATGGTGGGTTTGGGGAGTGGGTTAGCCGATGAAAGAGGTCTTCAATGACGAGGAAAGAGATCGACAATGACGATGAAGATGGTTGGAATGTTTTAGGCGGATCTTCAAGATTTTCTGGAATGTTAGGGAAGCCTTTTGACATTTTAACATTGTTTTTCCTATTTTACCCCTAAACTTAACGTCTTGGTCTATTAGAAAATGGGCAGCAAAATAGATGAGCAAAGTAAAAGGTCCAAATTAAAATAAAATAAAAGGTTGACAATAATCCAAAGAAAGTAACATTGTAACAAGATAGTGAAGATAGACGTGCAAACTAAGCCTAATTACAGCATCCCCACCACCTTGGCCCCATGCATTTGGTCTAATCTCGAAACTCAAAAGCCCCCTCCCATTAAACAAAAAGCTCAGTCGCCTTTCTCTCTCTCAAAACCTGGAAGCCATGGCTATCATGCGCATAAAAAACCGCCTCTCCGCCTCCTCGCCAGCACCGCCTCCGTCGCCGATCCCCACCGCCAAGGGATCCCGCTCCGCAACCGATTCAGCTTTCTCCTCTTACATCGATAAATCAAAACTAATTCCCGAGCTAAACCTCCCCGATTACATATACCGTTCAGTCATAGCAGATATCGATTACGCTTCGCTTAAATCGAGGGACACCGATTCTGTTGATGGTATTTTAAGATCGGCGAATGAATTTGGAGTGTTTCGAATAAGTAATCATGGCATACCGGCTGAGGAGCTGAGGTTGACGTTGACGGAAAGTGAGCAATGCTTCAAATTGTTGAACAAGTATTGCCGGCATTATAATGATCGTGAGGAGTTTTCTTATTGTCGCGCTGCCGTGGAAGCGCTGGAGCGCGGGAAAAGAGTCGTCGGCGTCCAGAAGTATCGGAATTTCAGGTAATTTTGTTTGAATGGTTCAATTGTTGGACTTGGTTTTATTATGTTTGCTACATTGAGTTTTTTGTTTGGGCTAACCAAGTAAATAGTAGTGTCTCAACTCTAGCAACTGTAAGAATGAATCTCGGCTTACCACGGGTTGTGTATTGCATCTGTCATATATAGGATGCACGACTTGGAGTCGAAGAAGTATAATACTCCCACCGTCTCAAAATTATTGTCCTACTTTCATTTTTTGTCATTTGCAAAATTATTACTCCCTCCGTCTCTAAATAATCGTCCTAGTTGATCCCGCGCACAGTTTAAGAAAAAACAATTGATTTGATTATTTATATTGGTTTAATGTGTAGTTTCCTTTAAAGCCCATGTGTATATGACTTATAATTAAAGTAGAGTGAAAAAGTAAGAGTAAAGTAGTAAAAGCGATGTTCTAAAAAAGTAAGTTTCAAACTGGACAATTATTTAGGGACGGAGGGAGTATCTTATTTGAAACTTTTATTTTCAGAACAATACTTTTACCACTTTATCTTTACTTTTTCATCTTACTTTAATTATGAGTCACATACACATGGACTTTTAAAGTAAACTACACATCAAACTAATATTAATAATACATTCAAATGTATTTCTTAAATCGTATGACAAATCAATCCAGACAATAATTTTGGAACGGAAGAGTACAAGGCAACTACTACAAACTAGGAAATATAGTAAAAATCCTAGACCTACCATATGTATTAATTATAACAGGAGAACAACTCGTTTGCTATCACCCCCCAATCGAAACGACATAGAGAAGAGCTTGTTGGATACGTAATATATAACACACCTCGAACAATCAACTCCTGAACAAAGTGATAATCAATTTTAGTATGACGAGTCCGTGGGTGGAATACTAGATTACGAGCTAAGTGAATCGCTGACTGATTATCACACAAAATGAGTGGAGAGATGGAAGTAGAACACCCAATTCACACAGAAGATAGCCAAACCAACGAATTTTCGTAGCTGTGGTGGTGAGGGAGCGATGCTCAGCTTCGCTGCTGCAATGAGAGACTGTAGATTGCTTCTTCGCAGCCCAAGAGACCAGATTAGAACCAAGAAAAATGCTGGCCCTGTGGTGGAACAACGATCATCGGGGTCACTTGCCCAATCGGCATCACTATAAGCCATAAGAGAAAAATCCGAAGAGGAAAAGGCAGAGAAGGTAAGAACCCAATGTAAGGGTGCCTTTGACATATTGACAAATCTGTTTTGCAACTTTGAGATGTTGAGTACGAGGACTATGCATATACTGACATACTTGATTGACAACAGAAGAGCTGTTCGACCAAGATAAAGTGAGATATTAAAGAGCCCAACTAGATTGCAATATACTGTAGGATTAGGAAGGGGTCACCGTCCAAAGCTGAGAGCTGAGCGGCTGGAGAGAAGGGGAGTCGGAGTAGGCTTACAATCTTGTATCAAATTTGGTCAAATATCTATAGCATACCAGGCTTGAGAGAGACTAACAGAGGTAAATGTGCGATGAACCTCCGAGCCAATAAAGTACCTAAACTCACCGAGTTTCTGAGTGTCAAATGTGGCACATAAAATGTATGAATAAGAATGGAGTCGCTGTGGGTTATAATTGATATCATCGACATACATATGAAAAGTATAAAGTGTGCTTTGAGTCGCGACGAATAAATAACGAAGAGTCAGATTGACTTTTGAAGAAGCCATGTTGCAAGAGAAACTCTTTCAGACGATGAAATCAATCTCGGGGTGATTGTTTGAGTCTATATAGTGCACGATGTAGCCTACATACATCATTTGGGCGGAATGGGTCAACGAAACCAAGAAGGTTGAGACATGTAAACCTCTTCGGAGAGAAAACCATTTAGAAATGCATTGCGGACATCAAGTTGTTGAAACAAACCACAGATTAACCAAATAAAATATAGAGGAAATTGATGGCCGGTAAACTTTTCCAAAGATTTTTTTCTCCTAGTCCAGCGTTATTTTTTATCAACCGCTAAAGTCAATTTTTGAAATATTATTCCTAAATTACCCAAATTCAGTGTACGCTTTAAATTTCTTCTTCTTCTTCTCCTCGTTCGCCCGAAGACGCAAAAAAGTATGAAGTAGAAAGAGGGTGGGGAGTTGGGTGACGAGGAAGAACGGTGGTTATTACATACTGTTTCTTCGTTACCCAAATTTCTCACTCTTTTACTAATTCATATCATGTTGCTGATGTTCTTCTTCTTTCATTATTTGTGTTTGTGTGATTCAAAATAGATTTAGTAACACAAAACACAAAACTCTTTTTGTGTTGCTATGCATGTAAGGTGTTCGATGAAATGCCTGAACGATTTTTTTTTTTCGTTGTTGGACACCTTTTTGAATTTGGATGCATTAATTTTGAATAGCAATGCATCATTTGTGAATCGTGATGCATCGATTTAGATTTGTGATGAAAAAAAGATGCATATATATTTTGAATCATTTGTTGATTGTGTAGTGGAAAAAAAGATAGATAAGGTCTAGTAATCTAAAATCTATGCATCGCTGGATATTTTGATGCATCGCATTATAAAACTGGATAATGTATTTTAAATTAATGCATCGCGGTGCTACATATTTTTGAATCACACTGCAAAATTGAATTAGATAATTTGAAAACTGATGCATTGCAATGCAAAATTTGATGCAGTGCGCTGCATAATTGAATTAGGTAAATAATTTGATGCATTGCAATACAAAAATTGATATAATTAAATTGACATGGCGCAGTACATTGGGGTGAGTGATTTGTAGCGCGTCTCAGACTCATTAAGGGTATATTAGTATTTTCGACCCCAAAAGTGATTTTTTTCGGTTGAAAAAAAAAGATGAACAGGAGCTATTGAAAACTTTTGAAAGTAGACCGACTCGAATTTAGCCCTAAAATATAGGAGAAATTATGGACCGGATCACTTTTTGAAGTTTATAATTGCTAAAGTATCCTCTCTCTTTTTCAACTTGAAAAGTCACTTTGGGGGTCGAAAATACTAATATACCCTTAATGAACCAAAGGCGCGCTACGAATGCTACTTACTCAGTGTTTCGCGCTATATCAAAATTTCCACCGCAATACAAAAATTTAATTGCATCAATTTTTGCACCGCGATTCATCATTTTAATTACATAATCCAAATTTGCACCTTGATGATACAGTTTTTGCACTGCGATACATAAATCTTAATTACCAAATCAAATTTTGCACTACGATGAATTAATTTTTAAACCACGTTACATAAAATATTATCTAATCCAATTTTGCACCGTGATACAAAATTCATAATGAACCAGACCATGTCCTCCACCTTCTTCTTCCATCTCCTCCGTCGTAAGCCTTCTTCCTCCTTCTTTTCGTCCTACTGAAAAAATCTTTCAATCCAACACAGATTCATTACATTTTCGTACTTAATGAATCAATAAAAACCGTTTTCGTTGCTCAACAACAGTGATTTTCAAATCCAATGTGTTTGTCGAAGATGTTGTAGGAGACAATGACATTTTTTAGGTGTTGAAGTTGTCCATACTCCTATTGACCTATTTTTGTCCCAACATCGCCACATTACCAATTTATTGGAGTAGTTTAATATGAGTGGTGCCAGAGAAGTTATCACACCGATGAGCAACTCTCAACCCTTCTCTCTATCGGACAATAGCCCCTCTGTTGATCCTACTCCCTTCCGCAAACTCCGTTAGCTCTCTCCAATACCTAGCATTCACAAGACCCGATGTTTTGTTCGCAGTCAACAAACTGTCCTAATATATGCATGCTCCGACTGAAATTCACTGGTAAGCTTTGAAAAGAGTTCTTCGCTATCTCAAAGGCACTCTTCATCATGGTTTGTTTCTACGGCGTGGCTCTCCCCTCACACTGCAGGCGTTTTCCTACTCTGATTGGGGAGGTTCCAAAGATAATGGCAGGTCCACCACAGCTTACATATTATACCTTGGCTCCAATGTGATCTCTTGGCGCTTTGCTCGTCAAAAATCAATATCTCGATCCTCTACCGAAGCTGAATATAAAGCTGTTGCAAATACCGTAACGGAAGTACTTTGGGTTCAACAATTACTGGGTGAATTAGGGATCACTCTCCCTCGAACGCCAAGCCACAGTTTCTTCTTCTGTGATCCAAGATAGGCGTCTCCAATGGAGCCTCCATTTTACGGGGGCATATTAGAGCAACCTTCCCTGAGACAGCTAAGTGCAATCAATTGTGATTCATGCACCTCACCAATGTTCAATTGCACTGCTTGTAATTAGTGTATACTTTTATATTTCCCATAAGTAATAGGAAAAGTCTTGAAGACCAAATGAATGTATGTTGTATATATATTCGAGTTGTTAATAGAAGGAAATATAATTCTCAATCAATCTATACTTTTAACCAAGGCAAAACAATCAACACGCAGTATTCCAGATTATGTTCGTGATTTACTGGCTAAATTTGGGGAACTAGTACCAGAAGAACTTCCAGCCGAGTTGCCACCGATGAGGACTATTCAACATGCAATCGATTTGGTTTCTGGGGTGACTTTGCCAAATTTACCCCACTATCGAATGAGTCCTAAGGAGAGTAAAGTCTTGCAACAGATGGTTGAAGAGTTGCTGGAACAAAGGCGAATTTGTGAGAGTATGAGTCCCTGTGTCGTACCAACATTATTGACCACAATGAAATATGGGAGTTGGCGCATGTGTATTGACAGTCGAGAAATAAATAAAATCACGGTGCGTTACAGATTTCCCATTCCCCGACTTGAAGATATGTTGGACAGATTGGCTGGAGCAAAGGTGTTTACAAAGTTAGACTTACGAAGTGGGTATCACCAGATCCGCATTAGATTGGGAGATGAGTGGAAGACAACTTTTAAGACAAATGAAGGTCTGTATGAGTGGCTAGTTAAGCCATTTGGATTGTCGAACGCACCTAGTACATTTATGCGGTTGATGAATGAAGTGCTGAAACCATTTAAAGCTAAATTTGTAGTGGTTTATTTTGATGATATCTTAATTTACAGTACTAACGTGGTTGAACACAAGGAACATTTGCGTCAAGTATTGACTGTTTTGCAAGAGAATAAGTTATATCTCAATTTGAAGAAGTGTAGCTTTATACAATCTAGTCTTTTTTTCTTGGGGTTCGTGATTTAGTAGTGAAGGAATTTGTGTAGACGAAGAAAAGGTGAAGGCAATTCGAGAATGGCCCGTTTTGAAATCAGTGACATCAATTAGAAGTTTTCATGGGTTGGCTACCTTTTATAGGCGATTCATCCGTAATTTCAGTACTATTGTGGTGCCTTTGACAGATTGTTTGAGGGAAGGAAAATTCCAATAGGGAATTGAGCAGGAAAAGAGCTTTGAACTGATTAAAGAGAAGTTGTGTACAACTCCTGTATTGGCTCTTCCTAACTTCGATACAGTGTTTGTTGTGGAGTGTGATGCTTTTGGCATAGGAGTTGGAACATTTCTTTCTCAAGAAGGACGTCCTGCTGCTTATTTCAGTGAAAAATTAAACGACACACGTCAACACTGGTCTACTTATGATCAAGAATTTTATTTAGTAATCCGAGCATTGAAGCATTGGGAACCTTATCTTTTGCAGGACCAGTTTGTATTGTATACTGATCATCAAGCATTGAAGTATATTAATAGTCAAAAGAGTATTGGCAAAATGCATGCTAGGTGGATTGCTTACTTACAGCAGTTTCCTTTCACATTGAAGCACAAGTCATGAATTCAGAATAAGCATGCAGATGCTTTAAGTAGACGTGCAACGTTGCTGGTGACGATAAGTCATGAAGTTATTAGATTTGAGATATTACGTGAACTATATATTGATGATGATGATTTTACAGGTATATGGAGTAAGCTTCCTTTTGACGATTTCAATAAACACGATGGTTACCTTTTTAAAGGCAATCATTTGTGTATCCCTCGCATATCGTTAAGGGATAAGTTGATACGTGATTTACATGGAAGCGGGTTAACTAGTCACCTTGGGCGTGAAAAGACCTATCTAGCTTAGAAGAACGGTATTATTGCCCTCAATTGAAGAGGGATGTAGCAAAGTTTGGGCATAGGTGTCATACATGTCAAACGGCCAAAGGACAAGCTCAAAATACATGACTTTATATGCCTTTACCGATACTGGAAGCTATTTGGGAGGATTTATCAATTGATTTTGTTTTGGATTACCTCGGAGATGCGTGGAGTGGATTCTGTGTTCATTAATTTGTTCGAAGTTGGAGATGAGGTGATGGTTTTTCTTCGACATGAGCGATTTCCCGCGGGTAAATATCATAAGTTACAGCCGAAGAAGTATAGTCCATATAACATTGTGCGCAAGATCAATGATAATGCGTATGTCGTAGAGTTACATGGGTCACCGGGCATTTCGCCTATTTTCAACGTTGTTGATTTGTCACATTACCATCCAGCGGAGCCTTCTATTTATCCAGATCACTCGAGGTCGAGTTTCTTCCAACCCGGGGAGAATGATGCAGAGCAGCAATGTGTCCACATGACTGATATAGCCCACATTGTATCATAGACATGTTGTTGTCTAGATCTTAAACATGATAGTTATTAAACAGTTTTTTATATTTATTTACAGTTTCTTAGGCAGTCAAGTCTCTTCTAGGGGTGACAATTTTTTCTCATGCTCATTTGTCCGTCTAGACCGCCCACTAAAAAATGGATATGGACACATTTGAAATTTTATATAGGCACAAATGAACATGCCTATTTGAGACTGGTAAGTTTGACGGCCTAAATGGGCGCCCAGCTGGGCACCCACAACTAAAATCGAAGTCTGTTGGCTCTCCGCCTCACCCCCAATTTCACTTCAACTCGTTGACGAATGCAGTTAAATTTTGCATTTTCTTGAGTAGTCAATTTTATGCAACGTTGAACATTTGACATTTGACCTTTTGGTCCTTTCTAGTGATTGAACTTTCTTACTCAAAAAGCACCTTAATCAAGCATATGATATTAAAAGTCAACCAATGACTAAACAAAGTTATTGAATGAACATAATTAAGTACAGAAAGAGGGCTTTTATCATAAGAATAGTTGAATAGGTTTAACAGAGTAATGAAAATGGTGAGAAACACAAAATAATTACTCACTTCGTCCGGGGTAAAAAGTTAATTATTCCATTTTTAAATGTTTCAATTAAAAAATTTATTTTTAAAAATTAAGACATAAAAATGTTATTTTATTACTAATGAATTACTAAAAATGTTATTTTAAAAAAAAGTTTGACTTTGAAACGGAGACTCTTTGTCATGAACAGAGGGATTATAGAATTAGAAAGCTTTTAATATCATTATTCAGTTTTGGTTTCTTGTTATATTAGTAAATTCTAGGTATGAATTTTTATTAGTATTATTATTTTCCACTATTTTTTATTATTCGTAATATTATTTGAGTAATAATGCCTCTACATCGAGTTGATGTCTCTTCTTGTTGTACTGTACATGATGATTATGAGGTGAAATATTCAATAAATGTATGATTAGTAGTAATTTTTTTTATAAAAGGAAATGATTTTTTTTATAATTTTTGTATTTATTTGATAATTATATGTTAATTAGTAAATGAACATCATGCTCATTTATTATCAACACATATATGATCATGTTATTAAATTGACACTTATTCATCCGATCAATTGAACCTATTGCCTATATAAACACCGCCTATACTCACTAATTTGTCACCTCTAATCCCTTCTCATGTTATCAAGTCAAAAAAGAAAAAAGAAAATACTAGTACTCAATTCTCAATCATGGTGCTTCAAAGCACCAAAATGGCGCAAAATCCCTCTCCAACTATATGCGCCAGGTCTACGTCATTTCGAAGGTCCCCTCTGATTTGGCGCAAATACTTAGAATGCGCTAAAAATTGTACTCCCTCCGTCCCTAAATTATCGTCCTCCTTTCCTTTTTCGTCCGTCCCAAAATAATTGTCCACTTTGAAACTTTCCTTTTTAGAACATCATTTTTACCACTTTACCCTTACTTTTTCACCCTACTTTAATTATGGGTCATATACACATGGGCTTTAAAGGAAACTATACATTAAACCAATATAAATAATCAAGTCAATTGGTTTTTCTTAAACTGTGCGCCGGGTCAAACAGAACAATTAATTAGGGACGGAGGGAGTATCATTTTAGTGGGGATGGTCAATGGTGCAATTTTTGCATCCAAGGGTTGGAGATGCTACCTGATTGCTCAAGATTGATGAGTAGCTTCAATTGTAAAACACAGATTAAGGTTCATGAACGTTGAATGATTAATAATTTCCTTCTTGTGTTTTGATTTGTTGATTAATGGATATTTGTTGTTCCTTTGATATTTCTATTCTCTTACGACCCTTTTGTTTATCTCATTTTAGCGAAAATATAGAGAATGCTGCGGCTAAACTCGAAACAATTGCAGAAGAATTGGCTGAAATTATGGCAACTGGAAGTAAGGGAAGTCCAAAGAAAATTCAAGAAATTGAATCCAAATTGAGCTTATGTAGACACAATAATGCTACAGTGGAGGAGCAAAATGTGCCTTCATGGTTTGAGAGTAGGAACGAACGTGGCAAGTATGCTCTTAGCCTCCATCTCCCTCTAGATCATGGAGAATTTTGTATGAAATCAGAGGGAGGTCCATTGTCGTTCAACACGAGCTCAGACACGATTGTTGTGACGGTTGGAGAAATACTTGAGGTAACTTATTAGTGACCAACGGTAGATTAGCATGATATAAAATAAGGTTAATTTGAAGTGTTAAACGTTAGTATTGAAACTGACTCTGGTTAACTCTGGGTGTAGAAATGGAGCCTTGGGGTATTGAAATCAGCTTATGGGGAACTAAACTTTGAGCGAGGCCTACAACTACAAGGAAACCAACCCTCTTTCTCCATTGAATTCAAATGTTGTCCTTCCAGTTTAAACCATCATGCTATTGACAATGGTGATAAGAGAATTTCCATTGCTAATCAGGTCTTCCTTATACTCTTGCTCATCTTGGTATACAAAATAATTACGTTTATATTTAGTTGATGTAAGCTTTAGTGCAAGTGTGAGTCGAGATTTTTTTTTTTTTTTTTTGGCCTTCTGTATGATTGGTTTGTGAATTGTTATAGATTAAGGAATTGAAAATTGTATGCAATTTATGAATTATGATTTGGATATTGTATTGCTATTTGACTGCAATGAAAAAGAGTGTGTATTTTTGCCTTGGATATAAGCTAGAAAAAGATAGCTAATTACTTAATTATGTTATGTGAAAGTGAAACGGGTGTATTCAGTATTCGGCTTTCTCTTTTAAATACTCCCTCCGTCCCTTAATAATCGTCATGTTTGACCCGGCGCACAGTTTAAGAAAAAACAATTGACTTGATTATTTATATTGGTTTAATGTGTAGTTTCCTTTAAAGCCCATGTGTATGTGACCCATAATTAAAATGGAGTGAAAAAGTAAGGGTAAAGTGATAAAAATGATTTTCTAAAAAGGTAAGTTTCAAAGTGGATAATTATTTTGGGACGGACGAAAAAGGAAAGAAAGACGATAATTTAGGGACGGAGGGAGTAATTATGTAAACGATTCCATGATTTCGAGGTGACAGAAAGGAAAAATGGGGCCAGAAAGAGAAAACCAAAATTAAAACTCAAACTTTATAGATTAGGGTTAATTATGAACGTTAATATAATTATATTAATAAAGTGGCAACTGTAACAAGATCCATATACTCACATTTGAGGCCCCACGAAGATCTAAATGACATGACACCTTAGATTTCTTATAGCAATTGCAGCGTCAAACAAAAAATCAAACATAACTCATCTCGTGTATTATTTGTGTGTATCATTAGTATATTATTTATTATTTCAATCATTAATTAAGATGTAATAATTGTGATGCAATAATTGGGATGAAAAGTGATATATCAATGATACATATAAATGGTATAAGAAATCTAGATATTAAAGATTAATAAATTAATCTATTACATACCCATTTGATTCAAAATCAAAAAATCTTCCTTACATGGCACAAAATTCAATACATTTACATATCACACAATCTTAATCTCTAACAACTTTAAATAAACTTCAAATTTTACAAAAAAAAATTATCTGAGGCAAACCAAGTCTCTATTTATAAATAATAATGTATATTAAATTATTTTTTAAAAAGAATTTTTTTTGAATACCAAAATCACCTTTAAAACGTGTATTGTTGTGAAGATTTGCTCAATTTTCTAGTTCTTCTCTTACTCCCTCCGTCCCAAAATATATGATGTTTTGGAGTTTTTCACACAGAATAATGAAACATATTATAAAGACTAAATTATCTTTATCAAAACATTAACGAGATGTCTTTATATTTTTGCTTAAATAGTCAAACACAAGTTACGGAGTCAATAAATATAGATACAACTAGAAAAAAAAGGAAAAAATAGTTTCTTAAAAATTACAAAAAGGTCATCTATTTTATATAAAAAAAAACTCTTCTAAAACGTCATATATTTTAATATAAAAAGAGTAATTCTTTTGGAAAAAAATCAAAGGATGATTTGGATAAAGATTTTTTAAAATTTATCGTTGTATTCAGTCTTATTTGGTGATGGAGGTAATTAAGAGTAGCTTGGATTGCGGGAAATTACACACATACCAAATTGGTGGTTACTTGTACATCATCGTGTCAATGCGCCTCCCTAGCTCTTTTTTTTATTTCTTCATTGGTTGGTGGGAAAATGAAATTAATGTTAACTGTCACATATTTGTCTGTTTGGCGTTGCCGTGGGTTACATTACGTTTTAAAATCCCATTAGAATTTAGAGGGAGGGAGGGAGGGAGGAGAGAGAGAGAGTCAAAAAAGAAAAAAAACCCCACCGTTTGTTCTTTTGTTTTATTCCAACAGCTTCTGCATGATGCATCCTTCCACTCGTGCGCAAGGACGTCTTTGAAAGTCTTACACATTTAATCCCTCTTAAATTAAAAACTCCTCCTAATCCTAATCAATTAATCTAAGCACGTAATGGTCCCACAAATATTGAGTGTCTGCAATTCATCCCATGGAATAGATATACAATCAATAAACGTTAGTATTATTTAATGAGCCAAAGCCCAAAAGCATCTCCATCTTCCACACAATCGATGTGGTGTACAAAAGTTAACTACCTAACAAGATGCATTTATGCATAGACAATTGTTACTTTTTTTTTTCCTTTCTTTTGGGCAGCATTACTCGCCCCTTTTCAGGAAAAGCCAAGGTAGGTTATGACACTGAATAACTTGTCACCTTCATCGAGATCTTTTACATTTTACTCTAAGATGTGTTAGGTTACATTAATTCAATGATTTGTAATATAATTAAAACCTCCAAAATTAATTATATTATTTGGGAACACATTTATTCCTCTATTATTTTATACAATAACTTACCCATCTTTCCCTCCACCACCACCACAACTTTCGACCACCACCACCAACCCCCACCTCCGACCACCACATCCAGCCTTCACCTCCGCCGGCCACTGCCTCCGACAACCACCGTTGCCCGCTTCCTTCACCAACCCCCACCACCACCGTTCACCATCACCATTATATCCTATTTATTTTTAAATTATAAAAAGTCTTAATATTTGTTAATAGTAAGGCTTGAACATTTGTCATTTAAAATCACTAATCACCACTATCACAAACCTAGACTAGATATTTGACAAATTATTACAATTTTATTTTAAATACAATTTAAAATTATAATTAAATTTTACATATTATCCAAACCATTGAATTGCTATGATTTTAAAAGTAAATTATACTTTATTTAAATTCAATGAATTTAAATATTTGTAGAATTCAAAAATAATGTATCCAAATAAAACCTTAATAACAAAATTTCAATTCCAAACTAATAATTAAATAAAAAATAAAATATTAATTACTTACGATTACATACAATCAAATATAGCATTAATGATGGTCTAATAATAATAAGTTGATCTGTACCGAGTTATTTTCCAAATGAAAGAAGAAATAAAAAAGAGATTTAGAGGGGCTTGTCGTACTCGTACACAACTGATACAACGTGTGGTTGAATAAATGAGCGGTGGATGTGAACGTGTGATTGGCAACCAATCAGATTGTGATTGAATTGACCCCTTGGCTAATAGGATACATACACGAATTAAATTCAGGTTCATTATTTGTCAACCAAGTTACAAAACGAATCTACAAAATATTTTGGATAACAGGGTCCGGGGTTTGCTGGGTACCCACTTCTCTGTGATCCCTGACATGGCTCTCAATGTCTCATGGTCCAAAAATTATGGGATTAATTCGGCCTTATAGTTAATTTTCAAACCTTTTCATCGATTATATTTTTTCGTAATCGAAAAAAAAAATTGTATAAAATAAGGCACCTTCATTTATCATGATGTATAAATGTTGTATCGTAATATATAATTTATGTATCATACTGCAGAAAATGTTTTTTTCAATTATAAATAAATATGAAGATGTAAAGCGATTAAAAATATAAAAAGCTGTCACGCCATTTTTTCAAAAAAATGTTTTACTTCTAAGTATAGGGTCGGATTCGCTCCAATTTTTTTTTATTCACTATGTTTTATTCTAATAATTTACATTTGAAAAGTCTAAATTGTAAGAGATATATTAATGTTATTAGAGTGTGTTATGATTACAAAATACTTAACACAACATATATGCTTATAACACAAGTGCAAGATAAGTATGAAAAATTTTAAACATAAATTTTACAAGGTGTCTCTTTAAGTAAAAATCTTAAAATCGGAATTATAGATTCTTTGTAGGGAACACATGGAGTATTTGATTAGAACAAAAATATAGGATTAAATTAATTTTGGCTCATAAAAATGTGGGACCAAAACTATTTAATACCGAATATTATGGTCACGGAATTTTTGTCTATAAATTAATTTTCACGGACAATGGAAAAAGGTATTAAGTATGTCTTTTATGAAATTGTCTTACAGAATTTCATTCTCTCATAATTAACTCATCAATATATAATGAAATTGGGTCAAAAAGATCGATCTTACAAAAAATACGTGTAAAATAATCATTCATAAGTTTTTTCCTAAATTATTAACAATTCCGACCAATATAACAATCTTTTTTTTTTCAAAATTATAAGCAAGATCCATCTAGTTTTGATGTGTTACAAATTTTTGAGTGAAACTTGGCACCTATTGTAATTTAGATAGAGTAAACTTCGGTCAGTCCAATTAGAGAGTGAAATATTTATTATTTATTATTGTTTATTTGTAATTATTACTTAGTGGTAATTACCTTGTATAGTTCTTTCTTTATTATGTTACCTTCCTTGTAAAGGTTTCTTGTACACTACTCCAATTGTAACCCTAATTGTAACTCTCCTTATAAATAGATGATTCAATCAATGGAAAGGCTATGTCGTTATTCCTAAACTTTATTAGTTTTATATGGTATCAGAGCTTTGCTCCTAAAACCTTCATCTTTTTCTTCTAGCCACCGCCCCTACCACTCTCTACCATAGCTAACAGAAATTACTCCCTCACCATTAAAAACCCCCTGACCCCACACAAACCTTCTACTTCATTAACATCTCTCACCACAACATCACCAAACTCACCACAACAAACTACATAGCTTGGAAACTCCAAGTTGAGGCCACCCTCATTGGTTAAACGGCTCACACCCATGCTCGTCTCCCACCGTCCTAGTCAAGGATGCTTAATCATCCAAGGACGTTCACATCCCAAACCCACACTACCATCCCTGGATTTGGCAAGACAAACTCTTATTTGGAACTCTTGTTGGTTTCCTCTTACTCCCCTAGTTCCTATGAACCAACAGGCCACCACTACTCGTGAAGCATGAGAAACTCTGGCTCACACCTATGCTCGCCCGACTCGCGGCCACATCAAACAGATTAAAGACTATCTCAAGCGGGCATCCAAGGGCACTCAGTCGGTCTCCGACTACATGCAGTTTGTCAAAAGTCAGGTAAATGAACTCGCGGCTCTAGGCAAACCGCTTGACCACGAGGACCTTATTGAAACCATCCTTGGTGGTTTGGATGATGACTACCGCCACATCGTAGATGTGGTGGAAGGTCGGGACACTCCCATATCGCTTGATGAGCTCCATGAAAAACTCATCAATTGTGAACTGCTCTTGAAGCAATCACAGCCCGTGTCCTTCTCGCATCTTGTTTCCGCCAGCATTGCTACCTCGAGAAACAACAACTCGAATTCTCGGCATTCCTCCTCGCAAGCTCGGGTAGCTCCCACTCAACCTCGGCAACCCTCCCAGCAGTCCTTTGCTTCTGCTCCTCGCCAACAACGACCTTATCTTGGTAAGTGTCAAGGCCAACGCCAACATGGCCACATAGTTGCTCGCTACCCCAATTTTCAATTGGTCGCCACCATATCTTTGCCCATTGCCTCCAACTCAACCAGTAACTACACAAGGCTTCCACGGGCACACCTTGCAACCACAACGGACACAAGGACTTCAGGCTAGCTTCTCGATAGTGGTGCTTCTCACCATGTTACCAACGAACTTGGCAACACCCATCTTCACTCCAACTATACGGGCACAAATGACATGGTCATTAGTGATTGTACATGCCTACATATCTCCAAAATGGGTTCTTCTATCCTCCCCACACCTACACACACCTTTACTTTACAAAATGTCCTGTTTGTTCCTAACATGAAACTTAATCTCAAATTCATATCTCAATTATGCATATCCAATAACATGTCTATTGAGTTCTTACGATCTTCTTTTCATGTGAAGAATCTAATGACATGGAGAATACTGCTGATCGGACAATCTAAGGATGGTGTGTATGAATGGCCGACCACAGCTCCCTCTCTTCGCCCCTCTATTTGTGTCAGCTCCAAAGTCTCTCACCAGGATTAGCATCATCACCTTGATCATCTATCTGGCCCTGTCTAAAGTCAAATACTCTCTATCCTAGGTTTAGCATTAGACACTGCGCGCACTCCTCAAATTCATTGTAATGATTGTCTTTCTAATAAAAGTCATAAACTTCATTTTCATCAAAATACTATTATGTCTACTCTCTCACAAGCTATTCATACTGATGTTTGGACCTCCCCCTTCCCTCTATTGATGGTTTCAAATACTATGTGGTCTTTGATGACCACTATACTCATTACATTTAGCTTTACCCGCTCAGACTCAAGTCTGAGGTCGAAACCATTTTTCCCAAGTTTAAAGCCTTGGTCAAAAACTATTTTAAAACAATAATTATCACACTTTACTCGGACAATGGAGGCAAGTACATGGGGCTTGCCCGGGATTCTGGCTTGGCCGCCTACTTGTCTGCCCATGGCATCTCTCACCTCACCTCGCCCCCTCACACCCCGAAGAACAATGGGTTCTCGGAACATCGTCATCACCATATTGACGAAACTGGTCTCTCACTCCTCTATCGTACATCTCTTCCGCTGCCATTCTGGTCGTTTGCCTTCCAAACAACGGCCTACCTCATAAACCATTTACCAATACCCACCCCTTGCTCACCAGTCTCCTTATCATAAACTTTTTGGTTCTCTGCCCAACTACTCCAAACTTTATGCCTTTGGTTCTCTCTACTACCCTAGGCTCCGCCCTTACTCCGCTCATAAACTCACTGCTCGCTCCACTCCGTATGTCTTCCTTGGTTACTCGCTCACTCAGAGTGCCTATTTCTGTTATGATCCGAGCACCACCAAGCTGTTCATTTCGTGTCATGTTCGATTTGTTGAGTCTACCTTTCCATGTCCACCCCGGCCACCCGCCCTGCTCGCACAGATACCTACGCTAGTGTCTCTTGGAAACCTCCTCATGTTCCCGAACTCATACACACCGTCGGCAGCTCGCTCGAGTGCCTCCCTGCCAGTTTCTCCTAGCACTAATCAGAATGTGGTTGATCTCAGCTCGCCCATACACCAACCTCAACCACCCTCTCCTCTGCCCGTTACTAGTCCTGTGTCGGCTACTCAACCCTCCTCGCCAACCAGTTCCATGCCCGAGGATAGCACTATGCCCACCTACCCCGTGCCCGCTGACCCTGATCCTGTGCCTGCTGCTTCTGGAACTTCATCCATAGTTACTCGCTCTAAGAACAACATCTACAAACCATTCACCAAACTGAGTCTTTCGGCTCAACTGATAGCGGATAGTGAACCAACATGTGTCACTCGGGCTCTCAAATATGTGAAGTGGCGTCATGCCATATCTGAGGAGTATGATGCACTGGCTCGCAATGGAACTTGTGATCTGGTCCCTTCGGCAGATGCTCGCAATGTTGTTGACTGTAAGTGGATCTACCACATTAAAAGACATATAGATGGCACCATTGATCGCTACAAAGCTCGCCTAATAGCCAATGGATTTCACCAGTGACCAATGGTTGACTATCACGAGACTTTCAGCCCAATAGTTAAATCGACCACTGTTCGTCTTGTTCTCTCGCTAGTCGTTTGTCAAGGATGAGATATTCGTCAACTGGATGTGAACAATGCCTTTCTTCAAAGCAATCTGTCTGATGAGGTATTCATGGCTCAACCACCTGGTTTCACATGACAAGGACAAACCTCAATATGTGTGTCGGCTTCACAAGGCTATTTATGGTCTCAAGTAGGCTCCCCGGGTATGGTACTATGAGCTGCGTCAGTTTCTACTTGTCTCTGGCTTAAAAAACTCAGTGGCCGACACATCGCTATTCATTCTTTGTACTACGGGTAACATCATCTATCTCCTTGTCTATGTGGATGACATCATCATCACTAGGAACCAGCCCGCTACAGTTCAGACTTTCATATCCCTGCTCGATAGTCGCTTCTCGCTCAAAGACCTTGGTGATCTTCACTATTTCCTTAGGGTTGAAGTTGTGAAGCGCCCTAGTGGTCTTCTGCTCTCCCAGCACAGGGACATTGCTGATCTCTTTGCTCACACAGGCATGATCGATGTTAGCCCAGTCATGATCGATGCTTGCCCAATAGCTACACCCCTTTCTAACTTGACTACATTAACTTTTCATACGGGCACTGCTCTCATAGATCCGATAGAGTTTCGAGTAATGGTCGGGAGTCTTCAATATATGTCTCTTACTCGACCTGATGTTGCATTCGCCGTCAACAAACTCTCTTAGTTTATGCATAGGCTGACCACTGAGCATTGGAATGCGTTCAAGTGAGTTCTTTAATATATTTGTGGCTCTATTAATGCAGCATCCTCCTTCAACGCCAGTCTCTTCCTGCTCTTCATGCCTTCACTGATGCTGACTCGCTGGAAACAAGGATGACTACATATCCACCAGTGCCTACATTGTCTATCTTGGCAGCAACCCGATCTCTTGGAGCTCCAAAAACAGTGCACTGTTGCTCGCTCCTCGACTGAAGCTGAATACCGGGCAATGGCTGCCACTACGGCTGAAGTCAGGTGTATTGTGTCTCTTCTTGGTGAACTTGGTCTAACCTCCTCGACTTAACCAATCATTTACTGTGACAATGTGGGCGCCACGAGTCTTTGCTCGAACCCGGTCTTTCATACTCGCATGAAGCATGTGGCACTGGACATTCATTTCATCCGGCAACAAGTTCAGGATGGGCTTATTCGAGTTTGTCATGTCTCCTCGCCCGATCAGTTAGCTGATGCCCTGACCAAACCTCTTGTTCGCGAACGGTTTCATCAATTACTTCACAAGATTGGTCTCTCCTCTCGGTCGCCCATCTTACGGGGGCATATTAGAAAATAAAATATTTATTATTTATTCTTGTTTATTTGTAATTATTAATTAGTAGTAATTACCTTGTATAATTCTTTCTTATTATGTTACCTTCCTTGTAAAGGTTTCTTGTACCTTACTCCAATTGTAACCCTAATTGTAACTCTTCCTATAAATAGGTGATTCAGTCAATGGAAAGGCTATGTCGTTTTTTTTTAAAACTTTATTAGTTTTTACGAGTCCTACTAAACAATACTCAACTGCTTTAGTCGACTATACTTTTTTTTAAACCAATAAATACAATTTTTGGGGGGAGGGGGGAATGTCTATGCCTTTAATTCAGACAAGTGCAAATCGTAATTTCAAAATCGATGCAATGCAATTCGAAATTGATGCAACATGATTAAAATTTAGTGTTGCTAAAATATAACAATTTTCCATTACATTGTGATGCTCTCATTTCCAAAGTCACGTTGAATATCTACACATCAGATTTTACTTTTGTATATGGATACCGACTTATCAACAGTTGAGACAGATCCCTTATGCATCGCGCTTATCAAATAATGCATCACGATGCATGTTCTTGTGCATTATGATGAATGACGAGCCTTTTTCCATGTTTGATATAAAAAATTTGTGCGTTGTTTGTATCATAAGATGCATTGTGTGCGCTTTTAGAAACAATACAGCATTTAAGAACGTTTATCTCAGACATTTTATCAAACACACACTGTGCCAGCATCATATTCCCACAATTCGGATACAGACCAACTAGTGCATTTTGTTTTAAGCGGAAAAGCAGTCACAAAAAGACAAGAAAGAGGTTTTCCTAATAAATAACATAGAAAATCTGCCTCGATGGCTCGAGCTAAGAAGAAAAACTTGAGTAAGAAAGTAAGGGATGAATAGGTTGCATACAATCTTTCAAGTTAACCAATCTACATGTCCACCGGCAAGAGCACCTTCGAAATTGATGGATGGTATTAACAAAGCAATAATTCACGTCTTTTTAACCAGTTTTTGTTGTTAGGAGGTATTTTAGGAATAATTTTATAAAAATATCTTTTTTTACGACTAAAAATAAATATAAAAAAGTAAACCGATTGAAAACTTTGGAATGTGAACCGACTATTAAGTATTCCAATTAGATAAACGTAAGTGACTTGAGTTCAACTTGGACTTGTTTAGAATTTTGAAAAAAGATGCTTTTTCTAGTATCTTGATGTACATTTGAATGAAAAAACATAAAGACAGAAGTGATTGAAAAAAACTTTGCAAAAGTAATTGAGCCGTAAGTTTTCCGAATAAATATCCATAAAGTATTTATCGTATCTATAATTAAAGAGATGAACCGCAGGAAATGTTTGTCAAACAAAGAGCAGACCCCGGCCCAGATGGTCCGCAAATAATGTTAGACGGTTAAATAGTCACTTTCCACTCATGCATTGTGAACATTATTTTCAAACACTTCCTGGTTCTTCAATAAATATATTAAAACGTAAAATGAAAAATAAATTATTAAAATTAATATTAAAAAAATGAAAATTTTGATAATAAATAGGTGTATTTTTTATAAGGTCTAAAAAAGAAACGAAAATGCTTTTTAAAGAACAAATATAGTGTAAATATACAAATCATGTATCACACCAAGGAACTTAGATCGTCACGTACATATGCTTTTGCAAGAATAATTAATTAATTGTTTGACTTGATGATTAAAGAGATTGATTTTAGATTTTAAATATTATTTTTGTAATAATTGAAAGAAAAACATGAAATAAAAAGAGAAAATTTATAACTGGCAAAAGTAAGTTTTATAGTGGTAGTAATAATACCAAAGAATTCAAAACATTTGTAGTTTTGTTGACTGGTTGCGGCTCGCCGACACTAAACAACAATTTATTGCATACTCTCTCCCCCTTGAATTGATTACGACGATTCCTCCCAACCTTTTAATCGAGGTTTGGTGTAGTACAGTAGGTTGTATAGAGTAAATGATGTCTTGAGAGTTTGATCCATGCATTTTATGATAGGGCGTAATATTAGCCAATGGTGTAAATGGTATGATTTGGAATAAAATAAACAAGTTGAATCGTATGTTATTGGTTTAAAGTCTTGAGTTGAACTGAACTAAACTACGATGATTCGACTTGGCTCGGCTCGTTTTTGTGGTTCGTTCATAGTTCGGTCTGCTTTCAATTTTTTTTTTATGAGATTTCAACATTTAATCAAACCAAAAGAATAAAAAAATAAATTAAAGAAAATATCAAAAATTCAAATGTAATACGAATACATAAATGTTTTCATATGATCTCCAAAATTTAAATGAAAAAGTTTGTAATAAAGGGATTCACACATAAACGTAATAGTCAATACATTGAATTCAAATTATATAACCAAAATAAAATAAAAATATTTGATGTCAAGTTAAAACATTTATGTAAACTTAAAATACTAGAATGAAAACGTACTTTTAAATTAAAGGGCTCCCCACATGAAGAATTAGAGGAGGACGATAGAGTAGAGGAGTCCGAGAGAGGACGAAAAATGATAGGAGTCTAAATGTGAGAATTCAAAAATATTCATGGTTTGGTAGCTTAGCTTGACGGTTCAGCTCTGTGGTTCGACTTGGTGGTTCACCTCGGCGATTTGGTTAGAAATTGTTTGGTTCGATTTGACTCAACTCGAAAGGTCAAACCGTGAGTCGAACCAAACCACTTAATTTTTCAAAAGCACAAATAGAATCGAACCATATAAACCACAAAACCGAACTGAACCATATAAGCCATAAAACCAAACCAAATCATATAAGCCATGAAACCGAATTGAACCACTCAGTTGTACTCGACTTAGTGGTTTGGTGGATCAGATTGATACCCCTAATCTTATCTATGATTTACAATATATTAATCACACGAAACCCCAATTACAACTTCTGAATCTCATAAACTATGGCTTTGAAACCATAATGAGTGACTAATGCTAAGGCTTGGCCTAGGGTTACAAGTATGAGATACAAAATTTACATAAATAAATCGGTTTGGATTCACTGATATGTGAAAAACTGTAGGATTCATCAATCATTATCACTTGGGGAAAGACGTTACATACTAATCTATCACAAATCAAACAATTACCAATTAATTTTATGTTATTAAGTTAAAACTGAAAGCTATTAATATGTGAGTCTTTGTATTACAATGGTAAGAATATATATACATGATACAATCCTAATAATCAGGCTAATATTCCTATTGTTTAGGCTATGAACTAGGTATCTAAATATAGGAGATATATACATAATATTTAACATAGTCTAACACTCCCCTGCAATCAAAACCAGAGGATAGCGAACGTTGAGACTGGAGCAAAAGTCATTGAACAGAATATGTGGAAGTCCTTTAGTAAAAATGTCTGCTATGTGATATCTGGATGGAACATGAAGGGCACGCACAAGGCCACATGTGACTTTTTCTCGAACAAAGTGGATATCCATTTCGACACATAATATGTGGAAGTCCTTTAGTAAAAATGTCTGCTATGTGATATCTGGATGGAACATGAAGGGCACGCACAAGGCCACATGTGACTTTTTCTCGAACAAAGTGAATATCCATTTCGACATGCTTGGTGCATTGATGTTGAACAGGATTGCCGAATAGATAGATAGTGCTGACTTTGTCACAGTAGACTAATGTAGCCTTGGAGATTGGACAATGAAGGTCTAAGAGAAGATTTCGAAGCCAACAAGATTCGGAAACCACATTTACAACGTCGTGATATTCTGCTTCGGCACTAGAGCGAGATAAAGTGGGCTGACGTTTAGAAGACCAAGAGAGTAAATTTTCGCCAAGAAAAACACAATACCCGGATGTGGAGCGCCGAGTGTCGGGACAACCTCCCTAATCCGCATCAATATAGGAGGTAAGAGTGGAAATGGAGGACAGATAGAGGTGCAGACCAAAGTGAAGAGTTCATTTGATGTAGCGTAAGATACGCTTAAGAGCATACATGTAGATATCTTTAGGATCATGCATGTGAAGACAAATTTGTTGCACGTCATAGGAGATATCAGGGCATGTGAAGGTGGGATATTACAGTGCGCCAGCCAGATTGCGATAAGAGGTGGGATTGGCATATTACGAACCTGATGAGGCACTAAGTTTGGACTTAGTGTCAACTGGTGTGTGAGTAGGTTTGCAGGAGGTCATGCCTGCACGTTCAAGAATGGACTCGACATACTGTTGTTGGCTGAGAAATAAACCTCATGCATAATGTTTAACTGCAATGCCGAGAAAATAATTCAAGGTACCCAAATCCTTCATTGCAAATTCTGAAGCAAGAAGAGTGATGATAGTTTGACGAAGATCGTTAGAAGAAGCAGTAAGAATGATATCATCAACATAAAGTAGTATATAAGCCATATTGTTGCCATTATGGTAAATGAACAAGAAGTGATCGAATGTGCTATGTGAAAAACCAATAGTAGCAACAAATTCTACGAAACGGTGATACCAAGCACGAGGAGCCTGCTTCAGGCTATAAAGAGACTTCTTTAAGAGGCACACATAATCTGGATGAACCGGGTCCCGAAATCCCAAAGGTTGATGCATAAAGATTGTCTCCTTAAGCTGGCCATGTAAGAAAGTATTCTTGACATCGAGCTGATGAATGGACCATGATTTAGATAAGGCGATGCTTAACACGGTGCGAATTATGGCCGACTTTACTACTAGACTGAAAGTTTCATCACAATCGATGTCAACTTGCTGAGACCTGCCATCACCAACAAGACGAGCTTTATGTCACTCAAAGGTACCATAAGAATTAAATTTGTGATGAAAAACCCACATAGAGCGAATAATATTAACATTAGATGGACGAGGAACTAACTCCCACGTGTTATTTTTAATAAGAGCATTGTATTCATCGAGCATGTCGTCATCCCAATTAGGGTTAGACAAGGCTGAGACGGGATTGATAGGAATATGAGATGGAGTGAGAGAAGCAGACAAGTTATAGTGAATTTTGGGTTTAAAAATGTCATGCATGCCACGAGTTTTTATTGTGCAGACGGGAACAGGAGCAGTGATTTGGTTTTGGGAAGGTGCTGTGGGTTGAGGAGCATTAGTTGTTTTGGCCGTGATAGGGGGAGAGAAAATGAAGGATTGGGCCCAAGGGAAAAAGGAATTGGAGAAGGATGCAAGGAATTTGTGCTAGAAAAAGGCGTTGTAGCAGAACTGGAAACCGGACCAGACAGATGGGGTGTGGGCTAAGAAGACCGGGAGGGAGGTGTGTGATGTGCTGGGCTGGAAGAAGCCGGCTGTGGGCTAGGAGGGGCATCTTGTGGACTTGGGGCAGATTGGTGATGAACAGTGGGGAAGAAAGAAGGGTGGAGACCACTGGATAGAAATTCATAGGAGGTTGGAGAGGGTGTGTTGAGTTTGGCAAAGGGAAATTGAGTTTTATCAAATAAAATATGTCAAAAAATAATGATTTTTCGGCTTGAGAGGTTAAAGCATTTATATCCGCTGTGATTAGATGGGTAGCCTAAAAATACACAAGGCGTAGAGCAAGGTTGGAATTTATTTATCATGGTGGAAGGGTGAAGGGGATAACATAAACAACCAAATAGCATAAGTGGTCGTAGGGAGATGTCCAGTTATATAGGAGATGAGTTGGAGATTGGTAATTCTGAACTTTGGTGGTGAGAATATTTAAGAGGTAAGTAGCCATGGCGAGAGCGTGATGCCAAAAGGAAGGTGGGAGAGACGATTGGGCAAAAAGGGTGCGAACCAAGTTATTGATTGTATGTAATTTACATTGAGAAGCGGAAATGCATGCCATTTTAAGAACATAATTTTCAAAAAAGGTCATGTGTCAAATTCTTTGTCATTGGAAACATTGGAAACATTTTAATTGACAAACAAACTAAGTGTGGATGTATTTAGAGAAAGAAGAGAAAATTGAGTAAAATTGAGACTTTTGGCCAATGGGAAAAGTCCACATAAAATTAGTATAATCATCCAAAAGTAAGAGATAATATTTATGCCTAGCCGAACTTAAGATGTGAGTGGCCGCAGATCACTATGCATGATATCAAAGGGCATAAAAGTGCAAGAAGAAGAAATATATCAATGGTAACTTAATATGTTTGCCAAAAAAACAAGGTTCACAAATAATTTGTTTAACAAGACTGTAATGAATAAAATCGCTATTTCTAAGGGAACGCAAGGCAGCGTCTCCCGGATGGCCCAAACGATTGTACCATAGAGAATGAGAGATAATAGTAAAAGCGGACGGAGGTGTGGCTGAAAAAGGAATGATGTTAGTAACCGAATAGAGATCCCCAGTGCTATCACATCTTATTAGTGGAATGCCCGTCTGAAAATCCTTCACAAAAAATCGAAAGGGTCAAATTCAAGAGATACATTATTATCAATTGTGAAACGACCAACATAAATAAGATTTTTAACTATTAGAGGAGCATGAAGGATATTATTTAAACGAAAATGAGGAGAAGGGGGGAAATGATGTGTGTCCACAACCCATGAATGGGGTGCTTTGTCCATTGCCAACAAGTATATTGCGATTTAAAGTGGTCAAATTAAAATAAGACGAGAGAGTACCGTTTGAAGGCGTCATATGGGATGTGGCTCCCATGTCCATGCAGAAAATATCGTCGGGAAGACGCAGAGACATGATGCGCAATCCAGCTTCAATGTTAGTAGGTGCATAACTTGAGGAGGAATCCAGTGTAACGTTATAAGCCTACTGTGGACGATAGCCAAAAATACTAAGCTGAGGAGATGGCAAACAGGACCAGGATGTAGTCAAGTACGGACAGGGAGGAGGAGGAGTCCTGTTGTTTAGCCCCCAATGCAGCCCAAGGTGAGAACGACGCCCATGGTGGTATGTTCTACCATGGACGTGTTTGCTATTGGTGACCCCTGATGTGACCACCATGCCGACCACCACGGTGATTTCTGCCACGAACACGACCCCTGCCATGTCCACGTGATTGACCATGTTGCTGCCCGTTGTTGTGACGAAGAGGAGAGTCATTCGAATCAATATCAGAGGGTTGGTTGTTTGCTGGAGGAGAGCTCGAAGAATAAAGCGTTGTGTCAGCAGTGACAACATTAGTGGCAGCGCGCTTGGCCTTGCGGGTTTCTTCCAGAATGAGCTTGGAGAGAGCCTCGTAGAATTGAGACAAAGGGGTACTCTACTGAATTATAGTTGCAACACCATTGTAATTAACATTTGAACCCGCAATCAATTGTAAGACTAACTGTTGTTTTTCACTGTATCTTAATTTGTATTTGCTCATTCATTACATTAGGTTATATACTCAGTGGCTAAATGGACTGCGTACCAGTTAACGTGACAACTGTGTATAGAACTTTGTCTTTAGAATAGTTTTTTTAGACTTCACAAGTTTTGGCAGAAGACTTCGACAAAGGCTTCACAAGCAGCATTCACTAGTAGTCTTCACCAGCAGACCTTGTCTGCCTTCGGACAACATGGCGGGTCAAGCTTATCAGGATGTCAAACTCAAGTGGATTACTTAATTCAGCTATCTTTGGTTTGAATTTGAATTAATCCATCATCATCAACTCCTGACTTGCAAGACACGCCTTACCAGTTTTTTCGAAGAAATGAAGATTTTCACCTCTTGAACATGGCAGAGCAAGTTTACAGTCTGACACAAACAGACTGTACCAACCACTACAGGTCTATAACTCTGTATGTCACCCACTTGCTAGTTCCAGCACCTACTCCTCTCCATACCCTGATTAGTTCCAATTGGAGATGAAGTCAATAAAGCAGCTCCAGACATTTAAAGCATTCAACATAATAAAGTTGTTAGTCACTTCGTCTTCTCCAATGGTCTCAAGGATGCTCCGACCTATATATACTTCCATTGAAGACTGAAGAAAATAATGCTCTGAATTTATCCAACATGATCAAGTCATCATACTTAGTGCATTCAAGAGATCAATAACTGATCAACGAAGTCCTTAACAACAACAATAAGATGTGCATCAACTGCTATTCATTTACTTCTTATTGTTGTATTCTTTACTATTCTTCTGCACCTTGACTATTCTATTTTTCCAGATATTCAATTCCCCCACCCCCAAACACTAGTCAAATATTTTGTACACGAACCATTAGAGATTTCTATAATAGAACTAGTGGAAAACATAATGCATATTCAAATTCAAGGTTGACTGCTTTGGTGGTGGACGTAACACTCTTTATAGTGCGAACCATTTCAAAATACTTGTGTTCCTTGCATTCTGTTGCTTACTGCTTTATACTCTTATCTTCATCTTAACTTATTCCTTTGAGCCGTAAACTTCAGTAAACAACCAAGTCTGCTGGTAGTGCTTCACCAGCAGACTTAGTCTGTCTTCCTTACAAGTCTTCCGTTACTTCAACCTTTTCAATATGTTGTAAGTACTTGTTTTAGGAACTATTACGAAAAGTTTTTAAGTGTTACTAGACTATTCAACCCTTTCTTCTAGCCTAGTATTATGCCCTCTGGGACTAACAATTGGTATCAGAGCCAAACTCTTCGAAAATACGTTTTTCCAAGATTAACCTCTTGAGAGATAAAGATCCAATGGCATAAACACATTACATGCTACCTACATCAAATGCGAACCACGTCCCAATATTGGACGAAGGCCATTTCGATGTTTGGAAGGATAAGATAATGCGTCACATGAACTCTATTGACAACAGGTTATGGAAGTGTGTACTAGAAGGACGTCACATACCAATGAAGCCAAATCTTCTGGCTTCCGTTGGCGGATATCTTCCATAAGTTCCAAAAAAAGAATCAGAATGAGCTAAGGACGAAAGGAAGCTAGTGGAGCTAGATAGTAAAGCCATCAACAATATTACAAGCTCTCTAGACGCCAGCACCTACCAACAAGTGATCCGACGTACATCTGCCAAAGAGATCTAGGAAGCTCTTGTTGAATACTTGGAAGGAGACCAAAATACAAAAGACAATAGGAATTACACCTTCATCCAACAATTCGACTCCTTCAAAAAGGATCCTAAGGAAACCTTGAGACAAGCATATGATCGTTTCAGCGAGATAATAAATAGCTGCTTTTCTCTAGGTAAAACTTATGGGAAGAAAAAAAAATGAACATGAGATTTCTAGGCTCACTAGGTAGTCTTTGGCATATTAAGACTACCGCCATGAAAGAATCCAAAAACTTAAATGAAATGACTCTTCGTAGTCTTTATGCAAGTTTGAAGGTTTATGAGCTCGAAGTTAGTCAAGCTCTAGAGCAGGACAAGCAGTTCAAAACTCTGTCCTTGACAACCATGGTACAAGAAGCAATTCCAGTTGATGACAAACCCTCAATTTCCTCTAGTGAAAATGATATTTTTTCTGATGAACAATTTGCTATGTTTGTAAAACGTTTTTAAAAATTTACAAAATATGGAAGGAAGGACACACACCAGCAGCCTTTTAGAAAGACTGCTGAAGGCTCATCTAACAATAAGCTTGTGTGTTATAACTGTAGAAAACCTGATCATTTTGCCTCTAAATGTCGAAAGCCAAAATTTGAAGTATACCGAAAGCCTCCTTATAAGAAATTTCAAAAAACATGATTGAACTGGTTCTCCAAATACAAAGCATGTGAGTTCTTGTTGTCTTGGAAAATACCAACGAGTCGTTCCCATGCCTGTTGCGCGGTGGCGTTCGTTTCAATGATTGTCTCCATAAGATCATTGGAGATGGTGCTGTAGACCCACTGAATGATGATAGCATCAGGGTGGGACCATAAATCAGGATCAACTTCAGCAGCCTTTGCAGAAGTTGTGGCCGTAGGGTTGGGTTTAGGGGGAATAATGTGGTGGATCACTTGATACACACGACAGTGGATTTTGAAGAGTTCCGCCCACGAGGTACATTAAACCTTTTCCATCACAAGGGTGATAAGAATACAGTTCTTAATGTTGGTGACGGTAAGAGCAGGATGGAAAGTGGCTTTGTCGGCCATTGAAGATTGGAGAAGAGAGATAAGGTGGCAGAAAAAAAAATAGGGTTAAGAGAAGGTGGCAGAAGACTTAAACTAGGGTATGCTCTGATACCATGAAAGATATTAATCCGTGAGTCTTTGTATTACAATGGGAAGAATATATATATATACACACATGATACAATCCTACTAATTAGGTTAAAATTCATATAGTTTAGGCTATAAACTAGGTATCTAAATATAGGAGATTTATACAGAATATTTGACATAGTCTAACAAAAACGACACAAAACTTTTCTCATCATACTTGAAGAAGATGTTTCGATGAACAAGATGTTTTAAAAAATAATATAAATTTTGGAATACTTTTTATATACAACAATTTTCGTTCAACATGTACGACTATTGCAACTATAAATATCATATAATAATTCTAGACAAAACTGTATACAACTGATGATAACAAAAAACATGTTTTCAAATGGAGTCTTATATTAGATAATGACTTATCATGATTTTTATTCATAGACATTGCGTAAGACATAATCAACAAAAAATATTTTATCTGGAATTTGAAAGAAATTCTAGGATCAAATAGTATCAAGGACATTTTTGGAATCAAAAGAGTACCACCAGAATTTCCCTTTGAAAGAACTCAACCTTCTAAAACATGGTTTTTCAACCTTATAACAATTAATCACGTGTCATTGTATAACTCAAATGAATATAATATGTTACGAATTTGAGTTCCAACCTTCAAATTTAACTCACAGTTTGAGATTTCAGAATATGTAATTCAATTGAAATATTCACGAGTATGTATCGTTTAAATTTAACTCACAGTTTGAGATTTCAGAATATGTATTGTTCATTGATGTGATGTAATTATAAAAAATTGTATCTTAATTTTTATATGACTATTTAATTGAAACCACACAAAAAACACATGTATCTCTTTCAACAACATAACATATATATTACATTTCAATTTTCAATTACATAAAGAATTAACAAAAAAAATGTCACTCTAATTTGAACATGACATAAAGTTCTCGATATTCTTATTTCTTTGTAATGGACCATCATAAAATGTATTTTTTTTTTGCTTAATTTATTGAGTTTTGTCTTCTTTTCAGATGTATAGTGTGTATTCATTTGATATTTACAAAATCTCAAGCATATATCAATTTAATTGCATATTGTTCACTTCATACATTGAATAAGTTCCATGCTGACACCGTGTCATAAGCACGGACACAAAATCTAGTGCTAATTTAAACTAAGAAAAAACAAACAAACAATCATAATTAATTACAAACAAAATCTAGTGCTAAAAAAAAACAAACAAAGTCATACCCATGCGTATTTTTTATTTGTTTTTTTGTTTTAAATATTATAGAACTGTATTTCAAGATCTGTTAAAAACAATCGTAAGTATTTTTATTTACCTATTTTTTATTTATAATAATACTAAGCTATTTAATATTTTTGAATAAATACCATTTTTACAAATTATTTTTATATATTTATTTTGTTTGTAATTAATTATATGCACATGGACTCTGTCTTACTTATGAATAGCTTACCTAGAAATTTGATTTCTACTTTATTTTTGTGTAATATTTAATAGTTATATGACTTTGGTATGTAATTAGTTATATGTCATTTTCGAATTTAATTCTCCAAATAAAAAAAGTAAATTAAATTGGAATAGTTTCTGTCAACATCATTAAATGACATTTCTCAAATTCAATTTCAATTTTTTTTTTGACATAAACAGAACATAAGTGATTTCAATTTTGAAAAGTGAGTTTTGGAGGGAAATTTCTAAAAAATTGCACTTCTGTTTTTATATATACTACAACTTAACCGTGTAATGCACGGTTCAATATTTATATAAATAAAATAATATAAAATTTTAATGATAACCATATAACTGAATAATTATATGAAAAATCACGAGTTCAATATACATATAAAACAAATTATATAAAATTATGTTAATAAAAATAATATTTTTTTAACATATCTTTAAATTGATATCGAAGTGACATGTCTTTGATCAAAACAGTTTACTTTTTATAGTAAAAATTGAAGTTCATCATAGAAAATTATAATCAAAGCACTCGTGCTATGCACGAAACTTATATTCATATCAATACAATAGTTAAAACTTTAGTGCTAATAAAATACACAAATGATTGCAACATAAAGATTATGAGTTCAATGTGTAGAATTGAATATCATAATTTTGTAACATTAAAATTAAAATTATTTTGTTTGGCTCTCATGTAGAGTTGAATTAAAAATCTAAACGTATAAGTAAATTCATAGAAATAAAAAAAATTAATGAAAATCAAGAGTCTTTAAGTTTAAAAATATTTTACCTTTGGAGAAAAAAAATCAATTTATAGAATAATAATATTAAGAATTTCAGTTCAATTCCAATTATAATATTTTTTCTGGATATAAACAATCAAATTTACATTGAAGCCCACAATTCCAATTATAAACAATAGAATTGAGGTTCACTTTCTCTCATTATCTACTCTGGAGTCTCAATAAAATTTAAATTCACTGATGTATTTTCCGTATTAAAAAAATGATATTAAAATATATACAAATAAATATATATAAATAAAATTTACATTAATATTAAAAAAAATTGATATAAAACCTTAAAAACTACACTTTTCAAAATTGGTAATTTTTACAAAATAATTCAAGTATTATGATTCAATTTAAAAATAAGGCATAAAGAAAACATAATTAAAATAGTACATAACCAAGGAAAATAAAATGTAGGAGATGAGTTAAGGAAAATGAACCAAAAATTCAAACGATCGATGGATAAACATCGAAAAATGTGTTTTAAACCGTGCTATTGATAACTTTTGGACCGCGACCCGGTAAACTCTTAAAAACTACATTGTTTTAGTTGATGTAAATAAACAAAAAGAAAACACTTTTACCCTAGTTTCACCACACATTGTAATTTTTTTACGCATTTTTTACAGTGATTGCCGACCTCAAGGTTACCACCTAAAAAAGTCCAGCAACGGAAGCTATGACCACTGAGTTACCGGAAACTTGTTGTTATGTTCATGTTTCCAAAAATATTTCAAAAACTCTGTTTAACTTTAAAACTCGTTTATTAAATTTAATTTGTGATTTAGTTCAACTAACAAACAAATTCGATCTGAATGTTGATTGATTTCATCATCAGTACTTTTTTTATAACTCAAATTTTTAAGATGTATAAATAACTAAATAATCAGAAATTATCGGGTTTCCATTTTTTTACATGTAGCTAGCTGTCTCAAAAAATTGGTCATATATCGATTTATAAATTTTTTTTTTACAATAATAACTTTGGTTATGATGAAATAAAGAAAAAATTGTCAGATCTTGGTATTATTATTAATTGATTGTATGTGAATTAGTTTTACTTCAAAGTGTGTGTATATGATTTAGTTTCAAAATCGTTGTTTTATTCCATCTTTATTTTTCCTAGTCTGGATATTGATACAAAGAAATTGACAAAAAAAAAACTTGGTTTTGTTATCTCAAATGTTTCTACTATGCATATTTTTCTTAATATACTAAATAAGAATGTGAAAATGTTTTGGAATCATTTATCCAATCAACCATAATAATGACATTTTATATTTTCAATTTCCAATGCAAAAAGTGGGTTATACAAATTAGAATTGTTGCTAAATTTGAAAAGTCACTTTTGACGGGAATTTTCCAAAACTTGCTCCTCTCTTTTTATATATGTATAAATATATATAATCATAATCTATATGGATTAATGCCTTTTAGGTGAAAATTAGTTAAAACTTTAAAAAGTATTTAGTATAAAATGAATGTGAGTGTAACCAATCATATTTATTATTGTCAAAAAGGTTCATAGCATATTTATGTTTTTTTCATTAGGCTGGAACTTGCGACTCGAGCTAAGCTTGAAAGCCTTGAATACAAGGACAACTAAACAACTCAATTGATTCATAGCTCGATCTCCATAAATACTCAAAACAAAGTAACAAAACATACTAGAGCTAGCTAAGCTTGGCTCTTTCCCATAATTTCTAGCCCTCTATAGTCGATGAGCCTTCTGTTAATATAAAGTGGGTAACCAAACTTTAGGTGAATCTTACTAACAACTGATCTTGGTCTTTAAATGGGGCCAGTTGGTGGTGCCATTTCAAATCTCAAGTAAGTAGTGGCGGATTCAAAAATAAATCTCAATGGTGTCACTAATGTTAACTATTATTTAAAAATAAAATTAAAATTAAAATAATTTCATTTTATAATGTATAAATTCAAAAAAAAAAAAATTTTAACGGGATACTTATACCCCAAGTATAATGTATGGATCCGCCAATGCAAGTAAGACAATAAGAAATAACAATACTTTTAAACCTTAGTTTTTAAAAGTTGATTCTTTACATGAAACATCTAAAAATAAAATAATAAAATATTTTTTCGAAACGAAGAGAGTAATAGTATTAATTGGTTGTATACTAATTAAAAAGCCAATTGATGATAGTCAACAAAAAAAATAAATTAGTGATTCTTTTATACCCTAAGCATTATACTCAATTAAAAATCCATAATGGTGTTTCTTTTTCAACATTCGTAAGTTGAGTTGCAAACTTGCAATCAAGCCACAAATGCACATTTTCATTTTGTAAATATTGCTTTCGTCTTAAAATGAACATTCTTTATTTTTCAATGTTTTTTTATATATATCCTAAAAAAATGGCGATTACATTTATGTATCCACATAGCTGTCGGTTTGAATTGCTCGGCCCCTAAATCATCCACTTGGGACAAGTTAATTAATTGGCAGACAATCTGCATTATTAGTCTACTTTTATGATCCTACCCACTGTTCAAATGTTTGAAAAATTGCACAAGCTTTTGTAATCTTCGAAAAAACTTTTATTTTCTTTCTTTTAATTCCGACCTGATCCTTGCCTACTTTACACAGATTCTTAAATCTTAAAGCTTCTCTAGGTCCTATACTCCTATGCAGATCGGGGTGTGCAGGATTTTTTTGGAATCAGACTGAACTAATTAAAATTGAATTGGATTAATATTTTGGTTTAGTCATTAATCTAAATTTTTATAAAATCAGATATTTGGGCTGATCTTACTTCTCGAACTAAAAAAACACGAAACTAAAGCGAATATACTTTTGACCAGACTAATACTTTTCATCGGTTTGTTATGCTATGAGTTTATGAGTTTGACATTTTTAATTGTTGAATATACTTTTATCGAAGGTTTTTTAATTTTTTATGAAGTTTCAGTCTTAAAATTTTTATTATGTATTTGTATTAAACAGTTAAAAAGTAAAAAAAAATCATAGTATTAGTCCGGTCCTGGTTCTCATATATCTTTGATTCGTTCTGAACCGAACCAATATTTTGATTCTCATATATATTTGAGTAGTTCCGGTTCTAAATTTTTTGAGAATTAGACTATTGGTCTAGTTCTGATTTTATATTATTTTTTTTCAAAAAACTTGACCGAATCGAACCAAACTCACCCCTATATTATCACACACACTCTCTATTAATCCACACGATGCGCATTCAAATAATTATAGATTATACTATCCTACTATATATCTTGTTCACATTGATAGGCTTAATGACTTTAAATTATAAGTATATGAGTAGTGGCATATAGGTGGCACAAGCACATTTTTTATAAAAAAAATAAAAAAATTATGGATGAAATGAATTTAACTCGACCCGTAAGCGTAAGCTTGAACGACACTATTAGTCGGCCATCTTTACGATTGCCACAAAAATATAGGACAACTTTCTATTCAAAAATTAATACACCGTACAAGTTTCCTATAGACCCAATTGCAAAAGCTGAAAACCACATAGTCACATACGCCCAAGTGTAATACTAAGCAAATCAAAGAGCGGTAACCCCATGAATTTTTGTTAGAATTTGTGTTATAGGAAAGGAACTTTATTGGCCGTGCAGCTATCATTATGTTTGATAACAAAAAATTAATAATTGGGAGGTGAAACCCCGAAAGGACATGAAATGAATGATGTTAAATCACTTTAAATAATTATATACTACTCCCATCTATCCTAAATTATCGTCCTCCTTTCCTTTTTCGTCTGTCTCAAAATAATTGTTTACTTTGAAATTTACCTTTTTAGAATATCATTTTTACCACTTTATCTTTACTTTTTCACTCTACTTTAATTATGTGTCACATATACATAGGTATTAAAAGAAACTACACATTAAACCAATATAAATAATCAAGTCAATTGTTTTTTCTTAAACTATGTGTCGAATCAACTAGGACGATTATTAAGGAACGGAGGGAGGAATATATTACTCCCTCACTCTTGTTCATATTGGTCACTAAATAAAATATTGCTATTTTAGATTTATAATTCATGTATTTAATTTGGAGATGACTAAAATATGAAAGCAGACCAAAAACAAATTTTGGATAAATAGATTTTCATTGTTATGTACCAATTAAGGAGGTATTGTTAAAGCTGAAGCATGTTTTAAGAAGAATTGATTATGTTTGTAAATTAACAACCAACTCATACAAAGTAGAGATTATTGGAGAGTGTTATGTACTCCATATCAATGATCGTAACACTTAATTAATACTCTTAACCAACCACCGACTTGTCACTTGTACGCATCTTTGTTAATTGTTATAACATCAAGTAATTAGTTCAGTTACTTGTACCCATCTCAATCTTTCAAAAGAAGAAAGTACGATGTTAAACGACTCAAGTATGGAACTTGTACCTGAGGACACTACTTATTTGGTGGGTCCATTGTCAAATTGTAAGGACATAGCCAAAATTAAGGTAGTATAATCAGCTTGAAAATACGAATTGAAATTAAGTTTAAAAGAGGTTAGAGTTTATTACAAGTTTTTAATTTACAAAGAGGCTAAAGTCCTAATTCTAAAGCCTCAGATAATCTTATTAAAACCTAGAGAAGAAAAGGAGTAGTAATATACAGTAGAGTAGAGTAGAGTAGAGTAGAAGAGAGAAAATTAGTTAAGTTTAGTGTCAACAGTGCTAAACCAGATTTGCTTGAACACCTTGATGATCAGATCATGGTACTCGTCAGAATTCAAGGATAGATAGCATGCCAGAAGCTCTTCCAAATCCTTTGAACCCTTGATATTGTTTTCTACGATCATCTCCACCATCGAATCTTTGAAGTCTTGCTGCGGATTTTTGGACGACTTGACAACAGCAAAGCCGTCTGTTCGCCTGGGAATCGACGACAAGCTTTTCCGGTGGTTGATTTGGACTAATTTCTTGCTTCCAATTCTTGGAGAATTTATTTTGAGCTTCATCCCTGATCCTGGTGAATTGATCACTGAATTTCTTTTCACAGGGCTCGTCCTCTGTTCTTTTTGGGAAATGCCAATTATCTCCTCCTTAACAACTTTGACTGATAAAGACCCATATGCATTTCTTCCCTCAAATTTTGTTGACCTTCTCCTAATTTGGGTCGGTTCAGTTTTTTTGGTTATGATTCTAGGGAGGTCAAGGTTTTCGAGTTTTTCCAACGAAGAAACAGAGTTTACGTCGTTTATGGGCTTGCAGCTGCAAGGGGTGTGTATGGGTGACCAAGGAAGTAAGTTATCAACTGATCGACGATCCGACCCGAATTCAGGAAAGAGGGATTCATTTTCTGATGAAGTGGTGGAATTTGGATATTCTTCGGTTGTGGAATCAGGTTTGGTCCAGACAGATTCGATGGAGGCCCGGCAGCTGCAATCTGCTGAAACAGAGCTGGTGACCAGCCTTGGAGAAGACTTCTTGGGAGTTCTGATGCTGGTGCTTCTTCTTTTCTTGGAAGATTTTCTGGGTGGTTCGGGTGAATGTGTCGGGGCTAAATTGTTGTGAAATGGGTCAGGGGGAGAGTCATCTCTAGGAAAGTGGTAGGATTGTCTTGGGTGGTTGTTGTGGTGGAGTTTGGTTGGTTGTGGTGGTGACGTGGTGGTGGGAGGTGGTAGGGGGTGTTTTTTCTTTTGGGTTTTGGCTCTTCTATTGCCCATGTCCTTAAGCTTGTAAAACCAAGCATTGGGTATCATATCTGATAATCTAAATCTCTGATTACCCATCACTAGCTAACCCCCTCAGACCTCAGTGTGTGTATTTTGGACGAGTATGTGGAGATAAATAAAGAGGGAGGGGGAGGGTGGGGTATTGTGGGGGCCCCATGGAGGAAAAATAGTTCGACAGAAAAGAGTTGGGGATGGTGGTGGACGGGAGTAGATATTGCGTGCGGTGTGTGGGTGGTGGGGGGCTTGGGGTGGATGGGGTTGGCCTTTTGAAGTAATTATACGTATGGCTTAATTTAATTGCCTTAAAATTTTACATGGGGACAGGGCCAGTTGGTGCCATTGCAAATGAAATTCAAAAGAGAACTACTGCCGTACTCAAGAAATTCACAAAAATACTTGTTTGATTATTGATTGCCGATTGGTTACATAAATTTTAGGTAAGTCTCTTTTAATACTATTTTATGGATCATTATTCATAAGATGGAGCTCTATTCTCTTACAACTTTAATCAATCAACACACAATTAATTAAATAAAAAACATTCGTATTAAAAAAATATACGTAAAACAATCTTACCTAATTTTGATCTAAATTTTATATCATCTACTAATAACTAATTAAAAATACCAATCAATAATTGTGGACAACAATTATACTGTCCAAATTTTATGTCCTTTTTTTTTACCCTAAGCATCACGCTATTAAAATTTGAAGGGATCTATACTATTTCCATAACACCCATAAGTCCATAACCCCCAAACGTTTAGCTCACAATTATTGCAAGAGAAAAAGTTAACAAATCCTATCAAAATTTGAAAATCGACCATTAAAACATTTTTTTAATAATAAATTGTAAGTCATTCACTTTTTAAAATCTTCGATCTCTTTAGTCTCTTATCTTTTTCTTCTAATCGTTTAAATTCACTTTAATAAAATTAAAATTAGTCCTAAAATACTAACCATCGTTTTCTTCCACATTTTCCCTCTCCCTTTCTTTTTCTCTTTCTTCTGATCACGAAGAATCTTCAAAAGTGTTTGATACTTATATATGTTCCTGGACTCTCATATTACTGATTTTCGGATGTCAATTGTGGTGAAAGAGTCGTTCTAAAAATGTAGCATATCTGTTAGAGATCAATTATGCAGTTGAAATCTTTTCACTTTAGTACTAATCATCGCGTAGGGCTTCCTTCAATCCTTTTGGTTTGCATGCATTGTTGAATTTGTTGATTTGTTGCTAGTTTATGCTCGATTATAAGAAGGTTCGATGGAAAACTTTTGGGGCTATATCAACCTATATAAAAAATTTGGAATATCTGATGGATTCAGGTAAATTAAGTTACTTTGAAAAGCTAGTAGGGAAGTACAATGGAGCAGCAGCTATGTCTTCATGTCAAAAAAGTTGAAGAAGAAGCACAACATCACTGATGAGCGGGCAACCTTGTACATGCTGCAGAGACACATGGAAGAAGACAATTGTATGATATGTAAACTAGGCCATGCAAAAATCAGATAAACTAATCAGACATGAGCTGGGGACACAGTGGGAAGGAGACATTACCAAAGCATAGTTGATAAAGCGCGATGCAATTTTTCGATTTGCGTTGCACTCATCGGAACCCCTATACAATAATTTTGATGCACAATTTGGAATTAGTAAATTTCGATGCAAAATTTTGAATTTACTATATACCAACTGAACGCCCTATACATAAAATCTTAATGCACAATTTTGATATTCGATGCATAAACTGAATTACCCAAACAGAAAATCCCGATGCACATTTTAGATTTGCAATGCACAATTTGAAATTAGTAAATTCCGATGCACAATTTTGATTTTCGATGGACAACCTGGAATTACGAAACATCGACTTGGAATTGGATGCAACACATCCCTAATCTCATTTCAATAAGAGTATATTTGTCATTTGCCCTAAAAGTGTCATTTACCGATTAAAAGCAAAAAATCGTGAATTATAGCGGTTAGAAATTGATGAGAGGGGATTGGCCCAGTTATCACTCTTTTTTAGGAGATATTACTAGCCGGTCCATTTTTTAAAGTTTTTAATCGCTAAAGCACTTTTTTTTTCAACCGGAAAAAGTCACTTTTTGTGGTAAAATAACTACGATACCCTTAATGAACCGTAGGCACGCTACAAAGGTTATTATTTTTGCACCAAAATGAAACTATTTTTGAACCGTGCTACAGATATCATTATTTTTGTACCGCGATAAAATAATTTTTGAACCGCAATACATAAGTCTTAATTACCTAATCCAAATTTACACTGCGATGAACTAATTTTTAAACCACGATACAAAATGATAATAAATCAGACCATGTCTTCCACATTCTTCTTTCATCTCCTCCGTCGTAAGCCTTCTTCTTCCCTCTCCTCCTCCACTTTCGTCATACTGAAAAATATTTTAAACCAGCACAGATCCATTACAGTTTCGTTGCCCAACAATGATGATTTTTGAATCAAATGTGTTTACTAGAGCTGTTGAAGAAGATGGTGACATTTTTGAAATAATATTTCGAAAAATATCTTTTGCGGTTGAAATAAAAAACGAAGTGCTGGAGGCTTAGAAACTTTGAAAAAGGGACCGGCCAGACCCCTTTTTTAGGGTAAAATTATGGTCAGTCTCTTTTTCGAAGTTTGTAACCTTAAAAGTCCACCTTTCTTTTTTACCCCTGTAAAAAGGGTCCAACTGTAAATAATAAAACTTTGGAGTAAAAATCAGGTGTGTGACCACTTGAGGAATCTGAGAATTTACAAAATTTCGCCTCCTCTACGGTTGTAGAATAAGATACTGCACAAAAAAGGGTGAATTACCCAAATCGTCCCTATACTTTTCACCTTTTACCAACTTCGTTCCAAAATCTAAAAAATCGTCCATCTACTAAAGCTTGTGACGCAATTGGTCCTCCCGTCTAATTTCGTTAGTTTTTTTTTTCCTAATAGGTCAACGCACGTGCGTCTCACATGATATTGACCTAGGGTAAAATTGTCAATTAATTATTTTCTTTTGAAAAGTCAAAAATACACATAATGTTTTATTTTTGAAAAGGCAAAACACACCTTTGGGCCACTGTACTTTGCCAAACATTGCAATTAGGCCACTGAGACGTCAAAATTTTCAGTGTGGCCACTGTACCAAACTTATCTTGCATGTTAACCCAATTTTTGGATGGACGTTAAGTTCCGTTGTTAACTTATGTTAAAGTCCTATTTTACCCCTGAAAATGAATAATTATTACCTTGTATATAATAAAGAAATTAAAATTGAAGGCATGTGATATCTCCCAATATAATAAAGTTGTAAAATCTGATTGTTCTGAAGGTGAATGCATCTTCCATTAAAAGGTGAATGCGATATCAAAATTTGCAGATTGGTTTGTTGAAGAATGAACAGACGAAGAAAACGAAATCGAAAAGAAAGATGGGAAAACGATTCTGACGACCGACGTCAATCTGCTGCTGCGCCTCTCCTCGCTTCTCCTTTCTCTCTCCTCATTCTATAATCAACTGGTCCGTCTCTGTATCTCTCTCTGTAGTCTGTATGCTTATATATTTACGATGCCGCCTTGGTATTCTCAGCCGGCGACCTGGTCTCCCTTCGTCGCAGCAATTTCGGTGTCTCAAACCCTAGCCCTTCCCACAAGCCTTCTCCCTTCGCAATCAAACCCAATACAATCCATCCGCCTTTGTTCGCAATCGCAGCCGTCCCTAGAGACGTAAACCAAGGAAGAATCCATCGAAACCCCACCACCATCTCTAGATTTGTTAGATCCGAGATCCACCACCGCTCCATCACAACAACTCTTCAAGCTATATCTCTCATCGACATCTCCGGTCATCACCATCATCTCTGCTTCAGCTTCGTCCCCTCTCTCCCCCTTCCGCCTCGCTTACTCCGGCAAATCTGAGAGCGAGATCCACCTTCGCCAACGATTATGTTTGCATCTCCTCCATCGACCCGGCAAGATTGTGCGGCAGCCATGGGCGGCTCTGCGAAAGAATGCTATAGCTAACAAATCGATCGCGCCAAAGACTAAGTTGGTTTTAGAGAGAGAAAGTTAAGAATTTTTTTGGGATTGTACTAGTTTTGTGAAGGATTTCCCAGCCAACCTTTGGGATAATTTATGAAGGGTTTCATTTTTGTTCTTCAGGCATGTATATATGGAAAAATTATTTTATGGGTATGAATTGCATTGTGATTGAATTGAAAAAGGAGAGGTTTGTGGATGGAATTGGTTGGGATTTGGTCTCCGACTTCTTGAATTTGAGATTTTTTTTCTTAATTGACCAGACAAGATGATGACAATGAAGATATGGGCAAAATAGGTATTTTATATAAATTAACGTCGGAACTTAACGCCCATCCAAAAATTGGGTTAACATGCAAGATAAGTCTGGTACAGTGGCCGCACTGAAAATTTTGACGTCTCAGTGGCCTAATTGCAATGTTTGGCAAAGTACAGTGGCCCAAAGGTGTGTTTTGCCTTTTGAAAACCTAATATGAGGACAACGATGTAATTAGCCATTATTATAATGTTAAGGAAACATGATTGGACTATGATGTAATTGCCACTGACTCCGGTAATCTAACCGGCATCAAGCTCCACCGACACATCTGGGTTTTGAAAAAAAGTAAGAGATTGATCATTCATCCTTTGTTTTTGCCTGCATAGAAATCGAAGCTGAAGAGAGTAGAGATAGAGAAGGGGTTTGAACTGTGAGGAGAGAAGAAATGGGATCCCGATGCTTTTAGTATGAAATCGCTGGAAAAGCGGACTAGATGGTGGATACTTGGTGATGGAGGTGACAGATCTGGCTTGGAGCGAGGGCAGCGATGGCGCGCCTTGCGCTAGAAACGAAGGTCTGGAAAGGATGTGCGGCTTGGAGACGAGAGTGAAGCTGGTTGCTATGGTGGGCAAAGATGACGTCGGGGGAGATGAAGGAGAAGTGAGAAAAAGATGTCTGGGGTAGATCGTGGTTGGATCTTGAAGCATGGGTGGCAATGAGCTTGCTTCTGCAGATCTGGGGCGAGAACGAAAGGGGATGGAAAGATATGAACTCGGGTTTTGGGAGATCGATGGGCTGGAGTTGGAGTGCCAGGGATGGTAATATGGATGTATCCAAAGACAAATCCACTGTTGGTAGAACAAAGGGTGTCGAGTGTACTAATGGAAAGATGAAGGATGTCAAGGGTCCATGTGATAAAGTCTAGTATGTTAGATTGCATGACTCTCTATGACGCATGTATCACAGGAGAGAATCTTTCTGTTAGGCAGTTTCTAAATCTCTGTATATATTTCCTCCTTCATACTCTATGTCAATACAACCAAAAACAGAAATGAGAAAGAGATGTAAAGCCATTCTGCTTCAATAATTCCAATACACATTACAAATTGTTTTATGGTATCAGAGCTTTCAAAATTAGCTTCCGCATCATACTCAAATACTGATTAACAATGGCAACTAGTTCAAATCCAGAAGCTCAGCAACAAACTGAAGCTACTCAGCAAGGATCAACAACAGTCCATGAAGAAACTGATGAGTATGCATCAACAGAGGTACAACTTGTTCTTCTAATATCACACCCTTTGTATTTGCATCCCAATGATCACCCCCGGATGAGTCTTATCACCCAAATTCTGAACAATTCCAATTACAGTCAGTGGAAGAGGGCAATGATTATTGCTCTATCCTCAAAACTGAAATTAGGAATTATCACTGGAGCAAATAAGAAACCCAGTTTACAATCAACGTATGTTACTCACTGGCAACGATGTAATGACATGGTTACATCCTGGATTCTAAATGCCATTTCACCTGAAATTAGTGCTAGTCTTGTTTATTTTAAAACTGCTAAGGAGATTTGGGATGATTTGGAGTGTCGATTTACTCAAGGCAATGCATCACAAATATTTCAAATTAAGAAGGAATTAATAAATCTACAACAAGGATCCATGTCTGTCACTGCATACTTCACAAAATTTAGCTCAGTTTGGGATGGTTTTGAGGAAGCTTGTAATATTCCAAAATGTGTTTGTTCATGTACTTGTGGTAGTATTAAGAGAATGGAGGATTACAGTCAATTACAAAGAGTAACTCAATTCTTAATTGGGCTAAATGATTCTTACTCTGGGATTCACAGTACCATACTTGCTATGTCCCTCTTGCCAAATTTAAGCACTACAATGTCCCTACTAATACAAGATGAAAAAATAAAGGAATGTTCAGTACAGCAAGTCTTCAGTCCTTTGAATATTGATTCCAATGTCACAACAACCTTGTTTGCTAAAAACTCTTCTCATCCACCCAAAGGTCATGTTACTTCTGGTAACTCAAAAACCTACAACAAGTCTAGAACCAGAACCTCTTCTAAAAATCATTTGCACTGTGAGCATTGTGGTGGGACTGGTCATCTTAAGGATACTTGCTTCTTCATACACGGCTTTCCCGAATGGCATAAACTCCATGGAGTTAAACCAGATGTTGCAAAAATGCCTAAGAATCTGAAGAACAATGGTGGAAATGCATCACATGTCAACACTGCAGTACATGTTGCTTCTGTTTCCAGTGAAAACAAAGATGGCTCAGTATCTATGTCTCAAGAGTCCTATCACAAGTTGCTAAGTATGATCAATCAGAACAATCAAAATTGTCCCTCTCCTTCAGGTAGCTCTACTGCTCAGGTTGCTGGTAAGCTTCATGAAACTTCAAGTGTTTACAGTTCAACTCAATCTAATTACATTTGCTCCCTCTACTTATGAATGGATCATAGACTCGTGGAGCCTCTGATCATATAGTTTCTTCTCTTGATATGCTTGATAATGTTGTTCCCTTCTCCTCTATCATATATTTACCAAATGGTTTGACCACTGCCATTACTCACACTGGCACAATCTGTCTCCCAAATGGTTTACATCTTTTAAATGTCATGTGTGCTCCTAAGTTTTCTTACAATTTGATATCTGTAAGCAAAATTTTAGCCCATAATGATTGTTGTTTAATCTTCTTTCCTACTTTTTGTCTCTTCCAGACTTAGCCGCAAGAGCTTGAAGGGATTGGTAAATTGCATGGGGCAGTACAAAGCTGGATTTCTCTGGCACAGAATTCTATGTGGATAGGCCTGTTTCCCATTCTCATGTGGCATCTGCTGTATTTGCTGATTCTGCCACTCTATGGCATCATAGACTAGGGCATGTTCCTATGACTATTTTGAATCATTGCCCTATTTCATGTAATAAGAATAGCTTTCCTACAGTTTGTGATATTTGTCATCAATCCAAACAATGCAGAATTCCATTTCCTTTAAGTAGTTCTCATGCTATTGCTCCCTTTGATCTCATTCATTGTGATGTATGGGGTCCCTATACTCATCACACTTATAATGGTTTTCATTCTTTCCTTACAATTGTTGATGATTTTTCTAGAACCACATGGACATACCTTCTTTCTTCAAAATCTCAAGTTCTTTTTTTCCTTTCTTCCTTCCTTAAACTTGTCAATAATCAGTTTCATACCTCTATCAAAATCATAAGGTCTGACAATGGTTCTGAATTCTTTAACAAAACCACTTCTGCCTTCCTTACTAATCTGGGAATTGAACAACACAGTTCCTGTGTGGAAACACCCCAGCAAAATGGAAGGGTGGAGAAAAACACGTACATCTTCTCAATGTGGCCGGGCTTTGAGATTTCGTGCTCATCTCCTATTAAATTTTGGGGGAATGTATTCTTACTCGCCACATACTTAATTAACGTAACTCCTACTCCTCTTCTCTCCTTTAAGACACCCTATCAACTTCTCTTAAACCAATCTCCCTCCTACAATCACTTAAAAGTTTTTGGCTGTTTATGTTTTGCTTCCACTTTAAAATCTCAAAGAGACAAGTTCTCTTCAAGAGCCTCAAAGTGTGTTTTTCTTGGCTACCCCTATGGCAAAAAGGCTTATAAAGTTTATGATCTGTCCACTCACAAAGTTTTTTATTCCAGAGATGTTTATTTTTATGAGGATCAATTTCCTTTTGCTTCTTCTCCTTATAACACAACTGATTCAACCATTCCCATGTTCACTCCTCTTTCTATGTGTACCATCTCCCCTCCTCCCTCAACCATCCCCACTCCCTCACCTACTTCTCCTTCAGTTCCTATCTCTCCTTCATCCTCTTCCACACCTACAACACTTTCATCACCTCCCATCTCTCCTCCACCTTCAGCCTCTTCTCCTTCCTCTCCTGCTTCAGTTTCCTCTTCTGATTCTCCCTCTGAGTCTCTTCCTGTCACTAGTCCACCTCAGCTCTCTCCCAGGCCTGTTAGACAAAGACAAGTGCCTGGAGTTTGGGCAGGAAGGAGATGCCCAAATTGCCTCAGTAAGCTGTGAAATTTAAATTGAAAAATAAAATATCAAGATGATTGATAGTGAGACTGTTGAAGTTTGTTGTCGTTTCCAGGTTTGTCAGGGATTTTCCCAGTGATCTTCTTGAAGAAATGACAAAGATGATGGTGTCAGAGAAATGGTCCATTTACTTTCTTAAGCAAATGACTATTTTACCTCTAGCCAATATCACATGAGATGCACACCTGTTGACTTAACGAAAAAAATTAACGAAAGTGGACGGAAGAACCATCCCCATCTAAAGTTTTTGTACAAGGACCAATAAGGTTCACCCAAAAAAAAGTCGAAAAAAAGTGTAAAGTACATGGACGATTTGGGTAATTCACCCAAAAAAAAACCGAAATTAGAAAAATGGCACTGCCAAATTGAAATCTGTTGAGGTTTTGGCTTGGCCCAAACAGTAAGTGGGCAGCCTCTCTCACTTAACCCAAAAGCCCATATCCGTGGCCCATACTCCTTTGACAGCCCAGTATTAAATGGAGGAGCCGGAAACCCTGCCCCTCTTTACAACCCCTGGATATATATATACTCTCTTGTTCAGCCGCATCCCTCATTCCTTCGAGTCTCCTTCACTGTTTGTCTCTGATTTTCTCTCTCTTCGTTTCCTTTGTGCTTAGATAGGTGAGAGAGAGATACACCGTGTGTTCTTGGAGCGTGTCTCAGTTGAGCTCTGTGACGGTGTGAGACGGTAGTGGGTTGGGCTGTGGGGGTTTCGTGGTGTTGCTGGAGTCTAGTGGCTGTGGAAGTGGGTTGGGTCCCCTTGTGGTGTGCTTGGTTTACCTTGATGTTTCTCCGGTGGACATGGCCGATGAAATATGTCTGACCCCAAATGGGTGTTGCCTAGGCCTTTGTGGCCGATGACGGCAAGTTGTGCTTGGGTCACGGCATTACCTCCTCCTCCGTTTACTTCTCCTGTATTGAATGTGTCCAGAAATCTTCATTATTTCTAAAGTCCTGTTTGCATGAAAAATTGCATAAAGGCATATGAAGTCTCCTGTGACTTCATACGTATATATATAATATATTTATATATTATATGTTGCGCTAATGTTTTGTTTTGTTTTGTTTATGAATTGATCAAAATGTATAAATTGGTTTAGTGTTTTTGATGTTATGAATACTTGGTAGGAGACTTGGGGAGATTGAGATGATGATTGAACATTGTTTCCCTATTGGTTTGATTGCCGATATGATGGCTACAATTTGTATTAGCTCTATCTGATCACCTCCTCCATTTCCTCATCTGCATAGAATTTACATTTCTCATCTCTATTTCATCCGTTTTTGTTTCGTTCACGACGTTTTGTTTTGTTTTGTTTATGAATCGATTGGAATGTATGAATTAGGTTATTGTGTTCGTTGTTATTATAATAATTGGTAGGAAATTTGGGAAGACTGAGATGATGATTGAACATTGTTTCCCTATTGGTTTGATTGCTGATATGATGGCAACAATTTGTATTAGCTCTATCTGATCACTCTTTCCAATTCCTCATTCGATTTTTGATAATTTCAACTGTTGTTTTTGTAAATCACATTTTATCTTGTTAAATTCGATCATTCCCTTCTTTGCTTTTCTATTTGAATTTGAATTTGAATTTTTTCCATTCTATTTACATTATAGAATATAATGCACATTCGAAGGTTTGACAGACTCATTATGTGAAAAAGCCTGTTGAGCTCAAAACTTGTGCTATAATTCACGTAGTCATTTTTGACTTAGTTATCTAGCTCATTCCTTTGCTAGAAGATTTCAATTTTGACTAATATTTATTGTTAAGTATTGGAATTTCTTTTTTTTTGCATTCCTCTTTTTTATGGTTAATGACTCATACTAGTTCCAAATCTAAATTAAGTCTTAAGAGAATTATGCACTATGTTTCCTTGCATTGTATGTCCAATAAGTTGTTTTACCGAGCATGAACCAGAAATTTACTGACAAGGTTTCATTTTCTGCAGTTGATATATGACGACATACTTTGAATCTGATCTGTGCAAAAATTCAACATCTCCCTCGCACTCTTGGTTAAAAGAGAGCTAAAAATAATATTCCCGAGTGGTGGAATTGACAAAAAAGGAAAATAATTACTATTATTCATTTGTTGGAATCAAAGTGAACTTCAGTTTGAGTTTACTGTTGAAGCAAACCAGCCTTGTATTGATTGTTTGTCTCTACGAGCTCTTTTGTAATGATTTTCGGAATCTACTAGAATTGCACACGGCTTGCGGTCCTTTTCCAAGCCACATTTAGTGCCTGTCACACTGGCTCCAGTGATAATTATATTTATAATTTTCAATCGACTGCCTATTGTTAGAATTATCTCTTGTAAATAGGGGGCCAAAATTGTTGTTTGAGCTGTGTTGTCTTGCATTAGAAAAAACCTCTAAAATTAAATGATGTAGGTTGCTTCGTGATTCCTAAATCTGTTGGGGAATATTTCTCCGATAAAACATTATATTATTTGAGGGCAAACATTAATCTTAAGTCATTGTTGGTATTTCTATAAATTGGTTAGGTTGAAGCTATACTTACTTTCATCACTCTACTATTGATGAATAGATAACTAGCATACCTTGTGGTTGAAAATCTTATTATGAAGGTTTATAAGCTAATTCTTTCGCTCTTGATGTTTTGTTTTGTCTATGAATCGATTGAAATGTATGAATTTGTTTAGTGTTTTTGATGTTATGAATTATGAATAATTGGTAGGAGACTTGTGGAGACTGAGAATATGATTGAACATTGTTTCCCTATTGGTTTGATTGCCTGTTTGATTGCCTATATGATGGCAACAATTTGTATTAGCTCTATCTGATCACCCTCTCTCCACTTCCTCATTTGGATAGAATTGATATTTCTTATCGCTAGTTCATTCGTAATGATTTTCTTTCGTTCTTGGAATGTTTGAATAAGATGATGTATGATGTTATGAATAATTGGTAGTAAATTTGGGGAGATTGAGATGATGATTGAACATTGTTTCCCTATTGGTTTGATTGCCGATATGATGGCTACAATTTGTATTAGCTCTATCTGATCACCTCCTCCATTTCCTCATCTGTATAGAATTTACATTTCTCATCTCTATTTCATCCGTTTTTGTTTCCTTCACGATGTTTTGTTTTGTTTATGAGTCGATTGGAATGTATGAATTAGGTTATTGTGTTCGATGTTATTATAATATTTGGTAGGAAATTTGGGAAGGCTGAGATGATGATTGAACATTGTTTCCCTATTGGTTTGATTGCTGATATGATGGCAACTGTTTGTATTAGCTCTATCTGATCACCCTCTCTCCATTACCTCATTTGATTTTTGTTGATTTGAACAGCTGTTTTTGTAAAACAAATTTTATCTTGTTAAATTGGTTTGAAGTGATGAACAATATATTCCCTATTGGTTTGATTGCTAGTATGATGGCAAACATGTATTAGCTACGTCTGCTCATTCCGTCTTTTGCTTTTCAATTTGAAGTTAAATTTTTTTTTTTCTATTTACAGCTAAGAAAAGAATGCACATTCGAAGGCTAAATTTTTTGTTTGTGATATTTGACAATTGGACCCTTTAAAATTTTCAATGGACCCCTCTCAAAATATCTATTAGGCCCCCTACCTCTATTGTCCTACTCCCTAAACCTCCTAACTCCTAAGTTAACTAGACAAAGAAAAGACACTACTGTGACTAGTCTTAGAGCATGAACAACAGAGCTCCCCACCTTGGGGAGTTTAAACTTCATTTTTTCTTATTTTATTACTAAAATGTCATTAAGCTTCCAACTTAAACTCTTCACCAAAAACACTCTTCCAACAATGTACAGATTCTAACACTTTTACATATTCCACCATCTTTATATCCATTAATTTAATATTTTTATATCTTACTTATATCATCCAATAATTTTGTTTATTCAATTTTATTTACATATTTTTTACATTAATATATTAAATAATAAAAATATTTTCGAAATTAGTAATAAATAAATAATTAATAATAAATTATTTAATAATTATGTTTATAATTTTAAAAATAGTAAAACAAGTACAATAATTAAGTAAATAATATTTTTTTTCTAAATAAGTACAATAATTAGAATAGTAAATACAAATATAACAAGACATAGAAAATTCAAGAACAATACATTAAGTTGAGCCTGGACATTTCAAGCACTAACAAATTTAGTTACCAAGAAGTCTTTAAATATTTTCAATTAGATCATGCTTCAGGTGGCGATATGTTTCTTTATCCTTAACGACACACCTTGTTTGAACATATCTCTCGTGCTCTGGAATACGTTCGTTAAAATATTCCCATGCTAAGCTACTATCTGTAATGTCAACTTGGTCATAGTCGGAAGCATTTGGTACAGGATCGTAAGTATCTCGTTCATCTTCAACAATCATATTATGTAACATGATACATGCCATCATAATTTTTCCCAAACTACTTACCTCCTACATAAGTGCTGGGGCTCGTATTATTGCAAAACGTGCTTGTAACACCCCAAAAGCACACTCAACATCCTTTCTTGCTGCCTCTTGATGTTGAGCAAAGAGCTTATGTTTCTCACTTTGTGGCGATCTAATAGATTGGATGAATGTTGCCCTTGGAGGATAAATACCGTCGGTTAAATAGTAACCCAAGTTATACTGATTATCATTAATCGTAAAACCTACTATCGGAGCTACACCAGTATAAACATCGTTAAATACCGACGATTGATCAAGGACATTAATGTCATTACAACTACCTGGAGTACCAAAGAATGCATGCCATATCCAAAAGTTGTAGGAAGCGACTGCTTCGAGTACAACGGTCGCTTTTCTGTCGCCTCGAGCATATTGACCTTGCCGAGACACAGGACAATTCTTCCATTCCCAATGCATGCAATCTATACTACCTAACATACCTGGAAAACCGCGGGTCTCCCCAACATGAAGCAAGCGTTGAAGGTCCTCCTCTGTTGGTCTTCCTAAGTACTCATCTTCAAAAACACTAACCACACATTCGGCGAAATTCTTCACACATTGAATTGATGTTGTTTTTCCAATACGAACATTGTCATCACACGCATCAGCGGACATTCTGTAAGCAAGCATTCTTATAGCAGCAGTGCATTTTTGTAGTGGCGATAAACCAGGTTTCCCTGATGCTTCGTATCGTTGTTGAAAATATGGAGTATGTTCACCTAGAGCTTTTACTACTCGGAGGAAGACATGTCTTCGCATCTGAAATCGTGTGCGAAATTGTTGGTCGGTGTATGTTGGATTCTCTGCAAAGTAGTCTGCATATAGGCGTCGATGGCCATCAACACGATCTTTTGTCTATGCGTGCGTTGGCGACCTCCTGTTTCTACTTGGCTTAGGTTACTAGTTCCTCATGATTTGGCTGACGCCGTCGGCGGTCGGAGACGTCTAAAATGCGTTCTTCTAGTTGTCTTTCAAACAAAGTATCTATATCTTCGTGATCATTGACATCTTCTTCATTTGTATTGGGCATCTGAGAATTGAAACTAGAACTTGAAGACATGATTGTAGTTAGGTATGAAATGAAGTGTTGGGATGATTAGTTGGAGTGTTTATACTACGATATTTATAGTCCAAGGGAAAATAATGAAATGTTACGGGTATTAATAAATTATTTTTAAAGTTAAAAGATAAAGTTAAAGATAAAGCTAAAGGAAAAGCTAAAAGAAAAGACTAAAGCTAAAGCTAAACAATAATGAAGAGTTGTCGGTACACAATAAATAGTATCTACTTAAACAGTTCACATTACATTAATATTACACATTACATTACATTAATATTACACATTACATTAATATTACATGAATTGGAAATCAAAACAAATAGAAAGACAAATTAGAATAATATCTACTTAAATAGTTCACGGTACAACCGAGTGCAATCATCTTCCTCTTCTATTGTTTTGTTTTCTTTTTTCACCAGAATCTCCTATTGTTTGAATAAACGATCCTTTACGGCCTCATCTCTCTTCCTTTTTTCTTCCTCTAGCTTTAATTGTGCAAAATTCATCCATCGGTTAAAATTGTCATTAAACACGCTGTCGATTTCATTTGCTTTCTTTAACTCTTCAAGTTGAGTCTCCTTAACTTTTACTTTTCCTTTATTCTTTGAAGCTTTTTTGTCGGGTGGTCGAGCTGGAAATGCAGTTGAGGCTTCTTCGGCATTGGAGGAAGAATTCGAAAAATGACCGGCTTCATTTATTCGACTTCTCTTCGAGCCACGATTGTCTGAATTTTGAACCGCTTCAACATTGGTCGCCCACTTCTTTGGTATCTTTCGAAGGACTCCCCAAGCTTCCATTAAGGTGAACCGTTTTCCCTCATCAGCTTGATAAATAATATGTGCCTTGTTAATGACATCATCATCATTCCACCCACTTGCTTTGGTAGCTAAGGTATGGTTAAAGGCTCCTGAAAATTTTGCAGCTGCCCTTAACACCTTTCCAAAATGATTTTTACATTGACATGAATTTCGGTTAAGACCCTCCTCTTTATGTGTATTGTAACAATCTGCAACTTTTTGCCAAAATTGGGTAGAAGTTTGGTTTGTACCAACATAAACGTCGGTAGTCACATTCTCCCAAGATTTACACAGATTTTTGGTCTCGTTTATGGACCACTTTACTCTTGTTGTTGATTTTCCACTTTGAGGAGTATTTTCATCAACCAAGACATCCTCATCTGCCTCTTCAACATTAATTGGTTATGGTTGTGTTGAAAATTGAGGCAAATTTGAAAGGGGGGGACTACCTGGAACATATTCATGAGTAGAACTTCTCATCACTCCCATAGGAAAATACCCTTGGCTGAACTGTGATTGTTGTGATGAAAAAGGTGAATGAGTATTTCCAAATTGTTGCTGCGGAATATGAGAAAATGGCAGAAAATTTCCAAATTGTTGAGGATTTTGAAGATTTTGCATACCTCCGATATTTGGAAAATTTTGGAATTGTTGTACTGAAGGCTGATTTTCGAAATCAAAAATATTATGATAGGATGATGCTTGGTTTTGTGAAGTTGGTTGGGGAATTTGACGAGCAGAGTATTGATTTGGCATAGATGAACGTGAATTATCTTCTTTTTCATCATTTTTTTTACGAGATGAATTATGTGAAGTCATCGATGAAGTTCTAAATCAGTAAAAATAACAATACTACAATAATGACATTAATTGACTACTAAATAATAATAATAATACTAATAATAATAATAATAATAACAACAATACTACTTAAATAAGAACAATAAACAATATCAATGGAAATATTAATTACACTAATATTAATATATATTACCAACATTAATAATAAAAAATTACCTTGCCTAGTAAATAATTATAAATTACTTAACAAGTAAATAAATATTAATATCTAAATATTTAATAACAATATTAAATATTGATTAAAAAATCAAATTTAAAGAGATGGAAGAGAGAAAAATGGCTAGAAACTTGAAAAATTCGTAGAAAAAGTTTCTGATATCCAAATGAAACAAACCAAGTCTCTATTTATAGGTAAAAATGTGTACTTTAATTCAGGAAAAAAAATAAAAAAAATAGTTTTTAAAGCTGAAAATTGGTCAAGAAAAGTTGGGGTGGAAAAGTTATTCGGTCCAATAGAAAAATGCCAAGTGGAAAGGAGCATGTGAAGGGTGAAAGGAGTTGTCGGCGGCTGGTCTTGTTTCTTTCACCAAACGCATGATTTTGGTTTAATTTTTGGCCAAACTGTGTCGTTTTGGCTGAAATTTTTTTCTTAAGCATGACAGCTTAAGATGCTTTCCAAACCGCTTTATGCTTAACTAAGCATTCATTAGCTCCTTTGTTATTTCACAGAATCCGGTTAGCACTTGGTTTAGAACCTTCGTTGTTTTTGGTCTTACTATTCTAATTTTCTATCACTCTTTCTCTCTACTGTTGTCCACCATCGAGAGACTCAACAATTCATCAGTCCTCACATTTTTGTATTCTCCCAAGTTACAATCCCAACTCTCAAGTCCTCTTAGTGTTTGCCTGCTCGGTATTTCGACTCCTCTCCTCCAGTCTTCCTCCCTTACGTTGTGGTTCCAACTTCCGACATATATTTACCACTTGGTACAATATTTTACTACTTTTTATGTTTTTCATAGATAATAGATTTTTAGTTTCATTTCAGTTTATTATAAATTTTCAATCATTTTCAATTAGTCAATTCACAAATCACACTCTATTTATTCAAAATTAGGGTTTTTGAATTGGGGGAAGGGGTGAGGGTTTGGGTTAAAATGTAAAATTGTTGATTTGATTAATTGATTGACAATTTTTGTGTTTGTTAGTTTGTTGTTAGAATAGTTTGTTTTTGATTAATTGTTTTTTAATGTTAGAATTATTTGTTATTTTGTTGGGTTTTTTGAATTTTTTTAAGCATTAAGCTTATATTTAAAATTAGAGGGTTTTGTATTTTTTTAAATAAATTAGTTTAATTATTTGTTAGTCATCTTATTTACTTGTGTGTGATTTACTGATTTAAGGAATTTACTTGCAACTTGTGTGTGATGGTTTTAAGAATATGTTAATATATAATAAATGACTATTAAATTAAGGTTTTTCGTCTCTTCAACAGGGTTAGTGGTTTTGAACTTTGAGAAAATATGAAAAAAAAAAATTAAACGAAAATTGTCTGATGGTGTAGGCCCTGTAGGGGGTGCAGCTGGTGCTTCTAGTGGTGCATTTGCTAATAATCAACAGCCTGTTTCTTTAACTTCAGCTATGAGACATTATGTTTATGTGAGTAGTCTTTATTCATATCCTACTGAAAGAAAAAAGATATATGTATTTCACCCAAACCAAATTGATGAAATTAGAAGTGCTTATTTGTTAAAGGGGTCTTGTCAACCCCGAAGTCATGAGTTCCCTCATAAAATGATAGGAGGTAGATTACGCCGTTTTAATCCCGATTAGTTTGATGAATATGCTAATTAATTGGTTAGAGTATAACATGAAAGAAGATAAAGCATATTGCTTGTGCTGTTATTTGTTTAAAGATCCCTTGAACAATCAAGGTGGTCGTGTGATATTTATTAGTGAAGATTTTTCTACTTGAAATAAAATAGCTAGGTCGGGTATGTATGTTGGTTTGATTAATAGTGCTCATATTTCATCATTAAAGAAGTGCATGTTTCTAATGAAACAACAACAATCTATTGCAGTTTTTCTTTATAGACAATCAGAAAAATCTGTTTTGTCTTTAAAAAATCTGCTATTCATATTTTGTTTACTGATTTGGCTTTGAGTTTGATGAAAATTCAGGGTCAATGCTATGATGGGGCAAGTAATATCAAGGGTGAATTCAGTTGGTTGAAGACTTTGATTATCAATGAAAATTCGCATATTATGTTCATTGTTTTGTCTATCAACTTCAATTAGTTCTTGTTGTTGTGGCAAGAAAACATGCTGATATTGTAGACTTTTTTAGTATAATTTCCACTTTGATAAATGTTGTTGGAGGTTCTTGTAAGCGTAAAGACATTATACTACATAAATAAGTAGACAAAGTGGTAGAAGGAATAATGAGTGGTTTAGTTGAGACATGGACATGATTAAACAAAGAGTTAAGTCTTCTGAGGGTTACATATACACGTTGGGGATCTCACTATAAGTCATTGGTGAACTTGGTTGCTTTGTTTTTTTTTTTCTATTTGTGAAGTTCTTGAAGTTGTTTCATGTGATGCTTCTGATTCAACGAAAAAAGCTCAAGCACGAGGTCTAATGAGGTATTTGAAATCATTTGATTTTATCTTTTTATTTGCAATTGATGGTGCTTATATAGGGACACACATATGAGTAGTCATTGGCTTTGCAAAGAAAAGATGTAGATATTTTGAATGTTATGAAATTTGTCAAAGTAACTAGGACGCGATTGCAAACGGTAAGAGATAATGGATGGAATCCTCTTCTAGGTGCGATCATTGCATTTTCCAATATGCATAAGATTGATTGTTTGGATATGAATGTGAAATATGTTAATCCTTCCATTCCTCGACGTAAAAGTAACATTTTTAACGAATTTCATTATCGTGTGGAATGTTTTAATGGCGTTATGGATCAATAGCTTTTGGAGATTAAGGATTGGCTCAATGACGTTAATTTTGAGTTGCTTCATTGTGTTGCTAATTTGAGTCCAACTAATGATTTTGGTGATTTTAATACAACATTGATAAGAATGACTCATTTTTATCCTCATGACTTCTCTCTATTTGAATGTATAACTCTTCAAAATCAACTAGAGACATATATTCTTGATTTAGGAACAGATGACAGATTCAGTCAATTGATGTGCGAACAGATGATGATGTAATTACGCGTTTTCAACGTATGAAAACGCGTAAATGACAATTGTAATTTCTAAATTTTTGATGTAATAGTTAAAATTTTGGACACCGTTTAACATTATTCATGGACCCGCCACTGGACACTCATTATGTGAACAAAGCTTGTTGAGCTCAAAACTTGGGCTATAATTCACGTAGTCATTTTTAACTCTGTTATCCAGCCCATTCTTCTGCTAGAAGATTTTAATTTTGACTAATATTTTTGCTCAAGTATTAAAATTGTTATTTCTTTTCATACCTCTTTTTTATGGTTGATATCTTTTACTAGTTCCAAACCTAAATTAAGTCCTAGAGGTTAATTATGCACTATATTACCTTACATTGTATGGCCAAAAAGTTGTTTTATTAGCCTACTTGGATCTGTAATTGTATATCTCCCGCTCTTTACCGAGCATGAACCAACAATTTACTATCAAGGTTCCATTTTTTTGAACCAACAATTTACTATCAAGTTGAGTGATGATGACCATAAATTTTTTGTAGTTGAGTGATGATGACATAAATTGAATATGAACTGTGCAACGATTCAACCACACCCTGAGACTCTTTGTTAAAAGAGCAAAACATGATATTCCAGAGACATTGTGGAATTAACAGAAAATAAGAAAAAAAACTAATATTTATTTGTTGGGATCAATATAAACTTCGGTTCAAGTTTTCTGTTGAAGCAAACCAGCCTTGTATTGTATGACTCTATGAGCCCTTTCGTAAGGGCTTACCAAATGATTGAAAATGCATTGGGTTGGGATGTTGACTTTGTTCTTCAAGTGTTGGGATGGGAAAGATAAATAGACTTGAGTCGTAGCCATACCCCCCTTTCAAAATTTACCATAACTGTACATAGCTTGCGGACCTTTCACAAGCCACATTTTGTGCCTGTCTACACTTGCCAGTGAAAAATATATTAAAATAAATTTTAAATTATTGCATATTGTTCAAATTACCTCATGTAAATAGAGAGCCAAAGATGCTGTTTGAGTAGCGAACTCGGTTCTCAAAAAAAGATGGGTATTGCTAACCATACTTGCGAGTATGGGACATGTTTCATATTGGAGTTGTGCATTTGAATTCATCTTGAAATACTAATTTTGACAGTAGGATTCACCAACCAAGCTATTACTGATTAATCTTTATTTAAAGAAAGCTTCTCTTTCATGTATTGCTCTCGAAACTAGTATGGAGTGACCAAAGAGTAATTGTGTATCTTTAGTTGAAACAAAAAAGTCTTCATAACTCCACAAGTTTTCACCCCTCATTACAACGAATCAAGTACTCCTTCACATCAAAAAGTGATGAAAAGAATCACTCATTTCTCAATTATTTTATATCAATGTAGAGCAATTCTTTATCTCTCCACCATTCAAAGAGTTTATTAAAGAAAATAGTACTGTGCCATCAATGTACTAGAATGTCATTCTTCTTATGTTTGTTTACATTAATCCAGTTTTAATATTGACTCAACTAGATTTCTAGAAGTTTTTGGGGAACAAGAGATGAATTTTGGTTCAAGCATTGTTATGACAGTGGAGAAGAGAATCGAGGTAGTTTGTGGGATAGACTCTAATGTTTGTGGTTATTCAGGCTGGCCGAGCAAAAGTTGATCATAATGTCGAACCAAGTAAACATGTTTAGTCATATTTTCACTTTAAAATGTGTTGCTGGTTGTGCTTCAATTTCATGTCTAATGAAACTCTTTGGATTAGCCAATTGACTAGTTTGGCAGTCTTCATTATATTTAAGAGATAAATGCTCGTCGGTCCCTTTTTAGAGATTTTCAACCTCTCTAGTATCTCCTTTTCCTTTAAAACCATAAAAAGTTTATTTTCATAAAATTCTTCCTCAAATGCCCCGTAAAATTCCATTTTCGTAAAATTCTTTCTCAAATGCCCCTTTGCCCGAAGATGGAGAAACACAAGCCTTTGCAAGTGCAAAGCAGCCTCTATTTTTTCCCTTTGCGCTACACAATCGTCGGAGTCAATCATAGAGTTTGAAGACATGTTTGGAACTAGGGGTCGATTCCACTTTTTCTCTATGAGATGGATTCATTTCTTTCTTCATATAAAAGAATAGGGAATGAGAAGTATTAGACGGGAGTTATGGAGTGATCTTCTGAATATATCCTGACAATTTCCAGAGCCATGGATGATAGGGGAATTCGTTACTTTGGTGGAGAGATCATTGGAGATTGGGGCAGATTTGGTGAAGTGGGGGGGTTTGAAATGGAATGGAATGGTGATGAATTTGGATTCACGATGCAAGTGTTGGAATTGCGATGTATCAATTTGGAAGTAGACTATAAAAGAAAATCTTGATGCACATTTTTTATTTTTTGATGCATAAACTAGGTTACCTATGTAGAAAATCATGATGCACAATTTTGGATTTACGATGCATAATTTGTAATTAGTAAATCCCGATGCAAAATTTTTATTTCTAATGCACAAACTGGATTACCTAATAGAAAATTTCAATGCACAATTTTGGATTTGCGATGCATAATTTGAAATTAGTAAATTTTGATGCACAAGTTTGATTTCTGATGCACAATCTGGAATTGTCATGCAACGCGCCCCTAATCCACTTTCATTAAATGTATTTTCGTCGTTTTAACACCAAAAGTGTACTTGACCAGTTAAAAACAAAAATCACGTACGGTAGCGATTAAAAATTGATGGAAGGAGACCGACCCGATTATCACCCTATGTTAAAGGGAGAGTAGTTCTCATGTAATACCAATCATAATTTTTAGGGATAATTTTACTTTTGGTACCCCAACTAAGGGTCAATTTCACTTTTGGTACCCCCATTTCTCAGATCATCAAAGTTGATCACAAACGTTTCCCAACTTCATTTTTGGTCCATTCCATCACTTGGCTGTCAACTATTACCGGTTAACCTGCTAGAACATGTTGCAAAGATTGGGAACCGGCTAAACTTGGCAACATGCTAGGGAAAAAGGGAAGTATACGAACTCCTCTAATTTTTCTCCAATTTCTTTTCGTTCATGCCCTAATTTCTTCCCCAGAGTCTCCTCATTTCTCATTTCCAGCTCTAGCCCTAATTTCTCCCCAATTTCTCTCCTATTTTCATTCCAGCCCTAATTTCTCAATTTCTTCCTCCTTTTCATTCCAACCCTAATTTCATACCAAATTTCTATCCTTTCTAATGCCAGAAAGTGTAAGCAAGTCTTCCGTTCGATTTTGAGAAAGGACGGGAGTTGTCATGACTAAAAGAAACAAGGATGCACCACTCCCACAGTATGATATGATTTTACCTATGAAACACCTTTAATTATGTTTTGTGTTTGATAACTATTGTGCCTTATATATAATTCAAATTTGGTGATAGTACTTTAGCTTAAATTTGATTTTGTATGTCATAAACATGTCATAGTTTATTATGTTAAGTGATTGAAATGTTGTGCCTTATCTGAAATTTTGTTATACATGTAATTTCTAATAATCAAGTTTTAGTTCTGTCATAGTTTCTGTATAAGCAATTGCAACAATAATTTCTGATAATCAACTTTAATTGCAATTGAATTTGAGTATCATGTCAAGTTATGTATAATTTTGTTGTGATGTGATTTTTTCTTTGTTGTAGACCCTAAGACAAATGTCATTATGTTTTCACTAAAAATGTTCATGGTGGTGTGATGAAGCATGAACCTAAACATTATACTAGAGGAAAGATAGATTATTTTGATTGGGTGGATGGACAAATGTTTGGGATGATTGACTTGATGAATTTTTAGATGAATTAGGCTACCAATTTGAAAAGGTTAAGATATGACATAAAACTGACTTCAGAGGTTTTAGACTAGTTGTGTAACGACCCGAGCCCGAGAGCCCGGTCCACTACGTGTAGTCCACACACTGGCCCACTGAGCACGCAGCACCTTGGGTTATCAGGCCCACCACAAGCCGACCCAAAAGTCCATGGATGATGTTGGTACCCAGAGGTAGTATGTGGCCACCTTATAAATCGAGCACAATTCCCACACCTACCCGATGTGGGATGGGGTATTACAATCTCCCCCACTCAAATCCTTGACGTCCTCGTCAAGGAAGAATCATACCCCGGGCGATGCATGATTCAAGAGATGGCTCGTACGGGGATCAAGAGGTGGTTCCCATCTTCTGCGGTATAGCACTTTGGCCCGCACAGCACTTTGTTCCCACATTTCCGACCGGGACCCGCTCTGATTCCATTTGTAACGCCCGAGCCCGAGAGCCCGGTCCACTACGTGTAGCCCACACACTAGCCCACTGAGCACGCAACACCTTGGATCATCAGGTCCACCACAAGCCGACCCAAAAGTCCATGGATGATGTTGGTACCCAAAGGTAGTGTGCGGCCACCTTATAAATCGAGCACAATTCCCACACCTACCCGATGTGGGATGAAGTATTACAATCTCCCCCACTCAAATCCTTGACGTCCTCGTCAAGGACGAATCATACCCCGGGCGATGCAGGATTCAAAGCCAATCATTTATGACTTTGCCAATAACAAGTCAATTTCTAGATTTCCTGTCATGATACATTCTGCCCAGTCGACTTGTAAATTCGACCATTAATTTCTCACTACTCCAAATGAAGTGAGTATTGCTTAGTCTGAAACTAGACTCTTTAAACTATATTTTAGCTTTTTAAATTACTTCATTCCGACTTGTATTCATCAAAATACAGCCCCTCCAAGTTCATGCTAACATTCTGATTTCTAAAATAGAGTACTGAGACGGTCGTAATTCGTGGCCTATTTAAGGCACTTAAGAACCTTTGGAATTTTACGAAAATTTACAAGGAGTATCCTAACATATGTAGGTAAAACATATCCAAAAGCTAGCCCAATCCCTTCAGTAGATTTGTCCCACGAATTTCACTCAAAAACAAGACTAAATCTGTGAGATTTCTTCCTAATAATCTAGCAACTTAGCATAGATTGAACAAGAAGATGAAGATGACATGCTTAGCAAACAAACATACATATATTCATGGGATAAGTAGCTTACAAGTACTTCTCAATGGTTGATGGAAATGAAAACAAAGTAAGTATCCTTGCTATACTTGACGAGACCTTTGAATTGGCGGTCTAAACTCATCGATCAGGTGGCCGGATCTCCAGGAACCTTGCACACACACTAAACCCACCTTTGTCTCCCACACAAGCTCAAGAACCAGAGGAAATGAAAATGGCTGAAGTAAATGGTTTTCTTTCGGTTGGTGAAGTCACAAATGCTAATCCAAGTGAAGGATTAATAAGGCTCTCATTGGTTAGTTTAGAAACTAACTATTGGATTATTAGGACTTAATAATCTTTTATTTGTTAGGGAGTCATAAGGATCAAGTCTAATGGTTTAGACATTTGGGGTCAGATTTCAGTAAGGGTGTAAGAGTAAACAACCAAATAAGGTAAAAAACACGAGTGGTTAATTATAGTAGACTAGAATTTGGGTCAATTTTAAAAATGTGTCTGTACTGAAATACAAGTCATAAAATTACACAAGAGGTATGGTTAGAAAGTCCTTGAAGTCTAGTTTCTAACGCATCAAACGGTTCTCAATTTCAAGTTTTTGTACAAAACTATGACCATTTTACTACAGACCGATTATGGCCTTCGGAATTACGCGAATTACACTGAAAATTAAATACGAGCGTGTGCAAATGTTTACACGACCAACCCAAAATAACTTCAAGTTATAATCAAGCAAAATGAAGACAAAAAACAAAACTAAAAAAAAGAGATTACTTCAATAAATAGCCAAATATCATTCGATTAAACTTTTATTAACAAATTTCAATTTAATTAAAATTATATCAAAATTATCTTGAAAATAAAGAAATATATATATGTGTCAATTGATTAACAGTAATAAAATAATTAAATTAGAATAACTGAAATTTATGAAAATTAAATAAATAATTAAAATAATTGCAATTTATGAAAATTAAATAAATAATTAAAATATAAATAAAAAAGTGTATCGCGGTGTATCAAATTTCAGTAGCGATACATCAATTTGGATTCGTGATGCATCAATTGGGAATCAAAATGCATCACAATGAATTAGAAATAGACCAATTTTGATCGTGATGCATCGATTTAGAATCGCGATGCACTGCTACCAAAATAGGAATGCAAATTACACAATTTTGAATCATGCATCGAGATGTATGATGCAAAAATTATGAATCGCGATACACATAATTATACATCAAAATCATGCATGACAATTTTGGAACTGATACATACCGCAAGCGTGTCTGATTCATTAAGGGTATATTGGTCCTTTCGTACCAAGAGTGTTTTTTCCGGTTAATAACATAGTAGATAGCAGTTGAAAACCTTTCAAACGAGACCGACCCAAATGTCACCATATTTTATTTAAACCTCTAAAAGGCTGAAAATATAAATTAGTCTGACATGTCCGTAACCCAACACATATTAATTAAATGACGAAACTTATACTAAGCAAATTCAATTGTTGACTCGAATTATTCCATTTGTAACGATTTAAGCTCGTTTAGGGCTCATATTACAATCAATAATCAATAACAATTAAAAAAAACAAATTTAATTTCTTGGCATGTTTACTTCGCCCGACTCGCCGATAATAAAACTACATCATTTTAGCGCATATATATATATATGTTAAAAAAAAAACCCTTGTCTTGGCTACCTATTGTCTTGATATCTATTCCAGCAGTCTTGCCCTCTCACCGAAGAAAAAACAAAATATTAACTCACCTTATCTTTGCTCAGGAACCAACTCTCATTTTAGTTTTTCTTATTTCACTCCCTTTACTCATTATCCCTCTCTTCATTCTCTATCCTCGAAAATCTAGAACTTTATAAAGGGGGATCATCGAGATAGCTTTCCAAGTGAGAAGATTTGGTCAACTCATCTTTTTCTTTGAAAGAGAGGTAACTTTGAACTGTTGAAACCTTTCCTCTTTGTTAGAGGAAAAACATGTTACAATATTATTTGTTTCATTTTGTGATTTTACCATTATATATTTCTTGTTATTTGAAGTATTTGTTAAATTTTAATTTAGGAAAATATCGATATATTTTTTAAATATGTCAATCATTTATAATTAATCTTACAATATGATGAAATAGACAACAAAATTTCAAATCTATATATTTTTATCAAATAATATTGAATAATGGGATTTGTGAAGTTATAATTTGAACAAAGACAACTTTACCCTTCTTCAAAGCTTAGTTGTAAGAAAAGTTGTAGAAGTAGTTGTAAGGCTAGCAATGTTGTTTTATTTATTTGAAATCGATATATTTTTTAAATATGTCAATCATTTATAATTAATCGTGTGTTTTCGTATTTTAGATAAATGTTTTATGTTTTAAAAATTTCGAATATGATGAAATGGACAACAAAATTTCAAATCTATATATTTTTTATCAGTCATGTATTTAATATTAATAATGGGTATTTGTGATTTAGTTCATAATATTTGTTTTAATAACTTTGATCCAATGAAATAAACAAAATAATATTAAGATATTTTATTTAGTTATAATTAATTGTGACTATTTGCGATTTCGTTGAAAGTATTTGTTTTAATAACTTTGAATCTGGTGAAGTAGACAAAAAAATCACACACACACACATACATACATACATACATACATACATATATATATATATACAGATTAGTCATTCAGTTAAAATTAGTTGCAGGTATTTGAGATTCAGTTCATTAAAAAATTTTGCGCAATGATTTTTCTGAAGATCATTTGGCCGCAGTGGAAGACTAACAATTGTATGTATAAAAGGTGTGTTTGGATGACAAAACAATTAATGCATTAGTTTTAATTCCTAGGTGTTAGTTTCAAAGAATTATAAGTATTTATTTTTTATTATTTAATTATAGAACTTATTAAATGTTTGTAAAAAATATGGGTTACTATTTTATAGGAATACAAATTTTGGCGGGATTTCTACTATTGCCTTTTTAGTCTCAAGTTATATTTACCACCCTTAAACTTTGATTTACCTTTAAACCTCTCCAATTTTGTTGGGAACGTAGGAACGCGCCTGCTACTTGTTCTACATCACATATTCTACCAAATCATTCATAAACGATAATCAAATCGATCCCAATTTTACAAATAAGTCATTTTTGTAAGGAAATAAATGCTTAATATATTTTTTATTTTCTATTTACTAATATATTTTTTTGGGTTATTGCACTATTAGCATGGTTTCAAGCTATTGCCTCAGTCGATTCTAAGCAATAAGTTGAACAGGAGCACGAATTTGAAATATTGAGACAGTTTAGAGATTCAATTGCCAGAAGCGGCTGCAAATGAACCATGGCCATCACTACTCCTCTAATAAAAGATGACCCGACGAGAAGTTGTATTGTTCTCTCGGTACTAGTGAATAGTGATAGAATCAACTAAACCATATTACAGTTGACAAACAATGACAACAATCTCGATCCATGACTATCGATCAAACTTAAACAACAGAAACTAAATCAACAAGTCTCGGAAGTCGGAACAATTGCCCATAGTCTTGTATATAAGTTGCTCATCATTTTGCAAGATAAATAATATTTGTTTACAGTTGAATTCAAAGTGGCAATGTACATTCACAGATTGTGTTGAAATTAACTCCACAAACATGGAGCAAGAATTACAATTGAATCTATCCAAAGAAGTAAAGAACCAAAACAAGAAAAAGAAAATCTCTCAAAAGAGGCTACCCTGGTAGTACTATTCTTGTAGAGTTCACATCTCTAGTTGAGTATGCGCCAGCACTTACTCCGCTATACAATCCTGCTGCCCATCTCCTTAGAATCCTCAGCAATGTTGCCGCCTTTCTTCTCCCTCTCCCGGTTCCACTTCCCATTACATCCCATATCACTCTCTCGATCCCGGGGATTGCTGCCAGCTCTGCCACCACGTCTGTGCCCCCCATCCGACATATATTTACAAGTGTTGCAGCCGCACTTTCCTGTGCCCTCTCTGTCCCATCCCTTAATACCATAGCTACTTTCTTTAGCACCTGATACGCGGCGCTTATCGCTACTATTCCACCCTTCTTCACCACCGCCTCCAGAATTGTAATACCCTCTTCAGGTAGCCCATCCATCACATGACCAGCCATTTCCACCACCCCTGCCTCAATCAATTTCCCAGCAGCTTCCCTATCCCCCGCCAAATTCAAAATTGCCACCAATGCATCTCGTTGCGAACTCACAGGCCCACTCCTGGCTAGTTCCATCAACGCCTTTATGACACGTGTCTTTCTCCCAAGCTTTTTCCTGTAAGCATGTACACCTGTCAAACTAAATATGGTCGCTGCCGCATTACCCTTTGCCTCCCACGTGGCACCCGACCTTAACACCTCAATAATGCCGTTTAAAACTCCGTCAGTCTCCATTATCCTTGTTTTGTTCGCTTCAAGTATAGAAAGGTTGAGAATTGTCGTAACAGCGTTGACTTGTAGGTTTGGATGCTCTGAACCGAAAAACTTTACCAGCAATGGCAAACCACCAGCTTCAGCAATACAAACTCGACTATCTGAATCTGTCTTAGCCAGAGCTCGAAGCTCATAAACAATTCTATTTGCCGTTTCCATTGACTGTGACGCCGTCAATTTGTTGAGCAAAAACGAGACTGTCATCTTCGTTGCCTCCAACAACGTCTTGTTCCCCTTAACACCGTTACATTTCTCGTTAACCTCCGTTGCTTCAAACGGTATCTTATGCTCGCGACACCACATAGCTATTAAGTTCTTCAATGCCCGATTGGGTATCAACTCCGTATGAATCAACGTCTGACCGGTCTTGGGACACGTGTTATGTCCCGATTCAATCCAAAGATTGATTGAAGACCGGTCATAGGTTTGACCGGAGCACATGACCACAGGGTCACGCATTAAGTCAAGAGTAATCGGACACCGGAAATCAGCGGGAAAAGTCAAATCCGTGGATGAGCTCCTCCTCCGGCTGACAGCTGGCGGGGTTGATGTACCGTATAAAACACATTTAGCATACCGTACAAGTCCGATCAACGGAATAACATTAGCCTTTATTTTTTCATCAGTTTGCTTTTTCACCTCATCTTCCAAAATCTCGATTTCATCTATACAACTAGTGGAATCACATAACTGTAACCGATTAAAAATCTCCGCAAGCTTGGATTGATCAGGAACAATTTCTCGTTTAATCCTTTCCAGTATTTCAATCACATCATTTCGAAGATAATGATCAATTTGATCAACAAATGGCTTTGATTCGAAGCATTGTTTTCGAATCAAGTTGACTAGTTCTTCAATATCTTCATTTAGATTCATTTCCTTCACCGGAAATATATCTAACAAAGTCGATAATTCTACGGTGAGCTCGTGAAGGCGATTTGAAATACTTTCATGCTGGATTAACAGCCACATCTTGCTTCCGTTGAAGCAATCATCAATCGTAGTTTTGATTTGTTGCAGAACAATGTACAACTCTTTGAAGCATAAGACGGCGGAGGGCGGCAGGGAAGGTAGAACTGGATCTTTGATCAGCTCTTCCAATAACAGAGAGATTAACTTGGTTTTGCGGATGATGGAATTTGAGTTTTTCTTGAGGAGAAATTGTAGGGGTTGGAGAGATGAAGTTTCTTTGGAGAGAAGGAGGAGGGATTGAAGGAGACGGTGGTCGGAGAGGGAGGGGGAGACAAAAGAGCTGCCCGACGGCCGGCACTTTCTTGGCGGGAATATTTGCAGAGGATCGGCCATGTATCAATCAATACCAATTTTGGTGGGTATCTTTTGGAGAATTGAATGAAATGAAAAGATTCGGAAAGAAATTTAATACGGGTGTTTTGAGTTATAGCAAAGGAAATTTGGGAGAAGGCTGAGAAGTTGAATTCAACAAAATTGGAAATGTATTGGAAGAAGAAATTATAGCCGCCGATAGACGGCAGGTACGTAGATTCTTTCTGTATTACGTATGTAACATACTTTATTGGAAAATTTACCCAAATAGTCCCTGTGCTATAAGCCTTTTACGGGATTGGTCCTCAAACTGACTTTTTTAAATAATTAGCCCCTTGTACCGAGCACATTCAACACAATTAGTCCTTTTGTCCAATCTCATCCAAATCTGTCAATTTTTTTCATTAAATGTGTACATGCGACTTTCACATGAAATGTGTAGAATTTTGTCAACTAAGTAATTTTTGTGTTTTTATTCTTCTGACATGAGCGCCTTTCAAAATTGGTCCCTATACTATTTTTAGTTGACACTCATTTTCGTTGTGAACTTGTGATTGTGAATGTAACATGTACTGATGTACATATTTAACGGGAATTTTTTTTTGTTTTTTTGATGGATTTGGGTGAGATTGGACAGAAGGACTAAATTTGTTGAATGTGCAAAAGTACAAGGAGCTAATTTTTGAGAAAATAAGTTTAGGGACCAATCGCAGAAAAGGCTTAGAGCACAAGGGTTATTTGGATAATTTGACCTAGTTTATTATGGATTATTTTAAGCAGAAGATTTGGTTGTTATCCAATAAAAAAAAAAGAGAAGATGAGGTGGTAAGCAATGACTGGGTAACAGTGAACAGGTGAGGGATAAGAATAAGATGATGAAAAGTATGGGTTAATTAAATAAAATATTGGGTGACAATGTGACATTGACAACTTCTTTCATCTTTCATGCATTGTACACCCTGCCGGTGCCTGATGACTTTTTGTTCATTTTTCTAATTTTATTCTCCATCCCTTTACGTTTTTGTTTTTGTTTTTTTATAGTTGTGGTGAGTGCTGACCTGGTGTTTGGTTATCTAGAAAATATTGAGCATAGGCTCAGATTTGACCTATGATACAATGGAGCCTCCAAACCACTCGGCTGATCGGCTCACCTAAGTGTGTTCATTTTCACCCATAAATTCAAAGTATTATTGCATCATAAATGCTAGAATAATTGGTAAAAAAAAAAAAACAATTTTACACGTAAACCTAATAATGAGAAAAACCTTTAGACCATTCAAAGTTTCAACAATTAGACCACTTGATATTCTTGGTACAAACATGAATCATGAATGATGACCCCCTATGCAGCGGCTCAAGCATTGGCATTTGAAATAGACCTAAATTTCATCATATGTCATGTTACAAATATAGCCACTAAAGTTGATTCTTAGATGGGGACGCCATTTAAGACCAACATCAAGTAATTATAAGGTTAGAAGAAGAAATATCATAGTTCTAGTTCTAGTTCTAGTTCTAGTTGTGCCATTGACTTGATCAATACACAATTTAAACGTGAACTACCGCGTGATACCATCACTTAATGGCAACGAGATGATATAAGTTTGCATCTCGAATTTAATTCGTCAATAGGTTTAAGTGCTTACCATATGACGTGACTCTACCAAATCTACTACTTTCACATTTTATACTTATTTATACAAGTCAAATCTATAGAAAATAAATAAATTCAATTGTTGTATTTTGTCGTCTTCTAGAACATATACCCTTAAGAGAGAGCGAAAGTTAGGCTAGAGCATATTTTTACAAAGAGTGGATCTTATTTCATAAGACGAAACCACAGTCTCTCATAATTTAACACATTAACACACAATGAATCGAGTAAAAATAATTCATCTTATAAAAATATTCGTAAATCCGTTTTAACCAAGTTTTTACCTTTTACAAAATAACCTGGTAGAAATTCATACCAAGTACCATGTGCTCAAATTTGTTTATTTTACGATCAGAGTTTACAGTTGAATTTGGCGGTAAAGATATGCAAAATTATGCTATACATGTTAGATGCCGTAGTAAGGATCAACAAAACAACCTTTTAAAAGAGGGTTGAAGGTCCCTAAGGGAGTGGCCCAGTGGTAGATATGAGGTTTCACAAAGTGTGAGGTCTCAGGTTCGATCTCATGCCCCCCTTAGAGAAAAAAAAAAAGAGGTTGAAGTGGGGACTAGTTAAGGGCAAATTAGTATATATTGATAGGTAATGCTTATTTTGTTATGATGAAATTACATTTGAAAGGTTTTTAATGGTAGAAGAACTAGTAAGAGTTTACTAGATTCAAGATAAACTCACCATTGAATCAACTACTTTTATATACTCCGTAGTAGTTAATTTCATACAAGTCAATTTCGAATAAACAAAAGATCGAGTTATCCATTCATGGAAGCAAATGATTCATCATTTAATTTTATTGTTATATAAAATTATTGAACATATATATTATATAGTAATGTTATTTTACGAATCGTATATAAATAAATGTAATCATCTAATTTATTGTCTATTGTTAGAGCAAACGTTTTACAAATAAACGTAAAATGCGATGCTTCAACTTAATTAAATCTCGCTTTTACAAAAAAAAAAAAAAAAGGATTTATATTTTGCAATCAAGCTATATTAGATTTTTTTTTTTTAAATTGAATTTTGGTTTGCACTTTGCAATATGCAGAGTTGCACACATAGCATTAATTAGCAACATAATTTAATGGAATAGGTGGCCGATGACAAGTACTAAATACTAATACACAATATTTAATTTGTGAGGGGGAAAGTATATGACAAAATTTGGGATAATATATTATATATATTATGAGTCGTTACAACTACCGAACCACTTCTATGATTAAAGAGAGACATCAGACTCAGACATGGCGACCCCATCAATTTACAAAAGGAGTAGTTTTCTATTGTATTCTTCAATATTTCCACCAACCAAATACCATGCACGACTATATAAATAAACATCTTAGCTTCAGGCTGAATATATGTATTATTAAGTGTCTTTTTTCATACATTTTTGTACTTGGACATAATTGTAGTTAGCCATAACTAATCACAATCTTATATTCCCTCTATTTCACGCAAATAGTTTATCATATTAATTTTGTAATGCATTAGATTAATAGTTTATTTATAAAAATTATATTTATAATTTTTATAACATTTCATCTTTACCCTTCACTTGTTTTGTAATTTGTAAGCATATTACTTGTATTTTAAGTATTTTTGTAACTAGGACCAACTTCAATATTAACATTATTGTATCCCCTTAATAATTAGACTTTTCATTATTTGACAATATTTTTTTAATTTGGATGCATCAATTTTGAAGCACGTTGCATCATTTTGTCAATTGTGATGCATCGATTTGGATTTAAGATGTAGGAAAGATTCATCAATTTAAAATCATTTGTTGATTATGTTCTGTTAAAAAACGGACATGAAGGTCTGGTTCTTTAAATCAAGTTATTTAAAGAAAAAAATTGATTTTTCTTTCATAATTGATGATGTATTTATTTTGAGTCATTTCATTGGTCAATAAGCAAAATTAATTTAAAAGACATCATCACAGTATTGAAGTTCTAAAAAATACATAAATTTCAATAAATATTTAAATCACTTCATTGATATTGATACTTTTTAAGGTGTTTGTTTTAAAAAAATTGTACCGATAGTGTATAAAAAATAAGCTCTTCTGTATGTGTGTTCTCAACAAACTAATGATTTAGAACATTTCGTGTATCTTGGATCATATGTTTAAAACGACCACATTACATCATTTTAATGCTAACTTATGGTTAAATGTGACATTACCGTCCAATAATGCTACAACTAATTAACAACTTCGTACAAGTGTCATTAAAAAACATTTCTTTCTCTACATGAAAAAATAATAATTTTTCATATTATTATTTTCTAGTGATATTATATCAGCGGTACCAGTGTCACATCTAATATATTTCCGTGGCATCTAAAGAAGTTGGGCCTTTTAATTTCAATCCACATCCAAAACATTTTAGGCCTTCTGACTTTCCCTATGAATTGGATTAATTGGAAGCCACTCTTTTCCAGAAATTGTAATAGCAGAACTACCTCATTTTATTTTTAACCGTATAAGTCTATATTAGTTAATTTCTTTCTAAAATATCCATCATTTCTCAATTGTTTTCATTTCTTTCTTCCTTCCTTCGTCTCTCTTTTTCTCTCTCATTCGAAGCCAGATCAGAAGAAACGTTTTTGATATCCACCTCATAGTCTGAGGAATCTCCCTTCGTCAAATGCGTACAAAAAAAAAAGGCATTGATCTCCCTCCTTTTCTAGTTCCCATCTTGCTTTCCCTTCTTCCTAACCGAGATTTTGAGTCCCAACTATTGAATTTGAAAAGATAATCCATTCTTGGCCATTTTCTCCATAATTTTTTATCAGTGATACTTAATGCAGCACCTATAAAATACTTAATAAAGCACTTTTGAAAAGTATTTGACCAAAATACCTTTTAGCTAATTTAATTTTTTTGTTTTTTGTTAAATTTAATTTAACTAATTTTATAGTTAAAAAATACAATAATTTAAACACAATTTATTAATTAAAGGCTTAAATCACAAATTGGTCACTCTACTTTCCAACTTTTTGAATAATATTTTTTTTTTTTCTATTTCATCATTGAACAACAAATAACAAATGGTCAGTTTAAATGGAAATAAAGCAAAAAAAATGAAACCAAGGTTAGTCAACCATATTAGGGACTGACAATCATATCGTTCTTCACCCATGGACTCTATTTTTCTTTATTAACTCCAATAAAGAATCAATCAAAATGGGGATGGGCTGCTTTTCATCAAATTGGGACTGGATACTAAAATTCATCGTTGAAATTAAAAGTGGCAGTCCAAATGGGGGTGGGCTACTTTGGAACTGGGTTAGTGGCAGTCCAAATGGGGGTGGGCTGCTTTGGGACTGGGTTGGTGGCAGTCCAAATGAGGGTGGGCGGCTTTGGGATTGGGTTGGTGGCAGTCCATATGTCTTTGCTAAAAATTTATTTTTTTTAAATTTAAACATGGCATTTTTTTAAAAAAAATAACATATAAAAATTGAACATTTTGAGATAAAAATCGAACAATTAGAAATAAAGATTATCGTAAAGTTTGCATCAGTGGTAAATGTAGTATCGTCCATATCCACGTTTCAACACTTTTTTTACCGATTTGCTTCCAAATTGATATACTTCTTGAAGTTTTTTGACTGATTAAAATTTTGAGAGAAAAATACAGTTTTTTACTTATTGGTCAAAATTTTACAATCTGTTATATTTATATACAAAAATAATTTTTCACTTAGTAACTAAATCAAATTAATTAGTTAATTAATTGTGCTTAGTAACTAAATCAAATTAATTAATAATTTAATTGTAAAATTTGTTAAATTAAATTTAACAAAAAAAACAAAAAAATTAAATTAGGTAAATGGATATTTTGGTCAAATATTTTTCAAAAATGTTGTATTAAGCATTTTATAGGTGCTGTATTAAGTATACCCCTTTTTTATCTCAGATGAACCACGAGACACATCGTATATCAAATCGAAGCTCTCAATGAGATCTACATAACTCTCCAGATTTACCAATTGATGTCTTCGTTTTAAATCCAAAAAAATGATGTTTAAGGCTTTAAGCATTGTTTTAGGCTTCAAAAGTTTTCCGATGCCCAAATTTTATAAACATATTTGGGGATCAATTTATTCATTCCGACATCAATTTTGTCTATTACGATACCCAACTTTGTTGATATTTGATGGTAATGTTTAATTTATTCATTCGGACACCCAATTTTATCCATTACGATACCCAACTATGTTGATATTTGGTGGCAGTGTTCAATTTTATCCAATTCGATGGCCAATTTTATTGATATTTGGTGCCAGTGTTTAATTTATCTATGTCGACGCCAATTTTGTCCATTTCGATGCCCAATTTTTCTATTGCGATGTCCGAATTTGGTTAATGACTTTTACAATGTGATGCCTAAAATTGGATAGACTTCAAATGTGTTTTGCGATGCCCAGAGTTTTCATTGTGATGCCCAAATTTAAGCAGTGATTTTTTGCATTTCAATACCCAGATTTTGGCACATTTCAATTGTGCATTGCGATGCCCAATGTTTTCATTTCAATGCCCAAATTTGGGCAGTGGCTTTTTGAATTTCGATGCCCAAATTTTGACATATTTCAATTGTACATTGCGAATCCTAATGTTTTCATTGTGATGCCCAAATTTGGACAATGACTTTGTCCACGCGCCTTTCCTTCATTAAGGATATCTTCGACATTTTCCCCCTAAAAATATACTTTAGCGATTAAAACAAATATATGAGACTTTTCTGATTATAATTTCATCATATGAGACCGGCCTGAATTTCTCCCTTTTGGATTAGCATCAACCTTTTGGGATGTCTTAATTCATGCAAAACATAGGCCTGCTCTTGAATTTAATTTAGGGGAAAATTTTGGCAGGTCCTTTTTTCTAAGTTTTTAACCGCAAAAGACCACTTTTCGAAATATTGTTTTAAAATTGTCATCGTCATCTTCAACAACTCCGGCAATACACTTGGGATTCAAAATCACGATTATGCGCAACGAAACATGGATCGACCTGAAATGAATGTTAATTTTAAGGTGAACAAGTTTTTTTATTCATAAAATACAAAAATATAATAGATCTGTGATGAGTTGAATAATTTTTCAGTTAGGACGAAGACAAAGAAGGATGAGGAAGAAGAAGACGTACGACGGATGAGATTGAAGAAGAACGTGGAGGACGTAAACTGGTTTTTATGCTATTGTATCATCGTACAAAAATGAATTAGATAATATTTGTGCACTACGGTTCAAAGTTTAATTTCCTAATCTATTTTTGCACCATGTTTCATAAATTTCATTGTATTATTTTTACACCACGGTTCAAAAGTTTAATTTCCTAATATATTTTTATACCGCGATTCATAAATTTCATTGCATTATTTTTACACTGCGGTTCAAAGTTTAATTTTTTAGTCTATTTTTATACCGCGATTCATAAATTTCATTACATTAATTTTGCACAATGATTCAAAGTTTAATTTCATATTATATTTTTGCACCGCGATTCATAAATTTCATTGTATTAATATTTGCACCGCGGTTCAAAATTTAATTTTCTAATCTATTTTTTAATCGCGATTCATAAATTTCATTACATTAATTTTAGCGATTAAAAACTAGATATTAGTGTATAATTTCATTTCATTAAGGGTATTTTAGCGATTAAAAACTTCAAAAAATAGACGACCACAATTTTTCCTTTAATTTAATGGTTGGTTCGGCTTTCTGAAAATAGATATTAGTGGGAGCTAGGGGTGTAAGTGGTTCGGTTTGGTTTGGTTTATGCCAAAACCACAAACCGAACCGAACCACTCAGTTTGGTTTGGTTTGGCTCGGTTTTGTGGTTTAGATAAATTATTTTTTAAAGAAATTAACCAACATTAAAAATAACAATAAAAATAATATTTTAATTTGGAATTAACATCAAAATTAGGAAATAATCTACTAACAACAAATTATCATAAATAAAACAATACAAATTCTAAAATAAACACAAACAATGGAAGAAATAATAGTTCTCCAATAATCAATATTTTGTTTGTTTAGTGTCCGTCTATATATATATTATGAATAAATCAAAGGTTCAAAATCGTTAATAAATGTAATATAATATATATTATATAGTAAATAAATAAAAATATATAGGGTGGTTTAGTTCGGTTTGGTTTGGTTTGGTTCGATACCAAAAACCATGAACCGAACCGAACCGTGTGGCTTTTCAATTCTTGAAACCGAAACCAAACCGTCTTCGACCAAAACCGAACCAAACCGACTGGTTTGGTTTGGTTTGGTTCGGTTCCGTGGTTCCGTGGTTCCGATTTACACCCTTAGTGGGAGCCCTAAAACCCGTAAGATGTGACCTTTTACAAAAATTTGAACATATTTAGTACTTCCCAATATAATTTTTTATTTTTGAAAAAGATGTCTTCATAAAATTATTCCTAAAATGTTTGTTACCTCATCGTTTTCCGCTTTGTTCTTCTTCTTCTAATGAATCTAATGGCAAAAAAGGAAGTACAGATAGTTTCGGCCTCAAAGTCCAGCTACCCACAAAAGCAGGCTGCATCTATTCAAATTGCGTTTTCTTAGGCTTTCGTCATACCTAGTAGAACCTCCACTGTGCATGCCAACACAGTAATACCAATGACTGGGAAGTCTGTCGCAATAAAGAACGAGCCTAGAAATTAGGTCTATTGTGTAAGGGTAAAATATGCATGGTCTATTTTGGTTTTGTATTTCCTTTCTTGGTCCTTAAGATTAGTCATTTTTGAAAATAAAATATTTTATTATATTTTAGTTTTCTTGGTCCTAAATCTTAGGAGTTGTTTTTTGAAACAAAATCTATGTCAAATCTTTTCTAAATGTCGTGTCTTAGAGTCCTTGTCCATATGGTAAGAAAATCTAGTATCTAAGGTAGTTGATTTTATTAATAATTATAATCCTTTTTCATATTGAAGTTTTTTTCCTTCTTATGTGTAGGTTTTCTTCACGTTATAAATAGAAGACATGGGCAACGGTTGAAGACTGGCATTGAGAGAGAAAGCAAAAAATTCAGAAGCAGAAAAATCAGAATTCCAATAGTTGTTTCAGTTCCAGACGTATTGCAGATTTTGATTGTAGCTTCAAATATTATAACATTCAGAACTACATTAAGTGCTGGTGATGTTTGTCTTCCTAGCTATTCTAGGAAGCTGATTCTTTTCCTCCCACGTTTTCTTTACTTGTTTTTCTGTGGGTTTTGCTCTCCAATACTTGTTGTCTTGTAAGAGTATTAGTTTTGGTGATTTCACATAACTTTTTGTAAAACAAATCATATTATTTAGTGAAATTTTTTTGGCCATAAGGTTAGATCTACAAGTATAGGCTTACAGGTTGTTTGATATTTGTTTGTGCTTGATTTGTGCTTCTGTTGTTAAGTCTCCCACTGTTTTAACTTTTCTAACCATTGTGACTTCCATTGTAGTTTCATCAGAAGCTACATTGGAAACTGTATTGACAGTTTTTGCGAATCCTAGTTACCATTGTTCCAACACATTGCTAATGACTGTGTTGGAGAAAGTAGGTCCATGTGGAGAACGAACAGAAAGCATTGTAGAGTAAATTTTCTCCAATCAAGTTTTGGGTTCCGTTTATGTTCTCTCCCATTCATATGAAAAACAAAATTAAAGAATGGCTAACGAAACCCGTTGGATTTCGTGTTCTTCCTACCCCTTCTTCCTGTTGTTCGGCCACATAAATGGGAAACCAAACCTTTCGACTATCCTATGAATAAGTGAACTCGATCAACAAAAGAAAGTAGCTTAAGAAAGGGACTTTACGTACCTTCCCTATCTAGCAAATTATATCGATATAGAAGAAAGAGGCTGAAAGTATGTCCATCTCCCTTGGTAGAAATGTTGCCCGTCAGTCCCACTCTCATGTCTTTCTAATTTCGAATTTCAATCGCGATGCATGGATTTAGAATCGCAATGCATCACTATCTAACAAAATTTGGAATCATGCATCGTGTTTCAAAATCATGCATTGCCATTAATTTTGTGCATTGTAATGCATGAAGTGAAGTTTTGCGCACGCGTGTTCGATTCATTAAGGACATATTTGTCCTTTTGCCCAAAAATTTCTCTTACTGATTAAAAGAAGTATTGGAAAATGAGCTATGATATTACAAGTTAGAGCTTGTAGTATTATTACAAGCTTTAGTATTAGTGTCGTTAAATCAAATCTCCTAAGATATTTACACCGTTAGATTAAATATGTTCTTTTTTAAGTAATGATATGAACATTTCAAATCATTATCAACTTAATCATCTAACGGCTCAAACACTAAAGCTCATAATTATATCACAAGCTCTAGCTCGTAATATCATTTGTCTTGGAAAATTTAGGGGTAGGAAATTGACGGGAGGAGATCAGCCTTATTCTCACCCAAATTAATAAGGGAGAAATTTAGATCGGTCCCTTTTGGTGAAATTATAACCGCATAGGTCCTCTATATTTGTTTTAAATCGTTAAAATATACTTTTGAGGGTAAATGACAAAGATACTCTTAATGAATGAAAGGCATACGAACAAAGTCACTGCCCAAATTTGGGCATCACAAGGAAAATATTTGGCATCGCAATGCATAATTTAAATAGGTCAAAGTTTTGAGCATCGAAATGCAAAAAGTCACTACCCAAATTTGGGCATCACAATGCACAATTGAAATATGTCAAAATTTTGGGCATCGAAATGCAAAAAGTCATTGACTAAATTTGGGCATCACAATGAAAACATTGGCTATCGTAATGCACAATTAAAATCTATCAAAATTTGGGCATCGAAAGGTAAAAAGCCACCTCCCAAATTTGGGCATCGTAATGAAAAAATGGACAACACAATGCACAATTGAAATCTGTCAAAATTTTGGTCATCGAAATGCAAAAAGCCACTGCCCAAATTTGGGCATCGCAATACACAATTTAAATCTGTCAAAATTTAGGGCATCGAAATGCAAAAAGCCACTGCCCAATTTCAGCATTGCAATGAAATCAATGGGCATCACAGTGCATAATTGAATATGTCAAAATTTAGGTATTGAAATGCAAAAATCTCATATCAAATTTGATAATCGCAAAGCGAAAATTAGGCATCGGAAAAACTTCTTAACCCAAAACAGTGCTTAAACATTGTTTTTTGCCCTAAAACCATAGACGTTATGATATTAACCTTAATTGTCTTGTAGATCTCGTTGAGAACTTCGATTTGATATGTTGTGGGTCTCGTGGTTCATCTGGGATCAAAAGTTATGTTATACCAATGGAAAAGTTCTCAACTTTTTTTATTTCTACTAGTGTATTAGTATCAAAACTGACAACAAACACCCTTAATCTCCATTTTCTTCCCATAGATTTTAGAAGTTATGCGATGCATACATCAATGTCCCTCAGAGCGATGATTGATGTTGGTGCACTTGGAGTCACTTTGTCGTAGAAGATGAAAGGAGGTTGGTGATGGAGAAAAGAGAGATGGAGACGAAGCTGGATGGCAAGCAGATATGAGAAGAAAAGGAGGAAGACAAAGAAGAAGGAGAAGAAGGAGAAGAAGAGAGAGAGAGATAGTGAATAGAACGAAGAGAAAATGACAAAGTAGCAGGACGCGGGCAATTTAAAAACAAAATTATGAAAATGGACTTTTGCCTTTTTTAAAAAATGAACTAGACCGATTACAATTTCAACAAATGGTACAGGACTGCAATTATTCCAATTAATAAGGAATAATTTTGGGTCGGTTCCCTTTTGTGAAATTATACCTGCTTCACTTCATTATTTTTTTTATTCAACCGCTAAAGTCCATTTTAATAAAATTGTTCATAAAATACACTCCATCATCTTCAATGAAATAAGAAGTGGGAGAGCAACCTAGTTTCTTCCTTCCCCCTTCATTCCTTTCTCCATTTGAGCTACCAGTTTTTTCCGAAAAATCATACTTTCTTTCTCTGCCAGAAGCAAGCCTATTCCGGGTTCAAGAAAGGGAAGACCAATAAATAGGATTTGAGTTGTAGAGATAAGGAAAAGAGATGGAGATCTTAATCTCTTCCATGGCGGATTGATTTGCTGATGAGCACAGAAACAAATGTGAGCATCTAACAATTGCTTTTGAGATGGAATGCTTTAGAGCCCCACAAAAAAAAACATTGATTGTCGTTCGATGTGTGTGTGTGTGTGTGTGTGTGTGTGTGAAATTGTATGAGACAAAGTGGGGCGGAATCGAGATCGAAATCAATATCAGGTTGTGTGAAATTGTGTGTATGTGAAATTGTTGCGTTGTAGGCTTCGATTGTCGCATCGTTGACTTAGATTTTTGCATCATTGGCTTCGATTGTTCTATGATGTTTTAGAATGTGATAATATGAATTGAAATTGTAGGAATGTAGCAATCACAGTACACGTAGGACTCCCAAAGTCGATCAAATATAAATTATCGCTATAGAATTGAATTTCATGATATATACCAAGTCATTCTAATCTCAATAAACCCAGGTTGAGTTGCCCAAAATGAACGACGCCCAATGTTTTGAGCGATGCCTTTTGAGCGATGCCTAATGTTTTTCATTGCGATGCCCAAATTTGGATTGTGACTTTTTTTATTGCGCATCTTTCCTTCATTAAGGGTATCTTAGTCATTTTTCCTCCAAAAGTGTATTTTAACGATTTAAAACAAATATAATAGTTTTTTGCGGTTATATTTTTCTCCACGAGGAACCATCCTGATTATCACCCAATTAATAAAGTTGAATTTCTTGTTTTGGGTATGCTGGGCTTATTTCTATTTCGTTAGCCCCTTAGGTATGTCGACTGGACTACTTTTTTTTCTTTAGGCTTAAATAGAAATTTGGTGACCCTATTTTCCAACTTTTTCCGTTAAGCTCATTATATTTTTTTTAATCTCAATTTAGTGACTATAATTGGTCAATCAAGTCAATAAGGTCACTGTGAATCATTTCCGTTAGTTAGATGGACGGAAATATTTGAAATGACTAAAATGCCCTTACTAATGTTAAATGTTTTCAGTTTAAAATGTTAATAGTTAAGGGGTCAAACTAAAAGATCAAATTACCACTATTTAAATTTATATCTTCATTAATTTATTCAAGCATATCCCATCTTAAATCTCTTTTCTTTAATTTATATTTTCTTTAATTTAATTTATATTCATTTATCAAAGCGTAACCCAATCCCAACCCTAGCCTTGTCTAACTTTCTCATTGTCGGCTTCCTCTCTTTGTTTCCCTCCCATCCCAACCCTCGCCGCTCTAGTAGACTGGCGACAGCAGTTATCCAACTCCTTCAGCATCCATCGCCATCGACCTCCTTATTTCCTCCACACACCCGACACCCCTCCACGGACCACGGGACCAGCCTTTTCTCTTGTCTCTTCCAGTTTTCGGTTCCACCATAACTTCATCGACTCTCCGTCTTCTTCCACCTCTGCGAACAATCTAAACCCTAACCACCTCCACAACCACCGCAATGGCTCGCGCCACACAAACACCACTATTACTTGCAACATCACCACCAATACCGACCCAATGCATTCCTGGTAGGAGTCTATCTCCAAGGCATGTTCTCGCATCCACCTCCACATTCGCCGCTCCCAAATCCGTCCCAAACCCTTCATACCCACTTCCATCTTTGTTCCAGCTGTCGGAAGAAAAATTGTGTAAGTCACGTAGTTCCATTTAAGATCCCTCATCTTTGAATCTTCTAAAAGCTCAGAGAATTTTAAAAATGATGGGGTTTGGAGTTCGTTGATTCTGCATATGTTTGCCGATGATTGAGATGTTAATTGGGGTTTTAGGTGCCGTTTGGTAGCCAGGATTAAGGTCAGATAGGATTAATAAGCCAAGTTATCTGATGTTTGGTATGCAATAGGTGGTCGGGACTAATAGCACGAGTTATCCAGATAAAGTCATTATCCCCTCACTATTAATACCAAGGAGGAAGGTGGTATTATTAGCGCCCTCACAAAAAAAATTGGGATAAACATTTTTAATCTCAAAACTACCCCTGATATACAAGTGAGGATTAATAACGAGGGCACTAATAATACTATGATTAATAATACTACTTATCCTTGTCCGACTACCAAACAAGCCCTTAGGGTTTTAATTATGGGTTTTGTTTTTATCCTTGTTAGTGAGTAGTGATAGATGTATAACATTAGTGTAATTGAAATTTTTTATTGAAATTAGTGAAGATTTTGTAGATTGCTCATTTTGTTTTTCTTCAATGTGGTTTGATTGTATATTTAAAATTTTGAAAATCTATTTTCGGAATTGATTGCTGCCTAAATCAAACTTTTACGTTAGTTACTCGTGATGTTCAATGGTGGTGGATTGGTGGGTGTTGGTGGGGGGGAGGGAGGAGCACATCTCAAGATTGAAGACGAAGTTTGAGGTGTGGGTGTGGTAACAAACGTGACTAGCATGTGATATAGTAGGGATATTTTTGGGTTTTTGAAAAGATTGTAAGTTTTCCATCCAGAGTGATGAACAAAAAAATAGTAGAGTGAGCTTAACGAAAAAAGTTAGAAAATATGGTGACCAAATTATTATTTAAGCCTTTTCTTTACTAAGGGAAATTTTCCTCGTCAAACCAGTTTTAAAGAGAACATTTTTTAGTGAGACAACACCGTTGATGATAGGTATCATTCAATCGATCAATCTCAAGCAAGAAATAATATAAGAGCGATAGAGCGCCCATGAAGCCTAAAATCGACATTTAATTGTGTGGTCTATTTTGGAATAATACTCACTCCGTTCTGGGCAAAGAGTTCTCATTCAAAAATTGAACTTTTTAAGAAAAATGACTTTTTTAGTAGTCAATTAATAATAAAATGACATTTATATGCCTTCATTTTTTAAAGTTGACTACTTAAGTAAAACATTCCAAAATAAAATAGCAGATTATTTATCCGAAATGAAGAAAATACTTTTTTTTTTAATTTTGAAAGGTGCAAGGTGACGAAAAGGGTGTGCTTTTCCCGTCTGTGTCCTCCGTATTCTTTCCTCCAAGAAATCATCCAAAAGGATTGAGAATGCTTGCATCGCAGGCTGCAACATTCTATGAACCCCTAAATTGAACATCTTATTTGAAAATTTGATGAATTCTATGGCTACTCCCATTTAACATTATCATTCTTTCTCTTTCTCTACACCATACTTGTTGCTTCTAGAAAACTCGTCAAATATTACCCACTTGGAACCACAAAGAGAATAAAAAGCTTACACATTAGGCATCTTTTTCTTTTTGTATTTTCCTTTTATGTTCGTAAGAAAGGCTGAAAGGCAATGAAGTCTACAACACTTGAAAAAACAATGCATCGTGACAAATAAAAATAAGAATTATTATAGGCCGATCAACTTTTATCAATTTCTAACCGCTCAAATACTTATTTTTTTAAGACGCAAAAGTTCACCTTTGTTTGTTTCTTTCTAAAATGCCCATCACCTACCTCACTGCCTATTTCGTCTTCAACACGAACCATTTCTCGGTAGCTCCAAGCGATGTTTTCTCCCTTTTGTGAAGATGGGTGGAAACCCACTCAACCTCACTCCTAGGAAATGAATCAGGTGAAACATACCTATTGCATTTAATTTCTCTCAAATGAAGAGTCATTTCTACATCCGTTCTCATTTGTAATTAATTCTTTCTTTCTAACGACATGTTTTCTTTTTTGAAATTATTCTCTATATTGGCTTGTAATTCACTTTATATTTGATAATAAATATGTTTCATGATTAAGCATTGCTTTGCATAAATTGTTCAGAATCTATGCATCGTGTTGTTTAATTGCTGAATCGTGTTGCCTAGGGATTCGAACAGCACGCACGACTATTTTCATTAAGGGTATTTCGTCACAAAATTATCTTTTAGCTATTAAATAAAATTATAGAGGACTATTGGGAATACATATGATGTAAAGTGGACCGACCTGGTTGTTTCCCATAAAAATATGGTAAAATTGCGAGCCGATCCACTTTTTAAAATTTATAACCCTTTAGTCCGGTTTTTTTTTTCAATCGGAAAAAGGATACTTTTGATGGCAAAATGACTGTGATACCCTTAATGAACATGAGGCGAGCTACATTTTTGTATTGCAGTTCAAAAATATCGTGTTAAATTTATGAATCGATGTGCAATTACACTATGAAATTAAACTATTAAATCGCGGTGCAAAAATTAATGCAATTAAATTTATGAACCGCGATTCAAAAAGAGACTAGGAAATTAAACTTTAAACCGCGGTGTAAAAATTAATGCAATGAAATTTATGAACCGCGATTCAAAAATAAACTAGAAAATTAAACTTTGAACAGCGGTGCAAAAATATACTAGAAAATTAAACTTTGAACCGTGAAGCAAAAATATTATCTAATAGACTAGGAAGACGATGAAATTTTTGGAAAACGATGGCATTAAACTTTAAGTCGCGGTATATTGTCGGAGCAGTTAAAGAAGACGACGGCATTTTTGGAATAATATTTCGAAAAGTGGTCTTTTGCGGTTGAAAAAAAAACGGTGGACTTTTGAGGTTAAAATTTTTAAAAAATGGGCCGACCAGAATTTTACCCTAAAAATATAAAATAATTACAGACCGATACACTTTTATAAAATTCTAACAGCTCCACTCCCTTTTTTTTATTCAATTGATAAAATGTTTTTTTCAAAACTTTGTTCCAAAAATATCCTCTTCTTTATCATTCTCTCCCTCTCTCACCCTCTTCCCTCTCATTCTCTTCTATACCATTTTCTCACCCACCACTATGTGGTTTCTGTCATCCTCAAACATATCACTATTTGCAAACCGAGTATTTTATCTTCAACCAACTGGTTTTTTCTCCCCAAAGTCAGAGCTTGAGACTTTCTGTAATACCTACGAAGATCACATATATCCAAAGAAGAGCTTTGTTCGTGCTTTGCAACAACTGACAAATATTTTTTCTATCATGCAAACGATCGACCTCCAAATTCCATATATATATAGAAAGTGAAACAAATAACCAGATACGAGTTCGACCTAGATGAGCTAGAAGAAGAGATTTTGGCATCGGTTTCCTTGATGTGGCGTCAGTGTCTTTGATGTGGGTGTTGCAGTTCGACGATTTCTCTGCTACAGCTTTTTGGACGAAGAAAGGAAGAGCACTACAAATCATTATTGGAGGGTGGTCTTCTCTCTCATTGCCTACCAGGGAGGGGGAGGAAGGAAGTGTCGTTAAGGGGAAGTGAAGAAGAAGGGAAGAAGAAAGAAGAATAAAAAAGTGGAAGAAGTGAAGAAGAAAAAAGAACATAGGTACTTAATACAGTACCTATAAAATACTTAATACAGAAATTTTTAAAAAAAGTTTACAATTTTGCTCTTTGTTCAATTTCATAATTAAATTGAAAATTATAATTAAATGGAAAAAAAAAAAAAGATTGGTGGTGGAGGTGGGCGGGAGTTGGTTTTTAATTAAATGAAAAAAAACTTTTTTTTTGGGCGGGAGGTGGTGGAGGTTGGGGGAGGGGCAGGCGGTTGGGTTGGGTGTGGGCTGGGTGAGGGAGGGATTGGGGAGGCCCAGTCCGTGTGGGAGGGGTGGGGGAGGGACTGGGTCAGGAGCTAGCACGCGTGCGGGTGGGCTGGAGCTAGGGGAGGGATTGGGCTTGGCCCAGGCAGAGTGGGAGGGCTGGGGGAGGGACTGCGGCTGGGGAAATCATGGGCCGGGGGCTGGGGGGAAGGACTAGGCTTGGCCAGGCGGTGTGGGAGGACTGGGGCAGGCGGTCGGTGTTGGTTTGGTGCGGTGCGGTGTTTAATTTTTAATTTTGTAAAAGGTAATATAGTATTTTTACAACAAAAAATGTTGTATTAAGTATTTTATAGGTGTTGTATTAAGTATTGCCCAAAAAGAAAAAGAAAAAGAAATGAAGAAGAAAGAAGAAAAAAATATTGAAATGGAGGAGGGACAGTGACGTATTGTGACAGGGGAAAGGGGTGGGGCAGTGGAGAAGAGAAGAGGACTTTTGAGGAATGTCCAAAATTTGGACGATGCCCAAAAATTTATATCGACACCCAAAAAAAATGAGCGACGCTAAAAAAAAAATTAGACGCTTAATTTTTTTTGCCATCGTCTCAAAATTTTTGAGTGATGCTTAAATTTTTTTATCGACGCCCAATTTTTTTTTACTGTTGCATAAATTATGACAGTGGCTCTATTTACACGTATTTCTTTCATTAAAGGTATATTCGTCATTTTTTCTTCAAAAGTATACTTTAATGATGAATTAATATTGTGTTAGATTTTTGAGATTATATTATGTCCACAATATACCGACGTAATTATCACCCGAAAAATATCGTAGGCCCAAGGCTTATGGACTCATTCATGGGCCATCACTTTTAAGCGTAAGGGTTTGGTTTAAACTTGGACACGTTCAACACGCAAACCAACATTTCTAAGAATAAATAGTCGACACATGACAATGGACATCACTTTTAAGTTTGTATTTGATTTCAATTAGTTTGAAGTAATAGTAATTGGTATGATTGGACAGCAAAGTATATTCCATTTACATATATTGGTACTAATTAGGACAAATTAATATCGTGGGCATCTATTTCTGTAGTCCTAGTCTTAGTGGGTGAAACGAGGTTTTCGGATAGTGGATTTAACTTTAATAAATGTTTGTTCTTAGTTTCAAACTTTATCTCTTCATATTACTCGATCCTTATGTTTGGAGAGGCAACGGCCACTGCACCACAATCAAATGGTCCAAGGAATGTGATTTTTGTTATTTGGGGTACCAAAGCTAAAGCATGATGAGATTATTGATCCAAAAAAAGCACACCTATCCTTTGTCTTTGGTTCTACCTTGTACGTGAATAGCGAGTAATGATGTGAAAATGTACAAGGGGGGATGTTTTGACGCACCAATTCTAATTCAAACCAAACTATAAAGTGTCTTCTGTGGAGTCCCATTATGGTACCAAAGCAAAAACGAGTGGTTTGAGTAGTTTCTACTTTCTACTTTCTACTTTCAATTATTATTTTCCCAATCTAAATGTTGTTAAACCGATATGATCAGATGGTGACATATAATGCTTTGTGTGTGTGTGTGTGTGTGTGAGAGAGAGAGAGAACCGTACGTGTAGGTTTGTAGTTTCGTGGAAGCTGCTACTTTGCATTCATAACGTATCAATTGTTGGATCGTTGGGAGGAGATTTAACGGTATTGCTAGAGAATGTTAATTTGTGTTTAGATCTGACAACATTGGTTACGGTGGGAGTAGGAGAATACGGCAACTACGGAACCAACCCATTGTGGTTATTTTGAGAAAGACGTGGGAGTCTTGAACAAGCACGACGGTGAAGAAAATCACTTGTCTGCTCATTTTAAGTATATAATCGCCCACATAAACGCTGCTTATACCCGTTGTTACCTCTACTCGTACTCAAGCAGGTCTTTATCCAATGTAAAGGGTAAAACACCAAGGATGGTTCTGGTTCTGGTTCTGGTTCAATTCAAAGATGGCATCGGTCAGCTTATATAAATGCATATCATTTTTTATGTTTTTGGGTATCAAAAGCATGAGATGGTTTGTACTAAACAAATGGAAAATGAAAAACCCAAAACAACGTGTGAATAATCTTTTTTTAAAAAACAAAATTCAATAGTCACATTCGTTGTTATGTATTTATGTCATGCCTTTGGTCCTACGTAAAGAATATATTGATTATATAGAAGGAGGGGGATGTTTGACGGTAACCTGTGGCCTATGGGGTTCATCCTAACGTGTGGAGGAGCATTACCCCCTCAAAAACTATGTGGTTTCACTAACTTCTACTTTCAGAAAATTATGAATTCTTTATATGTTTATAATTAATTCAAAAGAAATAATAAGTTTAATGTGGACTTTTCATTTTCTTTCTTTTTTACCGAAAGAGGCCTAAACACTTCTATCCACGTGACCCCTTTATTATCAATATTAGCGACATGCATTTCATGACCATCATCTCTTTCATTTCTTCTAACTAAAACGATGTTAAATATATATTTTGTAAGATAAATCATTTTTATTCGATTTATCGTGCGTTGGTAGGTTAAATTGTAAGTAAATAACGCTTCATTTTATAAGTTAAGATTTATAAGACGATTTAACATGCAATAATTAATAATAGACAATTGTGAGACATATTCTAATTAATGTCCTTTGGTTAGGGGAAAAAGTATCTAAATTTTATGTATTCCTCATCGTTACTTTCGCTATGCTATATTTTTCTACAGAGGATTGTCAATTGTGGTGACTGGTGACTGGTGACTGGTGAGAGGCAATCCTATTATACAGAGTCAGACAAGATCGAAACATTAAACTCACGGTGGAGATTTTGCCGTACTCATGTAAGTTTAGCATCCACATGGTTTGATGACAAGTACTAGTACAGTACTGCATTTTAGGAACCATAATTATGAATATCTGCCCGTGAAATCTTGTAATGCTATTCTTTCTCAAAAATTGGTGTTTATTTTTAGTTCTTTTTAAAAATAAATAAATAAAAGAGTTAGTTTTAAGGTTCTTTTAAAAGCAAATATTCTAGAATATTTTTGGTGTCCGTGTATCATTGAGGTGAACATGAGAGGTGTTAATTAAGCGCGTATGTTTTAATGTTTTATAGTCTTATGAATATTAATAATTTGTAAAACGAAATCTTATTATCTTACAGTTTAATTCATTAATGTATGATGGGTAGGATAAGAGGATCTGTTTTTTTTAAAAATATTTGTAAAATCATCTTTTTAAGTTTTTGCCTTATTAAGAAAGGTAAATTTAATACGATAAAAATTTAGGTAAAATGGTCTTACAGATATTTTTTGTAATATAGATTTTTTTTCTTACCTAAATCAATATATGTTAGTGAATTAAGTTGTAAGAAAATGAATAAAAATCCGTAAAACGATCTTATAAGAGACTTATCTTTGTAGTTTATGTTTATTATAAAATAACTTATTTTCAAATTAAGCCGTAGTCCATCACACCTCTCCTATTTTGGGGGAATATATCCACCTGCCGTGCTGTCCCACCAGCAAAAGTTACCGATCTTCTCTTTCTTTTGTGTTTTTTGCTTTCTTTTCTCTTTTTTTCCTTTTGTTTTCTTTTCTCTTTACATATGTTTTCCATTTTCTAGCGTTTTCTTTTTTTTATTACCATTTTTTTGTTTTTCTAAAAAATATTTTTTCTTGCTTAATTTTTTCTTTTAAATATTTAAAAACTATAATTAAATTAATTTTTTTGAATTTTTTACCTTTTATTTTTTTCTCTTTTTTGACCATTTTTTGTTTTTTCTTTTACTTTTTGATTTTTCTTTTAAATGTCACAAACTAACCTCTATAAACTAGTCGTTACAAACATATTAATTGTGTATAAAAACTAAAAAGTATTTGAAATATGTACTTCCTTCGTTTTCAAATTATCGTCATCTTTTTCGTTTTTAAATAAGTGTTATTTTTTAAAACTTTCCCTTTTAGTACAATATTTTTATAGCTTTACTCTTACTTTTTCTACCTATTTTAATTATAGCTACATACTCAAGAGAATCAAAGAAAACCATATATTTCACTAATATTTATAATACAGTCAATTACTTTTTATTAAACGATGTATCGGATCAAAGAGGACAATATTTTAAAACAAAATGTGTAATTAATTTGTTGAAAAGTATTTAAAAAATGAGTCGAATTTGAAAAGTATACTAGGGCCTAGTAGGAACAAAGTTGGGGAATACAATTAATCGAAAATATACTCACTCTCATTTTAAATAATCATCCTTTTTTTTCTTTTTTTATCCGGTTTCAAATAATTTTTTTCCAAACTTTACTTTTTAAGAAAATTTATCACTTTATCTTTATTTTTTTAATCGATTTTATTTATGGTCGCATGCTCAAGGGTATTAAAGAAAACCACATATTATTCTAATATTTATAATACAATTGATTATTTTTTTAAACGATTTACTGGATCAAAGAGGACGATTATTTGAAATCGGAGAGAGCATTAGTGTTGTATTCCCTCCGTTTCAGGCAAAGAGTCCACTATTCTATTTTAAAATATTTTATATAAAGAGTCTATTTTTAAAAATTAAAATATAAAAATGCTATTTTATAGACTGCTAAAACTTTCATTTAAAAAAAATTAACTTTTCAAACGAGGACTTTTTACACGTAACGAATGGAGCATAGAAGAAATACAGTACACAGCAAACGTGGGTCGTTAGGAGCAAAATTAATGGTTGGATGTTGGAGATGCCCTTAATGCGTGTGTGAGATACAGAAAAGGAGTAAGAGATCGGACTGAGGACCCTAGGAGTTGAAGTTCAAAACTTATTTCCACCGAGTCACGGACGAGTAAGTGAAACGGGGTCCAGGTATTGTTAGGTACAGTACAAACTTTACAAGTGTCTTTGATTGCAAGGACATTTACAAATTACTAAATAATACTCCCTCCATTAATAAAAAATAATTTATTGTATTATAAATATTGTTAAATGTATGGTTTTCTTTAATATCATTGAACATATGATCATAATTAAAGTATGTAAAAAAAACAAGGGTAAAGTGGTAAATATGTTTTTTCTAAAAGTAAAAATTTTAAAAAAAGACAATTATTTTAGAACGGATAAAAAAAGAAAAAAATACGATAATTTGAAAACGGAGAGAACATGAAGTTTGGATCATCCCAAGCATCAACACTTAATACACCAACAAGCGCATTCCGGCATTCGTAGTCAACTTGTAACCACACTGTTCTTGTTTAATCATATATTTTGGGTTTGAAATTTATAAGAATACAGTTGAATTAAAAATTTATTCGAAGAATTGCTACCGGCACATGACACATTTAGGGAAAAAAAGAAGAAGGGTAAATTATAAAAAAAAACCTTCAACTATGGTCGAGTTTGAATTGCCCCATCAACTATCAATTGAAGCAATGTGGTCTCATCAATTATAACATTTTCTTAAATTTCACCTTCTATTTTGTCTTCGTCGTTTCAATCAACGAAATTTTATCACCTAAGACTCACATGACCATTTTTATGTATTATTTTTATCATAATATTAAAAATAAAGATAATCAATTATTTATGTTGACCATTTTTATGTACATATAGAGTTTTTGAGAAATAAGTGTAATACAGTCAATTGAAACAAAACAAAATACATAATGGTAAAAATTATCTAAAAATGTTCACATGACTCTCTAGTGGGTATTTTACATCGACTCAAATGATAGTGTCTAAAGAGAAGTTGTTATTAAGAAAAATTATAGTTGAGGGGGCGCATTGCAACAATTAGTAGTTGAGGGTGGCAAATCCAACGCATAGTTGAGGGAGGTTATTTATAATTTACCAAAAAAATTGACACTTTTGTTTTTTAACCTTTTTTTTCTTTTAACCCTAGTTTGGAGAAAAGTTTTGGTTACTCCAGTGGATGAAGTTAAGGAAATTGGTTAACTATTTTCTCTGGTAATGGATTCTGAGAAATCTTATAATGTTGTGAATATGTATCAGTTTAGAAATATGTAGATTGCATTTTATAACAGAACCCCTAAATGTAACACTCAAATACATTAAATGTCACATTATTTAACATGTTAAATTACCAAAATGTCATCCTTCCATTTTAAAAGAAAAAAAAACTTTAAAATAGCTTTGTTTACCAAACCGTCCTCTTTCATTTTATTTTAAATGAGAAAAAGAAACTTTTTGGGAAAATCTTTAAAATAAAAAAGGGGAAAGATTTAGGTAAAATCATTAAACAGTTTATTCATTCTCAATGCTTTCTCAACGGCAGTACACAAACACAGCGAGCGACTCTCTTCAATCCCCTTCTCTCCACCGACGTAGCTTGCGTCTCTGCAGTGACTCTTTCTTCAATGTTACTTTTTAAGCATACCAAATGTACATTTGGTTGAGGTTCGACAGGAGTATCCACTTGCGGAGGACTTTGCTTTCCTAAGGCAACTGAGGCTTTTGCTGGGGTTGCATGCTACCTATGTTTATTGAGTTGTCTTTCATGTTACTACTATCACAAAGAAGATGAAAAAGAACTGGCATAAGCATGGGAAAAAAATAACAGACAAACAACGATTAGAATCATTTCACTCAAGCCTTCCACAGCCACATGTAAAAGAGGTCTAGGCACTCAAATATCAATCAAAAGGGAAACGCGGAACACTCAGAAATTGAAATAAGGAAATTACGTGTGTTGCTAATGCTCCTTCATGATATGAAACTCCAGGTACTGTCAGAGAAATGCAGGACATGTAGGAAATGTTAAAAAAAGGTCATGACCAATACTGACCCACTACGCAGGTTGCTGAGAAAGCAAAATGATCTCGGTTAATCCCAAGAGCTGGTACGACCTAAGATGTTACTAAGCCAAGTTACTGCAAGCCAGGATAGATCCTCCTTAGACTCTAAAGAGGGAATAAATTGGCATCTGTGCACAATATTGAAAAACGAATCGCCACCCTTTATTCAGCAAAAATTAAAAAAAAGTCGCCAGGTTTTGTTTTATTTTCATAAAAATGTCGTCAGGATTTTTGGATTTTTAAAATAAGCATCGCTTACGATTGGCGATAGTTTTCCCCGGCAACCTTTTACTTGCTCCTTGAAACAGAACTCTGGAAGTAACAAAAGAAATTAAACAAAGAAAACTGGGGACAAACAAAATAGAGACACAAACTCAACAAGGGAATAAAGTAGGCGTTCTCTCTCACTTCTTGAGATGTAGGTTACAACGAATTCTTAAGTCGTTAAGCAAACACAAGTACACAATTTTGCCTCAAAATCGTTTTTTGCGATTTTAGCTTTAAAAATTGTTTTTAATATAGAAAGAAATAAATATATAACATATATTGAGTACAACGTAGGTAACAACTTACTGTAAAAGAAGAATTAACATGAACATTGTTATTCGGATCGGAATTAATTGAAAAATCATTAGAAAAGAGAATAAAAGTTTATGATTTATTGGTTTATGATTAATTGTAACGGAGAGTTTGAGAAATATCAGTATTCAAAGCTAATATAACTTTTTTTATATAAGAGGATAAATTAGTATTTCGAGTTTAGGGTTAATTTTAACTCTTTTTTATAAAATGATTAATTACTGATTAGACCCTTAAGTAAATGTTGTATTTTTTTTTTTGAGTTATATTTAGAGCCACTATTTTATAATCACACTTTCTCATTCTACGTTAATAACCAAACGAGGTTTAGACTCATTCTACGTAAAAATATACAAGTAGTCGCGTAGTGTACTTAAAGGTTTAATTCTCTTCACAAGTGAGAATGGTTGAGAACTAAGTGAGACGTGGAAAATAAAACCTAACACCCCTTTGTTTAGGTTGAATATTAATGCAATTGTAACCCAAAACCCGTTAATCTATCTAATTCGACCCATTATTTTTTTAGGTTGAAATGAGTTATCCATTTCGACCCAAAAATTAATGGGTCATGCTGGTTCTAATATGTTACTCATTTCGACTTGTTATTTTTTTGCTATATAAATGTATTCTCTTTTTTTTTTGCAGCAAATGTGGGTTAAAACTCAACTCATCACGCGTTTCGACACATTACTCATTTCAACCCGGCTCATTATCAACCATCAAATTATATACATATAGTACACTTAAAAACAAGGAAAATTATATTCACTCTGCTTCAGATAAAAAGTCTATTATTTAATTTTGAGATGTTTTACTTAAAGAGTCAACTTTCAAAAATTAAAGGATAAAACTATAATTTTATTATTAATGAGCTACTAAAAGTGTCATTTTCTTAAAAAAATTTACTTTAAACAGGGACTCTTTGCACGAAACGGAGGGAGTATATTTTAAGCATTACAACAACATTAATTAATTGTAGGGCGAGAAGAGAAATATATGAACATGATATTTAATTAATTGATTGTAGGGCGAGAATAATTATTGATGTCCTTTCCTTTTTCGTAAGTTCTAAAATAATTGTTCTATTTCAAAAAATTTCGTTTTAAGAAAATAATTTTATTATTTTACTCTTATTTTTTTACGTATTTTAATTATGGTCACATGTTCAAGAGCATTAAAGAAAACTACATATTTAAACTGAAAGAGTATCTAAGAGCATCCCATTGTTGTTTTTTCCAACTTCTTAATGCTTTGGAATTTGTGTATAGTGGCCATTAGAATTTTTTTTTTCCACCTAGGAAAGAGAGAGAGTTTTATAACTTCTTAAATAAGAAGTTGGAGGAGGAGAGAGAGTGAGGGGACAACCGTCCTTTTTGGCATTTGTGTGTGTGGGGTAGGGATGGGGGGTTTTGTTTTTATTTAGATGGTATTAATTTTTTTTTTTTTCTGTAAGATATTGTATAAGAAACTTATAAAATGGAAAGATATATTTTTAAGTGTGTAAGAAAATAAAAATAAATAAATAACAATAAGACACAATTAAAAAAATGTATTAAGAATATGAACATTAAGGATGCTCTTATAACCATATTTAATTAATTGATTGAGTGTACATTTGTATTGAAACTATTACACACTCAACTGTGTCGGCCCCTTTCGTTGTCGATGACTTCATTCACCGCCCGATTCCTTATTATAGTAACCATATATAACGTGAAGAAAGCCATGATTTAATTTCTTATCTTTTAATTTACACTTGTCGTATGTAGATTAACAATTTTAATTTCTCCAATAATACGTGCGTGTGTTGTTTTGTTTGTAATCGAGCTTAACTGCATTTTTTAGAAATATAGGGGTATAAAATGCGATGCTTCCTCTCAAAAAATGTCTTTCAAATAATATAGGGATAGTTGACAAATACTCTCTTTTATTTCAAATAATTATAATATTTGATCTGACATACCGTTTAACAAAAAAAATTAATTTTATTATAAATATTGATGTAATGTATGAAATCTTTTAGAACATCTCCCAGAGATACTTATCCTTTCAAAGCTAAAGCTAAATCCTCATTTAGCTTCCTCCAAGATCAATTTCATCCCTTACTTCATTTTGAAGACCCCTTCCAGTCACTTCAAATCTTTTTTTTTTTTTTTTTTTAACCAGGTTGAATCCTGGGGTAGTAGTTCCGGTCCCTCATTGCTACTACCAGGAAAATCGCGAATGTGCAGAAATGATCTGAGGTTTGAGAACAGTCGATAACACATACTGAAGTCAACCTCGGAAAAGAAAGCTTTCCACCAAGTATCGAACCCATTGCGTACGCTCCAAAGATCTTATGTCCCCCTCCTTTTACCACTCGGCTATGCCTCGGGGGACCAGTCACTTCAAATCTGACGTCACTTGGAAGGGTCTTCATCTACACTCCCCTCATTTTAGCTTTTCTTTTTGTTTATATAATAGTTTTGTGTTTTACTTTTTATTTATATTGTTAGTTTTATGTTATAGTTTTAATACTAATTTGTGTTTTTGGTTTAAATATTAGTTTTGTGTTTTGGTTTAAATACTACATAAAATTAATTCAATTTTTTTCATTTAATGCATAGTATTTAATGTAATATAATATTAACTCAATAATTATATATTTGTTTTGCTAAAATACATTAATACAAATGAAATGAAATAAACCATACATTTCAAATAGAATAATGAGGAATATACTTAAAATAGTCTATTTATAGTAAAATTTGAAGTAAAACTGTTAGAGATAGAAGAAGAAATTTGGTGCAGAAATTGCACCGATTTAAACATTTTGTTCAATTTTTACAGTAAATTGTTGGGGATAGGCTTAATGTCCTTGACCATGTAACTATAAATAAAGTAACTAAAAAAAGTAAGGATAAAGTAATAAAAATGTGTTTCTAATAAGAAATTTTTTGAAATAGAATGATTATTTAAAATGGAATGAGAGTAACAAATAGTATGAATGATCATGAGATATCTTCCAAATTGCAATATATGTAGATATCAATTAACTCCTTTGTTGTCAATAATAATAATAATAATAATGGGCAAACAACCCAAAGGGTCCTATTTTTTGGGTTTCTCGATTTTGATTCCGATTGCTCGAAATTGGTCCTTAAGCTGAAGTTTTTTGTGGACTTAGTCCTTCCATCCAATTCCGTCAGTTAAGTTTTCTCACGTGCATGTCACGTGATTTTGATTAGGGGTAAAGGTATCTATGCATTCTTTTCTTTTGAATAAACAGAAATACCCAAAAAAAAATTATTTTTAAAAACTATATTTGATGGTATTATTGTAGTTAACCCCTCCTTTACTTTCTATGCCCGTAGAAATGATGCTTTAAGATACTTAATATTTTATGATTATTAAATAGTTAAATGTGGATCAACATTAATGAAAAATTGTAGGATTGATCATCTGTTTGGCCACTGAGAAACCTTGAATTTACCGGTGGTTTCGTCGAGCTTGTATCCTGTTACTATACCTTTGGGGAGGACGGATTGGAAATCGTAAGCTTCTAAATTTTTGTAAAATTGTCTTTTGTCGTCGTCATCGACGAGAGTGAGGACGATGGAGGAGAGGATGAGAAAGAGACATAACTTGGCCGGAAAAGACATTGGCGATGGAAAGAATTTATGAAAATATCTTTTGACTAATTTTTTTTTGGGAGTAAGGAGGGAGAATTTTATCTAGAGCAAAAGAGGAGGGTTGTGGAGAAGATGGAGTTTCGAGAAGAGAGGAAGATAACGTATTTAACGGGTCTAACTAAATAAATCGTATTTTTTTGTTTATTGTGTCTATCGTATCATATTCAGGTTTTAATATTAGGCACAATAAACTTATCATATCGTATTCGTATTCGTGTTTATCGTGTCATGCTGTTATCGTATCAGCTCGATAACAACTCAACACGACCGATTTACCACCCCTTATCCACGTGGTTTTTCTTCTTATATATTCTCCTTGATTAAGGATATACGTGCAATCTGCGGGGAATCTTCTTATGAAATATCTACTTGGGAATTGAAATCTTATACCAAATCACCTAAAAGCTAGAGGATTAACAACAGGCCCGGTTTTGAGCATGTTCCAAGTGCCCGACGGAACAGGGCCTCAAATTGAAGAGGGCCTCATATTTTTAAAGTTACCTTATAGGCTTATATTGTACATAGCCCAAAATGAAATTGAAAAACCATCAAGCCCACTTTCGGTTTTCCCAGAGACGCTCCAAGTCTGAGGCCCTGAAGCAGTGAAGTTTCCAAAATCGAAATTATTCAGTTATACACATCAGTAGATTCGCAATCCTCTCTCTCGTTTCTCTTGATCACGGAAATCCCCGCCGCGTCTCGCTAACTTCCCTCATAATGGTGAATCAATATCGGCGGCCGCGAATTTACCGGATTCCCTAGAATACTTCCACGCTTCGTCGCTTCCGCCCGCTTACAGCCTTACAACAACCGATTTTTATTAAGATCTAAATCTTCTTCTTCTTTCCGAGCCCAGCGAATGCGATTCTCAGTTTTTTTCTTGACAAGAGTTGAAGAGTGAAGAGATCACAGATCAGACTGATCAGTGTTGCTGTGTTGGGGGTCGACGGGTCGTCACTCGTTTCAGTCGTTTGGCTCCTATTCCTCCTAATCCAGTAAATCAGTAATCCGGCGTGTCGACTGATCGACAGATCGAGCATTCGTCGAGGCGTCCGTCGAGCTACTTTGTTTGAAGGTTCGAAGTCGGAGTTCAATTGTTCACTTTCGTCTTTCGAATTTCGTGGTGTAATCGGGTAAGTGTTCACTTCGATTTCTTCATTTAATTTCATAATTTTCGATGTCTTATTTATGTATTTTTGGTTTGTGGATTGGATGTCGAGATTGAGATTGTCTTTTTAATTTTTATATTCTGTTCTGCTAGTTGGTCCAGATAGATAGGTTGAAGAAGAGAAACAATGACCTATACACTATGTGTATACTGTATAGGTCATTTTTGGTCAAGGAACTGATAAGGAAAATCATGGAAAAAGTTCTTCAATTGTTTTGAGAGAGTATTTTTTAAGAAAATAAAAGAAGATTGTGTGTATTTTGATCCCACTTTTCACTGTGACCTGAAAATAAAGCATGGATTAATTTTCATTTTCCTTTCTGGCACAAGTTGTAGCCAAGATTTACTGATGATTACTGCCCATATCGCTATGCTCGTGAGAGAACCGAGTTGAACCAAATTACAAAAGTCCGTACTCCCTCAGGCTGATAAAAACAAAAAAGAGTCATATTTGGATGTTGCTCTGGCAATTTGATAAAAAATGTTAGAAGGATGATACTTTTCAAATAAAAAGTTTGATTGTAATTTAGAAATTTAGTTATTTTTGTACTTCGTTCGTAAGGAAAAAAGTTTGAACCTTATAACATTATCAAATATATAATTTAATTTTAATTTTTAATAAATATTTTTTGCCAATTTCGAGCCTCTTATTAAATTAAAGACAGGGCCTTCAAAATGTCAGGACTGACTGATTAACAATGCATATTAGTATAAAAGCTAGAGGATCCTAGTTTGAATCTGACAGGTTGATAAACTTTTGTCTCCTTTTTTTAGTCTGTGAATTTCTTACTTTTCAAAGATATATAATTTATAATGTATATGAATTTTTGTAATGTACTAGGTGACCATGGTAAATGCACTTGGCAATACTTATCGTAGGCATTTCACTTTTTTTCCAATACTTAAATTGATGAAAAATGAAATTTTATTTGTGGTAAACCTTTATTTTTATATAAAGAGTCCCTTTTTTTGTTAGGGACCCCCAAAAATTCAGGATTGATCATGTCTACCCCTCACGTACATATGTGGAGAGATACACTTTTTATATAAGACCGATACAACACTTTGTAATATTTTAGGATGATTAATTGAATAATCTGGTCCCACAACTTTGATGAAATTATTAGTTTGGTTCTAGATTTTAATTATTTCCTTGTTTGGTCCTACTATTAATTTACGATAACGTTACATTCATCGTTTAATTTTTTTAATTTGACAAAATACGCTTACTATTATTAACTGCAGGCTTGGTATATGACTTTTGCTCACATAAAGACAAAGAAAAACTTATACGAACCAATTTTCTGAAGAAACATTTCCAATTTCATTTGAGTCCATTGATCAACAGCGTTGAAGATGCACGATTATTTTTAGAATAGCCATCTCTAGTTTATTACTCCTTATTTTAGTTATTGACATCAAAAAAAACAAAAATTTAAAATTCAAATGAAAGAGGCATAGACCTTTCGTTTTCTTAAGCTAAGACAAATTTGGTGTTGAGGGGAGAGAGAGGAAGAGAGAGAGATAAGAGAGGAAATGGTGGTGGCGGTGGCAGTAGCTTTGGCAATGAGCAGTGATATGGCCAAGCTTCATTAATGGTGACACGGATCCATCCAAACGATGGTCAGTTTCATTAAAAAAAAGGAAATCTATATAGATCAACCCCGAGATTAGGGCATCAACAACTTTTCGATCCTTTAGAGATCCACCTGGAATTAGCCGTCACCGAACCATGTGAATTTCCCGTCGTGGCATCCCTTCTTCGTGGATCCGGTCATGCCCATGCTCGATTCCCCCCCCCCCCCATATTTGGGATTTTTTTTTGGAGTGTGCTTCATATCAATTTACCGTCATTCTCTCACTCTCAGAAAAATCTAAAACTGATAGTCCTTTGGGTTTTTCCCATTAATGCCCAGAAAAATCTAAAACTAATAGTTTGGTGGATAATAGGACTGACTTGGTTGGGAGTAGAGAGAGTGAGAGATAGATAGAGAGAGAGAGAGAGCAAGGGAAAGGGAAATATGGTGAAGGTAGAGAGAAATAAAAGATGTCCTAATCTTTTATTTGGGCATATGATTAATAGTAAGGACATTTTTTTTCATTAAAATTTTTTTTGAGGGTAAATGTAATGGTAATTCCGAAAGGGAAATCTGAAAAAATAAACAATAATAGGATCAAACTAATAATTTCATTAAAAAATTTTTAAGGATTAATGTAAATGTGATAATTTAAACACTTCACCTTTCCAAACCATGGGGCACTGATATAATGTTATGTAACTAACTCATTTAAAAGTTTAAGCTATTAGAGAGAGTACTGATGAGGCAAAAATCAATAATGGGCTGTCTGAAATAACTTGAAGAATATATGGGTTTTTATGAAAGGTATCAACTGTACAAAACTTGCAAAAGATGAACAACACCTTAAGAATGCAATGTTTGACCTTGCGAAACCACTTTGGCGTGAATGTAAAACGATAGCTTGATATCAAAGTAAATTGAAAGAGTTTCGGTGTGTAAAAGTGTGCGTATCTTTTAGGATTTATAGGAGGGTATTTATAGCCCCCTATGGAGATGATCTCGCTTTGATTGGCATTAATTGTCCATATGAAGGAGGTGGTAAGTCTTAGCTTAATTATGGATGAAATGGCCGAGATTGAGGCTGGAATTTTGGGCACGTCCGACCATCCACAAGGTGACACTTGTTTCGCACCATAGTTTCAAGGAACGAATACTTGATGATTGTGTATCCCTGATCGAATAGGTATGGCCTTGCCCGAACAGGTTGAGTATTCTTAAATGTTTAGGATTCCTATGGACAATAGTTCCCAGTCATGACTTCCCATTCACAATGCAGTAATGGATATCAAGTTTTTACTTTGGTCGAGATTTTTGGTCATGGTTAATTTATACCCTTTGGGCTTTTTTCAGCTCGATATGGTCGGTGCTTGTGATAGGCATGTGTCCTCTACACTTGTGATTTGCACGTGTTATGCTTATGACCAGATTTTAGGTCAAACACATCGTAAATAATGCATGGAATATGCATATCGCTACATAATAAAGAAACAATGAAATTGTTATTGCTTTGATGATTTGGAGCAAGGTTGCTGGTGTGTTCACCAAAAGCTACCAAGGTTCAAGTTTGCTGATGTGTAGCGAGCTTCAAGGTTACTGGTGATTTGAGCTTGATCAACACTATTATGTACTAAGTTAACGAAGGTTGTTGAAGCCGAACCAAAGTCTATTCGCCTGAGGATGTGTTGGACACAGTTCACTTAAAACAGATTTGTTTTTCCCCGTAAGTGCTTGGAAGCTAATATGGACATCTGTTTCTCAAGATATATAGGCTTGTAGAAAATTCGTTTGAATTATGCAATCAATCAAACATTTTGATTCGCCCAGAGACTCATTAAAGTGTCATGAAATCAAATTAAATTCGCTAATGAATGTCAGAGTTATGAAAATCAAAAGAAAAAAAATAACAAAACGTGAGCTTAACTAAGAAGGAAAATTTGGTTTGATATTCGTATGTGCGGGACGTACTCGTACATGAGTTCGGTAACCCGAAAGCTAATTAGCTTATGATTTGCACCACAATGCGGGCGCTTGCGATAGAAAGCATCTAGTCTACACAAGCTTACCTCTTACACATAAAGAGCTTGTAGTTAAACCACTCAATTATTGTTATCACAATGTGGGACAAACTCACTTCCAACACCACACTTTAGTTATTCATAACTTATTCATACAAACACCAAATTGGACATATAAATATAGGATTTTGATGTTCTCATAGAGTAGAACACATTTGCACAATTACTCTTGTCATTACATGTTAAAGTCAATAAAAATATGCATCATGTTGAGGAAAAGGAAACTACCAAAACTTCAAAGGGCTAAAGTGCATTTTTCATCATCTTCTTCTATGCCTCAAACCATAGGGTGTCGGATGTCATTTGTAGATTGTTGTTAGTATTCTTCTGTAACTCTGTTCTTCATTAAGGGCTGTTTAGTCATTTCCATGTCTTGGCAGTTAGTTCGTTAGGCTCTTGTCGAGGGCAGTATATATTTTCTTGCTCCCTTTGTTTTTTTTTGTTAAGTCTACACAAAATTCTTATAGCAGTAAAAAGAAAGAATTTTCTTGTTCATTGTTTTTCTTATTATCAATAATCTGGAATACTCATGTAATTCAATTTCTAACATGGTATCAGAGCTCGGTCTATCCGAAATTCATCCATAATCATCTCTTATCTCCTGATGTTTTATGCTTTCATCCTCATCTGCAGGTTATGTTCTTCTTTCTCTTAACTTCGTTTCTTTCTTTCTCTTTATTTCCTGTCTTTATCTCACCATGACCAATAAAAATCCTTCTATCAAAGATGGTTCAAAAACCTCTCAAGAATCCGCCAGCCAAACAACAGAATACTATGATTTCTCAGAAACTACTTTTCAATTACCCCCTAGTCATCCCCTTTATCTTCATCCCCACGATCATCCAGGGATGAATCTTGTTTCTGAACTCCTCATCGAAAATAACTTTACTCAATGGAAACTTGCCATTACCATTGCCTTCTCTGCCAAGAACAAGCTTGGCATGATTAATGGGACAGATGTAACTCAATGGTGATTTCTTGGCTTCTTAACTCTGTCTCTCCTGAAATTCATCAAAGCATTGTCTATTTCTCCTCTTCTTGTGAAATGTGGGAAGACCTTCTTGCCAGATATTCCCAAAGTGACACACCTAAATTGTACCAGATTAGGAAAACAATTGCCTTATGCACACAAGGCACCCTTTCTATCAATGCTTACTTCACCAGATTTCGGGGACTTTGGGATGAACTACAGAATCTTTTACCTATTCCCAACTGCACATGTGACTGTACATGTGGAGCCTCCAAAATCCGTGAAGATTATGATCATGCTTACAAGATCACTTAATTCTTAATGGGATTATCTGACTCTTATACTGATGTAAGAGGTCAAATATTACATATGATTCCCCTACCTTCTTTGTCCAAAACTGTTTCTATGCTAATTCAAGAAGAATGACAAAGACAATGTGGCTATTCCTTCAATCAACAAGATTCTCCTAATGTTCTGCTTGGAAGATTCAATAACAATAATGGAGGAAGCAGGTTCAATAAGACTGCTCAAAACTCTGGTAAAAATGGGAATAATTCAAGAGGAAAATTCTTCTGTGATCACTGCCATGGAGACTCTCACACCAAAGATAAATGCTTCTTTCTTAATGGATTATAAAGATCCCTTATGGTGCAAAGCCATGGAAGAAGAGTTAAAAGCCCTGGAAAGCAATAAGACTTGGACCTTAGATTACCTGCCCAAAAACAAACACAAGGTTGGATCCAAATGGATCTTCATAATTAAGTTTAATCCTGATGGCAGTGTAGACAAATACAAGGCTAGGTTAGTTGCTAAAGGATTCACTCAAGTGGAAGGAAATGATTATTTTGAAACCTTTGCTCCCGTAGCTAAGATGACATCTATTAGAATCCTTTTATCTGTTGCAGCCTCAAAGAAATGGGATATCATACATATGGATGTATCTAATGATTTTCTACATGGAGATCTCAATGAAGAAATCTACATGGATCTTCCTCCTGGATATAGTCATAGTCTTCCAAAAGACAAAGGTCCCATAGTTTGTAAGCTTCATAAATCTCTTTATGGCCTTAAACAGGCTCCAAGACAATGGTTTGAAAAATTTTCTCATACTCTAATTGAATTTGGTTTCATACAATCTTCCAATGATCATATTTTATTTACTATGAACTCCAATGAAAATTTTGTTGCTATTCTTGTGTATGTTGATGATCTTCTCATTTCAGGAAACAACAAAGATCTTGTCACCAAAGTCAAAGACTATCTTCATTCCAAATTCCCTGTAAAAGATTTGGGAAATCTTAAGTACTTTCTTGGTCTAGAAATTGCCAAGAATTCTATTGGTATATGCCTTCATCAAAGGAAGTATACTGTGGGACATTATTAAGGACTGTGGTCATCTCAATGCTAAGCCTAAACTCACTCCAATTGAACAACACCATAAACTTGCAGTCAATCTTGGTGTTCACCTAAGTAATCCTTTGCCTTACAGAATATTGATAGGAAGACTGATCTATCTAACCATCACCAGACCTGACATTGCCTATGCAGTCCACATCTTAAGTCAATTCATGACCAAACCTACTACTGAGCAGTGGAAAGTTGTTTTAAGGCTTGTCAAGTATCTTAAAAACAATCCAGGACAAGGTCTCTTCTATTCTCTAGACTCTTCCTTAGCTTTCACTGCCTACTGTGATTCAGATTGGGCTTCATGTCCTATTACCAGAAAATTTGTAAGTGGATTCTGTGTATTCCTTGGTAGTGCTCTAATATCTTGGAAAAGCAATAAGCAACATACTGTCAGCAGATCATCATCAGAAGCAGAATATAGGAGCATGGCTAATACCTGCTGTGAATTAATATGGATTACTGCAATGCTTAAAGACTACCAGATCATTAACTCTGAACCTATTCCACTCCACTGTGATAGTAAATCTGCCATGTACATAACTGCTAATCATGTGTATCATGAAAGAACCAAGCACATAGAGATTGATTGCCACATTGTCAGGAATATGGTACAACAAAAGCTGATTACAACCAAATACACTCCATCTCATCTTCAAGTGGCTGACATCTTTACCAAAGCCCTACCAAATGGACAATTCTCTGATTTGTTGTGCAAGTTGCAAGTAAAGAATCTATTCTCCACTTCTAACTTGAAAGGGGTGTTAAAGTCAATAAAAATATGCATCATGTTGAGGAAAATGAAGCTACGAAAACTTCAAAGGGCTAAAGTGCATTTTTCATCATCTTCTTTGCCTCAAACCACAGGGGTGTCGGGTGTCATTTGTAGATTGTTGTTAGTATTCTTCTGTAACTATGTTCTTCATTAAGGGTTGTTCAGTCATTTCCCTGTCTTGGCAGTTAGTTCGTTAGGCTCTTTGTCTGTTAGGGCAGTATATATTTTCTTGCTCCCTTTGTTTTTTTTTCTTAAGTCTACACAAAATGCTTATATCAGTAAAAAGAAAGAATTTTCTTGTTCATTGTTTTTCTTATTATCAATAATCTAGAATACTCATGTAATTCAATTTCTAACATTACACAAATAACTCATAAAGAAATATGTGCCTCAAGTTTATACATTTTTTCTTCACAAACACAATTTTTTCAACACCAACATTGTATATTATGTTATCTTTAACGCTCAATATTTATTGTCAATATCCATTACATTTTTATCGTAATCGTTACTTTCTATTTGTGTGTAAACGAGTGAATCATGTATCCAACCAAAGCCTTTGTTCTCTATCAAAGTTTCCTTTTTTCTATATTATAAAAGAGCTCAGGATCTTACTAGTGGCATTGATCGAATTGTGCTAAATACAACTGACGGTCCAGATTGATTCATAAGTATATGAGTTATAAATGAACCCCTCAGTTATGAGTTATATTTGAATTAGCTATCTATAATTACATAGAACTAAATTACCTCGTCAGTTATGAGTTTTGTTTATCCCGGTCATTTATTGAACTAATCTCATACCGACAACGTGCTTATGACACGGACACGTATACTAGTATGTGTATAAACGAGGACGAGAGGAGGACCGTTTATGTTTACGTGTTTATAGGAGTGGAAATCGGGTGTTAATCGATAGCTTTTGGTGTCAATAGATTATAGTCTAACTCAAACCAATCCATTAACACCCAATTGTCACCCTAGTTGTTTCGTAAAAGCTACGAATCATCATGGTAGGAGTTTGTATTTGTGTATGTGATAGAGAATAAATGATAGCACATGAAAAATGATACTCCCTCCGTCCCGAAAGGGAGTATTTTTTTGGTTTCCATCTAACGATTTACATTTAACCGTCTAATAAGATATATAAGTTTTATTAAAGTTTTTCAAAATTACAATAATATTTGACCATAATTCTAAAATATTTTATGTCAAAGAGAATTAAAATATAAGATATAATTTTTAATAGATTATTTAAGTAAAACATTTCAAAATAAAATTTTGAATCACTTGATTGGGCAGAGGGAGTATTATATATACAAAACATAAAATTGTGGTACTTGCTCTGTTTCTAAATTATTGTCATACTTGACACTTTTTGAGTCAAACTAATTGTCTTTCAAATGAAAGTTTAACGTTGTGTGTATATATATTTATCAAAATCATATATATATATATATATACACACACACACACACATGTATTTTGTATTAATTTATAGGTACTACGAACTATAAGCATGATCCATACATCATGTTAAAAACTACTCTCTTCATAAATTATAGTATGTGTTCTTATAAAAGAGCTCAAAAATCAACTTTCATAACTTTAATTAAAATATAAAAAAATATACACTTATTATAGGAGAGATTAGTTACTACTGAGTGTAGATACCCCGGATGCTCCCGCGTTCCTCACGGTCCTTTTTCTAGGGGAACACGACGTGAGAAAGGACACCATATTTTCCATTCCACCCTCCCTTGTGTAGGGGAAGACGAAATTAAAAATACGGAAAGGGTCTTGTCAAAGAAGCGCGTTCAATACGTATCGGTCACTTGAGTGATTTTTTGTCCATTATGAGAGCTTTAGGTTTTCTGTATCAGGTTATCCCTTTTTAAGGGGATAACAGGATGCAAGAAGGCATCACCTTTTTATTCACATTTTCCCTTGTTTAGGGGAAAATGGAAAGTACAAGAAAGAATGTTGTGGACCCCACTATGGACTTTATGAAAATTTCCTTAAGGCCTATTTTGGATCGCTATGAGTGCTTTGGGTTTTCTGTATCAAGTTATCCTTTTTTTAGGGGATACCAGGATGCAGGAATACATCACCCTTTCATTCTCATTCTCTCTTGTCTAGGTAAAAGCGGAAAAGAGCAAGAAAGGATATTACGAGGCCTCACTGTGATCCAAAATGTTTTGACAGAGTCGTCGTAACGACCCGAACCCGAAAGTTCGGTCCACTACGTGTAGCCCACACACTGGCCCATTGAATACGTAGCACCTTGGGTCATCAGGCCCACCACAAGTCGACCCAAAAGTCTATGGATGATGTTCGTGACCAAAGGTAGTGTGTGTGGGATGGGATATTACAATCTCCCCCAATTAAATCTTTGACGTCCTCATCAAGGCTGAATCGTACCCCGGGCGATGGAGGATTCAAGAGGTGGCTCGTACGGGGATCAAGAGGTGGCTCTCACCTTCTGCGGTGTAGTACTTTGTCCCACACAGCACTTTGTTCCCATATTTTCGGCCGGGACCCGCTCTGATACCACTCTGTAACGACTCGAACCCGAAAATTCGGTCTGTTACGTGTAGCCCACACACTGGCCCACTGAGCACGTAGCACCTTTGGTCATCAGGCTCACCACAAGCTGACCCAAAAGTTCATGGATGATGTTGGTGACCAAAGGTAGTGTGTGTGGAATGGGGTATTACAGTCGTCATCTTTATTTTAAGGAGAAACAACGAAAAAACCAAAAATAAAACCAGAGAATGCAAAAAACGGGTTTGGATGCTAAATTACCAGTTGGGAAGGTACTAGGCACTCAACTCGCCCTTTCGATCTCAAAAACGGTTTTTGGCTAAAGTATGTTTTTATTATATTTTTCTAGGAAGTAAATAAAGCATTAAAAACAAATATATCCATATTTACATTATTTACAAATTTGCAGTCGCTTCCTTCTAATAATTACAAACACATTTTAAAATATTTGGCCATAATAATGACTCTTTTTAATTCTATTTTCTAAATAAATCCGGGCAGCATAACAACTTATATTTTTACATTGGGCTGGATGGAAAATAGTTTTTTTATAAATTAAACTCTTAAAGGCTCACCTTTAAGAGCGTTGGTGTGCTCGCTCTATCCTTCCAGGAGATGGAGTTTTTTCACTCTGCTTCGGGGAGTTCCGAAGGTTACTTTTGGGCACCGTCAAGGAGTAAATATGCATGACCTATTTTGGTTTTGTTTCACCTTTCTTGGTCATAAAGTTTTGGTGGATATTTGGAAACAAAATCTTTAGAGGCTATTTTGGAAACAAAATTTTCCTAAAGATTTTTGGGTTTCTTGGTCCTAAAGTTTATGAGTCATTTTTGGAAACAAAATATTCCTAAAGATAGATTTGTTGATTTCTTGGACCTAAATATTAATGTTGTTTTTGGAAACAAATTCTATGTCAAATCCTATAGTAAAACCGTTCCTTAGAATCCTATTTGGTATGGTAAGAAAATCTGGAAATTAAGGAAGTTGCTTTTATTTCCAATTCTAATCATTGTCCTTCTTGGAGATGGATTCCTTCTTTGTGTGTAGGTTTCCTCAACATTATAAATAGAAGATAAGGGCAACGGCTGAGAGAAGTTGATTCGAGAAATTTGATGAGAGAGAAGAAAGTTGATTCGAAATTTCAAGTTCGAACGATTTTTTTTGAATGTAGCTTTTCTAACATTGGAAGCGACATTGAAGTGCTAGAACTGTTTTGACTTCCTAACTGATTTTAGGAAGCTATTTGTTTCTTCCCACGTTTGTTATACCTATTTTCTGTGGGGTTTGTGCTCTCCAAGACGTGTTGTCTTGTGAGAGTGTTTTGTTTGGTGATTTCACATAGTTTTTTGTAAAACAATTCATCTTTTTAAGTGAAATCTTTTTTACTATGAGGCTAGGACTACAAGTATAGTCTTGTAGATTGTTTGGTAAACATTTGTGTTTAATTTTGTGTTTTAATATTAAGTCTTCCGCTGTTCAGTTTTATTTTGACCATTGTGACTTCCATTGTAGCTACATCGCATACATTGGAAACCTAGCTACTTTCTGCTCTTTTTGTGCCTCCAAGATTTTTGTTTGGTGATTTCACATAGTTTTTTGTAAAACAATTCATCTTTTTAAGTGAATTCTTTTTTGCCATGAGGCTAGGTCTACAAGCATAGTCTTGTAGATTGTTTGGTAAACCTTTGTGTTTAATTTCATGTTTTAGTATTAAGTCTTCCGCTGTTCAATTTTATTTTGATCATTGTGACTTTCATTGTAGCTACATCGGCAGCTACATTGGAAACCCGTTGGAGAATTTTGTTGTTTTGGAGGCGATTTGGCTTTGAGCTTCTCTTTTGATGCTTTATAGGAAATCTACTGGCAACTCACTATTCGCTCACTGATTAAAATAAACACACAGCGTTTTCATTGTGTGTCTGGTGTGTGAATTCCCAAAGCCGAGGCCTTCTATTTATAGGCCGAAGGAGGGATTCCTTCGTCATTAAGATTTTCTTTTTGAGCTTCATCGACTTGTACCGCGCGTTTGAAAGCTTGTGCAATGCGTTAAGTCGGGGAGCACTATTCATGCTCCTGGCGCCGACACCAAGGTTTTTGGGCACCGCGCTGTGTATGTGCGATGCCGACCTCCCGACCTCTTTTTGGACATTTTATTTGCATTTTAGTGTTTTGTGCATCCTGCTTTGTCTTTTGCATTTTTAAACCCTGTAACTTAACATTTGTTAAGTTTAAATATGTCTTGATATCATATGTCAATGTTACATACTAAGGAGTACGAAATTGGGGTCTCTACACTGAATACAAAAAAAAATTGAAAATCAACATTTGATCATCTTATGCGTTGAACATTTATCAACGCTTGAGTAACTTTAGGGGGTAAATTCTAATACTAGTATATATATATATATATATATATATATATATATATATATATATATATATATATATATTTCTCTAGAAAAGTAAAAAGGGTCCATATATAATTTGGGGGTGATTAGGTAAAGCAGCATTCACATGATCATTTGTTGTTTCGGATGGATCATCTACATCCCTGGCCCCTTTTAAACCAAATTTGGAGGCAAGGTTTACTTCATTATTATGTATATAATTATGTATGCATTGCTTTACGTTTTGATAATCATAAGTTTTTACTTTTTTTATTTTTATTTTTAAAAGTACTTGAGAACCTAATAAAGTTCAAAAGGAACCTATATTATAAGAGCAGGAACAACAAAGCTCCCCATTTGGGGGGCTTAAGCTCAAAATGTCATTAAAACCAAAAATGTCTTAAAAATACTCTTTTAACAATGCATAAAGAAAAATGAAAAATGGTTAAAATTTTGAAAAATTCATAGAAATATTTTATGATATTAAAATGAAACAAACCAAGTCTCTATTTGTAGGTAAAAATATTTACTTTAATACAGGGAAAAAATATTTTAAAAAAAATATTTTTTATAATTGAAAATTGACGAAAAAAGAAAATGGAGGAAAAGTAAATAATAAAACAATTGAAAAGAAGGAAGGAAAGGACAAGTGGTAGTTTTTGGGTGGCTTTTTGATTGTGAAGCCGGGAGCTTAAGATACTCCCCATTTCCCTTTATGCTTAACTAAGCATTATAAAGATCCTTTGTTGTTTTGCAAAAATCCCATAAAATCCTCTAAGCATCCTCCGTTGTATTTGGTCTAAGAGGCCAAAGTTATCAGACCAAAACTTGGGTAACACGGACTTACGGATATTTTTTATAAAATTAATTTTTTTATTTGACTTCTTAGTCTTACAATTAAGATCCGTAAAGGCGTCTTACAAAATACGAACTCAAGTTATTATAGTCTCTTCTCCAAACAAGTTTTTTTTTAAAAAAAAAATTTAGGTTTTGGTCCGTTGGGTTCACGGTTTCTTTTTTCTTTAGTTATTACAAAACGAAAATTCAAAATTAACTTTAAAGTGCTCACTAGTTAAAACTTTAGAGGAAAGCATATTTTACCATTTCACTTTGTAAGATAATATTTGAGATATATAGTTAAGTATCGCAGTAGAACATGTCATACTCCCTACGTTTCATATAAAGATTTATCGTACTATTTTGGATGTTTCATATTAAGAGTAAACTTTCAGAAATTATATTTGCATTCTTCATAATATTTCAACTTTACCTACTATAGTTTATATTAACATATTATCTATATTCAAGTATTATTATAAATATAAACAACTTTGATACTAGTTCTATATCGTTAATAATTAGATTTTTCAAAAATGAACGACAAATTATATGTGTATAGAAGTAATTAAATGCAGGTTTTGTCTGTTTCACACTAGTTTGTCGGATAAGAGTGATTGCATATTTGTCTCTTCAAATACGTGAAAGGGTTTAGAAGGAGAGAAATGATGCAAGAAATAAAACGGTCACTACAACAAAAATGCCATTTAACAATGTTTTAAAATGTTGCAGTAGATCTTTCACAACGTTTCAGAAAACGTTGTCTTATCCAATGTTGTAATAGGATCAATTTTTGTTGATGGTTTTTCATAATGTTTTTTTATAAAATCCGGTTTTGGTTTTGCTCCTCCCACCTTAGGCCAAACCCAACCTCTTCAATATGAGGTCAGTCCATCAATTCACATATCACATCTCTGTCCAAAGTTTAGATCGTTTTGAGCAACATAAATCATTGAAATATTTTTTGCATCATAAGGTCAAATAATGAGGGTTTCTCGACATATTTAGCTAGGCTCACAACACTTATTTGAATATAATTATCAATCAAACAGAAAAACAAATGACATCAAGAACAGATACACTATCCCATTATACTTTGTATTACTTGTAAGCCAACAAAATACATATATACTTAGGAGCAGCGATGTGAATTACAATCTCATAACAAAGTAATGTACTACGATTATGAACTATTAATCAATCATCTCACAACTGAGCGGCAAAGCGATGTGAATTACAATCTTACAACATAATAATGTACTATGATTGTGAACATAATAAAATATATACAATCCCTAATGAAAACTCCCCTATATTGTGAGACTAAGATAGGGTGAGTTTATACAAACCTCGTTCTACAAATTTACCAATCTCCTTGGTTTTCTGTAACCAATTCTGGTCCTAGAGCAAGCACCTTCAAATATAGTAAATATGGCAGAAGTTTCTAGCAAGTTTGTTCCAGGAGCTGGTATACATGAACTTCACTAATACAAAAACAAAAAGAAAAACTAAGTACAGAAAAGGGTCATTCAATGAACAAATAGAAAACGATGGGACGGTATAATACCTCAAGTGCTCTCAAGTTGCAAGTGGAATGAAAAAGAATTTACTATGTACGCATGTAGATCCTCGAGTTAATGTGCAGAATATAAAGACCGAGGAGTTTTCTTATAGTGAGTGCAATCCTTGTTATATTGAGTACATCAACCATCACACTAAATAAAGTATTCCATATAGAGGTATATAACTAGAATTATCAAAGATATACTCGTTTCACTCAAAGAGTATATAACTAGAATTATATTAATCAATTATAACCGTAACAATGTTTGAGTATAATCATTATATAAGTTAATATTTTTGAATGTATACTTATTAAATTAAATATGCTAAAATAATATAATAATTTTTTTTACCAGAAACGGAAGGAATATACAATATACACAATATAACAAGTCACCCACTTTTAAGGAGTTGTAAAATTTCAACTCTAATTTCTCATAACTAAGATTTTTAATATTAACAAAACACATGGCTAGATACTATTGGCCAATATAATTAACTTAAACATTATGAACCTCACTAAATGCCACAAAGATCCACGTATTATGAATTCATATATATATATATATATATATATATATATATATGCATATAAAATGAACTGTTATTTTTGTTTTTATCAATGATCATAACTGATCAATATTAATGACTTTTTCATTCTTTGATATTTTAACTAAATTATACTTTGATTTTTTTTTTTATAATACGAGCTACTAACCATTCATTTCTCTCGTCCTTTTTTTTTTTTTAAGGGATAGAGAGTTATGAGTAGCTCAATTATTAACTTGTGTGGATCTCAGTCTCGTTGTATTACTTCAAAGGACCATTTTCTGACATTTCTTTGGTGTTTGTATTAGAGAATGATGGTGAAGAATGGTGGTAACTGGTAAGGTAGGAAATCTGGGTGGTTCACCTGGGGTCCTGGGGTCCTAATTAAGAACATAAAATAAAAATAACAGCGTGCATACGTGGTGTGTGAGTATATTACTATGGAGAATGAGTATACAGTATCCAAAAGAGGGAAACTCTCCCCCGAGAGCCCCCACACTCTAACCCTATGAGAATGTGGGAGGGAAAATCACGGTAACTCACCGATTAAGTAGCTAGAAAGACCCGTGCCTAGTACCTACAAGGAGTCACCCCCACAAGAGGATGAAACCCCTACATTGCGGTTGCTAGGACTCGATCCTTAATCATGTATCCAAATTTATTAACTTTTAACCAATTGAACTAAGTTCGTGAGGACGGAGAATGAGTATACAATATACACCAACTAGTGATAATTATGAAATTAAGTGTTTGTAAATTGTAATGGACAAATTTACTGGACTTTGGCTACACAACTCATTGCCAGACCTTTTGCCATTAAAATCAAAATGTACGTACCTACCGTATCTATGCCTTTCTTAAAATCAATAAAAACTATTTAAACATCACAATTACAACAATGTGTAACACGAGAGCTAGATATTTATATCATAATTAATTCATATTACATTAGGAGAAACCATTTTAATGACTTGTAAGAAATCTTTTAAAATCTGCCCCGTAAGTTGATGCAATATGTTGGGAATATTTTATCTTGTGTCCTTTTCATGTTCGATTCATTATTATTAATTGTCACTATAGTGGTGGTTATATGTGAAAATGCAAATAATATATGGTAGCCAAGTGTGTGCATTTTGTTTGTTTATGACTTCGTCAGTTTTTCAAAAAATATTGTAAGATAAGATCGTCCTATCCAAATTTTAGTTTTTCTTCTATAACACATGATTACTAGCGGGCAAAGAAATTAACATTGCTTAATTTGTTTTAGCTCGATTTAATTATTTTGCAAATCAAGCTATAAACAAGTCCAGTTTAAGCTCTATCCAAGTCATACAAAAAATACAAGCAAAGAATGTTTGAAATCATTTTCGAGCTCCAATATGAATTGAGTTGGGTCAAGTTTTGAACAAGTTGAATATCAGGCGCGGTGTGACTGAACTACCCAATTTATTAAAACTCCTCCTGATATTGTTAGTTTCTTATAACTCCCTCCACAATAGTGAACATGTAATACTCCATCTGTCCCTAAATTATCGTTTTTGTGGACTTAACGTACGATTTAAGAAAATACATTTGACAAAATTATTAATATTAGTTTGATGTGTAGTTTACTTTAAAGCCTAAATGTATGTGACTTATAATTAAAGTAGAATAAAAAGATAATGATAAAGTGGTAAAAATATTGTCCTAAAAAGAAAGTTTTAAACAAGATAACTATTTTGGGACGGACGAAAAATGAAAGATGACAATAATTTAGGGATGGAGGGAGTATATCTTTGCAGTCATGTTAATGAAATATAATAATTACAAACTTATCTCATATACCTTGTAGTATTAATTATTCCCTCCGTTTTTTAATCATCGTCCTCTTTAACTTAACACACCGTTTTTAAAAAGTAATTAACTGTAAATATTAGTGAAACTAGGTTATTACCCGTGCGATGCATGGTTGACTTAGTGTTGTTTCTGAAACTTGATTTTTTAGATAGAATTTGCAAGCTATTTGTATTAATCAACAACAGCAAGTTGTCCACATAATTAATAAATCAAAAAAAATGTGAGATCACACCGAACAATCAAACCAAAAATTCATGCGAATTTTGTAGATAGAATTTACAAGCTATTTTGTAGTGGTTATTTGTGGTGTTGGTGGAGCATATTTAATCAAATTTGATAAAATCTATTTTAAATTGACCGAATATTGATAAAATAATAAAAATTAAAAAAAACTTCTACCATGAGAATTGAGGAATCCTAATCAAATTAAACTTGTCTAAATCAAATGTGATAAAATATATTCGGTACAAACCGATTTTGTAAGAAAAAAATGATAAATAAAAAAATTATCATGAAAATTGAAGAGTTTTAATTAATTGAAACATGTATAAATCAAATATGATAAAAATCTATCTGCAAATAAAAAACTTTTATCATGAAAATTTGAAACATTAATCAAGTGAAACACATTAAAATCAAATGTGATAAAATTTATCTGATATTAACCGATTTTGACAACAAAAAATGGTTTTTTTAAAAAAAATTTACCATGTATAAAAGAGGCACCTATTTTAAAATCTATCAGATTTTAATTTTTGGCAGGAAAAAAAGAATTTATATAGATATATTTAGTACCATATGCATGGTTTTAATAGTTCTTGTTTTATTTGCAAAAATTATTTATAATAAGATGATTTTCTAAACTTGTAATAATTAATTAATTTTTTTAATTAAAATAATTTGAAAAAGACAATAAAAATACGGTAAATATTCAAAATTGATTATGTAGTCATGTAATTGAAAGATTAAAATCTATGAGAATTGATAAAATATATCCGTAAAAAATTACCATAAAAATTTGGAGTTTTAATCAAGTGAAACGCTTTTAAATAAAATGATATAAAATATATCCGGTATTAACCGATTTTCGCAGCAAAAAATGGTAAAAAAAAAAAAAACTTTTACCAAGTATAAAGGAGGCACCGGTTTTAAAATCTATCCAGTTTTAATTTTTGATAAGAAAAAAATTATAAACTTGTATAGAAGGTGACACGTGGAAGCACATAATTCCTTCAAAACTTTAAGTGTACAACAAAAACTTGTCATGTGGTAACAACGACTTCTATTTTAATAATAGTTAATAGATAATTAATAGATTAGTAATTAATAATTAATAATTATATATTAATAGAAGAAGAAATAATATATAATTATCTCGTGGTAATTTGTATAAATAAAAAATTATGAAAATAAAAAGAGATGGAAATAGAAGAGTTTTAGTAAAATTAAACTTGTATAAATTTTATAGGATAAAATTTAGTTTAATTAAGCGATATTTGAAAAAATAAATAAAACCAAAATCCTAAATCTCTATTATAAATTTGCTCGTAAAACTATATCTTAAATGTGTTTTATCTTATCAAATTAGTTTTAGGAATTTTATCATATATAATTAGATTTAGTATTTTTATCTTAAACTTATTAATTTTGAAAAAGGAAAAAAACTTTTATCATTTCAAAGGTAAAACGTGGCAGCACAAAAATCTCTTTAAAATTTTTAGCTTTTTACAGAAAGCCGTCACGTGGCAGCAGCGGCTTTTGTTTTAGTAATAGTTATAAATGTGTGGTTTCGTTTAATGTCCTTCGAACATGTGGTCATAATTAAAGTAGGTAGAAAAAGTGAGAATAAAGTAATAAAATGTTTTCCTCAAAATAAAGGTTTTGAAAAAAGACAATTATTTTAGAACGAACAAAAAAGAAAAAGAGAACGATAATTTAAAAATGAATCGAATATTTCTCAAAATTTCTCTAAAAAAGATAATTTAATTTGACTTTTATTTATGTATACGCTTGTAAATAATTGAAATCCCAACTTATAGTTCTACTCGATTCGACCTTGTGATTATTGGGGAAAAAAAAACTAAAAGTTTTAAGATACCTTTGATTTGAATTTTTGTTTTGGTGTATTGTGGTTTTTTATTTTTACTTTTCTCTTTAATTGTTGTTCAACGATTTTTATGTTCATCTTTTTATTATTTTTAGACAGAAAAAAAATATATAATCTTCAGAGATGCTAGAGTCTTCTGGTGGCATATGGATAAAATGTTTTTGACCAGTTAGGGAAGGTGTTAATTGTACAAGGCAAAGGGATCAATTTGCTAATTCACTTATTCACACCCGAACTAAAAAAGTACAGTACTATATAGGCAGAGAAACATGTTCATTGCTGATTGGGTGAAATTCACGCGGCTGTCGTGACCACAAAACCTACCAATTGACCAACAAAAGTAGCGTCGCTTTTCTCCACAAATCTGGACACTCGGATGGTCCTCTTTCTGTCCCGTCCGAATTTCAACCATTTTTAAAAATTATTACTTTTAACGTGTACAAAAAAAAATTAAAACCTATAAATAAATGTGTATATATATTCACATCAAACCTAATTCCAACCCAATTCAAACAGTCTCTTCTCTCTCTCTCTCTCACCTTTCCAGCTCAAACTCAAAACCCCACCGGAGAAAAAAAAAAAAAAAAAGAGAAGAAGAAGCAAAATCCTACTTGAACGTCATTCTAAGCCAACTTTTCCCAAATCCTTTATAATTCTTCTTCCCATTAAACGTTTTAGAATTTAGAGTAATTGTTGGGGTTGGTGAATGTTTCGATAATTTCATCAATTATAGACATGCCGCGAATAGAGGATGATTACGGCAATGTATTGCCGTCAGCCTCAACGACTAATTTGTTCGACAAGTACGAACTAGGGAAGCTCCTCGGATATGGCGCCTTCGCTAAGGTCTACCACGCAAGGAATATACGTACCGGCCAGAGCGTTGCCATCAAGGCAGTCAGTAAACAGAAGGTCCTTAAAAGCGGCCTCACCGCCCATATTAAGCGCGAAATCTCAATCTTGCGCCGCCTCCGCCACCCTCACATCGTTCGCCTGTTCGAGGTGTTGGCCACGCAGACCAAGATTTACTTCGTCTTGGAGTTCGCGAAAGGCGGCGAGTTATTCGCCAAGGTGGAGAAAGGCCGCTTTAGTGAGGATCTCAGCCGTCGGTATTTTCAGCAGTTAATCTCTGCCGTTGGTTATTGCCACTCTCGTGGCGTCTTCCATCGCGATCTGAAACCGGAAAATTTGCTCCTAGATGAAAATTGGGACCTTAAAGTGACCGATTTCGGACTTAGTGCCGTGACTGAACAGGTCCGACCCGACGGGCTATTGCACACACTTTGCGGCACGCCGGCGTACGTTGCGCCGGAGATTCTTGCTAAGAAAGGATATGATGGCGCCAAAGTGGATGTCTGGTCATGCGGCGTCATATTGTACGTCCTCAACGCTGGTTATTTACCGTTTAATGACCCAAATTTGATGGTTATGTACAGGAAAATTTACAAAGGCGAGTTTCGCGTACCGAAGTGGACGTCTCCGGATCTTAAACGGTTTTTATCTCGCCTTCTGGATACGAATCCTGTCACGAGGATAACCGTCGACGAGATCGTCAACGATCCGTGGTTTAAGAAAGGTTACAAGGAGATTAAATTCCACGACGAGCATTTCGAGCTGAAGGATTATGAGAATGACGCCGGCAAGAATTTGAACGCTTTTGATATAATCTCGTTCTCCTCCGGCGTCGATTTGTCTGGTTTGTTCAATCAGCGCGAATCCGGCGAGCGATTTTTGTCGGCCGAGTCGCCGGGAGAAGTGCTTCGGAAAATCGAAGAGGTGGCGAATGTGGAGGGGTTGACGGTGACGTGGAAGAAGGATTGGGGGTTGAAGATTGAAGGGCAAAATGGTAGTTTCGCAGTGGTTGTAGAGGTTAACCGGTTAACGGAGGAACTGGTCGTGGTGGAGATCAAGAAACGAGAGTCTGAGGTTGGAACTAGTCAACAAATTTGGAAAGATAAGTTGAGGCCGCAGCTTAATTGTTTAGTGTATCAACCGGAGAGGACGGTTGCCAGTCAATAAAATTCTTATTATTGATTTATTCTGTGGACGGAATTCCGCCATATGTAATATTGGTCATATTTGTCTGTCTATTGAATCTTAAAAAAAAAAAAGTCTATATTTCAGTGACGTAATTAAATAAATAATTTAAAGAAATAGAACAAAATCAAGAAGGAATATTCTTTTTTTTGAATATTCAATTTTTTGTTGAATATTTTGGAAATTATAAATAATTTGGGAATAACAAAACACACTTCTGAGCCATTGTACTTTTCAAAAAGTTGCAATTAGACCATTGAGACGTCAAAATTTTCAATGTGACCACTGTACCGGACTTATTTTGCATGTTAACCCATTTTTTGGATGGACGTTAAGTTTGGATGTTAATTTATGTTAAATACATATTTTACCCATGTCTTCTTCATCATCATCTTCTCTAATAAAAAACCAAAGGAGAAAAACCCGGACTCCAAAAATAGGTAAGGTAGCAGCAACAATATCAACGAACGTGGGTGATGTGTGTAACAAGATCAAAGAAACAGCAACAACATCAAAGAAGGTGGGTGATGTCTGTAACAACATCAAATAAATATAAATTGTATCCTACCAATCAACTCTATTTCTATCCCTTCTCATTCCACTCCCCCATCTCCATGGCCATACGGAATCCCTACTCCTTTTCTCCGACCACGACACGCTTTTACGCCTCTCCGATACCGTTGGATTAATCCATCTTCGATACCCCTTCTCCCTCCAGCTTCTTCCCCGATGCCAAAATCTCTCTCTCCTACTCCGGTCAACAAACCCCCCTCCACCGTTGCATCTCTGTTTTAGATCCAGCGAAGATCTGGCGAAGATTGCAGATCACATCCCTCTGTTTCATATTAGGACGTTAATTTCAGATCATGCGAACATCTTACAACTGTTTTCAAGAGAAGATTCAATCGTTGATGGTAACAGTAAAGGGGACGTAGTTATTGGAGCTCGACCTCTGGTGGGGAGCTTCGTTGTTTAACAAAGCCGTGGCGAATCACAATGAAAACACTATGCGGGAATATGTGGAGGGTTGGTTCAAAATCCCACGTATATTCCATTTATGTATGGTTTTTAATCAATATTTTGTTTTGGTTGAAAGTTCACCGAGCTTTAATATATATGGGAATGAATTTGGATTGGGCAAATCATTAGCAGTTCGGAGTGGGAAGGCAAACAAGTCTAGTGGAAAAGTCACTATGTATCCCGAAATTGAAGGCGACGGAAGCATGGTTTTGGAAATCTGCCTCCTGCCGGAAATAATGGGTGCTCTTGAATATGATGACGAGTTCTTGGCTGTGCTTTCAACGTAAATTCCAATATTAATTTGTTTAGTAATAGTATGTTTTTGCTGTGATCCAGCGAACATTACAACTGTACTTTACAATACATTTATATCTGGGTTTGAATCTGAGATTTTTTTTTTAGAAGATGAAGATGAGGGCAAAATAGGTATTTAACATAACTTAACGTTCAAACTTAACGTTCATCCAAAAAAATGGGTTAACATGCAAGATAAGTCTGGTACGGTGGTTACTTCGAAAACTTTGATGTCTCATTGACCTAATTACAACTTTTTGAAAAGTACAATGGTCTAAAGGTGTGTTTTGCCTTTGAGATTAGATGCCAAAGTTGAAAAATGATATACTGAATTACTGAGAACAACCCAAATATAAATAATTTGGGTTTAGAAGTAAAAAATTGAGTTGGGCCTACATGAAAAAATTGAGTATAACCCAACTTATAATAAGTGGTAAGTCATAAACATATTCTGATAAGTCAAATCAAACAAACCCCTAATAGTCTAAATAAAGTTTACATAAGTACCTGCAAATAAATCAAAAAAAATTACGGGAAGGTCCACTTTTTAAAGTATTTAATCGCTACAGTATATCTTTTTTATTTTCAACCAGAAAAAGTCACTTTTGGTTGCAAAATGACTACGAAACCCTTAATGAACTGTATGCGCGTTACGAAGGTCATTATTTTTGGACCGCGGTATAACTTTTGAAAAGGTTGTTAAAGTGCAAAAAATTAATTAATTTTCAATAAATTACAGTATAAAGTGTAAATATATCGCGGTGCAACAATTTTAATAAAAGAATTGCGGTACAAAACTATGCTAGCTTTTTGAATTTGTGAATCGCAGTACAAAACTATGCTAACTTTTGAATTTGTGAATCGCGGTGCAAAGATTTCTGAATTGCGATACAACTTTTGAAAAGGTTGTTAAAGTGCAAAAAAATTAATTAATTTTCAATAAATTACAGCATAAAGTGCAAATATATCGCAAGGCAAAAATTTTAAGAAAAGAATCGCAGTGCAAAACTATGCTAGCTTTTTGAATTGCAGTACAAAACTATGCTAGCTTTTGACTTTGTGAATCGCGGTACAAAGATTTCTGAATCGCGGTTTGAAAAGTTTGTGAAAGTGCAAAAAAGTACCTAATTTTTAATAAATTACAATATAAAGTGCAAATATATCGCGGTGCAACAATTTTACATTAATCAAATTGTAAATGCCCAAATTTTGTACCCATGTTGATAACATTCCATAAAATATCAAGACCTGTCAAAAAGGACTAACGAATATTAAGTTATAGGGTTTAAAGTGCAAAAAAATTGAAAAATTAACAAACGATGAATTGCAGGGGGGTTAAGTGCCAAAACAGAAGATAAAAAGCAAGTGGGAGCAGCCCCCTACATGCTTGGGCGCCGCGCCCAAGTATGCATAAGGCAGCACCCATTTCGCTCTTGTACACCACTGCAGTTAGCTTTTGATACAAGCTTTTCAGTGCAAGGTACAACACGTTAAAGCACAAAGATAAAATATCAGACTTTACCTTCACTGTTAAGGAAACCCAAACTTAGCCTATAAATACAGAGGCCGGTGCTCTAATCGAAACACACAATTTTACGAAGGAAATTTCACGAGTGTTGTTACGCTGCGAATTTCCATATCAACCCCGAAGCTCCGTTAAGCTGCTGAAACCACCCCTAAATACTTAAACTCTCTGGGCCAAAGTGAACCTTAGTTACCTAACTAGGTTCCAACCCTATTTCACCGATTCCAAAATCCTAAAATAAATAGTTGCTCGGCCAGATTCCAGACGTCAAATCAAACAAAAGCAAGCAGTTACTCTGTCCGATTTCAGACTCGACAACAACAATAATCAAGCAAAAGCAATTAGTTGTGTCGTCCGGATCCCGAGGCAAAAAACAACTAAAAGAAGCAGTCACGCTGCCCGAATTCCAACAACAAAAAGCAACAGCCACAACAACAACAACAACAACAACAAAAGATTTCATTTCTCGGAAGGACAGGGGAAACACATGTAGACCGCTTAGTGGGCTTAAACTCAGGCATACCGGGTTCAGACACTCATGTTCCAAGAGGTAAGTTCAGTCTATGTAGTTATTTATTATAATCTATAACTTAAATATAAATATTTATGTTTCATTTCGGTTTATACTTTAATATGATAATAGTCATAATTTCTTTTCATTTAATTAGTTTCTTTTCATGTTTTTACTTTAATGTAATAATAGTTACATTTTATTCCTATTTAATTAGTTTCCTTTCCATTCCTACTTTAATGTAATAATAGTTACATTTTCTTCATGTTTAAATTAGTTTACTTTCCGTTCTTACTTTAATATAATAATATTCACATTTTTTTCCTGTTTAAATTAGTTTCTTTTATGTTCATACTTTAAATGTCATAATAGTTATATTTTTCTTCTATTTTAATTAATTTCTTTTCTGCCTTTACTTTAATGTAAAGTAGTTATAATTTATGACAGTTTAATTAATTTCTTTTTTGCACATACATTAAATATGGAAATAATTATGTTTCTCATTATTTAATAAGTTTCTTTCCTGCTTATCCATGTAAATATAAATAAAGTATGTACTAGCATAACTATTTTATTCTTAAAATAGCTTATAAAAATGCTATAATTATTCTCTAAGTTGGATTATTTCAGTTGCAATTTTACTTTTTTTTCTTTAGAACAAGTAAAGCAATTTCTCTTTATTTCTTTCTGTCGCAGATAAATGTATTTTTCAGAACCAAAGTGTATAAAATAAAACATGCATATTGATAAACTCATTTTGAGACCGAAAGGTCGAGTTTGGTGCATAACCCCTTCCTAACTCGTAACTTAGCCCCCGAACCCATATATTCTGGTAAATTTGGTTTTTCTCTATTTAACCATAAAATAGAGGTGATGACTCTGGAACACATTTTTGAGTCCACAAAATGAGGTTGAATGTACTTCATGTGTTCGATGTTTTGAAACTCGTCTGATTTTCAATAGCAGGGAAGGTGTGAAACGGGGCACTCACACAAACTTTTGAAGCGCGGTGCAAAAATAATGTAATAAAATTTATGAATCGCGATACAAAAGCATAAAGAACCACTTTATGCCATCCACCTTCTTCTTCAATCTCCTCTGTCGTAAGCCTTCTTCTTCTTTCTCCATCTTCGTCTTCGTCTCAACTGAAAAATTCTTCAACCCAGCACAGATTTATTAAAGTTTCGTATTTCATGAATCAAAAAACTTGTTTACCTTTTGGGGGCGTTGCCCCCTAAACCCCCACGAATGAGCGCTGTCCCCTCAACACCCGCGACCTGACCGGGCAGGTCGATCCTCGTTTCGTTGCGCACAATCGTGATTTTCGAATTCAAAGTGTGTTGTCGGACCTGTTTAAGAAGACGATAGCATTTTTGGAACAATATTTTGAAAAGTGATCTTTTGCTGTTGAAAAAAAAAACAATGGATTTTTGGGGTTAGAAACTTGTAAAAAGGGACCGGCCAGAATTTCCCCAGAAAAAATCTAAAGTTTACATAAGTACCTACAAAAAAAAATTGTGAGAGTATAACAAAAATAAGTTAAATCAAGTCATTAATTGAAATAGGTAAGTTTTCTGTACAAATTGCGGGGATAATATTTGTTGGTAGTTACCCATAAATTAGAAGAACTCCACGTTACAGTTAAAACCAATGTTCTAAAACTCCCCGCCTAGCTCCGCCTAAGCCCTGCCTAGGCACTAGGCCCTTCTCTACCGCCGCGACTTTCTTAGTTGCCGCCTAATCGATCAAGTCGGTGCCTACACCAAACCTCGCGGACCCTAATTTATTTTTGTAGCTTTGATTTTGTGGCATGCGATGACCGAAGAAGGAAAGGGGAGTAGTAATGGTGAGGCAAAGAGGAAGGTAGAAAGAAAAGAGGTTTGATTTTGTGGATATTCGGTGGGATGAGAGAGTGGATAGATTAAAGGGTTAGATCTAGGAGAAAAGAGATTAGATGATGAAAAAAAATAAGGAGAGTCGGTCTGCCGGAGAAAGACATAGAGAAAAAAAAAAGAAAGGAAGAAAAAATGGTTGCCGGTCTTCCAGATAGATAGAAGAATGAAGAAGAAAAAATATGAAGAAGAAGGGGGATGTCTCTAGACTCATTATTTAGAATGAGAAGGGATTAGGGAGGATATGTTAGACTGTGGGTTATAGGGGTAGTAGGTAGGTGGAGTAATTTTATTTTTTTTAAGTTCTAAACTTGGTTTGTTTATTGTTTTGGGGTTGTTTAGAATTGAGATTAATGGTAGGTTTGTATATTTTTGTTCATTTTACAAATATAGATAAGTGTTTGATAAAATGACAAATAAAAAAAAAATTGTAGTCAATGTGTTTGATCTTTGATGTAAATTATAAAAAAAATGGTAATTATACCATAATTCTAGGCCCCGCCTTACACCCCTATTAGTCCCCTAGGCGCTAGGCGCTAGTATGCCACCTAGCGGCCGCCTAACGATTTTTAGAACCTTGGTTAAAACTCCGCAAATTAATATCTTTGAAACCAATAAAAATTATTAAATTAACTAGATATTAATTAATAGATAAATTAATACTCCCTCCGTTTCGGGCAAAAAGTCCTCATTTGAAAGTCAAACTATTTAAGAAAATAACATTTTTAACAGTCCATTAGTAATAAAAGAACACTTCTATGCTTTAATTTTTACTCTTTAAGTGAAACATCTCATAATAGAATAGTAGACTCTTTATCCGAAACGGAGTGAGTAGTTAGTAATTTATACATTATTAATATCATACTCCCTCCGTCCCAAAGTTATCGTTTAAGTCGACCTGGCACGCGGTTTTAAAAAACACATTTGACTCGATTATTAATATTAGTATTTGTGTTAATTTCTACATTTGCCCCTATGAATAATGGAGAGATGATCACATTGACAGTACTCCGTCAATATAATGTACTGGACTCCAACCAAAATTTGAATAATGAATTTCCAGTCGTTTAACCAGACAACGACCATCACAACCACAATAACAGGTACGTCCCTCCTCCTCCCCGTCCCCCCGTTAGTTTTTTCGACGACCACCGTGATCCCTATCCCCACCTCGAACACCGCCTTCCTCTTCCCCCATCCCTCCCTCCCTTACCTTCATACGCTCCCTACCTCATTCCGCTCCCCTACCACCACCTCCACCCCCGTCTCCCCCTACAACCCCCACCAATCTCACTTCACCTTTATCAATCTCCACCATCATTCCTTTGACCTTGATTTCTCCAAATCATCCTCATTTTACAATCGTCACTCTCACCACCGCCAAATCTCCCCATCTCCCAGGGGGTTTTCCAATCGAGCCTTATTCGAAGAAGACCGCCGCAATCAACCTCAACTTGGATTCCCTAAATTCGACCGTCCCATTTTCGATTATCGCCCCGTTTCCTGGAAGGATCCGCCTACGGCTTCGTTTGAACCACCACATCGTCATCGAGATGATCACCGTTGTGTCTCTCCTTACCGGCCTACTATTGCTCACAACCGTTATTTAGAGCGTAATTCTTTGCTTTTGTATTTCCTTTCGAGGTTAGGCTACTCTGTCTTCCTATTTATAAGGGCAAGACTGGTTGTTACTCTCAAGTTTGTTTCTTCTCCTTTTAATAAAAGCTCGCAGGGTGCCGCCCATGTTTCCTAAAATAAAAATAAAAATTATTGATGTGTATGGTAGGGAGTCCCTAAACACAGAAAAGATCTGCAGAAGAAATACGCTCAAAGTCGGCCACTGAGGTTAAATAATTGAGAGTGGAGAACAGCTGTCATTGTTTAGGTGGATCCCATTGGGTAGGTCCCATGCTTTAAAGAGTATACTCTTAAGGACAAACTGGTAAACAAACAACCCAAAATAGTTTCCAAAAATGAAAGTTTCAAACTTGACAATTTTTTTGGGACGAATAAAAAAGGAAAGGAAAATAATAATTTTGAGACGGATAAAGTATTACTTTATAAGCCTTAAAAAATCTAACCTATTTGGGATTGAGATTCTCAATCCATATCAATAAAAGAAGAGTACGTCTCCTGTAGGATGGTCTTACGGATCTTAATTTGTAAGACAGACATATCCAAGTTAAATGAGTCAAAATTCAGTAATCATAGTGCAACCCCTCAACTTTTAAAAATTACAGCGTTACCACTCACGTGTATAAATGAAGAGTGTCATTTTTTAATATTATTAAAAGTATCACTTTTCAGTATAAAATATGTCACTTTTCAGTATGAAATGTGTCACTTTGTGTTTTTAATTTAATAAAAATTATAACTTTTTCATTTTAAATAGTTTTACTTTTTAGTCTTAAATGTGTTGCTTTAAGTCTTAAATGTGTCACTTTTGCTTTGAAAAGTGATATTTTGCATTATAAATGAAAATCATCACTTTTTGTCGTAAAACGGTGATAGTGTCACTTTATAGCATTGAACGTGTCATGTTTTAGTATTAAATGTGTTACTTTTGGCCTAAAAGTGTGTTTTAAAGTCACTTTTTAGTATTAAATATGTTACTTTTTAGTATTAAGAATGTTAATTTGTACTTTTAATGAAAAATTATACTAATTTTTTTCTTTTATAGTGTCACTTTTAACCTTAAAATGTGTCACTTTTACCTTTTAAAAGTGTCACGTTTGACTTTAAATGTGTCACTTAGCATTTCGTCAAAGTCCGTTAGGGTCTGTCAAGTATCTCAAAACAAATTAAGCTATCGGAGGGCTAACGGAGCTGATAGAGGATGAAATTGCAAGGTTTAGAAGGAATGAAATTTCGACAGCAAATGTTAAAAGAGAAGGGGCACCAGAGCCTTCTCTTGGGCGACCCGCGAGCTTTGTATGTGGGTCAGGGTTGAAACACGAGTTTCAGCCTCATTTGTCCAATTTTTTTGCATATTTTCTCTCACATTTAGCCCCATTTTTTTACTTGGTAACCCGCGGTCTTTGTTGATGAGTTACATGCTCTATCAGCCTTATTTTTATTATTTTTGAGGCTTCGTCTTACGGATTTAGGATCCGTAAGATTGTCCAACACAAGTTTTTACTTTAAAAGAATCATATTACAACTAAAATCAATTTACTTGACTTTCTCCAATTATATTATGAATTTAAGGCATATTAAAACTATACACAAGAACAATAATACTAACACAAGCATATCATATACACTAGGGGTGTAAGTGGTTCGGTTTATGCCAAAACCACAAACCGAACCGCCTCCTAGTGGTTCCAAAATCTCAAACCGAACCGAACCAAGTAAGAATTGGAACCGAACCGAACCGAACCACTCGGTTTGGTTTGGTTTGGTTCAGTTTTGTGGTTTATATAAATTATTTTTAATGAAAGTAACAAACATTGAAAATAATAATAAAATTAATATTTTAATTTGGAATTAATGTCAAAATTAGGAAATAAACTACTAACAACAAATTATCATAAATAAAACAATACAAATTCTAAAATAAACACAAACAATGGAAAAAATAATAGTTCTCTAACAATCAACATTTTGTTTGGTTTAGTATCCGTCTATATATATATATATATATATATATATATATATATATATATATATATATATATATATATATATATATATATATATATATATATATATATATATATATAATGAATAAATCAAAGGTTCAAAATAATTAATATATGTAATATAATATATATTATATAATAAAAAAATAAAAATATATAGCGTGGTTTGGTTCGATTCGGTTTGGTTTGGTTCAATACTAAAAACCGTGAACCGAACCGAACCGCGTGGTTTCCCAATTTTTAAAACCAAAACCGAACCGTCTTCGACCAAAACCGAATCAAACCAACTGGTTTGGTTTGGTTCGGTTTGGTTTCGTGGTTCGGTGGTTTCGATTTACATCCCTAATATACACAACTATGGTTTTTCATCTCAATGGTGTGAAAAAATCAACAATAACGAACAAAGATGAAGATGAAAGTTCTACAATAAAGCCCCCTTCGTGTGAAGAAGCTCTTTTAGTGGCAATAACATTTAATAATTTCTAGTTGATGTATGAGAAAACCAAATTGAAAGTTCTTAGGATGATTAAAAAAAAAAAAATTAGAGATGAGATTAAAGGTGATATCAATTTCAACAAAAAAATAAAAGACAATCTAGTCAGTGTTTTATAAAGACTTCATAAATCACTAATGTATTATGCATTATATAAGGAGTTATTAATTTATAATTTGCATTATACCTTTATGAGTAAACAAACATGTATTATTTTAAAATTTAGCGAATTATTAATTCAGCACATTGTATATAGGTCAGGATCAACCAAAAGTATTACTCTCTCCGTCTCTAAATTATCGTCCTCATTTCATCTTTTTCGTATGTCCCAAAATAATTATCCAGTTTGAAACTTACTTTTTTAGAACATCATTTTTACCACTTTACCCTTACTTTTTCACCGTACTTTAATTATAGGTCACATACCCATGGGTTTTAAAGGAAACTACACATTAAACTAATATAAATAATCAAGTCATTTGTTTTTTCTTAAACTGTGCGTCTGATCAACTAGGACGATTATTTAGGGACGGATTGAGTATTTTAAAGAGATTATTAATTAATCGAGTTTCAATTGTATGTTGATTGGCCAATTAATGTCGAACATTGATTGTAAATTTCTAAAATATGTCGACCGTGTCTAGCTCATGAGTCATGGGCTCATGGCCACCGTTGCTCCTCCCACTGATCAGTTGTCTATGGACCCAATTTCTCCTTTAACGTGCCCTTTAATTTGTATATATCTAACTTTGATTCTGATTGCTTTTACATCTTGTTTGATTTTTTTATTTTTTATTGATTTGTTTTTTAAGTTTTTACATGCTCACAGTTATTTATGCGTTTAAGGTTTGGAATGTTTTCCAATTTTTATATTTTACTTAGTTACTTTTGCTTAAATTTCTTGACATCTCTTTGCCTTGTGTGGAGAAATGCCGCTCTTAGATTTCTATATTTATTACTGATGGAATTATCTTTAGTAATTACCCAAGATAAAAATTGGCCGATAATAACCAACGAAAAACTCACCGACAAAATATTATTGCGGAAAATTTATTTTTAACTGAGTTGAGTAGAGTATGTAAACTTTATTTTTAACATGGTAGCTAAGTAGTAACTGAGAAGCATTATTAACATAATGAGACATTTAAAATGTTACTATGTATATTAAGAAAATAGAAGAAATCTTGAACCCACAGTCATTTATATTTTGGGGAAACTTAAGATTAAGGAAATGAAAAGTTATTGCCAATGTTTATCTCCAAAATAAATTTGACTTTGCCTTGAAGATTCCACATCAAGAAGAAGCGAAGAACAAAAAATGAGTTTAAAAAGGGAATTATTTAAAAAAAAAATAAATATATCACATCAAGCTTTGAAACTTTCCTTCATCTCAAAGTCCCCACCACTACCAGGCCACCATGCCACCATGCCAAGTCCCCACCATCTCGTGACATCCGTATGGGTTTGTTTGCAAGTGAGTTCAAACTCCTATTTATGACGTGTGTAATTGTATTGATTGATCGGTTGATGACTTAACCAACAGAATTTATTAGAACGACTTAAATTATTTATTCTTTCTTTTATTCAATATTTATCTCGGTTTTCTAAATAATTGTTATATTTGATCTGATATACACATTACAAAAGATCTAATTAACTCTACTATATACTCCCTTTGTTTCATCCAAAAAATTTCTATTTGAAAACTCAAATTATTAATGGGATATATAGTGTCATTGTAGTTAGCCATAATTACAAATTTAAGGGAGAGACTATTTCCACTATATTTTTGCTTATCCACTACATAATTAGTTATTTCATTAATTAATGACATGTTTAGACAAATCTACTCATAATTATTTGTTCATATTAAGTTGACTAATAAAGTTACTTTTCTAATTAATTATTGTATAACATTATTTTTTAATGAATAACATAGTTAGAATATTTTTATTTTCATTTTTTTAGATTATTGATCAATTAATCTTATGACTAAAGTTATCTTGCATAAACAATAAAATTAATATCTTAAAAACATCATTTGTTTACCAAAATTTGAGAAAATATGTATTATTTGGTTATTAAAAGAAAATTTTAAAAGTGAGATTTAAAGGATATGATATATCCAAAAATGGTGTGGATACACTGGGCTTATGAATTAAGATATCTCGGCTTTATCTCTTCTTCACTCAAACCTGTCAATCAAACTCAAATTACGTGAATTAGGCAGGGGTTTATCCTGCAAATGCACTTCGGTGTAATAATCAGTAAACATACAGATGAGATAACAATTTGAAAAAGTTTAGGCCTGTTAAAAGTGAACATACCTTTTTCCCTTTGTTGGAGAAGGGTTTATATATGGCCAACCTTGAAGGCTAGGACGTGGGGCAGATTTCCCGGCATTAACTTCCCATGTTTTGGACGGCCGTTAGCATAACTCCTGAGCGGGGTGGCGATGCTCGGTAAAATGTCAGCTTGCATGATACATGCTCGGCCCTCAAACGACAAGTAAGAGGATGTCTGCTTGGTATGCCTCTATAGGAGGCCATGTATATTTCTATGCCCGCTTCTGAACCGATCTTGCACCATGATGTAAGCACATGACCCGCTCGTGATAATGGTGATGACGTGCTTGGCACGTGACCGCTGCTTGGGTCATTTGGGCCTAGCAGCTCAAGATATAATAGTAAAATATTGTTGTCCAATAGTAAAATAATAGTGTGAAATTGTATCGTAAAATTTTAAAACCTTTTGTCTATCAATAAAAATGATTTGACGGTTTAATTATTGACTTGAGTGAAACTAATATTCAATGTAATACTTAGCATATTGCTATTATTGAATTAATTTTTTATAGTACTACTTTTTTAATTAAATTAAATTATTTATTTTGATGATAAATATCCAATTACTATTCTCTATAGTTTTGGTAGATAAATATATGTATAATATTATTTTTACGATAATGGAGTATGAGACAAAATCATAAACAAAATTGATTAAACACATTTATTAAAAAAACCTTGTTTATGGGGACTTAAAAATTATTTTGGAAAGGAAATAAAAGATAGAAAAAGAACAACTATCTTGTTTGTTGAGAATTAAAAGTTAATTTGGAAATAAAACATATATGGGAGTACTTTACTTCAAATGACAAGTAAGAAATAACAATTATGTCCAAAGATAAAATTATTTAATGTAATAACTTATGATGTAGTGGATAAGAAAAAAATGTATTGAAAACACCCCCTCCCTTACAAAAATACTTAAGCACAATTAATGTGCTTACAATACAAGTAGAAGATAAATATAAAATGTTATATAAATTATATGCATAATTTTAAAAAATAGACTTTTAAAATGAAACATTTCAAATTGTACAACGGTCTCTTTGTCTGATACGAATGTAATTTATTGATAAGTTACTACATTTTACTTTAAAGTTTAAATCCAATGTAAAAGTGGGACCAATAAACAACAAGAAAAATTAGGGTAAACTAGTAACAATACTTTTAATAAAACAAGACCCTGAGTGGTGGTTCAATAATAGAATTAGGGCTTTACAAAATATAAAGTATAGGTTCGATTCATTCATATGCCCCGTTAGGGAAAGGTCTACAAAAAAATAAATAACTTTTAATAAAACAAGTGTTTAGAAACTGGACATCTTTTTAGGAATATACCACAACAAAAACAAGACTGTAACATTAGTGGTAACTAGTTTTTTTTAATTCGTGCGTTAAACGCACGTCAATTAAATCGTACATAAATAAAATAAAGAGGATAAAAAATCTTAAAGGATAAAATAAGAAGAATTGGTTTATTAATAATTAAACATAAGTATATCACTAATCATTATATGTTCTAAAAAAATTTCCTTATACACAATATTTGTTGTCTTATTAGTTGGTTTTTCATATTCACCGCATATCAATATCTTTAAACTAAAATAATTTGTTACTCTAGAAATTGCAACATATAACTGCTGCATGACTAAATACTTGTTTCTTCAAAAAGAGACACGCGTGCAATTATTGACTTTGTCGCTTGCTAATTGTCATTGCATATGATACCAGTGATGACTGTCTTCTCTAAAACTTGAAAGACATTCTTACATCGGATTGAGTTAATGATAATCTTGAGATAAAAATATTTTCTACAACATTGCTTCCTTTCAAAAAAAAAAGTGTTTCAACGATGTGATTCTTAAGATTTATGATGATTAATCATGTTCCATTGAACAACCATGCAGCATGGTCAATTTTTTTAATAGCATTACTGGAACATCAATTTTAAGTGTCAATTCATGCTTAACAACCACGAACATTTTATACTATTAAAAAACTTTGTCGAATGAATGTATTCGAACAAACTTGAATTTTTTCCGCCCTGCAAATAGAATCTGAACTCAGTGAAGTTTTTTCCCTTTTGAATGGTGACTTTTATTAAATTATATTTGTATTTTATGAATAAAGTAATTTCTAATAAGCAAATAAGCTAAAATCAAAATAACGAAATTATTTTTAACGTTAACTATTATTTTTGTTTTGTAAATTGTTTTGATTTTACTAACTTCCATTATATTTTTTTGTTTTATTAACTTCGTAACTATTATTTTTGTTTTATTTCTAAGAATTAGTTTTACGGAAAAAATTTTGTTCCGTAAATTATTTTTATTATTTTGCTAACCTCAGTTTAAATTGTTTTGTTTTATTGATTCCGTAATTATTAGTTTTGTTCCATCAAATATTTTTATTTTACTTACGTATTTTTGTTTTACATATATATTTTTAAGAATTTATCTTAAAATTTTGTTCCATAAATTATTTTATTTTACTAACCTTCGCATTAAATTATTTTTGTTTTGTTGATTATGTGACTATTATTTTTATAGTAGCTTGTTTCATAAATTATTTTTATTTTACTAATCTCTTATATTTTTGTTTTCTTGACTTCAAAACTATTATTTTTGTTTTAGTTACTATATTTTATGTTTAAAGAGAGAAAATGTTTAAACATAATTAAAAGAGAGAAGATGGTGGTGATAAAAGAGAAAATATGGAGGAAACGAGAGAGAGATGAGAAAATACAACAAGATAAAATAGGAAGAAGATAAGAAAGAGTAGAATGATAACTCAAAAATTAATAATTCAAAAATAAAATTTTAAAGAAATAAATCTACTATTGACATTATAGTGATAAGCCTAACATTACAGAAACTGTCTAATATAAGATTCAATTAAGCGGTAAGAAGTAATTCAATTAATATAAACCATAAATCTACTATAATAACATTATATATGATATCATCATATATATATATAACATGATCAATTAGCTTATTAAATAGATTAGATTACATCATTATACAAAATCAAATTAACACAAAATGAACAATCCGATCCATTAGGAAAATTTTTCTGATTGATTAGTAACTCATGAAAAAGAATATAATTAAGTATCGGTCAACTCATCACATGTTAAATGAAATAAACCCAAAGGTGAACTAACGACTAAAATCAAATTAGATTTAAAATTACAAAAATTAAGAACAATTTTTTTAAAAGAATAAATAAATTTAGGTTACAAAAATATTTTATCATAAAATATTCTATTTTATATTATAGATATTAGATCTTTGGTCAAAATCCAAAAAAATAGCCGATGGAAAAGTTACCTAAACGAAATGACCACTGAGATCTCACAAATGTGAAGTAAGTCATCTTATCACTACTTGAAATTCAACAGACCTCTGTTTTCTTTGTTTTCCTCTTGGGAAATAATTGAAGTGAATGAATTTTTTACCATAAAATAATTTTTCCCTTCCCTTTTTGCATACATATATGAATTTTATTGATCAGTAATAATAATAATGCCAGAAATTTGAGTGTAGTATACACAATAATCGGAATTTCTGGCATTCTTATTACTGATTTTATCAATTAAGCAATTTTGAATTTGATTCGGATAGTGATTCAACAGGATGGTACATTCGGATATATATATATATATATATATATATATATATATATATATTTACGAATATGAAATTATAAAAAATCATTAACACAAAATGAACTCCATTAGTAGATTATTCAAAAAGGATTACGTCTCATGTAAGATAGTGTTACGGATTTTAATTAGTAAGATGAAGTCATACTCTCTTGCATTTCGATCAACCAATACACAATAAGTCGGATAAGGAGAATTCATCTTATAAATATATTTGTAAAACCATCTTACCTAATTTTTGCTATAAAAAAAGAAATACATAATATTTTTAAGTCATGTCCATTGGTGAACGAGGGAAAAGTTTATTGAAAAAAATCCATAGGGTTAGTGAGTAAAATGTAATTGGCCGATGGCCATTAACACCCATTCTCAACTTGATTGGAATTTGGAACCCCCTTCACTTACGTCACTATTTTAATCTTTAAATTGATGTAAATACATATGACAATCTAGATACTAAATATGGTTTTAAACCTAATTAAGTATAAGAGAAGACAAAGAACCAATTTTTTTTTTTTATCTCAACATTCAACAATAAGAACATCCCAAAAGATGGCATTATGCATGACCTAATTAATTTGGATCACTCGGTTTAACACCTCGAGAAAAACAAACGAATCATAAAATAAGTAGGAAATAAACCCTTTTTGGGGTCTATTTAAAAAAGAATGGTGGACCTTCAAGATTCAACATCAACATGTGTATCACTTCTTGATTCCAGTCCCCACTATGCTATTGCTGTTGGAATGGGCTGCTTTGCTAATTTGTTCAAACTCCTCCTACTTCTGACTTCTGACTTTTTATAGGTTGATGAATTTATTGCCAACACTCATATAAAACTTTCTAAATTTTTGGTTGTTCGTTTGAAAATCAAATTTTTAAATAAAATGATATTTTTAATCGTTCATTAATAATAAAATAACTCTTTTAAATCATAATTTTTTAAAATAACTCTTTAAATAAAACATTTTAAAATAAAATAATAAAAACGTAGTGAGTAATATTTTGGTGTAGTAGCAATTCAACGATATATTAATTTTAGTATAAGAAGATTTGCAACATTCCGAAAATGAGATGGTGAGAAGGACATCTAAAATCACGTAAATTGATAGATGCTCCAGTAAAAGTCAAGGGCTTTTACTATTACATTTCCTTCTTAAATTATTGTCTGGTTTTGAAGGGGATTTCGAATTGTTGAAAATGTTCGCTTGAAGCCATTACTATTCCACCTTTTGGAATTGGATGGTCTTTTGTTACTTCCTTTGTTTTAATTTAATAATTTCGTTTAATTCACATAGATTTATATGTATGTTAATATCTGTATCCGTGTCATAAGTACGGTGTTTGTATGAGATCAGTTCAAACAAAAGTCATAAGGGATTTATATGTAATTAAACCTAGTATATGTAATTAACCTAACTCAAACGGAAGGATGTGGTTAAATAAATATGTTAGAGAAAAGTATTCATATAACTGCAATTGGTTGTGAAGAGGATAATTAAAAAAAAAACCATAATTGGGGAGGTTATTACATACTTATTGGTTATTGAGGGATGTAATTCAAACAAAACTCATAACTGGAGAGTTTATATGTAACTCATATATTTAAGAATTAATCTGGACTGTCAATTGTGTTTAGCACAATTCAATCTAGATCACCAATTAACCACTGATCTTTTTTATAATATAGATAGTACAAAGTCAAAAATATTGTAGTAAAGTGCATCAAATTACATATTTATTTTAAAAATAAATAATTAGTGGAGTATTTGGTTTGAAGTCTTTTTGAAGATTGTTGAACATGAAAAGCGTGTTTTTGTATTGTGATTCAATTATTAGTCAATTGAGTAATTATTTGTTATACATAATAGACCCCAGATCAGATCATAATGAACAAGTTGAAACTTTTCAAACAATATAAACATTTCCTTGCTAATGACAAAGCATGTCCTACTTCATAATGCACTTTTATTATTATTATTATTATTATTATTATTTTATACATCGGAAGATGATAGGTAAGTGCACGTCTTTATCAGATAACTTGATTTCCCACCGACGTCAGGATAATTACGAATATTAAATCGAGCTAAACAACAAATTAGGCCGAATAATGAACAGTGGTAAGTGAAATACTACTCCTCCGGACCTATATATAAGTAAAATTAATCAATTTTACATAGATTAATAAAGTAAATTAAATTAATTAAATTGTCTTAATTTTATATAAAACAAAAATATACTTACTAAAATACCCTTAAGTATCTCACTCAAAATTGATGATAATTAATGTAATATTAACTCATTGTCATCAATTCATTATAACTCCTTTTATAATTAATGGCTCTTTGTGTATAGGGAATGTGCACATATCTTAAAAAACAAAAGAATTAACAAGAGGTATTTTTGGTACCAAATTTTTTAGAAGTTGTGAGTAGAGTTTAATATAATGATTTTTACTTATATTTAAGTCTATCAAAATTTAATATTTTTTATTTATATATAAGTCCGGAGGAAGTGTTACATACAGTATTTGATTCCAGGCGGGTATGACTACGGGGTATGGCCATGTAATATTTATCGCGTGGCCAATAAATAATAATGACTTATAATAAGTCATAGAATAGTATGAGTTGTACATATTAAATACATGTCCTCAGGATCTGCACTTTGATTCTTCATCCTCATTAATTTATATTTAGACAACTCATACGTTTTTTCTACTCTGGTCCCTCCGTCCCCTGGGGTTAAATGTTCCTAGTGAAAAATCTATATGGATTAATAAATGTAATTAATGATAAGTTATAATATATGTTGTGATAATAATACATATTATACATACTATTTTTCATTAATTACTTATTATTACACTCACGCTCTCTCTAGGATGTATAACACTGATAGTATTAAATAAAGGGATATATTAAGAAGAATGATAGAAAAATTATACACCAAAAGTCTTTAGGAATAATAGTTAAGACATCCTAAAATAGAAAGTAGAACATTTATCCGGGATAGCGAAAGTATTATTAATCAGGCAATGAAAGAGTAAAAACCTATGGAACCAAAAGAGAGTAAGTCTAAAATAATATTCCCTCCGTTTTAGGTAAACAATTCATTATACAATTATGAGATATTTTATTTAAAGAGTTTATTATAAAAAAATAAGGCATAAAAATGTTATTTTAATATTAATGAACTATCAAAAACATCATTTTTTAAAAAACATTTAACTTCCAAACAAAGACTATTTGCCTAAAACGAAAGAAGTAATAAACAAAGTGACTAAATGCTAGCTAGAAAACAGACTCATAATTATCTGTTTTGAACTAACTCAGGGTTAATAGATGTGATAACGTTAGTGACGTTACATTATTGAAGAATCAAAAGAGTTGAATTTGAAACAATATTCTCGCTCATTGAATAAAGCCGAAATAGGCACCGTTAATCATAACCTCACAGGTAAGCCGAAATAAGGAGAAATGGAACAACACTAAATATGACATATCATATATGTAGAGTATTAGTAATACACGCCAATACTTTTCAAAATTTCTTTTTAAGGGGTATACTTAATACAACACCTATAAAATGTTTAATACAACATTTTTAAAAAACATTTGACCAAAATACCTTTTACGTAATTTTTTTTTGTTGTTTTAATTAAATTTAAATTAACTAAAATTTAATTTTTTGTTTTTTATTAAATTTAAATTAACTAATTTAAAATTTAATAATTAATTTGATTTGAATTAGTTTTAAATTAAAAAAACAAGTTTTGGGTAATTTAATTTTTTGTTTTTTTAATTTGGGTAATTTATTTTTTTGTTTTTTTAATTAAATTTAAATTAGCTAAAATTTAATTTTTTTGTTTTTTATTAAATTTAAATTAGCTAATTAAAAATTTAATAATTAATTTGATTTGAATTAGGTTTAAATTAAAAAAAACAAATTTTGGGCTTAGGGACCGGTTTTGTACCAGTCCAAATTGGGGAGATGGGCTAGGGACCGATCTGGTAGCAGTCCAAAATCGGAGGATGAGTTTAGGCCTAGTTGGTTGGCAGTCCAAAATGGGGGGATGGGTTTAGGCCTGGTTGGTTGGCAGTTCAAAAGGGGGGAATGGGCTATGGGCTGGTCTGGTAGCAGGCGGTGGGCTTCTAGGGGAAATTATTGGGTTTGGGACTGGTACCAATCCAATCCTTAAACCCAAAACTTGTTTTTTTTTTTAATTTAAACATAATTCAAATCAAACTAATTATTTAATTTTAAATTAGCTAATTTAAATTTAATAAAAAAAATTAAATTTTAGCTAATTTAAATTTAATTAAAAAAACAAAAAAATAAATTACCCAAATTAAAAAAAACAAAAAAATTAAATTACCCAAAACTTGTTTTTTTAAACCCAAAACTTGTTTTTTTAATTTAAACCTAATTCAAATCAAATTAATTATTAAATTTTAAATTAGCTAATTTAAATTTAATAAAAAAACAAAAAATTAAATTTTAGTTAATTTAAATTTAATTAAAAAAAAATTAAATTACGTAAAGGGTATTTTGGTCAAATGTTTTTTAAAAGTGTTGTATTAAGCATTTTATAGGTGTTTTATTAAGTACCTATGAATTTTTAATCGTTATAATTCTTTTTTTTTTCAAACTAGAAAATTACACTTTTGAGGTAAAAAAGACTAGGATGGTCTTAATGTGTATGAGACGCGCTACAGAAATGAATCGCTGTGCATTGACTATTAAACCGCGATTCATCAATGCTATTGCATTAACTTTTACAATGTGATTCAATAGTTTAATTGCGTAATCTTTTTGCACTGCGATACCAACTTTTATATACCATGATGAATTAATTTTTGAATCGCGATACATATACCTAATCTAAATTGCACCGGGGCATCAACTTTTACGTACCACACTGAATTAATTTTTTAAATCACGATACCTAAAATATTATTTAATCCATTTTTGTACCACGATACAAAATCATAATAAACCAGACATGTCATTCACCTTCTTCTTCCAACTCCTCCGTCGTAAGCCTTCTTCTTCCCCCTCCTTCTCTGCTTTCGTCCTACTGAAAAATTCTTCAATCCAACACAGAACCATTACAGTTTCGTACATGATGAATCAAACAAATCGTTTACCTTTCGGGGGCATTGTTGCCCAACAATGGTGATTTTTTGAATCCAAAGTGTGTTGCCGTAGCTGTTGAAGGAGACGATGACATTTTTTAAACAATATTTCGAAAAGTGGTCTTTTACGGTTGAAAATTGTTCAGAATCTATGCATCGTGTTGTTTTATTGTTGAATCGCGATGCCTAGAGATTCGAACAATACGCACAACTTTGTTCATTAAGGGTATTTCGCCACGAATTTTATTTTACCTATTAAATAAAAATATAAAAGACTATTGGGGATACTGTAAAGTGGACCGGTCCGATTGTGTCCCATAAAAATATGGAATAATAGCGGTCGGTATGCTTTTGTAAAATTCTAACCGTCTCACCCCCTATTTTTTATTCAACCGGTAAAGTATATTTTTCAAAATTTTGTTCCAAAAATATCATTTTCTCTGCCATACTCTCTCTCACCCTCTTCTCTGTCATTCTCTTCTCTGCCATTTGCTCAGCCACCACTAAATTTTGTTCCAATAATGTCCATCTACCTTCGCTTCGTCTCTTCTTCGTCTTCCTTAAATTTCGCAAAGAGAAAAACCAAGTTGTATTCCCAGTACATATTAATCCTACGTTCAACAAAAAATTATTTTTTTGAATTTGCCACTGGTCTCCAACAAAGCTCGAGCTCAACAAAAATGCTACAAATAGTGTTCTCTAATCGACGGCCCAAATCATCAAACAATATCTAGATGGATGGTGTTTGCCAGGTGTGTGTATGTGTGTGTGCGCATGTGTATGGCGTGTGTTTGATTGTGTGTATATGTTCGATGAAGATGATATGGGAGGAGTGATGACTGAATGTGTAGGTGGGCTAGAGTACTAGAATGGAGAAGGGAGAAGAATGAAGAAAAGAACAGAGAAAGGAGGAGATGAGGGATGCATTTCGTTGAAAACCCAAAAGTCTTATTTAATAAATTGATAAATATTATCGATTCTTAATTTTTGTATTGCGATGTCTAATTTTTTTAATAGCGAAGCCCAATTTTTACATTGCGAGACCTAAATTTGGGCAGTGACTTTTGAGCGACGCCCAAATTTTTTGATCGATGACCAAATTTTTTTACCAATGATGTCCAAAATTTTTGAACAACGCATAATTTTTTTTGAGCAACGTCCAATTTTTTTAATCGACGCAAAAAAAAAAAAAATTACCGACACACAAATTGGAATAGTGGATTTGTGGCTTTTGAGGCGACGCCCAATTTTTTTTACCGACACACAAATTTGGACAGTAGCTTTGTGTGCACATGTTTTCCTTTATTAAGGATATATTCATCATTTTTCCTCAAAAAGTATAGTTTAACGATTAAATAATATTATGTTGGACTTTTGGGGTTATATTATCTCTACAGTGTATCAGCCTGGTTAACACCCTATTTTTTTTGGATATGATATAAGCCGAGACTTGACAAAATGTTAAGCCTGAAATATAGTTTGGGTCAACCTTGGGCCTCACGAGTAAACCCAAAGTCCACTTCTGGCCCTAATGTATAAAGATAAACTTGGGAGTAATAATTTGAAGAATTGCTAGTCGGTACATTTTTCCAAATATATTTTTTTCGCTACAGTCCTTCATTATTTTTTTGGGTAAATTTTGATCGGTCTATTTTTCAAAGTTTCTAACCCCTCCAGTACCCCGTTGTTTATTTCAACCGCAAAAAAACTATTTTTCTAAATATTGTTCCAAAAATGTCATCGTCTCCTTCAATAAGAAGACTTACGACGGAGAAGATGAAAGAAGAAATGGAGAACGTGGTCTGATTTTTTATAATTTTGTATTGCTGTGCAAAAATAGATTATATAATATTTTATTTATCGCGGTTCAATAATCAATTCATCGCGGTGCAAGTTTAGATTATGTAATTAAGACTTATGTATCGCGGTTTAAAAATAGTTTTATCGCAATGCAAAAACTAATGACCTCCATAGCACGGTTCAAAAATAGTTTCATCGCGGTTCAAAACTAATTTCATAGCGGTGCAAAAATAATGACCTCCGTAGCGCGCCTACAGTTCATTAAGGGTATCGTAGTCATTTTGCTACCAAAGATAACTTTTTCGGTTGAAAAAAAATAGAGAGTGCTGTAGCGATTAGAAACTTCAAAAAGTAGACCAGCCCGCAATTTCTCCTTCTTTTTTTAACCACTAAAGTCTATTTTTGAAATATTGTTAAATTGATGCATCGCGGTGCAAAATTTGATACAACGCGATGCATTTGAGTGTGTAATTCGTAGCCCGCCTCGGACTCATTAAGGGTATTATTGTATTTTCGCCATGAAAAGTGACTTTTTTGATTTTTTAAAGAAGACGATAGACTTTAGATATTGAAAACTTTGAGAAATGAACCGGTCTGAATTTAACCTAGTAATTATCGCAATGCATCATTTGATAAAGTGTATCATTATCCACGCATTTGTTATTGCTATGCATCGAAATGTGCACTTTAACGGTTTGATAATATTATCATATACTCTAGCGATTGAAATTCCATCAAAATGTACTGGCCTACAATTTTTTTTTCTTTCGCAAGAATACAATCCATTTGCACGTTAACTCTCCCTCTCTCACTCTCTATATTTAGTAGTACTCCCCCGTTTTCAAATAATCGTCATCTTTGACCCAACACACCGTTTAACAAAAAATAATTGACCATATTATAAATATTAGTGTAATGTGTTGGTTTACTTTAATGCCATTGAACATGTTGCTATAATTAAAGTAGGTAGAAATAGTAATGGTAAAGTGGTAAAAGTATTATCTTAAAAAAGAAATTTTTTAAAGAGAACAATTATTTTGGAATAAATTAAAAAGTAAATGAGGAAAATTATTTAGAAACGGATGAAGTAATGTATTAGTGTCATTGTATAGATTCATCATTTAATAACCTAGCAGCCATCTCTATGTCTCTCCTATTTTGTTCTTCTAGGTAAAAACTTGTGTAATAAAAATAAAAATAAGGCTTTTTGAGTGGGTAACTCATAAAAAAAGACAGTGGGTTATCCATCAAGAAAACATATCAAAATGAGAGAAAAACATGTTAAAATCAGATAATAGAGGTTGAAACCCGTGGGTCGACCAGGGCCCGACGAAGAAACGTGCGGGTCGAGCATTGGCTGACGGGTCATATGCCATACACTGGGGGAGTCGCCAGCGCATTAATGAATATGTTCATTAATTGCTATAGTGTCATCCTTGTTTCAAATCGTGCTCCAGTGCCCTCACTCTTTCCAAACTTTTTTGCCGAAGTCTCTTTGTGTCTAGATTTTGCATCTAAGTCATAAATAAAATTAAAACTCTAATTAACTTTATTTTTAATGCAAAACGTAACTTTGTGATTAAAAAAAAGATACATTTAAGGGCAAAAGTGACACTTTTTAAGTGGAAAAAATGTGATAATATTAATTAAAATGCAAAATGACATTTCTTAAGACTAACGATGATAGTTTTTATATATAATGTAAAATGACACTTTTAGGCCAATAAAGACATATTTAATATTAAAAAAGTGAAAATTTTAATATTATAAAGTGATACTTTCACCGTTTCGTACCAAACGTAACGATTTTCATTTATAATGCAAAGTATCACTTTTAAAGCAAAAGTGACACATTTAAGGTTAAGAGTAACACATTTAAAATCAAAAGGTGACACTTTTTAAATGAATTTTTTTGATAGTTTTTATTAAATATGCAAAGTGACATTTATAAGACCAAAACCAAAAGTGACACATCTATATTATAAAACAACTCATGGTTTAACTGATGGTCCTGATTGAATTGTTCGAAACACAACTGACAGTCCAGATTGATTTGTAAGTATGTGAGTTACAAATAAACTCCTTAGTTATTAGTCTCCACAATTATATAAAACATTAAGTTGTGGGTTTTGTTTGAATTACCCCGTCAGTTATGAATTTTGTTTATCCCAACCATTCATTGAATTGATCTTATATTGACACCGTGTCTATGGCACGGGCACGTATACTAGTTTTATACTAAAAATTATCACTTTGACGCGACTCAACTTTGAATCTCTATAGGAGCCTTGGGTCAAGCACGTAATAAACAAATAAAACACATACAAATACCCTACTAGCTATGTGTTAATTAAACACACATTTGATAAAAACATAATCACTGCTATGACTAATATATACACCAAAGCTTCTGAAAAGTAAGAAAAACTAAAGTCAACGCACCATTTCCCGTGAACTAAACACAATAGCTCCACGACCAACCAACTAGTGTGATATAATACACAAGCACAATGTTAAACATTGGTATCAAAAGAATAATACGAGACCAATGCCAAATACCCAGAGTAAAGCTTACACAAATCTACGTTACTACACCTCGTCCTCACACTACACAATTACAAACTCTCATGGAACTATATAACAAAAGACCACCTACTATTCACGTGTGCCTCGCCCGCCTCACCACGAACTCCCTACCTGGCTTAAATCTAAGGAAAACTAATAAAAAATGGGGTGAGTGATAATACAGTAAGTTATTATATGCACCAACATGACATGTTGTTATGCACATGCTATAAACACATCTATAATTCAAGTATAGTTTGTATATATATATATATATATATATATATATACTTGCACACATCACATTAATCATGTTATAATGCACATTGACTCAACGTAATTAAACACATAATTCAAGATATACAACTGTAGGTGAGCTTTCCGTCTCGACGTATATCTCAAAAATCATGGTTGTATTGATGTTACAGTACACACGTTGATACATGTTTGAACACATGTTGAACCATGTTTGAACCCAATATTATCCAGAATCAATATCCATATATGAAGCCAAAAACATCTAGAACCAATGATCTTGAGATTTAACAAAGAGTCTCATTGCTTCAAATTTTACTCAAAAGTCTAGCTTACCAATGTCATGAATTTCTCTAACAAAGGAACTACTCTCCACTACAATGACCCGTAGCGATCACGAGATTTAACTTACTTTCAGCTAATAAATCATTAAGGATCTCTTCTTACAACAAGGTTAAAACTATGGGTTTTGATTTTTTTAACATTCTCACCTTTTAAACTAACCCACTTCTCTCTATCTATCTTAATTTTTCATCACTCATTAGAAAACAAAATTTAAAAATTTAAAAACCAACCTCAAAATCTCTATTCTAATTTCTAAACATACCCGAAGAGAAGTAACCAACGTAACTAAGCAACAAGGGGAGAAAAAAGGTTGGAATAATTAGATATCATCATAAGGTAAAAAAAAAGTCTTAAAAACAACATGAATACTATCTGAACATGTACAAGAATAACGGATGAAAAAATGTACAAGACTTATTTACTGATTCTTGAATAAGAATGCAAGTGTTGGCTTGGCCCAAAATTGGGCAGCCCACTTTATAATCCAGCAACCCAAACCCTTACCCATTTTACTCGAGTGCTCTGATACCACTGTAGAGTAAAATAATTAAATAAGGATATTTACCGAATCAAAAAGCCCACCGGAGCCACACCAAATTATAATATGACTTTGAGGTAATATCCGTCTTTGACTTTGGCAGTAAACTCATAATATACCAAAGTCGATAACGCACTAATAAATCGTTAACACTCATATATTGCGTGTTGTAGGTGATATATTGGTAATATAGGAGTGTTAACGATTTATTAGTGCGTCCTCAACTTTGGTATATTGTAAGTTTACTGCCAAAGTCAAAGACGGGTATTACTTCAAAGTCATATTATAATTTGGTGTGGCTCCGGTGGTTTTTTGATTCGGTAAAGTATCGTTTTTTTTTACGTTACAGTGGTATCAGAGCGTAGGTGGGTTGAATCAAATTTTTTGGAGCCTTCTTTATTCCAAATTTGGGTTGTGACTTTGGTATTTTATTATTCATCTATTAAATTGTATTTCTTGTCTGCTCTATTATTTTTTGCTCTTTGTCTATCATTGTTGCTTGCGAAATTAAAATCCGTGATTTTTCTCATAAACGTTAAATTGTATTTTTTACTATGTCTACATACACTTTGGAACCGTTTAATTGAAAATCTGATTTTTCAATTCGGCAACAAAAGATGAAATATATTTTGATAAAAAGAAAAGTTTTTAAAGCTGCCACTGCTGAATTTGTCACGACTTTAATGAAAGAAAGTGACAAAGTTGAGATGGATGAAATTGTTTATTCTTCTATTATTTTAAACTTGACTGGCTCTGTGTGTAGGAAAATTGGTAAACTTGATACGGCTAAAGCTCTTTGTGATAAACTAGAAGCTACTTACTTTGAAACGTCTCTTCCTAGTAAACTTTGCCTTCTAGAAAAGTTCTTTAGGTTCAAGTTAGACCTTAATAAAGACATGGAGGAAAACCTTGATGTGTTTACTAAATTAGTCCAGTCAATTAAGCAAACTAGTGATCAACATATTGATGATTACACCCCTATAGTGCTTTTTAATTCTATACCTGAATCTTACTCTGATTTAAGATTTGATCTTACGTATGGTAGGGACCAAATTACTCTTGATACAGTGATCAATGAGATAAAGAGTAAGGAGTTAGATCTAAAAGCTAATCAGGAAAAATCAATTGTTAGTAAAGTAAACATGGTTAGAGGAAGGGCAGTCATTCGAAATAATATAACATCTCATCAAAATCAAAATTGTGGCATGAGTAAAAGGAGAAGCAAAAATAGGTCGAGTTCAAAGGAAAGACATGAAATATGTTACAATTGTGGTGAAGTGGGCCATTTTAAAAAGGAGTGCCCTAATCCGAAAAGGAAAAATCAAAATCACTAACAAAACCAAGGTGATTGCAACTTAGCTTCTGGTAGTAATGTTTCCGCTGATGTGTTTATGGTTATTGATTCTTGTGATAATGTTGTGAATTCTGTGCATTCTGCTTGTGCTAGTGAAGGGCTTATAGATTCCGGTTGCACTTATCACATGACAACATTGAAATCCTTGTTTACTACTTATAGAGAAGTTAATGTTGGTTCTGTTTCTCTGGCTAATGAGAAAAAATGTGATATACTTGGTATTGGTGATATTGATTTGAAATGCAATTATGGTTATGTTTTAACTTTGAAAAAATGTGAGACATGTGCCTGAATTATGTAGCAATTTGATTTCATGTGCCTCGTTAGAGGATGATGGTTTAGAAGGAAAATGGGGTAAGGGTGTTATGAAAATACTAAAGGGGTCTTTAGTTATTACAAAATGTGAAAAACGTCGGAACTTATATGTTTGTCATGCTTTACCTATGTCTACTTCTAAGATTTATGCTAATGTCGTTAAGGAAGACAAAACGATTTTGTGGCATAAGAGACTATATCACATGTAATAAAGGGTTAGAAATTTTGCAAAAAAACGGGTGTTTTTGGAAATGAAAAATTTTATGGTTTACCTTTTTGTGATACTTGTGTTAAGAGCAAACATCATAAAGTGAGTTTTCCACCCCCTTCCCTAGGAAAGCATTCTAGCAAGAAATTCCTTGACTACATAAATGCCGATGTATGGGGGCCCTCGAGTGTGCCCACTCAAGGTGACAATAGGTATTTTCTATCCATCATTGATGACTTTTCACGAAAAGTCTGGGTTTTCTTAATGAGACACAAATATGAGTCGTTTGAGAAATTTAAAACTTGGAAAGTTTTTATTGAAAATCAAACAGGAAAGAAAATCAAAATGCTTAGGACCGATAATGGATTAGAATTCTGTAATCATGAGTTTGATGAGTTCTGTGCTATTCATGGTATTAGTCGACATAAAACTGTTCCCTATAACCCACAACAGAATGGTGTTGATGAGCGTATGAACATGACTCTTTTGGAAAGAGTGAGAGCTATGCCTGCTAATGATGTTCCCCCTCCCCAGGCTCCAATTGCGGTGGAGCAACCCCATGTTGTTGATGATGTGCCAACCGAAAATGTGGAAATTGATCATGAAAATGTTGAAATTGAACACAATGAAGATGATGAAAATATAGAGGATGAGCATGTCCCAAAAATAGAAACTCTAGATGACTACCAACTTGTTAGGGACCGACCTAGACGGGAAGTTAGGATACCATTTAGACTTAATGATTTTCATATAACATCTTTTGTGTTTAGTGTGTTTGATTCTCTTGACAATTGTGATGAACCTAAATCTTACCATGATGCTTTAAAGTCTTCTCATTCTGCTAAGTGGTTAAATGCTATGAAAGATGAAATGAACTCGTTGCATGTTAACCAAACATGAACCTAATTGGTCCCTAAACCTAAAACATGTTCTCTTGTTGCTTGCAAATGGTTGTTTAAGGTTAAGACTGAGAATGAGAGTGTTAGATTTAAAGCACGGTTGGTTGCTAAAGGATTTACTCAAAAGGAGGGATAGATTACAAAGAAATTTTTGTTCCGGTTGTCAAATTTACTACGGTAAGAGTCACGCTTGCTTTAGTTGCTTAGTTTAATTGGGAATTAAAACAAATGGATGTGAAAACGGCGTTTTTACATGGTGACTTGGATGAAAAAAATTTCATGAGACAACCCGAAGGTTTTGTTGATTAGAGAAATCCCAACTATGTGTGTTTATTGAGAAAATCTTTGTATTGCTTGAAACAATCTCCTAGGATGTGGCCCCTAAGGGGGTGGCTCAGTAGTAGAGATGAGACTTCACAATGTGTGAGGTCTCAGGTTCGATCCTTTCCCACGCCCCCCTTAGGAGGAAAAAAAATCTCCTAAGATGTGGAACAAGAAGTTTGATATGTGTATGTTGTCTTTAAAATTCACTCGTAGCTCCTATGATCATTACTTGTATTTTAAAGCCAACTCTTCTGCTCATGTGTTCCTATTGATTTATGTTGATGATATGCTAATTATAAGTCAGTGTATTAAATCAATTGAAAATGTGCAAAATTGTCTTAGTGCGAATTTTGACATGAAAGATCTAGGAGATGCTAAACAGATTTTGGGAATGAACATTGTTAGGGATAGAAAGAATTCCACTATTTCTCTTAATCAAATTTCTTATGTGCAAAAGATTTTGAGTAAATTTAGGATGGAGGATGCTAAACCTGTAGATGTGCCTCTAAGAGGACATTTCATCCTTAGTAAAAATTAGGCTCCCCAAACTGATTTTGATAAAAAGCAAATGGAGAAAATGTCTTATTCTAATGCGATTGATTCCATTATGTATCTTATGGATAGCACTAGACCTGATATAGCTTATGCTATTAGTTTCTTGAGTAGATACATGTCTAACCCTGGTATGCTTCATTGGGAAGTGGTCAAATGACTTCTTAAATATCTTGCTTATTTTGTGAATTATGGCTTGAAATTCTCCAAATGGAATGAAGGTGTTGTATTGAAAGGTTATGTGGATTCTAACTATGCTAATGATAGAGATAGTAGCTATAGGAAGTCTACTACTTCTTATGTGTTCACTTTGTGTGGTTCATGTGTTAGTTGGAAATCTCAATTACAACCCATTGTTGCATTGTCTACTACCGAGTCTGAGTTTGTTGCTATAACTGAAGCTTTTAAAGAAGCGACTTGGTTGAAAGGATTGATAACTGAAATTGGGTTTCTAAAGGAAAAAGTTGTGGTTTATTCTGACAGTCAGTCAGGAATTCAACTTTGCAAAAACCTTGTTTTTCATGATAGAACGAAACATATCGATGTTCGTTTTCATTACTTGAGAGATTTAATTGAAAAGGGTTTTATTTTATTAGAAAAAATTCAATCTCAGTATAATCCTGCGGATATGAATACGAAATGCTTACCTGTGTTAAAATTTCAAACATGCTTGAAAATTTTGAATTTTGATACCGATGGTTGAATGCATGTTTCGTGTCCCTGTTTCTTTACTTTGTGTTTGGAAAGTGAGTATTGTCCCTTCTACAGTTTTTCTTTGTGAAAATCTGTCTCCCGTTCTTGGTTCCTTCTTTGTATTGGATCAAGTTCGGGATAGGTTATGATGTACCCCACTTATGTCCATGAGTTCAATGTGATGGTCCCGATACTTGTTCTAAGGTGGAGATTGTAAGTGTTAGCTTGGCTCAAAATTGGGCAGCCCGCTTTATAATCCAGCAACCCAAACCCTACCCTTTTTGCCTCCCTCTCCATACATTGACTTTGGTGTTCTTTTTTTTATGGCTGATTGTTTTTTTTTTGGGGGAATCTTTGATTCCCTTAATTTGAGCTCTTTTCCTTCTTAAATCCTCCAGTCATTCGTGTCCTCTTTTCAAGGCCGTTCCTTCGGTTGATTGATTGCCTTGGATTGTTATATATACTCCATCTGTCCGCCTCCTTCAAGGTGCAACACACAGGTAATTCATATCAACCTATTATATCTCTCATTCTTTGCTCTCTTTTCTTCGTCTCTTCTCCCTATTGTGAGACGTGGGTTTTGGAAGGGATACACGGTGAGTTTGAAGCTTTGAGATAGAGTGTTCTGTGAGGGGGTAATTTCGGGTATTGTGGTTTTCTGTTGGAAGGCTGGTTCTTGTCTCCATAGTTGTGAGATCCTTGGTAACATTGTCCCTTCGGTTATGAACTCTTTGGTTGGGTTGTTATACTTTGTGTATAGACAGTGGGGATTTGAGCCTAGCATTATAAGCCCTAAATATATTCGAGTTAGACTCCATTGAGCCAAGGATACTCAAAATACTAATTTATCGTTTTATATTGTTTTGTTATATATTGCGTGTTGCAGGTGATACATTTGCAATATAGAAGTGTTAACGATTTATTAGTGCGTCCTCGACTTTGGTATATTGTAAGTTTACTGTCAAAGTCAAAGACGGGTATTACTTCAAAGTCATATTATAATTTGGTGTGGCTTCGGTGGTTTTTTGATTCGGTAAAATATCTTTTTTTTTTACGTTACAAAGAACAAAAGGAAAAATAAAACTGGCATATTCATGGACCAAACTTTTGGTTGCTCAAATGTTTACTCTAAGCTTGAAGTGCCTTTCGATCCCCGTAGCATTGTGGCTATTACTTTCGTAGGCACTTTGACTTATTGACTCGCTACGATTAAGTCTTTTCTTGAACCCAAAATCATTGAAAAATAACTGCCCCCAATCCCAAAGATGCAAAACTATGTATGTACCAATTCCTCCAATCAGCCCATAAGCTATGGAGTATGTTAATGGCATCAAGATCATGGTCACAAATGCTGGAATGGCCTGTCTCATATCATCCCATTCAATCTCCACCACTGATTTCATCATCAAAACTCCGACTAAGATCAATGGTGGCCCCACTGCCCATGCCGGTATCGACGCCAACAACGGTGTAAAGAAAAATGCCAAGAAAAAGTATCCCGCCACGGTTAATGCAGTTAGCCCCGTTCGACCACCTTCTCTTATCCCCGTTGATGATTCAAGAAAAACTGTCACGGGTGATGTGCCTAGTAGCGATCCTATCACAATGGATGTCGCATCTGACATGAAGGCGGAATATTGGCCTTCAAAATCACCATTAGCATCAGTAAACCCTGCGAATTTGGCCATCGAATATAATGTACCAGTTGTGTCTAGTATATCTACGTACAAAAATGTCAAAAATGCCTCCCAAAATGTCAATTTGCCTATGCCCTTGAAGCTCAATGCCCCGGTCGTAGTTTCTATGGCACGAACATCCACCACCTTCTTGAAATATGCATACGCTGCATTACCAGATTCAGTATTTGGAAACTTTGTTACAGAAGTGTCACGAAACCAAGAAATTACCGTGACGAATATTATACCGTATATCATTGCGCCTTTAATATTTTTCACTAGGCAGTAAGAAATTATGACGAAACCAACAACCCCGAGCCAAAACGTAGGACTCTCCATTCGATGGTTTAAGCATAAAATATCACCCGATATTGCCGTTCCATTAGTAAATAAACTAATGGTACCATTAGCCCCTGTGTCAACCGGAGTTAATGATGCCCGATATGTTCTCGGGCATGCTCCAAGAGTTACCAAAGTAGACGAACTATAACCGATTAAACCAATGCCTTGGTTGTTTTGTAGTCCGATGAAAGCAAGGAATAAACCTATTCCAGCCGAGGATGACATTCTAACCGGCTTTGGTACCAATTTGGCAAGTTTGGCCCGAAACCCAATAGTTGAGATTACCAAAAAGACCATACCTTCCAAGAAAATTGCGGCTAAGGCTGTTTTGTAAGGTATGTTACCGGAGCCATGGTAGCCAACCACTGTGTAAGCAAAGTAGGCGTTGGTACCCATTCCGGGGGCTAGAGCGAGTGGGAGATTCGCGAAAAGGCCCATAATTAGACAGCCAATGAGGGAGGACGCGATGGTTGCGACGATCAGGTCCTTTCGAGTTTTCGATAAGCAGGCAGCGTAGCCCGGGTTGATTGGCGGGAATTTGCATGATTCGGTCGGTGGGGTGAATTGGGTGCAGAATGGTGGGTCGGAGCAGATTTGGGTGCAGTTGGATATGGTGCAGGTGCCGCCGGAGTCGGTTAGGATGCTGGCATTGACAGCTAGGATGTATGCCATGGTGAGGAAGGTGGTGGTGCCGGCCCGGACCTCGGTGGTGAAAGTGGTGTTGCGTTCGGTGAGTTTGAAGCGTTTAGCTAATCGGGTTGTGAATATGTATGCGTCTAGGCGGGTGGCTAGTGTGGGTTTTGGCGGTGGTGGTGGGAGGTGCGGCGGCTGTTGCGGTTGTGGAGTTTGTGGCGGTGGAGTTTCCAATTCCATTGTGTTAGTGGGAGGAGACTGGTAGAGAGAGATTGTTAGGGGGAATTTCTTATGTATGAATATAATAGAATATGATTTGTATCGAATGGATATAGTTGTTTTAGAGCAGGTAGAAGACTTCGGATCCTCTATTTTAAAAGTATATTTCATCTTCTATTCTAATGTCAGATCGATCGTTAATTTGTCAATTAGTAAATAACCAAAATTAATTATATAAATAAAATCAATTACTGATTAACAAGTTAATGATAAATTTTACATTAGAATAAAAGATAAAATACACTCTTGAAATAAAGAATCTAAACTTAGCCAGAATGTGTGACTTGACTAGACTACAAATATATGTTCCTTGTTTTAACTTTTTAAATGCGATTTCCAACCTACCATTTTATTCCATAAATTGGTAGGCATGAATGAAGTTATTTTGACTTTATCAAAGTTGGCCTGCAAAATGCCTTAAGTGATGACAAACAAGTCAACATTTGATGAATTTTTAATCTCAAGCTTCTAGGAGCTACCTACATGATTTTGTAAGAGTATTGTAATTCGTACTTTCGTAGGATATGAACTACTCCCTCTCTCTTAACAACAGACGATGGGTTGAGTTTTAAAGATCTATTTTATTAAATATATTCATACCTAAAACGTTCTTTTTAATTTTTTTATTTATCATTTTGTAATGACCGCTAGTACTTGGATGATTAACTAATTAATATTATTAATTAAGTACTAACAATGAATTGATTTAGAGATAATTGCAAGAAAAAAAATTTTGACCTATTTTATGTTTTGCAAAATTAATCTCGTGTATTGATTTTTACCATATTGAACCTCCACCTATTTTTATTTTTATAATTCAAACCTTCCGTTAAAGAAATGTTAATTTTTTTAACAAGAAGCTTAGTTGGCTGCCATGTTGGCAGTTGACGATCACTGGTGGCATCCAATTTATATTTCTTGGTTTTTTTCATTGTAAATTAAACCAAGTACATTTTTTTATCTTGCAAAAAGAACCTTGGTTAAACCAGATTTTATATCCGGCCATTTCTATTACAAATTAAACATTATGCATTTTGTCGTTTTGCATGATGAACCTTGGAGAAAACTAGATTTTACACACATGAGTTTCACGTGATCAATTTAAATTAATTTCCTAACTCTAACTGTATCAGTTTTGGTGATTTTTTGGGAGAGAGAAGAAGAGCGATTTCTAGGGTTTTTTCATCACGACCAAATTCTTCATTCCCGCTTGGAGAGTATAGTGAATCATGAATAATAGCGAGTGCAATGCGGTCTCTAAGGTTGTTCAATGATCTTGAGCCACTAATTATGGTAAGTAAACTAACCATATAATTTTATTTCGTTTGTGCTGTGGTGTTTGATTTCCCATATATGAATCTTGATTTTTTTTTATTTCTTGTGTGCTTTGTGTCCTCTTTTGTGTCCACAATATTAAAGAATTGCGTGCTTTGTGTTTTGTAAGGGGTTTTGTAGACTACAATATTTGAAGACGTGCGTGGTTTGTGTATTGTGTTTTTATCCATTATGTGGTCTTTGTTGTGTTAAAAATCAAACATATTCTCACTCCACTGCACTGATATGTGTGTGTGTATTTTGTTATCATGTGCTTTGTGGTTCACTCCACTTGAAGAAATAATTTATTTCTGATGTTGAACTTTTTTAGATGCCGATGGCCCTTTTTTTACTATTAAAGTGCATCATTGTGGTCAATTTGAGTGGGGCAAATATGTTGGGGGAAATGTGAATTTTTTTTACAACTATGATATAGACGAATGGTCATTGATTGAGAAGAAAGATATGGCTGAAACTTTAGGCTATGATCTAGGGTCCATAAATTTTTACTACAAAATAGTTGTCCACAATGGGGATGAATTTGTGCAGATAAAGGATGATAAGGAGTTGATGGGTTTAGTCATTGGGAACAAATTATTATCTTTTTACTTCATCAAGGATAATGGTAAAAATATTGAAATATAAGAGATTGGCGTGGATATTGATTTAGGACTTGATATAGATGTTGATTTAGGATTACAAAATGAGGTCGTTGGGGGCCAAGTCAATACATGGGAGGTCAATACAGGGGAATTCAATACATGAGATGATGATGATGACAGTGATGAGTCACTTGATAAATAAGATAATTTTTATGACAGTGATTATGATCTGGGTGGGTGATGATGCAAATATTGATAAGGATGCTGAATGCAGTGGTGTAAATAAGAACAAAAATGACAAGGAAAAGGGGTTGTTCACTATTCCATGGATGTGGAAGGAACTGAGGATTTTAATGATAAGTTTCCTGCAAGCGATGATGATTTGGCTAGTTTAGATGGTGAAAGTGATGAAGAAACATGAGAAAAAGTTGTAACATTTACTGAATTCAACAAAAGTTTCCTGTAAGTGATGAAGACCCTAGGTTTAAAATTGGGATGACATTTAGTAGTATTGCAGAGTTTAAAGATGTTGTTACACAACATTCTGTTGAGTGGGGGAAACTCATAAGATATGCCAAAAGTGAGAAGGACAGGGTGTAGACACCCCAATTTCGTATCCCTGATATGTGACATGACATAAAATATCAAGACCTGTTAAAAGGATTAATGGATGTCAAGTTACAGGGTTTAGAATGCAAAAGAAATGAAAGGATGCATAAACAGTGAATTGCAGGGGCCAAAGTGCCAAGAATTGAAATAAAAGAAGCTGTGGGCGCTGCCCACAGCCCCTTCTGGCGCCACGCCTACCTCTCCTATGGGCAGCGCCCACTTTACCCCCCTGTACTGTAGCTTTTGCCTTTTGGTGCAATTCACTCAGCACGCGGTACAAGCTGCTCAGGCACGGTTGATGATGTTTAACTGCTAAGGAATCCTCAATCCTCGGCTATAAATAAGGCCTCCGCTTCAGAAATTCACATACTTTCACCGCGCAATGAGTGATCACTCTCCTGAGAGAACACTGTGAGATTTATTCCTCTAACCCCGAAGCTCCGCCAAATCTCCCCCAAACATTAAAACCAAGTGGCCAAAGTGAAACCTAGTTACCTTGCTAGGATTCCGCCCTATTCTACCGGTCCAAAAATCTTAAAAGGATCAGTTGCCCTACCCGAATCCAGGTGCCAAATCAGCAAAAAACAAACAGTTGCTCTACCCGACTTCCGCTGTCAGCAAACAGCAAACAGCAGGAAAAGCAAGCAGTTGCTCTACCCGGATCTCGAGGCCAAAAGCAACTTTTGGAAGTAGTTACTCTGCCCGAATCCCCGCAACAGCAAAGCAGCATACAAAAGACTCCCTCTCCCTGAAAGACAGAGCGAGCACAACCTATGACCTGTCATAAGGAGTTTGGTACGAGATAAAACCCTCATGCTTCTAGAGGTAGGTCTTTAAAAGTTTTTATTCTATAAAAGTGTTATTTGGGCCGGTCCAATGTAATAAAAATAAGCAGTTATGCTGCCCGGAATTTTGTAAGAAATAGCACTAAAAAGAGTCCTTATTATGACCAAATTTCTATAAATGTATTTGTAACTCTAGGAAGAAGGTTGTTGCAAGTTTGTAATAATTCTTTATATTTATATAGATCTATATTTAAATGTTTTATTTCAACTGTTATATATATATATATATATATATAAAGCATATTTTAGTCAAAAACTATTTTGAGACCGAAAGGGTGAGTTGGGTGCCTAACCCCTTCCCACCTCGTAACTTAGCCTCCGAACCCTTTGCAAATCTAGTTACTTTTGGTTTTTCTTTTTTTTTCCTTAAAATAAAGATGACGACTATGTTATACATATCTTGAGTCCACAAATTGAGGCTAAACGTATTCCCACGCACTTGAAAGGTTTTGAAACCACCCCGCCTTTCAGTGGCGCGGATCCGGTTAAAAACGGGGCACTCACACAGGGTAAGGGCAGTGTGTAAGGTTGGATGTGATTGGATAGTTTATATATCCAAGGTTCAAGGCAAGAATCAGTTTCAAATGAGAACATTCAATCTAGTCCATAAATGTTATATGACTTTCTATAATAGAAATATCATAGCAAAGTGGATTGCTAAGAAACATTTAGAGAAATTTAAGTCCAATCCTTATATGCCATTACATACATTGCAAGCTGATGTTTTGGTCGAGCACCAAGCAAAAGTGTCAATATATAAGTGTTTCAGGGCTAAGAAAATGGCATTAAAGCTGATACAGGGTATAGAGGACGAGCAGTATAACAAGTTGAATGATTATTGTGAGGATTTAAGGAGGGGTAGCCCTGGTTCAACTGTGGAGTTAATGACCACTACAAGAAAAAAGACTATTTGTGACCCCTGTTATTTGGGAGGGCTAAAAAACCGTCCCAAATACCTCTTTTTGGGAAGGGAGAATTCGTGGTCACAATTACTTAGTATTTGGGACTGTTGTGTAATAACCGACCCAAATACTAGTGTTTTTAGGACACTTGTGCTATTCGTACCAAATTTTAGGTCACAATTACCTCTTTGCTACCCGTACCAAGGAAAAATGTTATTTTTTTCTCCCGCTTTCCTCTCCCGCCACACAGGTTATCCCCAAAATTCCCTCCATATACTTAAGTTTTCCCCAAAATTTCCCCCCACCTAGGTTTTCCTTCCCAAAATTTCCTCCCACCAAAGAAGTCTCGTGCACTCTCTCTCTCAAGATCGCCGCAGACATCGGTCGCCTATCTTCACATCGCAGAAGCTCTCAATCTCACGGTAAGGGTCTTTCTCTCTATATCTCTCACATTCTTCCGTCTTCTCCGTATTATCCCCTCCAACCCCTTATATCTCTTTTTCCTCTGTAGTTTGCTTGGCTCAAACTCGTGACGATTTCCTTCCAACGACCAAAAGGTATGTTCCACAAACCCTAATGTGAGCTTGTTAACCACTCTTTTATGTAAATGTGTGTGGAAAGTCTTTGTTTTGTGTATCTGCATCTTAATTCTTAATTGCACCACTCGCAGATGCTACCGATTGTCTTGCCACCCCGCAACCGCAAGGAACTTAAGAATAGCTAATTAATTATGATGCTCAACTGGATTTATGATCTAAAGTGCTAAGATTATTCTAATAATGTACAATGTGAAAGAAACCTTGGTTGAATAAAGCCTGATCCTAGGGAAAATCATTCTCCATCAAATTACCAAGGGCTCTCTCGGAGTTATCAAACTGAAGAAAGATAAATTCTAAATGCATGCTATCAGTCAACTGCCACTCCCTAATTATTCTTCTGCCTCTCAGACCAAGCTAGTTCTAGCTGATTTGTTGCACATGATAAGAGATTCTGCATCACCACCTAAACTTTTTCTGCCAACCAATCTTACCCGGAAATCACGATTTAACATTTGGATCCTGTTAATATCTCTATTTACTTCACTTAACCGAGTGACCTGCCCCCTCGAGATCAAGCCATAAAGATGTAGACAGCTGGAACTCGATTTCTCACCTTTTAGTAAACACTTTGAATGCAGTTCTGTTGATTCATCCTGGTGATCTAAAGCCAAATTTTCTGAAAGAGAAAAATACAGATAACAAGATAAAGCTAGTAGGTCTAATATCCAACGTTGTTACTTATTTGAAATACTGTTGTAGAATAATCACTTTGGAAAAGAAAATTGATTAGGGGTTTGAATTATTGAAAAACTTGAATCAACAACACTATTTATTTGAAAGAAGAATACCCATAAGTCGTAACTGATGTCAAGAATACCCATAAGTTGTTACTTATTTGAAATACTGTGTCTTATTACTGATGTTCAAATATTGTGCTTGGTTAGGGGATAAGATCAGGTTCCAATTTGAGATATATCCCTTTGAAACGTCGAGATCTGGTACTGGCATTGTTGTTGCAAAGACTTAACTGCGATATTGATAGAATTGAGATACCTTAGGTGCTTTAGTCTTTATGCTGAAGGGTTGCCTCTGCTCACCAGTGCCATTGTTTTTGTCAGATCGAATTGTGAGACCTGTTTTCGAATAAGTAGTGCTCCAAGCCACCAAATGAGTACCAAACTTTGTGCACCGGGTCACACTAATATTCACTCTCTCTAGCATTTCTAACTTCCTTTGATGCCTTTAGTTAAACAAATCACCGCAGGATCTCCGTGAGAAACACCCCAAATATATATATAATCGCAACAGCACACTTGACAAGATCTCCGTGAGAAATCCTATGGCTGTTGCAACAGCAAAGATCCATGCAGTTCCTTCACATTCTTCACCCAACATCATTTTATATGGTCACACTTACCTATCAATTTTTCTAAAAGATTTTGCTTTTGGAAAAATACCCACCCAATTTAACCCACATCTTAAACAAAGCAATGGCCATCAGGTCATGGCGATATGCTGCAAGCCAGCAACTAAGTAGTATGTCCCTATGCCACAATACCTAAGGTCTGAAACACGCCCAGTCCAATCCAATACTCTCTTCTCCTCATGGATCTCGGACAATTTCAAAGTAAAAACCCTAGGTGATTGTATCAACTGAGATTCGGGAGCTGCTCATAAATACATCAGAAAGCAGCAACAATTTCCCACTATTATTCTACTTGCCTTTTTTTTTCCCACTACTTTTGGTGGATTACCTGTCAGTCTAGCTTGCACATTCCTTCACTCCAAAAGAAACCAACTACGAGAAGAGAAGAATGAAAAGTTAATAACAGTGTACAAGTACAGGGAACAAGAAAACAGGCATTCATTTTATAAAATACCTCAGTCAGAAATAATTTACAACAATGTGCGCTGAAAGATACTTACACGGAGTCGCAGATGCTACCGATTGTCTTACCACCCCGCAACCGCAAGGAACTTAAGAATAGCTAATTAATTATGATGCTCAACTGGATTTATGATCTAAAGTGCTAAGATTATTCTAATAATGTACAATGTGAAAGAAACCTTGGTTGAATAAAGCCTGATCCTAGGGAAAATCATTCTCCATCAAATTACCAAGGGCTCTCTCGGAGTTATCAAACTGAAGAAAGATAAATTCTAAATGCATGCCATCAGTCAACTGCCACTCCCTAATTATTCTTCTCGCCTCGCACAAGCTAGTTCTAGCTGATTTGATGCACATGATAAGAGATTCTGCATCACCTCCTAAACTTTTTCTGCCAACCAATCTTACCCGGAAATCACGATTTAACATTTGGATCCTGTTAATATCTCCATTTACTTCACTTAACCGAGTGACCTGCCCCCTCGAGATCAAGCCATAAAGATGTAGACAGCCAGAACTCGATTTCTCACCTTTTAGTAAACACTTTGAATCCAGTTCTGTTGATTCATCTTGGTGATCTAAAGCCAAATTTTCTGGTTTCTGGTTAGTCTCAACCTTTCGGTTCACAACCACGGGTTCTCTAGGATCTAGAGTTGTTGTTTAAGGATTGTTTGTTTGATACTAATTCTAGAAAATAGTGGCCCATAACCCTCTTTTTTTTGTTAGAAGTAGCAAATTACTTTGATTGTAAAACTAGTCTGAGAGGTAAAACAGGTGTTGGTTTTGTTCTGCAGAAACCACTTCATTGGTAGAGTTGTCTTTTGGGTTGTACCCATGATTTTCTTTCTTTCAAGAAGACAAGAATCAAGAATAATCAATCGGATGTCTATTACAGTACAATTTTGAAATTTGAAACATGAAGAAAAAAATAGGAAAAATGATAAACCGTAAACTATTTTCCCTTGTAAACTATTTTCCCTTGTGAATTCGACTTTAAAAATATACCCTGATTGTAATGATTGAGATATCCTTGTAAGCTTATTAACAGAATGTACAAATTTTCTGGTTTCTGGTTAGTCTCAACCTTTGCCAATGTATCAGTTTGTGCTTTTTGAATTCAATGTATCAGTTTATTTGCAGTTTGTTTGCAGTTTGTTCAAACCAAATTAAGACTCGCATAGATTTTTGATTTTGTGTTTTTTAGTTCAATGTATCAGTTTGTGCATTAACTCACAATATGCTTAGTTCAATGTATCAGTTTCTTTAAATCAAATTAAGACTCGCATAGATTTTCGATTTTGTGCTGGCAGTTATCCAACGGTTCTCGTTTAGGTTCATCACAGGTAAATTTGTTTCTTCAGAGTCAGAATAAAAAATACGTGTCCCAAGAAAATAATAATGTTACTTGGACATAAACACACTTCAGGAGCTGTTTCCTTTTTCATATATATAGATATATATTTTTGGAATATCTATGTTTGTTTTTGTTTATGTTCTTCTAAAGGGTTAGCATAGACATGAAGCCACAAATAGTTGGAGCCCACACCACCAATAGCCAGCACAATATAACCTCTAGACTCCACAAAGGTACTCATATGGACATCGTAACATTGCCTCAGTCAGGATAACAAATTCAATCCTCAAGGATTACAATAGGAGTTTCATAATGCGTGATGTCAGTAGCTCTAGCTCAAAGCATGTGCATAGATAGTGTTTGTTGCGAATTGGGATAAACTGCCAGCTTCAATATCAATCAGATAATGAGGAAAGTTTTGTCTTTCAATCTGGTTAGTCTGATAATGAGTGGAAAGTTGGTCTTTCACCGGTTTACTTACGCCAGGATTACGATATCTATTTCTTTGTGAGCGCAGCTCGTATCACCGATTAAAATGACAAGCTTTGACTTATCTAGCTCCTGGATAAAGCAGGGAAGCAAACACAAAGTCACGACCACAGATCATGTGTCAAGGAATTCTTTTGTAATTAAAGTCGATGAAAATAAAAAAGTGACATCCAAGAAAAGAAAGAAAGATTGAGGTATGTATACTCAGGTCTTTGCATGGTTGATGTATTGAAGCTTATATAATGTATAAGCTTATGTGTTGTGAATATGATTTGTATTTTAGGCTGAAGCTGAACGTAATTCTGCAAATCGTAAGCAACTCGAGTTCCCACACAGGACCGGAAGGACTTCACACGCTAATATTCGAGAAGAGGTAAGCTACATAACTAAAATGCTTGTTGGGTGCCTCGCTTGATGGGTGTGCACCATTCTTTTGTTGTTGTACGCAAATGCTTTGTTGGGGTGCCTCGCTTGATGTGCTTCGTAAATGCATGGGTGTGCACCATTGTTTTGTTGTTATACGTAAATGCCTAAAGATTGTTTTTAATAATGTAACATTTTTGAAGAACATGGTAAAGATTGTCTTGATTGTTATAGTTATTGAAGTTTGCGAAAGCTGCCTTAAATATACACTTGCACCAAATCTGCTCTAGAAACATCTCTAAAAAAATTCTGCACTAAATCTGATAAAGAGCAACAGACGGTAAACAAATAAAACAGAGTATAATCAACCAAATCAATATTGTGAACCAGAAAAACAAACACAGAATCCAACAAAATAAGAAAATTAGAGCATGGTTAAAACACAACTTTGAGTCAGCAGTAGGAGTTGCAATGGCTTCCTCCGTGATAGGAGTTGATCCTTCTACAAAGGACACCGTAACCTTCCACGTAGACACCACGCAGATTGTAACCATTCAGAAAAATCTAAATCAATAATAAAGATATCAATTTGTATCTCTATAATGTCCATTTAACAAGGCAGTCATATCCAAAATAGCTCAATTTGTTCATGAAAAATGAACCAGCTACCTTGTTAGTGAACTTGATAGATCAATTACAAATAACTTAATTAAATGTAAAGAAAATAAAATTTCTGATGTGGCCTAGTCTATCCAAAAGAATACCTGATTCTTGAGCTAAAAAATGCAGTTGACAACTTGACATCACATATACCAAACAATTGAGAATACAAGTCCCCCTGATTTTCAACCAACTCATAAGGCATGTATAGCATACCTGACCACCTTGCTCAGCGTAAAAGCTTGTGCTCTCCAGAATAATACCAACTTCGTCGCCGACCACAACACTTTCCAAGAACTCACTGCCAGAGTAAATTGCTTTTATAACACTTTTGTGATCTTGAAACAATTAACAAGTTGAGTATCAACAAAAGATAGCACACTCCACAATTCAAAAGGACAACCGTGCTAAACAGCAATAACCAAAGAATAGGCAAATATTTGTTAGAATAAACCCCACCTAATGCATTACTTAACACACACAATGATTGCAATGGGACGGAATAACATAGAAATTACATTTTCCATCTTATTTCATCACATTCTCATAAAACATAATGGCAGATTAAACACGATCCGAGTCCCCTTCCATTACAATTACATTTTTTCCCACGACCGACCAAGACAATACGACATAAACCTCCATCATCCATACTAAATATAAATACTTCCATACCAAATTGAGTTTCTGTAAAATATTACTATCCCAAAAAACTAGCCTTTATTCCCCTTGGAATCTAACATTCGCAGGGTGGGGTTGAACATCCGGTATATAAAATGGTAGCCGACAACCACCCTCTTATACGCCAACCGAAGAGTGTTCCGCCGCTCTAATCCTCTTCACAAGATCTTCTTGATCATCATCTCGTCTTCGAGTCATCGCCATTTTCCCGCCACGAGGAACTCACAAGTAAGAAAAAGTTATTTAAGATCTTAGAACTAATTAGCATGGTAGAGATCAGATTGAAAAAATCAAATCCAAGGAAACCCTCATCCATTCCCTTCAGCCATTCATATCAAAAGTCATGCGTCACTGCAGAGACCAAAGGCTGAAATGTAAAACTGTAATGTCAAAAGGAGTTCCAACTACACCGATAGGAAAAACATTAGAATCCACTTTACAGAACTGTAATGTCATAGGCTGAAATGTAGAACTGTATCGAAAGGCTTCACATCTTTAAGAGTACACTAAGATTCCTGACTAGCAATCAACTTTGTGGATCAAATGAAGTTGGAGCCTGACAAGGTAGGGTTAAGGGAACATCTGGTCTGCACTTTCTCAATATCAACCTATTTGAAAAGTCACTTTTTTGCAAAATCAAAACTTTAAGGAGTTGAAAGATTTCACCGGTAATCTAACATGACATGTCTAGGGAGCAGCACAAATTCCAACCATACGATAGAAAACCAACCACACATCAAGCATATGTTAAGGAGCAGCACAAATTCCAACCATACAATAGAAAACCAACCGTTTAGCTTGTCTGCATCTGAAATATTTTCCTTATAATAAGAAGATTTAATACCAAGACGTGAAAGGGTTTGCGATGACCTTCACAAAATTTAAGACCATTTTAGGATATTAACAAGAATGATATGTGACCCCATCTCATTGACAACGTAATTTCTTAAGGATATGAGTGACCATCCCCTTACATTGATAACAAACAGGAGCATACTGGGATTGCTCCATACTCTATAACAGCTTGATGAAGGCCATTCTCTCAATCATATTTACCCTGTCCCTCCCTCCCACGAAGCCCATTCTCTCTCTGCCTCTGCCACCAGCTTTCTTTGGTGCAAGTTAAAACCTCACTTGACTTGGTTCAACCGCACATTCACAAGGTACAAAGGTAACCAAATCTATACTTTCCATATATCACAGAATTATCCACAAGAAGTAATGCATACTGTGAAATCAAAAACATTTCTGAACTCTAAGAGGACATTAAATTGTATCCATCTTAAAAGTCTGCCAAACCAATGTTGGTTCATCAAAAGAACATCATTAGATTATAACAAAGAGGTTGTGCGTATAATATTCCAACAAAATAGTTATCTAAAGGAATCTTTTGCTTGGACATATTTCAGGAAGTAAATGCTCTTAAACTCTTGTAGCATTTTCATAACTGGCAGATAACTTGACCTTTGAACATTAACCATGAAATGCAACAAATGCTGAACACATGCTTACAAGCAACAAAGAACCAAAAGAAGGGATGACCCTGGATACTTCAACTAACTGAAGTAATAATGATGATTCCACATAACTACTCAACATTTGTCCATTTGCTTATGTTTTAGAGCTGGTTTTTCCATTGGGGAGACATTGTTTTAATTTTTTCTTTCGTGTAATTATCATTACTTGGTGTTTTGTGTAATTGAATATAATTGGTCTGTATTGTAATTAGATGAAAGCAAATAATGAGGATACATCTCGTGCTAACGTGTTCATCAAAACACGTAGTAAACAGGATGGTACCATTGATAAGCTTGTTATTTTCTTTTTATTTTCATTATTTTTCGGAATTTTATTGTTTATTTTGAGCTTTGGTTGATAATTTATTGCATTTGAGATACTATTTTTATGTATTTTGTGCTTCATGTAGGTATCTCAAGCATATTCAAGGTTTATGGCTCAATATTTGCAAATCGAGGCAATTCCGGGCATTAATGTTAAGCTTTGATGCTTGTCGTTAAGTTCGTCAAAGGTTTCAATGGGCGCAGCCTGGCCTAACGGAGGCCGAAATCTTTAACGGAGGACCATTTCATGCAGTTCGGGTGCGAGAGGGACCTTCGGCGCTCAAGTTAGGAAGGAAGGGGAGCAGGAGATATTTATGAAAGTTGGAGGCGGCATCATGTCACCGGCCCTTTCCTTCATTAATGCGTTGTCACATTATCCCACGCCACGCCACCGCCTTGATCGGCGTGACCCGCCTCCTCCTTCCTGATCCGGGTCACCAAGCGTCTTTCCTTCCCCACCCCATCCGGCCCACCTCAAGCCACTTTCGGCCCATTCCTCTCATCTCAAATTAGCCCCGTTTCTCACTCGGATCAACCTCAAGCGAATTCGAGGCTGACCGTTCAGCCCTTTCCCCAGCCGCGACCCAACCTCTCCTTTTCTCCTTTTTGCCCTCAATTAATGGCTCTTCCCTTTTGCCCCTATTTTGTGAGTCCTCTTCGCTGCTTCATTATCTCCTTCCGTTAGCATTAGTGAAGAATGAAGAGTTTTCGAGGTTTTAGGCATTAGCCCTAAAACTCTCCCAATTCCATTTCATCCACTCTCCATCACTCCACCAAAATTAAAAATGCTTCCATTTTGAAGGCTTGGAGCATCAAATCAAGGGTCAAGGGAGCAAGATTAAGTTGAAGTCAACCCAAGATTGCAACATTAATTGGTTTAATTCTTTCACCTCTTTAATTATTTTAATGTTGTAATTTTGGAGAAACTTTGCATTTATATTGATACCTTGATGATGAGCTAAATATATTTTTGGATTGTGATTATTATCTATGTTGAATGTGATGTTTTAATTTAATTTCTCTATTTGATGTATTACTCATATATTTTTGGTTATTATCATTGTGTGCTTAATGCTTTTAATGAAGTCATGAATCATTAAATGAACCCTAGAATGATAGGATCTGACGAAAGCCCTTCCTATTATTCCGAAAATCGTGATAATTGTTTACGTCTCTAAGGCACACCGATTGTCGAAGGTCGTAGATAGTCATTGGGTGCTTGATCTACCACGGGCTATTTTCTCCCTAGGCTATGTGTTGCGAGGATATGAGCCCGTAGCAAGGATGAGTGATAGCTAGGTTTTTCTATACGTAGCTTAAAAGCCCGTAGAAAATATTAGTGCTGCCCGACTACCGAAAATTTGAGTTAAGAAAAATAGAGAGAGTTAAATTAGACATTGGCTAGACTAGAAATATCACAATCCTACCTTTTTAACCTTGATTTGATGTTGCCGCCGTTTCACTGTCGCGTTAATTTAGTTTATTTTCTTGCATTTATTTTGTTTATTTTATTTTTATTTTAAATCTAATTTCCGTTAGCTTAGATAAAATTAGGTGTGCCCAATTTTAGTACTTAGGATTTATTTCTAGCTCTATCCTCGTGGGATCGACTCGTACTTTGAACTTTATTACTTGATACGACAGGGTAATCTTGCCCGTGTTGCGTCAGCACATCAAGTTTTAGCGCAGCTGGGGATAGATTTCTAGAATTTATCTTGATATTAATACCAAGCTTGCCTAATTTTAATTTAAGCATTTTTTTTTTCTTTTTTCTCTATTTGCTTTAATTTTAGTTGTAGTTAGTTTTTGCTTTCATTTAGAGTAGTTTTTTTTTTATATTGTTTTTTTTTTTTGCATTTGATCTTGTTTGTTTAGTGAGTGTTCTTGTAGCTAGCTTGAAGCGATGGCTTGGAACAATGTCAATTGGGACTTTGATCAAGGGGCATGGAATGGAATCTTAGGAATTTATGAGAATGAGATGGCGTCAACCGAGGCTATGAATTATACTCCGATCCATCCGAGCTTAATTTGTGAGAATTGTTATGGAAATCATTTTCCATATCAGTGTGCATTGGGATGGAGTCGAATTCTTATGCTTCTCCTCTCTTACTACCATCATGAAGACCCCATCATCACCCTATGATCCGAATTGTGTGAGTAACAATTACCCTTGGGAAGTTGAGCAACGCCGCTCACGGAAGAAGAAACAATTCAAAGTCTAAGGCTCAAGTAGCCGTGTTGATAGAAGCCATCAAGCTCCTAGTCCCTCCTCGATTGGGAAGCTACAATGCGGAAATCGGTGGTATTGCCCTTGAAGAATCACCTCAAGAAGACCTTCAACTCAATGTCGAGGAAAACCTAATGAAAATGGAGCGTTGCAATGATCTCTCTCTCACTAATGAGAGTGAAATTTCGAGTATCTTGGGACAACCTCACTTGGAAGCGCCTCAATCTCATATCCATGTTGCGGTGGAAGACCAAAGTATAGAAGCTTGTGAGTATGAAGTGATCAATCATGCTCCCCACCCTATGCCGAGTTCTCCCACCCTTGAAGAGTATGTTAGTAATGAGATGGAGCATCCAAGCATTTTTGAAGAGGATGCTTCTTTTGGCCCAAATGAAACCTTCAAGGAACCGTTCCCTCACCTCTACACTCCACCGAGCATTAAGGCTCAAATTTCTTATTTCCACCCGCCTCTCGAGCATCAAGAAGAATTCATACACTTAAGTGAGTTGGGTGTGATATTTCCTATTGCCGACATTTTCAAATGGCCTATTTTTCGGGAGTCGGCAACTAAGGAGGTGTTCAAGCTCAAAGGACTTCAATTAAAGCACTTCCTTGGTCATGGATTTTATGGGAATGCTATGTGTGCGTTTCTAAATGAACCGGTGCCTCCGTAGGCGAAAAATTGGTTTCTTTTATTTCTTTTGTATTTATATGTCTTGTATTTTGAGTCGCTTTTCGAAGCCCTCCCAAGTTTGTGGGTTTGTAGGGAGGTGTACATAGAGTCCCCACACCAAAAATATTTTCTTTTTATTTTAATTTTATTTACAATATAATTGCTCTCATACATTTCTTTTGAGCTTTGATTTGATGTAGGGGTTGAGCAATTATTCAAGTTTGGGGGTGACTCGCGGAGATTCATGGAGCAACATATTCATGGCTTGGACTTCAAGTGCACCGACTTTGAGGGAGTTTTCTCTTCTCTTTTCTCCCCCCCCCCTTTATATGCATTTTTATGATCATGAACATTGTGGGCAATGTTTGGTTATAAGTTTGAGGGTGGGGTCGGTCTTATCTTTGCCCTTGATTTTTGGGAAAATTTTGAAAATTTTTAGAAAATTTCAAGCTAATTTGGACCTCATTAATTATGCTTTGATCATTCATCTCATCACTTTGGTGCTCATAGAGTTGTATGTGCATTATTTTCTTGGATTCGGCCTTGAGATTATTATATGCATACTTGAGGATATTTTGTGATTTTTGTGCTAGCCTTTCCCTCATTCATGTTAAATAGTGCCCATGTGTGGATATCTTGATAAATTTTTTTAAGCTAAGCTCTAGCTTTGGTTGTGCATGTGTTATGAGTACCTTGTTGTGAGTTGTGATGCCGTTGGATGAATTTGAAATTGATGAATAGCTTGGCTTGTGAGTATGACAATAGCATGATATAGGCCATGTTTGACTCGTTTGTGCCATATCGACCTACCCATGTTCACATTAAATCCCTAGTTTCCCATTTGAGCCTTATTGAAAGAATGGTGTGTGCAAGAGCACACAATGACCCCCATTCGCCTTCATTTTGATCACCCGCATTAACTTATCCCATGAGCCTATACACTTTATCCAACCCTTTGAGAGAGCACTTTGTGAAATGAATTTTTAAATTTATGTCTTGGAGGGAGTATGTGCTTCATGGAAGTGTTGTTCTTCATATATTGGTGTGGTGTGGTTTTTAATCTTGGTTAATGAGTTGGGGTAGTTTATCTTGTAAAAAAAGGGGCCCTTGTGTAAAAAAAAAAATCAAAAGTGAAGGGCAACCCAAAATTATGATCCATTTGTGCTTTTAAGTTATTCAAAGAGGGGAATTGTGGGATAAAAAAATCATTTGTGGTAGTTTGATGTACTCTCAACCCCAAGTTCTTGATATGTAAAAGAAAAAGAAAGAAGAAGCTAAGTTTGGGGGTTGTTGAGAAGAATGGTGAGTTATGATGAAGTATGTTGTTTCATGAAGTTAGACTTGAGTGTGATTTTGAAGGCTTCACTTGTGCTCTTTTGTCTTGATTCCCTTTCCTTCATTTGTAGCTCAACCTTGGCCTAAAGTTACAAGCTTTGTAAAAGTCCTATTGATATTGTCATGCCATGAGTTATTGCCTTGTGAAGTATATTGGTATTTCATTGAACGTTCAATCCTAGCTAGAGTGATGCTATTTAGTCATGGGCTTGTGCTTCATGTTTTTAAATAAGTGTTTGAGGAAAGTTTGCTAGCATTGAAATCACATCATACCTTGGTTATGCATTTTTATAATCTTGAGTTTGATTTCTTTCATGGTAATGCATGTGGGATCTTGATTGAGTGCCTTCTTCATTCCATCTTTGTCTCGAGCTTATCCATAATCCATATCTCTCTTTGCTCGGGACGATCAAAGCTTAAGTTTGGGGGTGTTTAGTGGTAAGTAATTTAGTATTTTGTACTATTTTGGGGGTGTTTAGCTCAACCTGACGATGACACAAGAAGCTTAGTGGTAAGTAATTTAGTATTTTGTACTATTAAATATATGGTCTGTTTACTTTGGTGTTCGCTAATTTTTTTGAGTTCCTCTTGTGTTCTTAGGAAAGGATCACTCAAAAAATTAATGATGTACCTGAAGAGAATCAAACACAAGCTTACAAAGAACAAGTGTTTGTTGAAGTGATGGGGACTGATGGACATGGGCGTGTGAGGACGTTTGGTTCAGGACCATCTCCTCGTGACGTGTTTGGGCCTCGGTCAATCTTAACAATACGTTCTTCCGATGAAGTTGAAACCATGGCTAAAAAAATATCTGAATTTGAGAACAATCAAACTATAATGTTTGAACAAATTAAGCGCATGCAACATTTATTGGATGCACACGGAATAACAACATCGTCTCCTCGTGTGGATACAAACGGCTCTGGATCTAGTGTAGGACAGGTAGATCTAGTACCCTTAATTTATAGTGTAGATCTCTTGAGATACCTCTTTTTTTTCTTTTTCTTTTTTTGGCGTTATTTATACTAATTATATAATTTTTGTTGTAGGCTCGGACCAACTCACCGATGGACGACTTAAGCTAGTTGTTTCAATGATGAACGAAGTGATCTGTCTATTTCAATAGACACTTTTGTATAAGACAGATACTTATTGAAACTTTAGTTTTTGAAGTGTAGTTGATCTACATACAATCTTTTAATTTTGAATGTTTTTTATGCTATGTTTTTGACTAATTGGGTACCAATTAGAAACTTATCTATATAATTAGTTTATGTTATGATTTCAATTCACTATAAAATGTAATTGTTTTTCATTTGATAATTAGCATGTATTTGACTCCAACAAATGGTGGTCATCTCATATTAAAACGATATCAAATACAAAAATAATTGGTTACAAATGGTATTTGGGAGGGCATCAACTGTGCCAAATACTACGTGGGGAGGCCAAACACAACAATCCCAAATACTGTTTGGGAGGGCAAAAAAACTGTGCCAAAAACTTTTTGGGAGGGCAACTGAACCGTCCCTAATACTATTTGGGAGGGCAACCAAAACCGTGCCAATTACTATTTGGGAGGGCAACCCAACTGTGCCAAAAAACTATTTGGGACGGAATCAAAACCGTGCCTAATTCTACTATTTGGGAGGGCAGATAAACCGTGCCAAATACTATTTGGCACGGTTCAACAAAAACCGTCCCAAATGCACGCTAACTGGCACCACCCTATCAAACCGTCTCCTTTGCCGTCCCAAATAGTATTTGGGACGGTTTTGAGCCGAGACAAATGTATTTGGCACCCAAGTATTTAGGAAGGAGCCAAAACCGTGCCAAATACTATTTGGGACGGTTTTGGCAGTATTTGGCACGATTTTTGGCCGTCCCAAATACCATATTTTCTTGTAGTGGACATATGAGTTTAATAGATTTCGAAGACCGTATATCTGCCTTGGACCATTAAAGAAAACGTTTTTAGAAGGGTGTAAACCTATAATTGGGCTGGATGGCTACCATTTTGAAAGGTCATTGGGAGGGATACTACTGACTGCTGTGGGCATAGATGGAAATAATTGTACCTATCCATTTATGTATGTTGTTGTGGAAAGTGAAAACAAGCAGTCCTGGTTGTGGTTTCTTGGTTTGTTGAAGAATGATATCAAAATGGTCAACTCTTACCATTTGAGTTTTATGTCAGATAAGCAGAAGGTACATTACCCTTATTTTTGTTTTTGTTTTTGTTTTTTTACCTTTTACCTTTGTTTCTAATATATTGCAACATACTTGTATTGTTTAATTTAAGAATCAGCTTAAACTCTTAATTGTTTAATTGTTTAGTTATAGGGATTGCACTTGAACTCTTGTCTCCAAACTCAAAGCATAAGTTTTGTGTTAGGCATTTGTATAATAAATTCAAGCTTATACACAAAGGTCTTGTATTGAAAGACAGACTATGGGACTGTGTTCAAATCCTGCTTTTTTTAGAAATGTATGGAGAATTTAAAGGATACAGATGAATAGGAATACAAGTGGCTTAATGCAAAGCCACCAAAACAGTGGTCTAGGTCACACTTTAGCACATGGCCACAATGTGATATTCTGCTAAATAATTTGTGTGAGAGTTTTAATACAACAATCTTAAAAGCTAGGGATAAGCCTATAATCACTATGTTGGAGAACATTAGGGCAATAATGATGAGAAGAACACATGAGTTGAGAGATAAGATGAAGAAAAAAACAAGCTTGATATGTCCTAAGATTCATGCCATAGTAGAGAAAACCAAGACAGAGTCCACACATTGTGTACTTACATGGACAGGAAACTCAAAGTTTGAGGTTTTAAATAGGGGAACACAGTTTATAGTTGACATGGAAAAGAAGACATGTTCTTGTAGGAGGTGGGAGCTCACTGGAATCCCATGTGCTCATGGTATCTCAGCCATATATTATGGTGGTTTGGAAGTGGAGGACTTAGTGTCACACTAGTACAAGAGATAAATTGTACATCAATCTTTACAACAACACACTGGATGCAATCCATGGGTATGAAATAAAAAAAAAACAGGGCTACCACCTATCCGTGCTCCAGTTAGGAAGAAGAAAAAGGCTGGGAGACCTAAAAAATTAAGGAGGACAAAACCTAATGAGAATCAAGATAACAGTAGGCTTGTTGGGATTCAGAAACTAGGTAGAGGGGGGTGAGTCAGTCACTTGTTCTTATTGTCAGTTACTTGGACATAGTGCAAGAAAGTATCCAAGTAAACCTGGTCAGCTTGAGAGCAATGCAAAAAATACTATGAAATGCTCCATTTGTAAGGAAGGCATAATAAAAGAAAATGTCCAAGTAAGGAATCCAATCAATCCCAAACTGATCATCAACCAAAGGAAGACAAGGTGAATGACCCAATGGATGATCAAGTGAATGAGCCACAAGAAAATATACTGCATAAGCCACAACAAGACCAAGAACCTGAGGAATTTACTATGAGCCAGCTTGTTTCAACACCACCACCACCTTCTACACAACCTGAACCTACTGCAACACAAGCTGCAATTGCTTCAACACAGAGCCATAAGAGGTCTTTCAGATTGCTTAATGTCAGGTTCTTAACCAAATCTCAAGAACATTTTGACCTTGATGAGTAGACTCTTTTTGGTTAGTCTATTATTTTAATTATTGCTTGTTGTTGGTGTATATTTGCATAATCTCATCTGACTTATTTTTATGCATTTTCTGTGTTTTGCAGTAATCAGGGTATTCCCTTTTCGACATAGTACATGGAATACAGTGGTCTTTTTGAACATAGTACATGGAATACATGAGTGACTGCTACTGGGGGATTTTTTTGTGTTTTGCAGTGAAGTATGGGTATAATACAGGGTTTAGTTTGTATATGATAGAGTGACATTTTCCGTGTTTTTGTAGTCATCTGTTTTTATATTTTTGTATATGTTTAGAAGTGTTATGTCAGCAATTTGGTTGATTTGCAGCTTGTCTAAACTGTCACGTCCCAAAATCAAAACCCCAAACTGGAGTCGAAAATCGGGCATGATGGGTTTGCTATTAACACTAAACCACCTGTAAACAAAAAAACCAACAACACTGGAAGAGCAGCAGCAATCAGGTTGCGCTACTATATACAACAAACCACAAGAAAGTATTATCCAGAGTTATACAAACTCCAACAAACTATACACAACATGAAGACATCCAATCTTCCACCAAAAGAAGGTTTACAACAACTGAGAATTCTATACAAAGGTAGGTCGACAAGACCCACAACTACCCAAAATAGTAACCACCTGCTCTCCACTCCTGAACAGCTCACGATCACTTCCTCGCCTGGCTGTGATCTAAGGAAAACAAATAAACAAACAATGAGATTTAACTCAATAAGGTTCCACTATACTTATGTACGCTATGAATGGATGCAACATATCAAGCGTGCCATGATGACAGTTCATATAGAGAGTTTATAACATGTTATTTAACATTTAAACAATAAACTGTCATATAGATATAAGAAATATACAATCAAATATATAAGATTGAGATACATCTCCAATCATCCACTTCCGACCTTATAACCCATTGTTGTTGTAGTTCTCATCGTTCGATCATTTTTAAGAGTATTAGATTATTAACAACTCGGGTACCAAGTCCACACGAGGCCAAGTCCCTACAACCTCAGCAGTCGTGCCACTAAAGAGTATTACCTCCACTATGGCCATTAGCGAAGGGTTGGGCCACGTAGAGCTCCACACTTGACTCACACTGCCCTTCGCCCTATGTCAAGTCCGGGGTCACCTTACACTTCCCTAAAAGATTATTGTCACATAACAAACACCACCAGGTGTTCCAAGTATTGTGCACAAAGATTATTCTTTTATTGACTATTCAACACTGTAACAAATATGACGAGCTATAAAGTAAACTCGTCAACCACTTAACATGGATAATTCACGTATTTCACATAAGCTTGTTAATCTCAACTTAGTCACAATCACAATTTGTAAACATATTCAAAAGCATGGCTTATTATCAAATAACCAACAATATAACCAATTAATCACAAATTAACCACAAGTAACAAATCAATTCCACGTATAATGAATATTAATCACGATAAATAGACTATTGACTGTGCAACAATGAATATACATAAGCAAGTAGTTCCTTACAAAAAAAGGTAAAAATTCATCCGATTAAAATACACCAAAATAACTTTAAAGTAACCCACGAGCTAAATCATAAGTTTTCTCGGTGTTGGATTTAAGAATTATGCCTGAACTGAAAATTATTTAACGAACCCTCTGTTTTTTTTTCTATCGTTCGCGTCCCCTGTATCTCTCCAGCTACTTACGGAATGAACAATGAACGAAGGAAGAAACGATTTATAAAATGGCAAAGGAATCTATATATATATAAAAGCTAGGTAGTCTAAAAGAGGTAAAATCCCGCCAAAATGCACTTACTAAAAAAGGAAAGTCATCTTTAAGTATTATTATATAGTAGTTAGCATGCATTGGGAATACAAATCTGATTAATTAATTACACAATTCTCAAGATTTATTGAAAATATGCAAATATGCACATGTTGTAGAAAATAACAAGTTTCTATGTAGTAGTATTTAATATGGGTAGTCACCCATGTGAAAATCTGTTAATACAAATCTCTTTTGGTACATACTTAATTTATTGATTAATTAAAATGAGCAAATAACATTGGAATAAGAACAAATGTGCTATAAAAAACATATTCATTGAATACTTGTGATTACAAAATAAAATATAATCACAATTAATTATAAAAAGTTTGCTATGAAAATCTTCATATATGACTTATCTGTATTTGAAACTTTTGTGTCTCTTTCATCGTATCCGAAATTATAATATCGAAACAAACTTTATTTTTGCAAGTAACCACAGTTAATTATAACTTATTGGTAAATCATATGAATATATACGATTAAATTATAGTAGTAGATACCAACCACAAATTTCAAATATTTAATAAATCTATATGTTATATAGAGAAGAATATACATCTGAAATACTATTTATATTACTTAAGATCCTAAATTTTAATAACAAAAAATATTAATTATTAAACTCTATAAAATTATGAACAAGAAAATGATTTAAACAATTCATAAAATATTTGATTAAATGATATCAATTATACCGATATAATTTGTTTTATTCATCATGTTTTTTCTTTATTTTTTTATTTTGTTTATTATCTTCATTTTATTTGTGTATAATTTAATTAAAGGAGATATATGCGCGTGCGTTTAACGCACGAGTGTAAAACTAGTTGGAAGTAAAGTTGGTCTACTATTGTGGCTCGGTCCACGGCAAAATGAAAGAAAGAAAACTGTTTTGCAATTCATTCCAAGGCTTTCAACAAATGGCCTAAGGAATAGTATAATATATAATATAATATACTAACACTATATATCATACTAATATAATAATATTATTATTAAACAATGTTATTATTTTAAGATAACACAAATATTAACTAGTCAAACATATCAATAAATGTAAAATTAATTCCCAAATATTAATAATTCGGTTATTACAATTATAGCATTTCGGCCAACATAACATTTTAATACTATAAAATAGTCAACGTAACTTAGTTAAATTTATTATAATGTTAATATTTGTATTATTTAGTACTATATAATTAAGAAACGTCAATAAAATATTGCTCAGTCAATTATAACATGCCTCAAAGTAGATAATTATAAGATAATTAAACTTACTAAAATATCGGGTGTTACATAAACTGTTGGATGGAATTGTATTTGTTAACACAATATCTAAGCAGTTGGTTCATATCTAAGCAGCAATAGCAATTTGGTTGAAATTGTGTTTGTGTTTTATTATCTTTGTATAATATAAATAATTTGGTGTTTGTTACGTAACAGTTTGTTGATGATATATATATATATATATATATATATATATATATATATATATATATATATATATATATATATATATATATACGCATGAGGATTGCTTACATATAAAAAAAAACATTCCATTCATTTCGAATAGTCAAAATAAAGAGAATACGGTTTAATAAATTTCCATTTAAACACATCTAACAACAAAATGTACAACACCAAAAAATCAACCCCAACCATTTCTTAATACTTCCATACTCCGATAGCTTAATCATGCCCAATTATGATTAAAACGAAGATGAGGTCGAACACGAATGATAACACGAAATAAAACCAAAGGCATTTGTTGTTTTGTTTTTTTTTTGTTTCCACTTCAATTGCCTTTAAAGGAGGATCAAACCAAAGGAAAAATAGACATCCCCTTCCTAAGAAAAAATAAAACAAGTAAATAAATAAAATAATTTTCTAGAAAATTAAAAATAAAAAAAATCAATAACTTACCCCATATTTTTCACAACCCAATAACCTCCTTTCTGGATTTTGATCGGTTCATGATGTTCGTATGACAACCGTCCTTCCACAATGACAACGAAACTGTGTCCATCGTGAAATAACAAATATAATTAATGGAATAGATTGTTAGAGAATGAGATGAATTTTTTTAGGATGAAATTGGTATATATATAGCCAAAATATGGTTTTCTCTCAAGGTTTATATTGCAAAACAAAAAATATACAAGGTTTACTTTGCAATAAAAAAGGCGGGAGCTAACAACTAATTTGACCAAAGGAACCTTGCAAACTAAAATATGTATAAGGTTTAATTTGCAATAGAAATGGCGGGAAATAAAATATGATTTGACCAAGGTTCTTTTTGCAAGAAAAAAAATTGTACATGATTTAATTTGCAATGAAAAAAGTAGGAAATGTAAGTTGGATATGCCACCAGTGTCCACGCCAGCTGCCAACATGGCAGCCAACTCAGCTTCCCGTTAAAAAAATTAACACCTTTTTGATGGAAGGTTTGAATTGCAAAAATGACAATAGGTGGAGGTTCAATATGGTGAAAATCAATACACGGAGTTAATTTTGCAAAACATAAAATAGGCCAGAGATTTTTTTTGCAATTATCATTCATCATAGTACTAACTCTGATGAGGGAGAGGAATGGATACTTAAAGTTTTTCGGTTGACAATTCATAGTACTAACTCTGATTTTGTTATGACTTTTTCCACCCTGTAGTAGGGGTGGAAATTGGGTCGGGTTTCGAGGTTTTTGGGTTTTCAGGTCGAGTATTGTGGGTTCCCGGGACGTGCACTCGCGCCCCGCGCGCCCTTGGATAGGGGTGCGCGTACGTGTGGATGCGAGACACAACTACTCTCGTTCCACCCTGCCTTTTTTAGGGGAAGACGAAATCAAAAGTGCGAGAGGAGTACTATCTAAGATAGCGCGTTGGAATGCGCCTCGGTTGCCTTTAGTGGATTTTTGATCCAATATGGGAACTTTGGGTTTCCCGCATCAAGTTATCCCTTGTTTAGGGGATACCAGGATATGAGAATACATCATCCTTCCATTCCCATTCTCCCTTTTTTAGGGAAAAACAGAAAAATGCAAGGAAGGAGTGTTGCGAGGCCCCACTAGATCCAAAATGTTTTAGAGTCGCCATCTTTATTTTAAGGCAAAATAAAGCAAAACCAAAAAAGAAAAGAAAAACCAGAGATTGAAAACAGGTTCGGAGGCTAAGTTACGAGTTGGGAAGGTGCTAGGCACCCAACTCGCCCTTTCGGTCTCAAAAGTAGTTTTTGGCTAAAGTATGCTTATTGTTATATTTATTTAGCAAATAAATAAAGCATTAAAAGACAGAAAAATAAAAACAAATACATCCGTGGCTACATTATTTACAGACTTGCAGCCATTTCCTTACAATAATTACAAATATATTTAAAAATATTTGGCCATTATAATGGCTCTTTTACATAATATTTTCTAATCTAATCAGGGCAGTACAACGGCTTATATTAGCCACATTGGGCCGGATTTAAAAAGTAACTTTATAAAAAAATAGCGCCCTTAAATGCCATTACCTTTTAGAGCGCGGTGTGCTCGCTCTGTCCTTCAGGGAGAGGGAGTCTTTGTTGTTGTTGTTGTTGTTGTTGTTGTTGTTGTGATTAGGGCATAATGACTTCTTATTTCTGGTGTTTTTGGCTCGCTCACTCGGGCAGAATGACGGCTTATATATGGTGGTTTTGGCCTTTTAAATCGGGCAGAGCAACTGCTCTTTCCACGATTTTTGGATCGGGGAAGTAGGGTGGAAACCTAGCTGGGGGGCTAAGACTCACTCTTATCGGTGGGTTTTAAGTTTGGAGGAGTTTTGGCAGGGTTTTGAGACTTTGGGTGGATCACTTACTATTCTGATCTCTTAGCGTAACGAGAACACGAGAGCTTTTGTGGAAGAAATTCTGTCTCTGAAGGTCGACCCCGAAGCCTCTATTTATAGCCTGTGATGAGGACTCATCGAAGAATAAATTTTTTTCCTCCGTGCTTCAACGTATTGTACAAACCGCGAAGAAATTGATACATTACGGCAAACTGTAGCAGCACTGTAGCAATTCTGAGTGTACTGTAACACATTCCTGGCGCCACCCACACTAGTTCTTGGCGCCACTCCCACACATTATGTGGGTGGCGCCACTCTAGGCTTTCTTCTTTCAAATTTGACACTTTAACCCCTGCACTTCACTGTTTGCGCATCCTGCTTTATCCTTTTGCATTTTCAACCCTGTAACTTGACATTTGTTAATGTTTTAACAGGTCTTGATATTTTATGTCATGTTACATACCAGGAGTACGAAATTGCGGTGTCTACAGGTACTCGAAAAAATGGGTTTGATATTTTTCTACCCGAAACCGTTCCGAAAAAATCGGGTTAATCGTACTTCGGGTACCCGAATTCATCGGATAACCACAAAATCGGGTTCGGGTAACCCGTTATGTTTAAAACCACTTTTTTTAATTAAAAAAAACATTTTTTTGTGCTTGGCATACTTGCAATCGCATGGTATTGGTATTGGTAATTGTAATGTGATTTAAGAGTAGACTAAAGTCATAATTGGTTGACTAGTTGGTTTAATGTCATAAAAAGATTAAAGATAATAATAATTAGCCATCTAGAAATAGGGTACCCGGTCGGGTTTTTCGAGTACCACAGTAAAACCCGATGACCGACCCGTTTTTAGATTGGGTTTGGGTAACTCGTTAACCGAAAATACCCGACCCGATCAGGTTTTACCCGATCGGATCGGTTCGGGATCCAAAAACACGAACCCGTTTGCCCACCCCTACCCTGTAGTCTACTTTTGATTTTAACTGCTACGTAACAATGATTCATAGTTATATGGCTATGTGGTACTATTGCTAACTTACTGTTGTTTACAGTACAAGCAAGTTTAATTTAGTTTTATAATAATAATTGAAGAAATTGCAAATTAAGTTTGACAGCAGGCAACCTGGCCTTGTGTGCAATTTAATAGGCGAGTGTGTGTGTGTGTGTGTGTGTATATATATATATATATATATATATATATATATAGTAACTCACTCACCTTATGGCCAAATATACAGTATACTTCATACAAATTTTCTATGATGTCAGATCATGAGATCACCTTGAGACTTGAGTTGAGTCTGGGGTGATCTGACACTGACAGTCATATTCTCTACGTATTCATCCTGGCTACATCAACCGTCCGTGGATTGGATAATAATAGTATGAGAAAAAGTAAAGAAAGATTGATCATGAGATTCAACAAACTAACTTGGAAAATGATGCGGAATGATCGTATCCATAATTGACAATACTATGTATTTCTGTATAATTACTGAATATATTTGTTATCTCATCAAAGTTTGACAGGATTCTACAAGATAGAACCACTTCATGATGCCAAAAAGTTTGTTCGGGGTGGTCTTGTCAATGAGTAAGATATACTCCCTTCGTTTCGAGAAAAAGAATCTCCGTTTGAAAGTCAAAGTTTTAAAAAGATAACATTTATAGTAGTTAATTGATAATAAAATGACACTTTTATGCATTAAATTTTGAAAGTTGACTGTTTAAGTGAAACAACGCAAAATGAAATGATGGACTCTTTGCCCGGAACGGAGGGGGTATGTGACTTGTTCGTCTTCATCAAGTGGATCATCTAGGTAGGGAAATTGACCCGCGCGAAAAGGCTCCATGAAAGTAAATAAGAGATTGTGTCCCTACATGATTAAGCTAGTTTTCTGTCTGAACCATGCTTGCCGTTAGGGAAGTCGATGCTAGTTGTCTGTTCGGTGCTCATATGGAGCAGTGTCTTCGAGAGGGCAAAGAGTATGACACAAAGAATTTATGTTAGTGTTTTTTGTACACAACATTATTTTTTACATTAAAATACAAATAAACTCTTTTGGTAGCTCGCTACCAGCTCTAACAATTAATTACCAAATACTCCATCTGTTCTGGGCAAAGAGTTCATCATATTATTTTGAGATGTTTCATTTTAAAAGTCTACTTTCAAAAAATTATATTTATCATCTCCAAAACATTTTAACTTTACCCTTTCATCATTTGTTATTTACATATTGATTATATATGCTCAAGCATTTTTGTAATTATGATAAACTTTAATTATTACCAATTTTGGAAATCCTTTAACGTCGTTTAATACCCGAAGAAACACGTCGTCGGCTTTGCTTCGCACCACTTTCACATACCAACAACACCATACTGTGTTTTATCAAATCCAGCAACCCACCGAGGACGATGACGACCGTGTCAGACTCCAATGACTTCTTCGCTTTCTAAAGCCTTGCTGGTTCAATTTAATGATTGCCCGAATTTAAGAGAGATTGCTGGATTTTCAATTTTAATTAAATAAGCAACCCAACATCTATTGAGAAAAAATTGAACCTGAAAGAGCTCCATCTTTCTGTTTTCACCAACTTATATCATACATGTTTCGAATTCAAATTGGATCAAAGTAGGAAATGGTTTGGCCTTCCATGGGGCATCTGTGCGGTGTTTGAACAGATTTTGGAGAGGGAAACCTCTCGTTATAGACAAATGGCGTCAAACTGTTTTAGATTACATTAAAAAAAGAGACGAGTCAAGAACCAATAGAAAAATGTGTGCTTCTAGATGAATGGGAGACACGAAAATTCATCTATAGAGAGGTTGTTTGGGCTCAATTAGCAGCAATAGAGAGAGAGAGAGGGAGGGACCAAATTCATATTCAATTTGGCATCTCCAAGGTAGATCCACAAGGGAAAGGGTGGTAGATCCGCAAAGGGAAGCTGGTGGTGGTTTTGACGGATGGTGAATTGGTGATCTCCAAACGAAAACAAAAGGGCATTTCTGTTTAGCTTATTAGAGGATGACAGAGGAGTAAATTGACTGCAAAATGGAAATCATCAATTGGACACGTGGCAGCGAGTGATTAGATTGACAGATGATGGGACAACATCATGTGACAGATGATTTTTTACATTTTTTTCTCCTTCTAAGGGGGCATGGGAAGGGATCGAACCTGAGACCTCACACTTTGTGAAGTCTTATGTCTACCACTGGGCCACCCCCTTAGGGGCTGTGACAGATGATTTAAAACCCTTTGTAACCTATATATACTTTTTTAAATATGTTGTTTAGACACACATTCATAATATATCATACTACCTTCAATTTCATACCCAAAATCTCAAATTATCAACATCCCACAATTTTCCATATTTAGGTATTTCTTTTATGAAAGTCATTTAATAGAAAATATTTGTCACATTTGTTCTTTCTCCTCGCGTTCTTTTAATACAAGGAATAATAATGGGGTTACTAGGTACAAACATCTTCAATAAAAACTTTCTCACAAATATTTTATTCTATGCAATTACCACTAATGCTTAAATTGGATACATCAATAATCAATATGCTAATGAATTTTTTTCGATAAAAGATAATCCTATACATCTCTCATTTTCACTTCATCTTTTACAATTATCATCTTTCATACGTGAAATTAAACAATTATATTCATATAAGGGAGACAAATTGTGTCACCGATACTCATGCTAAAAAAAAATTCGCACGGAAATTATTTCTTGTGGAAGGACATCCAAGTTCTATTAACTAATATACCTCTGACTCAAACACTTGGTATGTTTGTTCTTTTTGATTTTCTTTTACTTCAACTAGAAATGTAACACCCCAAACTTGGGTCCGACCATTTGGACCTAGAATTCGGTCACGTCACCAACAATCAATACTTAAAATTCATAATAACTCCCAATGTAATAATTAATAAATTTAATATCCTCCAAATGTAACTAAATTACAACCACATAATACCCGAAACAAAATCTAAAATAAAACTGTTCAAAGTTAATTAAACTTCAAAGTAAAAATTAACTAAAAATGTCTAAAACTTCTTTGACCATCTTCATTCATCTACTCGAAACAATTCATCTAGCCAAACTAAATGTCACCTGAAAGAAAAAGAATAAGAAAGGTGAGCGAACAATGCTCAGCAAGTTCATATATAACCCCTCAGGTTACTAAGGAGGAGTTGACCGAAATAAATCAAGGAATCAGAACCGAAAGTTCAAATGTCTGTAATGCAAAAGTCAAATAGTCAAAGTTCAAATATTCAAATTTCAAATATATTTTTTAGGATTCCAAGTGGAGGATAACGATAAAACAAACGACTCGAGTAATCCAATTGTCACCAACCGTCCCATACCAGCTGGCGACAACGGACGACTCACAGATAAATATTTAGGATTCCAAACGAAAGATAATAATGCAAAGGACGACTCGAGTAGTCCAATTGTCACAAACCCTCCTATACCAGTTGGAGACAACGGACGACTCACAGATACCAAGATCACATAAGCGGTCAAAGACCTGTTCGAACAATGTTCTGAAAAAAATTCTAAAGACCCATAAGGGTAAAGGTTTCCTAAGAGTATATCCGGATACCTAACCATTTGTCCAGTGATTAAGGGGTTTCGAAAGGTCACATTAACCCGTGACTAGGTAAATCGAAAGGTCATATTAACCCGTAACTAGGTAAATCTAAAGGTCACATTTACCCGTGACTAGGTAAATCAAAAGGTCACATTAACCCGTGACTTGGTTGTTTGACTTAGTGATCAAGGTAAGAACTTTTAAATAATCAAATACATTTTACAAAACCAGTATGAATGACAAACACATTTATGTATCAAATAGATATCTCACATAAAACATGATAGGTATGTGAGATTTAACAAAGGAGTATAATCATGAGTAATGAAATGAACGAAATCAACGGAATTCAAAATCAAATACCGATACAAAATCGGCACACGTTTTCAAGGAAAGACATTTATCAAAAAAATAAATGAAGCCTAACAATATGGAACGAATAATTCAAAAGACCTAAATGAGGTATAATCCCTTACATGTCTAGTGAGTGTACGAAAGTTACTTTAACGCACAACGACTCTTTTAACTCCGCTTGCTTGGATCTATAAATAAATATAACATATTGTTATTAATACTATTATAATAGTTAACTTCTAATAAAAGTACTATATATATATATATATATATATATATATATAAATGCTTGCTTCCAATCTCTAACCCAAACTACATAGCAATAGCTTAATTAAAATAACAACCACAATCAGTTATGATGAATACATTTACATTCTCATCAAAGATCCAAACCGAGAAAAATAAAATGGTGAGATCACTTACAAACAGTTCCAAATCTCTCACTTCCTCTGCGTGCGCCGTTTTGCTTCTTCTTCTTTTTTTTCTTTTTTTTTTCTTTCTTTCACAATTATTTTATTTATATAAAATCCTATTAGGTTTTCTAACCCTAAACCAAAATCTTAAAGTCAATTGAATCGAAATTAATTAAGTAAATATTATAAAGGAATTAGTATTAAAATCTTAATCAAAAGTGGGACAAGCCTAACCCAATTCAATTGGTTACTAAATAGGTCCAAAACAATCAGATTAACCCAAAACAATTATAGTATTAATTAAATAGGTCCAAAACAATTATAATTTTAGTTAACACGAATTAATATATTTTTTTAATTATTTTTTTTTCGGGTATTACACTCTCACCCTCTTAAAAGAAGTTTAGTCCCTAAACTTAACACACCAAGTCATACAAAGAGCTCAAGATGTTCCTCTTCGAATTAAGAATAAACCAAGTTACTCCCAATAGACATAATGTATTAATTAAATATGCAAAACAATTATAATTTTAGAAAAATAAACTTTAGTAGATCCTAGGCATTCAATCCTTAAATGTAACCGAGGCAATCCATTAGTCCAAACGTCACATGTAAAACTCATAATGCCCATACTTTATTCAACAAGCAGATGATTGAACCATACGTCAAAATTATCAATGCCTAAATGAACTCAAAAGACAAGATAGAAATTCTTAGGTAACGGAAATGCATCTCTTGGTCGTTGTGTTAATTAATCGTCGTCTAAGTTCTCATGTGACAATTTGATAGGTCATGTAAGTGTGGCAATGTGATCGATTAAGAAACACTAGGCTGAATAAAAATTTAAACGTCACAAAGGTGAGGATGCACTATACATGTTTCCATATCATTCGTCTCGAGCAGCCATCGCGTAAATTCTTCCCTGCGTATTTGGTTTAGGTTTATTGCCGCTGCCCGTTCCTCGCACAAAGTTTTCCTTCAGTGGTTCCGGGCAATCCTTGATCCTATGCCCCATCTTTCCGCAATTAAAAGCAGGCTCCCGTAGTCCAGTAACAAGTATCAGTCCTATGTTTTCCACCACACTTATTACACCCAGGGTCATTATTCTGATTCGACTGCTGACCTTGATTCTGATTCCGCCACTGATTTGGTCCCTTAGACCGATTATCCTCTATGGTTCTCTTCTTATTTCCACTGTAACTTCCTCCTTGATATCCCGACTGATCTCGAGAACTACTTCCAAGATTCTCAAAACCTCTCTTTTTCTCTACCTTCTTCTTCTGGTAATTTGCTGGCACTCGTTCAAGTATTCTGGCTCGGTCTACAACTTCAGCATAAGTCTTCAACTGTAGGGCTATCAATCGATGGCTAATTTTTCCATCGAGGCCTCTTTCAAACATCCTGGACTTTTGTTTGTCATTCTCAATGAGACCTGAAGCATACTTTGATAGTTCTGTGAACTTGACGGCATACTCATCTACCGTCATATTTCCTTGCTCTAGATTGAGAAATTCAACCAGCTTATTGTCCTGCACGCTCTCAGGAAAATATTTCTTATTGAAGACTTCGAGAAAAGTCTCCCAGGTGTACTCTCCCACCCCATTTGCTTCAACCATTCTCATCTCGGACTGCCACCACTCATCAGCCTCTCCTTCGAACTTGAACGTGACGAGGTTAACTTTTTGTTCACTTGTAAGGGTCATAGTTCTAAAGATCTTCTTCATACTCTCAACCCATTCTTCTGGCTTAATGGTGTTTGGTGCGCCTGAGAAGGGCTTAGGGCTTCTCTTTTGGAAGATGTCAAGTGGGTCCTTTGCCACTGGTCGAAGTTGAGGAACTACAGGCTGAGGTTGCAATACAGCAGGCTGAGGTTGCGGTACAGCATGCTGAGGCTGCGGTTGAACAATTTGACCAATCCTGTCTACAGTTTGGGTCAAATTCTGCAGAAGGTTCATTATAAGCACATGGTCTACTAAGGTAGGATTTGTCGCGTTAGGTTGAGGCGCTTCAGGGGCAGGGTTTTTGTTATTCGTGTTAAGTTGGCTTCCAGATTGTTCTCCCACACTCTCGGAAAAGGAGTCCTCTACTGCTTTTCCTCCCCTGTTTCCTCGGCCACGACCACGACCTCGGTTAGCGGTACGTCCACCTCTACGTGCCATTTGATATTGATACAAAAACGATCAAGTGTCAAATAATGCCTAAAATTTTATCACACTAAAATGGTGCTCGCTAACTGGCATGGCGTAATTGGAAACACTTTACATAATTGTTAAGTAACGTCAATTTCTTCCAAAGTTTATCTTATAATCTTGTGCACTCGAAATATACCAACACGAGATATAGTTTGAAATGAATGTCAAACGAATACAAAAATTTCCTCAAAATTTATTCAATATCAAACTTTATTCCAATGTCTCAAAAAATTGGATACACCTCGTGTATTCCAAGTCGAATAAACTAAAATAGAACAAATTCCTACGAGTAACCAATAGTGTATCAGTCCCAATCAAAATTAAGGAAATCATAACTTAAAGTCATAATCGTAGACTTAGAACTACAATCGTACACTTAAAGCTTTTGGGTAACTAATGGTATAAACAAAATCATAACCTTACACTACAATCAATTCCTAATTCTATTAATTCCTAAATCCTAAAACCATCAGGATCTGAAGCCTAAGCTCTGATACCACTCTGTAACGCCCCAAACTTGGGTCTGACCATTTGGACCCACAATTCGGTCACGTCACCAACAATCAATACTTAAAATTCATAATAACTCCCAAGGTAATAATTAATAAATTTAATATCCTCCAAATGTAACTAAATTACAACCACATAATACCCGAAACGAAATCTAAAATAAATCTATTCAAAGTTAATTAAACTTCAAAGTAAAAATTAACTAAAATGTCTAAAACTTCTTTGACCATCTTCATTCATCTACTCGAAACAATTCATCTAGCCAAACCAAATGTCACTTGGAAGAGAAAGAATAAGAAAGGGTGAGCGAACAATGCTCAGCAAATTCATATACAACCCCCCGGTTACTAAGGAGGAGTTGACCGAAATAAATCAAGGAATCAGAACCGAAAGTTCAAATGTCTGTAATGCAAAAGTCAAATAGTCAAAGTTCAAATATTCAAATTTCAAATTAGGATTCCAAGTGGAGGATAACGATATAACAAACGACTCGAGTAATCCAATCGTCACCAACCGTCCCATACCAGCTGGCGACAACGGACGACTCACAGATAAATATTTAGGATTCCAAACGAAAGATAATAATGCAAAGGACGACTCGAGTAGTCCAATTGTCACAAATCCTCCCATACCAGCTGGAGACAACGGACGACTCACAGATACCAAGATCACATAAGCGGTCAAAGACATGTTCGAACAATGTTCCGAAAAAAATTCTAAAGACCCATAAAGGTAAAGGTTTCCTAAGGGTATATCCGGATAACTAACCATTTGTCCAGTGATTAAAGGGTTTCGAAAGGTCACATTAACCCGTGACTAGGTAAATCGAAAGGTCACATTAACCCGTGACTATGGTAAATCTAAAGGTCACATTTACCCGTGACTAGGTAAATCAAAGGTCACATTAACCCATGACTAGGTTGTTTGACTTAGTGATCAAGGTAAGAACTTTTAAATAATCAAATACATTTTACAAAACCAGTATGAATGACAAACACATTTATGTATCAAATAGATATCTCACATAAAACATGATAGGTATGTGAGATTTAACGAAAGAGCATAATCATGAGTAATGAAATGAACGAAATCGACGGAGTTCAAAATCAAATACCGATACAAAATCGGCACACGTTTTTAGGGAAAGACATTTATCAAAAAAATAAATGAAGCCTAACAGTATGGAACGAAGAATTCAAAAGACCTAAATGATGTATAATCTCTTACCTGTCTAGCGAGTGTACGAAAGTTACTTTAACGCACAACGACTCTTTTAACTCCGCTTGCTTGGATCTATAAATAAATAAAACATATTGTTATTAATACTATTCTAATAGTTAACTTCTAATAAAAGTACTTGAGTACGGTACTCCTCCTACTACCCGATTATATATATATATATATATATATATATATATATATATATATATATATATATATATATATATATATATATATATATATATATATAAATGCTTGCTTCCAATCTCTAACCCAAACTACATAGCAATAGCTTAATTAAAATAACAACCACAATCAGTTATGATGAATACATTTACATTCTCATCAAAGATCCAAACCGAGAAGAATAAAGTAAGATCCAAACCGAGAAGAATAAAGTGGTGAGATCACTTACAAACAGTTCCAAATCTCTCACTTCCTCTGCGTGCGACGTTTTGCTTCTTCTTTTTCTTTTTTCTTTTTTTTTCTTTCTTTCTCAATTATTCTATTTATATAAATTCCTATTAGGTTTTCTAACTCTAAACCAAAATCTTAAAGTCAATTGGATCGAAATTAATTAAGTAAATATTATAAAGGAATTAGTATTAAAATCTTAGTCAAAAGTGGACCAAGCCCAACCCAATTCAATTGGTTACTAAATAGGTCCAAAACAATCAGATTAACCCAAAACAATTATAGTATTAATTAAATATGTCCAAAACAATTATAATTTTAGTTAACACGAAAAATACAACTTCATCTTCACAACATTATCTATGTCAATTGGTATTATGCAAATTTATTTCATAAAATAGTTTACTACTATACTCCATCTCTTTAGGGCAAAGAGTTTTCGTTTGAACCAAAATGACACTTTTAATAGCTCATTAGTAATAAAATGACAATTTTATACCTTCATTTTTCAAAGTGGACTCTTTAAGTAAAACACCCCAAAATAAAATAGTAGACTCTTTACCCAGAACGAAATAAATATTATTTGTATATATCTCATTACTAAATATTTTTATAGTGTGAATTCAATTCTAAGAAGTACGAGAGCCTATCATTTTAATTGTGATTCATTGGTCCCAATAGCAAGTACCTCATATCAATATAATGAATGATATTAATGGTTCCAGTCATATCAATATTGAATTTCCTCACAAAAATCATGTTTAGATAAATCTTTGTCTAAACCAAAATGTAATGTGTTTTAATTTTTTTTTTGTTAATTTTCAATTATATAATTTTTCTTTTTGTTGTATACTTTTTTGTCATTCTTTATTCAAATCTTCTTTGTTACCTATTTAGTCTATAATGTTACTTTTTGGATTGCTGTCTGCTGTATCTTAAATATTGTGTTCAATGTTTAATTGTGGGTTAATATCATTTTTGGTACCCTTACTTTACTCACTTTTTACTTTTGGTACCCTTTGTACCTAGTCAATCAACGTTCATCCTACAAGTTTATAAGTTTCATCAATTTTCGTATTTTCCGTTACATTGTTGTCGAGGGCAAACGAAGGACCTGTTGTTGTAGGTTTGAAAGGGTTGGCCCACCCGACGCATAAATAGCCTTACAAGTTACACCTTCTATTTGTACTCGCAATCAAACACCCTTCTGTCGTCGCCATTGGCACCAAATACTCACAGCTGTTTAGCAACAACGGTCCAGCAATCCCCATCAGAATTTACGCGTAACTAACCGGCATCTCACAACATTGCCCTAAAATACACTCATAATCGAATCTGTCCAACGGTAAACCAACCAACGACCTCCCAATTGTCCTCTGTAAAGCCTCCCGACGAATTGCAGCTGCCCGGTGGCAGTACCTGAGCTTCGATTCGAGCGAGTACGACGGAATTGAACCGGGACAACCGATTTCCTGATTTCCTCATTTGATGCCGACGACATCACCCGTCGGCGGCTGCTGTTGCCGATCCATGATCTTTGAGAAATGTAAGGAAAAGTTAGTTTTGGAGGTGCCAGCGTCGTCCTCGTCAGTGTCAATGTCCCAAGGCTCGTGAGAGGCACATGCAATGAAAGATTGCACAAAATCAAAAATTCCAACACGTAAATGATGGAGGCGATTAGTGAGACAATGGTGACAAGCTCGGAGATGGTGACGACGTGGAGAGGGGTAGAGGAGTGGATCTTGTCGCGCCACGGTGGCGGAGGTAGTAGGCAAATGAGAAGAAGAAAATGAAGGAAATGTCGTTTGTTAAGTATAGATGAAGGGGGAGAGCATATGATGCTTTCAGAATTGGTGACGTGGAGCGATTATTGATGGTAACTGTGGTAGTGGACGACGACCCGTTTAGTTTGGTGGTCATGGTTGGGGTGAAGGGGAGGTCACTGGTAGGAGGGAAATAATAAAGATAGAGAGAGGGAGGAGAGTGAAAAAAAATTACTTGGGGGTGGAAGAGAAGTGGTTTTCGGGAAAATGGGAGGGTATGGGAGTAATTGGTAAGGATTGGGAAGGAGGATGTGCTGGCATAAGGTGTACCGTGATGGCATGACGTCTGATATTAGAACACCTCAATTTTAACCGGATAAATCGGTTAAAATTCTTTCCAACCCACAACAGCAGGTAAATCGTTAGTTTTGGATGGAAAATTAACGGAAAGTACGAAAATTGATGAAACTTACAAACTTTTAGGATGAACTTTGATTGACTAGGTACAAAGGGTATCAAAAGTAAAAGGTGGGTAAAGTTATGGTACCAAAAGTGATATTAATCCTTTAATTGTTAGTTTTATGATTTATTTATTTCTTTTGGCATATGATAATAATTGGTTAAGATAATGTATATAAACTTTGATTAACTAATAGAAATGACAAATACAATTATATGTTGATGAAATAATTGTTGTTTTTATTTAAAAAATACTTTTAAGTTGATCCTAATATTAGAGAATAATATATTTATTATTTATTACTATTTATTTGCAATGATTAGTTAATGGAAATTACCTTGTATAGCTCTTTCCTAATTATGTTACATTCCTTGTATATGTTTCTTGTACCCTACTCCAAGTGTAACCCTAATTGTAACTTTTCCTATAAATAAGTGATTCAATCAATGGAAAGGCTATGCCATTATTCTTAAACTTTATTTGTTTCTACATGGTATCAGAGCTTTGCTCCTAAACCTTCTTCTCCTTCCTCTAGCCGCCGCTCTAACCACCCTTCACCATGGCTAACGGAAATCACTCCCTCACCATTAAAAACCCTTTTGATCCCACACAAAGCTTCGACCTCATCAACATCTCCCACCATAATATCACCAAACTTACCTCCACCAATTACATAGCTTGGAAACTCCAGGTTGAGGCCACCCTCATTGGCTATGATCTCTATAAGTTTGTAGACGGATCACATCCCTGCCCGCCTCCCACAGTCCTAACCAAGGATGTCCAATCATCCAAGGACGTTCCCCCCACCAAACCCTTACTACCAACCCTGGTTTCAGCAAGATAAACTCTTGTTCAGAGCTCTTGTTGGTTTCCTATCTGCTCCCTGGTTCCTTTGATTCAACAGGCCGCCACTACCCGTGAAGCATGGGACACTCTGGCTCACACCTATGCTCGTCCGACTCGCGGCCACATCAAGCAGATCAAAGACTACCTCAAGTGGGTATCCAAGGGCTCTCAATCGATCACCGACTACATGCAGTCTGTCAAAAGTTGGGCCAATGAACTCGCAGCTCTAGGCAAACCGCTTGACCACGAGGATCTTATTGAGACCATCCTTGGTGGTTCGGATGATGACTACCGCCACATTGTGGATGTGGTGGAAGGCCGGGACACTCCCATATCGTTTGATGAGCTCCATTAAAAACTCATTAATCGCGAACTGCTCTTGAAGCAGTCCCAGCCCGCGTCCTACTCGTATCCTGTCTTTGCTAGTATTGCTACCTCGAGAAACAACAACTCGAATGCTCGCTCCTCCTCGTAAGCTCGAGTAGCTCCCACTCAACCTCGGCAACCCTCTCAGCAGTCTTAGGCTTCTGCTCCTTGTCAACAACAACCTTATCTGGGTAAGTGTCAGGGCTATCGCCAACATGTACACACGGTTGCTCCCTGCCCCAACTTTCAATTGGTCTCCACCACAACTCTGCCCGCTACCTCCACCTCGGTCAATAACTACTCAAGGAATCCACGGGCACACCTTGCAACCACAACAGATACAGGGACTCCGGGTTGGCTTTTTGACAGTGGTGTTTCTCACCATGTTACCTACGACCTTATCAATCTTCATCTTCACTCGAACTATACGGGCATGGATGACATAGTCATTGGTGATGGTACATGCCTTCATATCTCTAAAACTGGTTCTTCTATCCTCTCCACATAAACACACACCTTTACTTTACAAAATGTCCTATTTGTTCCCAGCATGAAACGTAATCTCATATCTATATCTTAATTATGCATATCTAACAACATGTCTATTGAGTTCTTACCATCTTCTTTTCATGTGAAGGATCTACTGATATGGAGAATGCTGCTGACCGGACAGTCTAAGGATGGTGTGTATGAATATGGTCGACCATAACTCCATCTCCTCGCCTCTGCTTGTGTAAGCTCTAAAGTCTCCCACCAGGATTGGCATCATCGCCTTGGTCATCCGTCTGGCCCCGTCCAAAGTCAGTTTCTCTCTAGCCTAGGTTTAGCATTAGACACTGCTCGCACTTATTGTAATGATTGTCTTTCTAATAAAAGTCATGAACTTCATTTTCATCAAAATACTATTGTGTCTACTCTCCCTATTCAAACTATATATATATATATATATATATATATATATATATATATATATATATATATATATATATATATATATATATATATACTGATGTTTAGACCTCCCCCCTTCCCTCTAATGATGGGTTCAAATACTATGTGATCTTTGTTGATTACTACACCCATTACATTTGGCTTTACCCGCTCAGACTCAAATCTGAGGTCGCCACCATCTTTCCTAAGTTTAAAGCCTTGATCGAAAACTATTTTAAAACAACCATTGTCACTCTTTACTCAGACAATGGAGGTGAGTACATGGGCCTTGTCCGGGATTCTGGCTTGGCCGCTTACCTGTCTGCCCATGGCATCTCTCACCTCACCTCGCCCCATCACACCCCGGAACACAATGGGTTCTCGGAATGTCGCTATTGCCACATTGTCGAAACTGGTCTCTCCCTCCTATCTCGTGCATCTCTTCCGCTTACTTTCTGGTCGTTTGCCTTCCAAACTGTAGCCTATCTCATAAATCATCTACCAACACCCACTCTTGCTCATCAGTCTCCCTACCATAAGCTTTTTGGCTCTCCGCCAAACTACTCCAAACTTCGTGCCTTTGGTTGTCTTTGCTACCCTTGGCTTCGCCCTTACTCCGCTCATAAACTCGCTGCTCGCTCCACTCCGTGTGTCTTCCTTGGTTACTCATCCACTCAGAGTGCCTATCTCTGTTATGATCCGAGCACCACCAAGCTGTACATCTCGCGTCATGTTTGATTTGTCGAGTCTACCTTTCTAATGTCTTCCTTGGTTACTCATCCACTCAGAGTACCTATCTCTATTATGATCCGAGCACCACCAAGCTGTACATCTCGCGTCATGTTCGATTTGTCGAGTCTACCTTTCCAATGTCCACCCCGGCCACTTACTCTGCTTGCCTCGATACCTACGATAGTGTCTCTTGGCTTCCTCCTCATGAACTGTCCCGCCACTCATACACACCGTCGGCTGCTTGCTCCAGTACCTCCATGCTAGTTTCTCCTCGTACTAATCAGAATGTGGTTGATCTCAGCTCGCCCATACAACAACCTCAATCACCTTTACATTTACCCGCTACTAGTCCTGTGTTGGCTGCTCAACCCTCCTCGGCACCTAGCTCCTTGCTCGAGAATAACACTATACCCACGTGCCCCGTTCCCGCTACTAGTCCTGTGTTGGCTGTCCCAGTTCTTGTGCCCGTGCTCGCTGACCTTGTTAATGTGCCTGTTGCTTCTGGAACTTCATCCAAAGTTACTTGCTCTAAAAACAACATCTACAAACCCATCACCAAATTGAGTCTTTCGGTTCAACTGGCAACAGACAGTGAACCATCATGTGTCACTCAGGTTTTAAAGGATATGAAGTGGCATCAGGCCATGCCCGAGGAGTTTGACACACTAGCTCGCAATGGCACTTGGGATCCGGTCCCTTCGGTAGATGCTCGCAATATTGTTGGCTGTAAGTGGATCTACCACATCAAAAGACATACTGATGGCATTATTGATCGCTATAAAGCTCGCCTAGTGGCCAATGGATTTCACCAGCGACCAGGGGTTGACTATCACGAGACTTTCAGCCCGGTGGTTAAACCGACCACTGTTGGTCTTGTTCTCTCGTTGGCCGTTTGTCAAGGATGGGACCTTAGACAACAGGATGTTAACAATGCCTTGCTTCAAGGCAATCTGTCCGAGGAGGTATTCATGGCTCAACCACCTGATTTCATAGACAAGGACAAACCTCAACATGTGTGTCTGTTTCGCAAGGCTATTTATGGTCTCAAGCAGGTTCCTCGAGCATGGTACAATGAACTGCGTTAGTTTCTCCTTGACTCCAGCTTCAAAAACTCAGTGACCGACACATCACTGTTCATCCTTTGTACTGCGGGCAACATCATCTATCTCCTTGTCTATGTGGATGACATCATCGTCACTGGGAACCAGCCCGCTGCATTTCAGACTTTCATATCCCTGCTCGCTAATCTTTTCTCGCTCAAAGACTTTGGTGATCTTCACTATTTCCTTGGGGTTGAAGTTGTTAAGCACCCAAGTAGTCTTCTGCTCTCCCAGCGCGAGTACATTGTTGATTTCCTTGCTCGCACATGCATGACCGATGCTCGCCAAGTGGCTACGCCCCTTGCTACCTCGCCTACCTTGACTCTTCATACATGCACTACTCTCACAGATCCGACAGAATTTCGAACAATGGTCGGGAGTCTTCAATGAACTGCGTTAGTTTCTCCTGAGCACTGAAATGCGGTCAAACGAGTTCTTCGGTAACTTTATGGCTCTATTAATGCAGGCATCCTCCTTCATCGCCAGTTTCCTCCTGCTCTCCATGCCTTCACTGATGCTGATTGGGTTGGCAACAATGATGACTACTCATCCACCAGTGCCTACACTATCTATCTTGGAAGCAACCTGATCTTTTGGATCTCCAAGAAACATTGCACTGTTGCTCGCTCCTCGACTGAAGCTGAATACCGGGCAGTGGTGGCCACTGCGTTTGAAATCAGGTGAATTGTATCTTTTCTTGGCGAACTCGGTGTAACCTCCTCGACTCAACCAATCATTTATTGTGACAATGTGGGCGCCACGAGTCTCTGCTCGAACCCAGTTTTTCATACTTGCATGAAGCATGTGGCCCTGGACTTTCATTTCATTAGACAACAAGTTCAGGATGGGCTTATGTGGGTTTGTCATGTCTCCTCGGCCAATCAGTTGGCCGATGCCTTGACCAAGCCTCTTGCTCGCCAACGATTTCATCAATTACTGCACAAGATTGATCTCTCCTTTCGAACGTCTATCTTTCGGGGGCATATTAGATAATAATATATTTATTATTTATTCTTATTTATTTGTAATTATTAGTTAGTGGTAATTACCTTGTATAATTCTTTCCTAATTATGTTATCTTCCTTGTATAGGTTTCTTGTACCCTACTCCAAGTGTAACCCTAATTGTAACTTTTCCTATAAATAGATGATTCAATCAATGGAAATGCTATGTCATTATTTATAAACTTTATTTGTTTCTACACCTAATTCATTTCGATATTACAAGGAAAAAAACCGATACTTTCAATTTTGTTTTTAAAAATTAATTATAATGTTATGAAATCAAATATTGTAGAAAATATTTGTGTTAGATCACATACCATTGTTTCATTGGTGTTTGTGTCAATCTGAAGTTTTCTGATATCTCTAAATCTATTGCTTTTTGTGTTCTAATTAGATTCATTGTCTGTATGTCTCTTATAGTATTTGTTTACAGTTTATTAATTTTTTTCAATTGGTTTTCAAATTTAATTTTGGTGGAACTGTTCTTATTCCACAAATAAAATTGATGCCTTAAGATCCCAGATTGTCTTTCAAATTCCAAATAAGACAATATCCGCTGATAATGTCTTATGCGATATCAATTAATAAAAGCTAAGGTCAATCTTTGTTTTTGAATTTATCCTTTTAGTATTTACATTAAAAGATGTTGAAACTAGGTAGCTGACATGCATGACTTATAATATTTATGTTCAACATTGTTTTTGTTTTAATCACTTGAAAAAAATCCAACTTAATTCCAAGTTCTTGTGAGCAAATACAATTTGTTTAATACTACTAAATGCTAAAAAGATTAAATATATTCGGAAAGATTGCTCTTTGTGAAGGAGTATTAAATAGTTTATAGATAGATATCCAACTCTAACTTGTAAAAAAAATGAGATTTATGACCTTTGAATGAGAGAATCTTCATATTGAATACTCCTCTCGTCTCAAAAATAAAATAAGTGTAATACATCTTTTTTATTGTATCTTTTTTTTAATTACATTAAAAATCGTATTAGTTTTTTTTAATCATATACTTCATCTGTTCTAAGCAAAAAGTCGACTATATTATTTTGAGATGTTTTATATTAAGAGACCACTTAAAAAATATGTTTACAATTTTCATTAACTTTCATCTTTACCTTTCACTTGTTTTATCAACATATTAGTTGTGTTGCGTAATGTGGTTATGTATTTTTTATAATTATGAAAATCTAATGGCATTAATATATCTATTAATTATTAGATTTTTCAAATGTGGCCTCTTGGAGTGAAACGAAAGGAGGGAGTACTTGATATTCATGACTCGCACATGATACTCTTTCTGTTTTGGGTAAAGAGTCTCCGTTTGAAGCTTAAAAAATAGATACTTTTAATATTTTCTCCGTTCCGAACAAAGATTATATTATTCAATTTTGAGATGTTTCACTTTAAATGTCCATTTTTAAAAGTTAAGGTACTAAAGTGTTATTTTATTACTAATGAGCTACTAAAAGTAGTATTTTGATTTTTAAACGGGAACTCTTTATCTGGAACATAATGAGTAATTCATTAGTAATAAAATAACACTTTCGTGCCTTAATTGTTGAAAGTAGACTCTTTAAGTGAAACATCTCATTATGGAATAGTAGACTCCTAGCCAGGAAAAGTGAGGGTATTATATTTGCTAATTACTCCATTTGTTTCGGGCAAATAGTTCATTATTCCATTTTGAGATGTTTCACTTAAAGAGTCTACTTAAAAAAATTAAGGTATAAAAATCACATTTTATTACTAATGACTTACTAAAAATGTTACTTTTTTAAAGACTTTCAAACGGAGATTTTTTATTCGGAACAGATTATTATTTACCATCAAAAAAATTATTTTCATATTTTTCTAGATTTAGTCAACACATGCGTGACTTCATATATCAAAGCCTCCGGTTCAACCGCCCGACTCAGTCGAGTTCACACCCCTCCGGTTCATCACCCGTATATATATAAGCATCACATTTACCTCATATTTTTTCTTGATGTTTCTCTCTCTTATCTTTCCTTCATCAAAATTACAATCAAATCACCTTCATCATCGTCGTCGCCGTTTCCCGCCGCGTCGGCCGCCGGTTCGGAAACAAAATTGCCACCGACAATTCCATCTCCGGTTAATGGAATCCCAATCTGTAAGTCAATCCATTCAATTAATTTGTTGAATTTTTTTTCTTTTCGTTCACTTAGCTGCACGAGCGTCGTTTTCCCGGAACCCTAAATTGGTCGAATTCTCTGTTTTATTGAGTTGATTTTGAAATTTCTTGTTCTTGGATATTAGGTCATTTTACACGAATCGCGTTGTTAGGGTTTGGGTTGGAAACGAAATTTCTGAGCTAGCGCATTGGAAAATTGGATTTGGGGGAAGACAGAAATACAGGGTTTGAGGTTTTTTCGATTTGTTTGTACAGCAGCTAGGGGTTTGGATTTTAATTCTCCGATATCAAAAACGGGGAGAAGATATAGATAATGTGTATACTGTGTGTGATTCAGAAGTGGTCACGCAGGGTTGCTACCATGCTTCCATGGCTAGTAATTCCACTGATTGGACTATGGTTTTTATCTCAATTCTTGCCTCCGGCTTTCCGGTTTGAAATCACATCGCCCAGGTTGGCATGTGTTTTTGTGCTTCTGATTACGCTCTTCTGGTATGAGATACTGATGCCCCAGTTGTCGGCTTGGCGTGTGCGTAGAAATGCCCGGCTTAGGGAGAGGAAAAGGTTTGAGGCTATTGAAATGCAAAAGCTGAGGAAGACTGCTACTAGGAGGTGCAGGAATTGTTTGACTCCATATAGAGATCAGAATCCTGGTGGGGGCAAGTTTATGTGTTCGTATTGCGGCCATATTTCTAAGAGGCCGGTTTTGGACTTGCCTGTGCCTCCTGGGTTGGGGCTTTCGAACTCAGGGATTTTGAAAGATTTAGTTGGAAAAGGTGGGAAGATGTTGAATGGGAAGGTATGGTCTGATAATAGTTGGATGTGTAATCAGGATTGGCTGGAGAATGGGAACTGGGTTGGTGGGTCTTTTTCTGGGAAGTCTAGCTACTGGCGGAAGAATAGCGGTGGAATTTTCGGTGGAGATGAACACTGTTTTGCTGAGAAATCTTATTCTCGTCTTATTATTTCTATCGCCAAGGGGTTGGCAGCTTTTTGCTTGGGCATTATGTGGCTTTGGAGAAGAATTTTTAGGATTAGTTCATCAGAAGATGATGTTTCAATGGATGCAGAGACTCGAGGTCTGACAAAGAGAGGTGAGAATGGGGTGAATTGTAATGAGAGTAGAGGTGAGAAAGCCCGCAGGAAAGCAGAAGAAAAGAGGCAGGCTAGATTAGAGAAGGAGCAATTGGAGGAAGAAGAGAGAAAACAGAGGGAGGAAGTTGCTAGGTTAGTGGAAGAACGAAGGAAGTTGAGAGATGAGAAAGCTGAGGCTGAGAAAGATCGCGGAATACGGTCTTTGAGGGAAATGAATGGAAAAAAAGAAGCTGAAAAGAAACGCCAGGAAAGAAAGAAAGAAAAAGATAGGGGATCTAGTAAAAGTAACTCTGATGTAGAGGAAGTGGAAAAGAGAGCAGGTAAGGATGTTGATCGGAGCAAGAAAGGTGAGACTGATCGCCGTGAACATAGAACTGGGCCAGAGAGTGTCAAGTCTAATAGCTCTGAAACAGGACATGGATCTAAGGGTGGCACTGCAAACAATCATAGCAGGGGAAATGTTGGAACTCGGTACCTGGATCGTATGAGAGGTAGTATATTATCATCTTCTAGAGCATTTACTGGAGGTGGTTTTTTTGGGAAGGGCGTCAATACAACTGCTACTGCTCAGAGGGATACACGATCTACTGGTTCTATTGATTTTATCCAGAATTCTGCCAACAGAAGAGAGTTATCTCTGCCTGACCGTGTACCTGGGAAGGCAAATACTCATGCAGATGATAAGAATGTCAACCGTCCTGTAAGTGCACTTGTTACATATTGGTTCTTAAGTATATTTTTCTGTTTCATTGGTTGTTAAGCTGGGATGCTATTAATTTTCTGATAGCACTGCTAACTAAGTAGTAAGAAGTACATGTAAAGGGCATGATATTTATTGCCTTCTCGATTCATCCTAATGTCAGTCTTGAATTTTATGACTGGGAATTATTTACAGATATGTAAGATGTCTGTAAATAATATGATCTGTAATGAACAAATTCGTGAGACTTTAAGAGTCGACTCAATAGGAAATAAAATGAGAGAAAACCACATAACATTGTTTGGACACATACAAGGTAGGGCAATTAGGGCACCTGTTAGTAAGTGCAAGTGTATTAATATCAATCAGACTAGAAATATGAGAAGGGGAAGACCAAAATTAACGTGGACATCCGTAATAAAGAATGATATGAATGAATGTGGTGTGTGTGATATCAACTTGCTGTGGACCGAATCTAACGGTAGAGAAGGATTCATGCAGTAGCCGACCCGAAGTGATTCGGAAAATGGCTAAGCTGTTCTTCTTCTTCTTCATGTAAGATCTCACCATTTTGTTGCTGATAATCAATTGGAGTTGCTCCACTTTGATTGATTGACATTTGCCTTTATTTCTTTATCTTGATTTAGGTATCTGAGAAGTAATTTGGCTTACATTGTACATTATGAAGAACTTATCTCTAGATTGGTTTGAGCAATCCTCTAACTTTTATAGGACAAGTAAATATTGAAGACTAAACTTACTAATACCTCTTGAGGATGATGGTTTAGCAAGTCTGATTTTGCTTATGTTCTTCTATATGCTGCAGGTGTTCATTGAGTCTCAATCATATACTGCCCCCAAAAAATCATGGCAACAGTTATTCACTCGTTCATCAGCTGTTCCGCCTTCAAATACAAATGTTATAAGTAGGCCAAATGGTAAATCACAAGCAGAAGTTCAAAGCCCTCCGTTTTCTGGTTACCCAACTGCCACGCAGTCATTTGATAATCCCATTTTTAGATTGCCTTCGCCCTTTACTTTAGGAACTTTTCCTTATGGAACAGCAGGTAGTAATACAGGGTTTCCTTTGTCATCTGAGTCCATGTTTCCTCGAGTTGGAGAAGCACCTCGTGATTTTTTACCTGAAGAGTCCGATATTTTTGAGGACCCTTGTTATGTTCCTGACCCTGTTTCTTTAATCGGGCCTGTTTCGGAGTCACTTGATAATTTTCAGTTAGACCTTGGCTTTGTACCAGATATAGGATTTGAAAAGCCTCATGGTATGAAAAATATGCCTACATCTTCTGAACCCAGCAGACCATCGCCGATTGAGTCTCCGATGTCACGATTGCGAGTCTCTGAAGAAAGGCATCCTAGTTCGTATCTATTTCCAAGCACCCCTAGGGGGAATTTACCGGTGGATGATCCAGGTAATGCAAATGAGATGGGATCATGGCAGATGTGGAATACTTCTCCTCTTTGTCAGGATAGTCTTGGTTTGGTGGGCAGCTCACCAAGCTGGCTTCTACCTCCAGAACTGAATAGATCGAACAAGGACGGAATTTTGAATCCCGTTCCTCACAAAACAATGGCTTCACTGTTTAAAAATGATGATCAAGTCCTTTCTGACAATCATTCTCCTCAGAAGCTTGTGGGCAGTTGCCAGAATGGGGGGACATATAGTACTTCTGTGCGTGCTACCACTGATGATCCATGGTTTACGAAAACATTGTATGGGCCTGGGTCAGGCAGTGAAAACCATTTCACTTTGAACAGTCAGGAGGGAACCACTCAGAAGGAATTGGTTTATGGGAGTCCCAGTGGATCTGCAACAACACATCCATTTCAGCTGTCTCAAGGCAATTTTTGGGCCAAGTAAGCACTTCAACTGTAGTATATTTTCCTTTGGAACTGCTAAGTGTAATTCTTTGTCTCTCAGGCAAGTGAAATAAGTCTTTACCTATGTTGTTCTATCAGTATTTTTGATGTACGATTTCCGAAGTTGATTGGTACATATTTATGTCTTGTTTTTATTAGCCGAAGGGTTTTTTACCCTTTACTGGCTCTTTTAATAAACTTGTGAATATTAAATTAGAGATCTAGAATCTCCCTCCTTTCTGGTAACTATTTTGGATTGCTTCAGTCATTCAGTGAGTTGATGTACTCCAACTACATTGTTCTTGAATAGTTGGAAATTATGCTCTGAACAGTAGCATAGAACAAAAGAAGCAAAAAAGGACCAAGAACATATAAAATGGAATGATTAGAGTTATATTATATACTCCCTCCGTTCCATGCAAATAGTCCACCATACTATTTTGGGATGTTTCACTTTAAGAGTCCACTTTCAAAAATTATACTTATGATTTCTAGAACCTTTCATCCTTACCCTCAACTTGTGTTGTAAGCATAATGGATGTGCTCAAGTGTTTTTGTAATTATGACCAACTCCAATACTACTTATATATCCCTTCATAATTAGACTTTTCAAACGTGAACTCTTTGGGTGGAACGGAGAGTGTATTATACTAGATACCAGACTTGCTGCAAGATTGTAGATTGTTTATACAACTGTCGGAACTTTTGATGGGAGAGTTGAGAGATACTCCCTCTGTCTTTCTCAAAGGATTCAAGTTTTAAAATCAAAACATTTTAAGGATTAACTTTTTTTTTATACGCCCTTAATTTTACATTAATGCAATAAGGGTGAATTTGGAAATTTAGTACATTAATTTCACACGCAGTACTCTTTTAGTGAAACATTAAAAAAAGTAAGTAGGATTGTCTAAGCAGAGCAGAGAAAGAGATGATTTATCTAAGTCATTTTAGATGTGGTTGAGATAAAACTTTCTTTATATATCTCCAAACTGTTCATTTTTTCATTACATGGGAGGCTAATATATTTATATTTCCAGATTGGTCTCGAAAAAAGATCCCATTAAATTGGATCATGAGGATTCAACTGGATTATATCAGGTCATCTAGTTGTCCATTGTTTGTTTACATAGAGAATGAGTACTGGATAACCGCTGAATAGGGTTAGTTTTACAGTAGTGTCATCATCTTCAACTGCCTCCCTCCCTCTTCCAAGAACACAATTGATTACCTAAATTGATGAAAGATCTAGGCTTTACAATCTTTCTTCTCATGGTGGTTAGAGGTGTTGGGTGAGGCATTGCAATTAAAGCCGAAAGGCCCTCTGACGCGCTCATGGACCTCTCGAACCTTAGACATGAATTGCAAGGCAATGCGCGGGCGTAAATGAAACTTATAGTTTCAAAAATTGAAATTCAATCACGAGTAAACATTTTTTTAGGATTGAAAACAAGAAATCATCCCTATTTTAATTTTTCTGGTTTCCCAAAGGTGTCCCAGGCTCAAAGCCCAAGACTAATCCGTCGAGCTGTGTAGGACCACAATGTGGTGGTTGAAGCTCTCCCAAGAAATGTTAAACACAGGTACGTTCTCATAAGTCTCTAACCCAAGACCTTGTTTAGGCTAGGACAACCTGTTTACTAACTGACCTACGTGGTTGTTGGTAAGTCCTAGCAACGTTAGCAACACAAATTCACACCCAAAAGTCGATCAAATATTTCCTCTGTTCTTTCTTTTTCCTACTTTTTGGTGGACAGCTTGTCCTCTTCCCTGTACATTCTCTTTTCTTTTGATCAATCTAATTCTTTTTTATCAAAAAAAAAGAAAAGAAAAGAAATCTAGGCTTGTAGATTTGCCACGGCTTACTCTGACCTGCAATTTAGTCTCCCCTAGCATCTGCCAAATCTGGTGATCAGACCAAATATGTGTAGCTATATTTTAATATGCAGCGAATGTGGCTTCTTTAATTTACGTTGCTTTTTATGGCGGTGGCTTGGACTTCAAGTTGACTTCAGAAGAATAATTTTATGAGTTGACCTCAATTGGCCTCTGCCTGGACTGTTGATAACCCACCAAGTCTGGACTTCCACAAACACAGTAATAGGTAAGCAGCACAGGCTGAGATATTAATCCAATCCAGTAGCCATCCTAAACAAACAAGACCGGTGTATATATTTTTTTAAATTCTTTTTCCTTTCTTCAATATCATGGGAACATAGGAATGTACAGATTTAGGGCGTATTGGATTCGATGCGATTCGCTTTTATAGAGGCGCACTGTTCTGCATCACGGTCCTCCTGTCCAACAGCTAGTGTTTCGCATTCTTTTCATACAAGGGAGGTATTTAGCAGTGCTATGTTGCATTTATTCTGTAAGATATGTGATAGATTACTGGCAAAATGCGTTATAAAACTGGAAGATGTAGAATAGAAGATGAGAATATTTGGGGTTGGCGTCAGATTGACCTCTGCTTCTTGCCTATTGTAACTGATATAGGGTTGGTTAAGACTCATCAAGTCAATTATGTATGTAAAGGTTAGGGTTAGGTTACCGGAGTGCCCTTGTTAATGAATTATGAGATTTAGAGAAGGCATGTAGCTATTTTGTCTTAGTTTTCTCTTTTTTAATTTATTTTATATTTAGCCTTCAAGGGTAATCGAGAAAGTTGTGATGGAGTGATGCACTTTTGTACAGAATGACTAAAATGGGCTTCATGGTTAGCTCACAACTTGCAATTTGTTACCAATTTGGTTGTCTGGTATAGCAGAGCATATATATGTAGTGACTAAGCTACCCTGAAATAAACACACCAAGCTGTATGAACGTGGATGGCCACATTCTTCATGTCAAGAATGTGAAATTGGAGCTTTTATTATTAGAAAGAAAAGGGAAGAAAGTTAAACTTATTGGCATGGACAAAATCACATGCATTAGATTTGTTAAAAAGATGGTGCATGTGATGGGGGTGTTTGTAACTGAATATAACAAAATCTCCTTGAGATTTAGAGAGTATTCGTGATCCACTCTAAATGCTACTTTCAGTTTGGAAGGCTACGTTTTAAAGTTGTCTATTTGAAGGCCAAGTTGACTTATCTGCTCAGCTTTTCATTGATGTAACTTGTGTTAAAAAAGGAAAAAGGATGGTGGGGGGGGGGGAATCCCTTTTGATAGTAAGTTCTGTTTTGTGCCTTACATTGATGTTTGTTGTGGCACTTGTAAGCCGTTCGATACTTTCCATTTTTCTCATAGGCTATAATTTCTCGGTTTGTGTGTACTCTTCATCTTCATCATCATTTGCTTATTTAAGTAGTTAATTATTTGTATTTACATGCCTTAATAATTATATATCATTGTTGGGTGCCTGATTCTCTTTCCCTTTTTTTTGTCTCCTGGCAGAAAGGAGAGTTCTGTTGCGGGTTCAGATGAAGGCACAGGAAACACGATGACCATGAGACACCCTGTTGGTGGCCTATACTCCACCCCAGATGTACAGTCACTTTGGTCATATGAATGAAATGAAAAAGGAAAAAAAGAAAAAAAAAACCAAATTGACATAGTGCGAGGGACCTAAATACAACTCGTGTTCTGAAGAGGGAAACAGCCTTCTTTTGGAGAGAGTTTAGTAACACTGAATGCGCTGTATTGTCCTCTCTCTTCTTTATATGGCAGAATTACTTACTTTAGCATTGATATCAATCAATACACGTGGCATGCATGCGCTAGTGCATCAGGTAACTCTTTGGCTACCAGAAATGTTTTTTGTTTTGATTTTTTCCATTTTGGTACGTGGTTTGGCTGAGAGAAGGGAACCACATGTTTCTGTGGGAGAAAATCCAACCTTCGGCTAGGGGCAAGTTTTTCAGTTAAATGCTTGTTTAGTTCTGATATAGATGCATAACGAGGATTTGGGGCTAAAAAAAGTTCACTGACCCCACTGATTTAGTGTAAAGAACTCGAGGGGACCTAGTATGTGTCATAGCTCACAAATTTGTTAGAAAAAGATCAAATGGTTGAGGTTATGTTATTGAAGTTAATGAAGGCATGTAGTGTTCATTTATGAAAACCATGAACGTTGAGGAGAGGGGTTCTTTTTCAGCTATGGTTAGTTAACATAAGGGTCAAGTCTTTAAATTGCTTTGTTTGTGAACGTTTGAGCATGTTTGGGGTCTTCGTTTGCTATGATGAACTGAACCAGTTTTCTTGCCGCTGTTTGATCATGGTGCCTGGAGTCACTAGCCATCCTCAAGTATTAAGGGATGCCAAATAGGTGTATATGTGTCTGTTGTCCATGATGTATAATCCAATCCATAACCAGATCATATCTGCACAATTAGCACTGTATTTTGGAAGTAGATATTGGTATCACAAAATATGCACATCATCTTTAGGTTGGGTTTTTTTTGGGGGTGGGGGCGGGGGGTGAAGAGGGTTCCACCTTGTAGGGTGGTAATGGATCATACATTCAAGAGCTGGAACCATGGGAGGCATTGGCAACTGAAAAATGTCTCCAGCTGGCCTATGTTTCCTTGGGTGTATTTGGATGTGTGGCCATTAGGGTTGGCAGTCTGTGTGTGTGGGTCGGGTCGGGTTGATACTTCTTGTGGGTTAAAGTGGTCAGAACCCAGTGCGAACCACGTCCACGTGGTAACAGGTTAAATTGGGTTGGGTTCAATCAGATTGGGTTACATCGGGTTGCCGTGTGTGTGTGACCGTGTGTGTCATACTGACGGGATGTGGGGAAGGTATAATATGTAATATAAATAAATAAAACAAGAAAAAAGTCTTTCTTCAATCTCATGTAACAAAACCCTCTTCACCCTCCCTCTCTCTCTTGACCCCCCATCCTCACTTCTCTCATAAAAATGTCGTTTCACAATAAAAATTTCAGTCCTCACAACGTCTACGGACCTACCTCCCATCACCAACACACCACCTCCTTGTCAATGATGACGCCACCCTTTTTCTTCTCCGGCGTTAATTTCTGCTAGTAGATCTGCAACCCCCATCACAATATCCATGATGGATATAAGTGAATCTGTCATCTCCACCTCTAGATATGTGTGAATCTGTCAATCTCCACCTCTAGATCTAGTATTAGATTCGTGACCGCCACCAGATCTGGCGCTGGCGGTATTAAAGAAGCAACGGTGACCGAGAGCGATTAGGGAGAGAGATAGAGGTAGGAAAATGATGTATTAATACTGGTAGTATTTTTTGTGTGAGATCTGTTAACATAATTTTTATTTTATTTTATGTTTTCGTATCAAAACTCCCTTTGCGTCCGGTATATATAAATCGTCCCATTTACTGATTTTGAGTTGTGCTTGGGTAACTAAATTTTACTTATTAAAAAAAAAAAATCACTTTTAACTTGAGTCCATCTTCCTTTCCAGACCGTTAAAAAAGTGTTTACTCACTAATATTTACGGTGACCTTGAGCTTGAATAGAATATTACTTCCTTCGTTTTGGACAAAGAATTTGTTATTTTATTTTGAGATGTTTAACTTAAAGAGTTTAGATATACAAATATTATTTTATTATTAATGAATTATTAAAAATATATATTTTTAAAAAATTAATTTTAAAATGGAGATTTTTTTAGCCGAAACGGATAAAGTATTAATTTTGAACTTGGTAATAACATTGTCACACCAAATAACCCATTCTAGTATTTGCATGGGCAAAAAAGATCAAGGGGTGGATTCGTAGTTTTCTTTTGTTGGTTCCCTCGAGGAAGGCCATTGACAAAAGTCTAACCTAGCTTTTTTTTTTCTTTACTTTTTTGTGTTTCTCACATAAAGAACACATAATCTGTTTTCACTTGAAGAACATATACCTTTCCGTCCTTAAATTATCGTCATTATTTTTTTTTTCGTCCATTCCAAAATAATTATCAAGTTTAAAACATTTTTTTTAGAAAATTATTTTTAGCACTTTACCTTTATTTTTTCATCATATTTTAATTATGGTCCACATACAAATATATTTTAAAAGAAACTACTTTTTTTTTTTCTCCTAAGGGGGCATAGGAAGGGATCGAACCTGAGACCCCACACTTTGTGAAGCCGTATGTCTACTACTGGGCCACCCCCTTAGGGACATTTTAAAAGAAATTACACATTAAATCAATATAAATATTCAAATCAATTATTTTTTTTAATCAGTACACCTGGATCAACTAGAAAAATAATTTAGAGACGGGGAAAGTATAAGATAATCTCATCTTACAACTTTCCCTACAAGTAACCCGGTACCTCAACTGTTACACAAAGTAGTGACAAAAGATAAATAAAAACTCACTAAACGCACATGTCCAACAATAAACATTTAAAAAGTTTATCCACCATGTTACATCATTACTTTTTTTTTTTTTTTTTCCATTATAGATAAACCTGTAAAAGCTTTATAACTAGGACTCACTACTAAATATTTTATTTTTTATAAATCGTTTCTCTACCTTTTGCCAAACTTTAAAGGATAAAAAGGGAGAAATATCCACTGTGGCATGCACAAACCGATTAATATTTTTCAACCTTTTCGTATCTTCAAGTGATGACTTGACACTCCAGGGCAGTTATAAACCCTTTGATGTCTTTGTAAAGCTTTATGAGCATCACCATCGGAGATTGGAGATACACTTATACTTTATTACGACTTGACTTGTAAATAATTAATGTGTATTTCTAAATAAATTAACAATATAGTAACGGTTGGGTGTTTTAGCCAAATTGGCAAAAATCTCTCTCTCTCTCTCTCTCTCTCTCTATATATATATATATATATATATATATATATATATAACCTCTTCTATTGTCAATAGTAGATGTTTTTTATATATAAAAATGTTTACAATTAATATCACTTCTAATCAATATGAGATAAAACTCTTCTATTAATAATAAAAGCTGGGAGTGAGATACAACTTTTATATTGGTAATAGAAGGTGATGTTTTTAATCTAATGACTTTTAAAACTAACATAAATTTATAACTAATGTAAGAAACACCTCTTTTAATTATAATACTAGATTTTCGTGCCCGTGCCTATGGCACGGTGCCAGTATATCTGATTTCATCAATTGAAACGACAACGTCTAAATAGAAGGTGCGATTTAAAAAAAATGTTACAGTTGAGAGGTATATTACTTCAAGTAGTAGTTGAGGGGACGTTATTTGTAAGAAGTTATATGTAACTGACTTATGAACGTTTGATTTTGCGGCGGAATCAACCCTCATGGCCAGATAGTTTTAGTCAATCAATTGAGCTCTATTGTGATATTTTATTAATATAAGGTTTATATTTTGTAAGGGATAATGGTTTAGAAGATTAATCTTAGCCCGTGACTGCTCGTAATATTAATTGTAGGGGGTGACTGCGGGTGTTAGTATATATGATTTTGTCAATTGAAATGATATTACCTAAATAGAAGATGCGATTTAATTTTATTTTATTTACAGTTAAATGATACATTGCTTCAAGTGAAATTGGAGGGATTGATGCTTTATAAGGGGTGACTGTTCAGAAGATTAATCGCATGGTGTGATTTTGTAATATGAAGAAAGAATATAAGGAGAAGAAAAAATTGTGACTGCTCATAATATTAATTGTAACTACTGTTAAAATACAAAAAGAAAATTTATTGTTTTCTCAATAACGAAAACTCAATCTTCTTTTTCTGGTTTTTGCTTAACTTTGTAAACATGAGATGCAATAACTTTGTCTATTATTTCCACCTACACATGAGACAAAGAAAATTCAAACATATTCAATTAACCAAAATTTATGCTTCATCTATAAAACTCGAATCCTCCCACATATTATCATACAAAATCTAACAGGTGAACGAAGATGCATTTGATCCAAATTAATCAACCCTAAAAGCTAAAAAAATGGCAATTAAATCAATGGAAACCAATACACATACCCCAACAAACGAAACCACAACAATGAGAAGATGTCCAACGTTCTATAAAAATAAACTCGTGCCCATGCCGATGGCACGGTGCCAGTAACAGCGTGGTCAATGTATGAACCGAGCATGATGAAAAAAATTAATTAAGAAACTACAACTAAATATTTGGAAAACCGTAAAGGCCTCTTTGCCCGGAACGGAGAGATTAATTAATAATTTGTACACGAAATTACAGGCCGACTAAAAAAACGGGCCGGACAAAACTTATGCATTTTTTTAGTTGTATAAGAAATAGCGGGCTTGAAAAAAATTAAATTGCCGAAAAAAAAAAAAAAAAAACAGGCCAGACAAAAATTAAATTTATTAAGTTAATTACGATAACAGTTAAAAAGAAAAAAAAACAAATATTTCAAATTACAAAACTTACGATTTTTTTTAATTGTATACGAAATTGTGGGTCGAAAAAAAATTAAATTGATTAAGTTAATTAAGATAATAATTAAAAAGAAAAAAATTAAAATGCAAATATTCAAAACTTACAGCTGGACTAACATTAAATTGATTAGTTATGCACGTTAAAACAATAAATGTCAATAAAACAATATCGGTAAACCATAAAACAATAAATGTAAAACTGTAAAACCGTAAATAATAAGTAAGTCGTAGGATATGTCTTTTTCGGAACATTTATCTATTTTTAGAAGAAAAAGAAGCAGTAAAATTGAAAAAAGTAACTGCCTTTCACACGTTTACAATTTAGATTAAATGTAGAGCGTAGAATTGCAGTAAAAGAATTAATCTCAGCCTGTAATTAGTCTTTACCAATTACACACGTGTTTTGGGCCTTTTGGCATCTCTGTGCCGATGACACGGTGCCAGTATATAGATTTCGTCAATTCAAATGACTGTACCTAAATAGAAGGTGCTATTTTAAAAAAATATTACAGTTGAGGGGTACATTACTTCAAGTGATAGTTGAGGGACTGATATTTTATAAGGAGTGATTGTTCAAAAGACTAATCGCAGGGTGCAACTTTGTAATATGAAGATAAAATATATGGAGAAGAAAAATGGGTGACTACTCATAATATTAATTGTAAGGGGTAAAAATGGATAACTACTCACGTATGTGAATGCGGGGGTGAATCTTAACCGTTAAATTTTTAAATATAATTTAATCTCAAACTCTGAATAGCTCTAGTCAATTATCTAGTTGTTTTATAAGGAAACCTAATTCTAAGGAAACCCAGAAGAGAAGGTTACCTAAATAAATGACAGTCGTAGGATGATAGTAAAAAAAATTAAATCCTGACCTCTGAATAGCCCTAGTCAATTACCTAGCTTCTTTATAATATAGATTAGTTATAAATTGATGTTAGTTTTAAAATTCTTTTGATAAAAAAGACTTCTACTTATCACCATAGAAGAGATGTATCTTATATTGTTTAGAAAAAATGTTAATTTTAAAAGTCTTCTATAAAAAACTTCTACTCTTATTACCAATAAATGAGATGTATCTCACATTGTTTAAAAAGAAAAGTTGGATTTTAAAGTCTTTAAACTAAAGATTTTCACTCTTATTACAAGAGATGTATCTCACATTGGTTACAAAATATTTTACTATTATTACCAATAGAAGAGATGTATCTCACATTGGTTTAAAATTGATGTTAATTTTAAAAAAAATACTATTATTAATTACCAATAGAAGAGGTGTATTATACATTGGTTAGAAAGTGATGTTGATTTTTAAAATCATTTGATAAAAGATTTCTACCATTATTACCAATAGAAGATGTATATTTCACATTGGTTAGAAAATAATGTTGATTTAAAATTATTTTAGATTAGATAAAAGACTTTTACTAGTATTAGCAATAGAAGAGATATACCCCACATTTGTTATAAATTGATGTTGATTTTAAATTACTATTATTATCAATAAAAGAGATGCATCTTACATTGGTTAAAAAATTATGTTGATTTTAAAAGTTTTTAGATAAAGAGATTTCTACATTTATCATCAATAGAATAGAAGAGAAGAGATGTATCCCATTATATAGAAGGAGATGTGGTTTTAGATTTTTTTTAGATAAAAAACTTATACTATTATTACCAAATGATGAAATGTACACATTGATTAGAGAGTGATTTATGTATTACAAGTTTTTTTTTAATATAAAAGACATATTACTAATAGAAAAGATGTATTTCACATTGGTTAGGAAAGTGATATTGATTTAAAATATTTTTAGATAATGTGTATCTTACATTGGCTACAAAGAGATGCATCCTACAATTATTTAGAAAGATATATTGGTTATAAAAGTCTTTAGATAAAAGAATTTTTATGTTATTATTAATAGAAGATATATATCACACATTATTTAAAAAAAAGATATTGGTTTCAAAACTTTTTAGATAAAATACTACTACTATTATTATTACTAGAAATGAAACCCGTGCTCTGCACGGTTGTAATTTATCATAAATATATTACTACATTATAATGATTATTATGTTTAACAAAAGTTGGGTATTGTTAATGTATTCAAATTAGTGGTCGTTAATAATGCTTTTGTTTCAAAATAGTTTTTTCTTTATATGTGTATGAGTAAATACTTTGGAAACTTTTAAAAAAATTAGATTTTTCTGTCAAACCAGTAAATAATCCATATGATACTAAACACTCAACTAATGAAAGACAAATACTTGTGTAGGACGGTCTTACGGATCTTAAATCCGTAAGACGGAGCCCCATTTAGAAATTCGCGGATTAATAACTAAACATGTTAATAAAAATCATAAAAGTTGGCCAGCCGAGTTAGTGAAGGGCAAACCTTAAAGGTTTTCCCCAAGGTGGTCAAGGGTTCGACTCGCCCCAACTACAAAATTAAAATTTAATGTTCATTTCTTCTACTTGCTCGATGCCCCTTCATTTTCAATGTTTGCTGCCGAATTCTCACGCCTTGTAGTTTAATCCTTTATCCTTTATCAGCTCTGTTAGCCATTCGTTAGCATCAATTGCCTTGGGATACTTGACAGATCCTAACGGACTTTGACGAAATGCTAAATGACACATTAAAAACATAAAAGTGACACTATAAATGAAAATTTATTATAATTTTTATTAAAATACAAAATAATACTCTTAATATTAAAAAGTGACACATTTAATACTAAAAAGTGATACTCGTAATACTTAAAAATGACACTCTTAATACTAAAAAGTGATACTCTTAATACTTAAAAGTGACACTCTTAATACTAAAAAGTGACATTCTTCCTTAAATAATCTACCGGACCAAAATGAATAATCTCGTGTTTCAAGTTCATCTACTACATGCCTAGATCCTAACGGACTTTGACGAAATGCTAAATGACACATTTAAAACAAAACGTGACACATTAAAAACACAAAAGTGACATATTTTAATGTTAAAAGTGACACTATAAATGAAAATTTATTATAATTTTTATTAAAATACAAAATAATACTCTTAATACTAAAAAGTGACACATTTAATACTAAAAAGTGACACTCTTAATACTTAAAAGTGACATTCTTAATACTAAAAAGTGACACTCTTAATACTAAAAAGTGACACTCTTAATACTAAAAGTGACACTCTTAATACTAAAAAGTGACACTCTTCCTTAAAGAATTTACCGGACCAAAATGAATAATCTCGTGTTTCAAGTTCATCTACTACATGTCTAGATCATGCTCGCTCTGTTACGAAGGGAAGGAGAAAAAGAATTAAGGGAAGTATTGAAAAGGGCAAGAAAAAGACTACTGATTTTTCTGATTCCTATCAAGCCAAGGAATTTGGTTCCAAGACTCCTAATGCTCGGTTATTTTAGACATATTTTTAGTAAATTTTGTAAGTTTGAGTACGAAACATATACTTTACCTTGAAAAAGTTATGGTTTTGTGTTTTTAACAATTGCCACTTGAGATTATATGAGAAGATATATTTCAGTAGTGTTCAATTGGTTATTGCTGTTAAAATCACTAGCTCAAAAGTGACATACTTTAATCATAAAGGTAACACACTCCAAGCCTAAAAGTGACACTCTTATTGATACAAATTGTATGATTATAAAAATGAGTTATTTTAATAAAAGTGACATACCTAATGCCTAAAAGTGACACAATTAATACCTAAAAGTGACACACTAAACGTGACACTTATGAATAAAAATTTAAAGATAAAAAGTGATTTTTTTTGCCAAAAGTGATACACGTAAAACTTAAAAACAACATATTCTATGTTTAAAAGTGACACTCTGATTTAAAAGTAACTAAGTAAAACTTAATTAGACCTAAAAGTGACACATGTCAAGCCTAAAAGTAACACTCTGATTGATTGTAAATGTAAACAATGCCAAAATGACACATGTCTGGCAATAAAACTTAAATAAAGAGCTGGTGAGTTTTGAACCAAAGACCAACTGCATTATTTTTGAAACCTTAAACAATTCACTAAGAAACAACTCAACTAACCCCCCCTTTTTTTTGTAACATATTATTTATTTATTATGACCTGCGAATTTCTAAATGGGGCTCCATCTTACAGATAAGGATCCGTAAGACCGTCTTACAGATAAGGATCCGTAAGACCGTCTTACAGGAGACCACCTCCTAATGAAAAATAAATGATCATGTGGGTCAATATGAGTATGCACGTATTATTGAAAGTTTATTCCATCTAATTAACATTTATTTCAGGATAAAATGAGTTTTAAAAGTGTTTCAAAAGATTTAGTCTAATGTCACATTGATAGGAAAATTAAGTTTGAAGGCTAAGTTTTCAATTGTCAATAACAATCTACCCCACATGTTTAGAAGGAGTAATTTAAACGTTAAGTCATTCTTATTTCTAACTTTCTTTATCCAATTAGAAATGAAAAGAAAACTCAATGACTTACTCTCCCTTTATAAAGGAATAATATAATATAGATCTTAATCATAGTAATTACCTAAATTATTATCTTATGGAACCAATGATAAGTTGAAAGATTAAATGCATGAAAATCAAAATTATTATTAATCAAAAGATTCATATGTGACACATCTTGAGTCATCCTTAATTAATTATGATAGTTATAATTATAGTTAATAGTTAAAATATAAAGCATGTCACTCATGATATATATATATATATATATATATATATATATATATATATATATATATATATATATATATATATATATATATATATATATACACACACATACACAGTCATCCTACCACATCAAATTTTCGCCGAAAATCATTAGCTAAAAGAAAGCTATAATCTAAATCTATGCACTTGAAGATGAAATATTTCTCATATTTCTATGCCTCCAATTTTGACCGATGGATTGGTAATCTCGAGACAGAAATGGTCATTTGGTTTCCTTCACATGTATATTTAAGAATCTTAAACAATATAAATTGTGACAACCCATCTTACATAAACTCACATTGAGCTCCTATAAAACTCACATAAACGAGTCTGTCCTCCAAAACTCACTTATTTTGCAAGAAATTTAGTTAAACACTGATAAACCAACAAGAATTGCAACAAATTAATGTCACCCACCCTCATATGATTCAGTTATAATTTCAATCAGTATACAAAGGTAGTATCTTATGAACTACTTCCTCCGTTCTGGGCAAAGAGTCAACTATTCAATTTTGAGATATTTTACTTAAATAGTCCACTTTCAAAAATTAAAGTATAAAAGTGTGACTCCATTCGTCCCAAAACTATCGTCTGGGTTGACTTGGCGCATAGTTTAAGAAAAAACAATTTTGACTGAATTATTAATATTGGAATAGTGTGTGGTTTTCTTTAAACCCATGAATATGTGGTCCAAAATTAAAGTAAGAAAAAAAGTAAGAGTAAAGTGGTAAAAGTAATGTACTAAAAATGAAACTTTCAAAAAAGACAATTATTTTGGGACGGACGAAAAATGAAAGTAAGACAATAATTTTGGAACGGATGGAGTATTTCATTATTAAAAAGCTACTAAAAATGTTATTTTCTTAAAAAGTTTGACTTTCAAATGAGGACTCTTTGTCCGAAACGAAGAGAGTATTTTTTTTCCTTTTGCATAATTAATAAAGTTTTTTTCCTTTCCATTAAGGAATATACTAGCAAAGCATGTCATGATTGATCAACAAGTGAAACAAAAAATAAGTTAGTAATGTCGTACAAACTCTCAAGTTAGAATATATGTGCTATAGCTGTCAACGACTTAACATACCGATCTGAAACTTTTACATGAATTTCGATTTCTCTCATTATGTTAAAACAAAGCAATTTAAACAATAACAAAAATATCTTGAATAATGAATTGATATTTATAATTTTCACAATATTTGAAACAACAATTGAAAAATTCAACTAAAATTTTCAATTGTTTTATCTAAATTATTATATAAAAATATACATGTTTTATTCTGTAAAATAAAAAACTCCATTGCCGCCGTCCCATGGTCCACATTCCTCATTAACACAAACACTGCCTTCTACCTAGCTTTGGGATTTACAGGCGGTGACGAGGAGGTGGTGTACGTACGAAGAGGGAAGAGGAAGGTAAATGTCAAGTAATCCTAACTTGCTAATAAAAGACTCAAAAGCTGGCTTGAAGCATTGAACAAACCCTTAGTTAGAATATCAACCGTTTGTTCTGTTGTTGAAATAAACGGTATGCAGACCACACCATTCTCGAAATGTCTATGTGTTATCCAACAATTCTAGATTGGGGCCATTGGGTCAAGAACATCGATAAATAACAATTTTTAGTCTTTTAGTGGATTCCAATTAAAGCATGACTTTATTGTTTCATTCTCTCTTTGGTTTTTGATTTCTTAATTGAAATGTCGTGTATATAAAAAAATGTTATGGTCAACATTTTTTTATTTAAGTTTTAGTTTCTTATTTTGTTTGATTTAATTGTTGGTTCTCAACAATGTATATGGTTGAAGGTTCTACAAAAAAATTTAGGTATCGTATTATTTAATAATTAAATTAATTTTTATTAATTTTATCGTTTTGCTTGAGTATAATATAATTAAAAAGGTTTTGTTTTCGTGTGTTAAACACACGGGTGAAAAACTAGTTATCTTTTATAAAGGGAGAGTAGGTCATTGATTTTTCTTTTCATTTTCATGTGGATAAAGGAAGTTAGATATAAATAAATACTTGACCTTTAGATTACTTCTCCGACCGATATGAGATAGTAACTAATTGTTTTAGGTAATTCAACATTTAGAAAATGAATCACAAAAAACATAACTAACAATAGTCCTCAAATGATTTCTAGCAATAATCTAATCTTTATTTTATACATAAAAATTATGTCCTTATTCATTCATAAGCTTGAAATGAGTTGTAAAGCTTATAGCAAAGAGTAGTTTACTTGGTATTAGTGGTGGCAAATTCTGTCCACATTCATATGCCCGCCTAGACTGCCCAGTAAAATATGGGTATGGGCACACTTAAATTTTAATCTGGGTACAAATGGGCATGCCCACTTAGACCATTAAATTGTATTGGCGCAATATGGGAGTAGATGGGCGCCAACATTTTCAACTCGCCAATTGCGTCGTCAATCACGTTCTCACACTTTGAACCTCTCACTCAAGATCATCGGCATCTCTCTCCAGATCTGGCATCGCCCCATCTCCGATCTATCTGTGTCTCCGACTCCAAGCAAACTCAGTTGGCACTAATTCCCCATCGCCCAGCAACCTCGTCTCCACCCGCCATCTCTTAATTTCTGCAAATTTCAAGACCTAGAACTTGAAATTGAAAACTCCCACTGGATAGATCTCATCGATTACAACAACTTCGTTAACAACCTTTCCTTTGACACTCTCTATTGGGGCGACCAGAGGTAATGTTCCGTCTCGTTTTTCATGAATTTCCCTTTGTTTTTCATGTTTTGGAAGCAGAATAATTAGCTTTAGAAGCCTGTAAATATTTGGTTGTCTGGTGTTTTTAACCATATTATGTCTTTGAATCCCTACCTAGTAGAGATCATGGTGTCAAAGTGATGTTGTTTTATTGAAGAAAGAGAAACAATTTAGCTTTTCTAATACTGGAAAAAATAAGAAAAGAATCCTACACAAATTTTCTTTCCATTTCTTGCTCATGATTCAGTATTGTGACCCGTTTATAGCAAAATAAAGGGACCCAAAATATTCTTTTCAGTAGGGAATGTAGTACATTGTTTAAACCATGTCAGGGGTAACCTGACTTGAAGGAGAATTTGAAAGGAGGGTCATATTTAGTTTCTTATTGAAGGTATCCAGGAGCCATACCTTGGATTATACCGGCCCGCAATTTTTTCATTATTATTTGTAGTCCAGCAAAAGAGCTTCACCAATTCCGGTAACCTGGTTGTTGCGAACGAAAAATTTGTAATTGGGAGAGTAATTGGGCTTGAAGGTGAATAATTGTTACAGTAGGTACTAAGCAAGACAAAATTGTCAACACTGAGGGTATTAATAAGCTTCGGGGTGGAAACACCAGCTTCTACTCCATGTTCAAGCCTGCCACCTGATCCGTCTCCCCAACTAAATATCTCTCCCTGTTTGGTGACTAAAATATGTTTACTGCCATAAGAATGTTGGGAAATATCCCTATTAAAATCTTACATAATATAAACAGAATAATTAAAATAAAAAACAAAATCGTTGCTCTTGAGTAGAACTGCTACTGTTAAGTCTTCTTAAGACTACTGTTGAAGAAGACTTATGAAGTCTGCTGGTGAGAAAACTTGAGAAGTCTACTGGTGGAAGGAAGTAAGTCTGCTCTTGAAGTAGTAGAAGGAAGCAAGTCTGCTCTTGAAGTCTGCTAACCGAGGCCCGCGTAACATACAGTTTCCTTGAAACGTTATTCATCCCACTCCCTGTAAGTGCGCGGAGTTCTTACACGGGACAATCATCTCCCGGGATACAATGGTGGTACCGGATGGCTATACATTGAAGGTCCGGCGAACTGAACTAGTGCCTGAAATCTATCACCAAATAGGAGGCCAAAAAGAAGATACACATTATGGAATGCAATGCAGGTGTATAAGATGAAGAGGAATTTCGTGTTCTCTGAAATTGTGTTATCTTTTTGTGGAGAATGATCCATTATCTTTTTGAAGCCTGCATAGGATAGGTAGGTGTTAACCTTTGAACCTTCCCTTGCGAAAGCATGCTAACTTTACCGACTGATCAGTAGACATGACGTCTTTGAACTATTTTGCCTTTGGTGTAAACGATTATATACTTCACACATGAATCTTCTTGATACAATTCAGTTCTCATAGTTATGTTCATTCATGGCCCTGAACATATGCCTGGTTATGCAAGAGGGTCTAAGAATTGAGTCTCAAACAATTCTCTTCGAAGCGACCACATTTCTCTCTCACATAGGTGATTCGCAATAATAATTAAAAGCCTTATGCTTATCCTCTTACATTACAATCATCACTTGATAAGGGATGAATCTCCCACAATGACTCAAAAGTCTTTTTACAATTAGGTTGTCCCTTTGAACCTAAATCTTGGGATCTCCAGTCAACTAGGTTGGGTTTCCATTGTAATGACTTATTTTTCAAGAGGTTTGAGACCACTTCCTCTTGATGACTTTTCAACTAACTCTCGATTTAACCATCTGGTTAACGGATCCGCTATATTATCATTTGACTTTACGTAGTCAATAGAAATAGTACCAGTAGAGAGTAGTTGTCTAATTGTATTATGTCTACGACGTATGTGTCTAGACTTACCATTGTATATGTTACTCTGTGTCTTGCCAATAGCTGATTGACTGTCACAATGTATGCAAATTACTGGCATAGGTTTTGTTCATCTTGGAATATCTTCTATAAATTGGCTTAGCCATTCATCTTCTTCACCACTTTTATCTAGAGCTATAAACTCAGACTCCATCGTGGATCTAGCTATTACAGCATGTTTAGAAGATTTCCATGATATGGTTGCACCTACCAAAGTGAATATATATCCACTAGTAGACCTTGAGTCTTTAATATCAGAGATCCAATTAGCATCTGTATATCCTTCGATCACTACTGGATCTCTTGTATAGTGTAGTCCATAATCATGAGTATCCATAATCACGAGTATATCTTAAGTACCTTAGTACTCTGACTATCGCTTTCCAGTGATCAGTCCTAGGATTACTCGTATATCTACTTAGTTTACTCATAGCATAGGCAATGTTTGGCCTTGTACAACTCATTAAGTACATCAGACTTTCTATGATTTCGAGTATTCTACCTGCGAAACAGTCTCACCTCTATTCTTTGATAGATATAGACTTGTGTCAATAGGAGTTCTAGCTATTGCAATGTCATCCTTGCTAAACTTCCCTATAATTTTATCCACGTAGTGTGACTGACTTAAAGTAAGTCCACTTGAAATTTTAGAAATTTTAACACCAAGGATTATATCAGCAAACCTCATATCTTTCATGTCAAATTTTGAGTTTAACATGTCTTTTGTGGATTTAATCATATTATCATTGATACCAATGATAAGCATGTCGTCTACGTAAAGACATAAAATGACATAGTCATTTTCAGTGTCATTTACATATACACATTTATCATATTCATTGATCTTAAATCCACAACCCAACATGGCATTATCAAATTTCTCATGCCATTGTTTTGGTGCTTGTTTTAAGCCATACAAAGACTTAACCAACTTGAACACTTTCTTTTCTTGCCCTGGAGCAGAAAACCCTTCTGGTTATTCCATGTAAATCTCCTCTTCTAAATCACCATTTAGAAAGGCAGTCTTTACATCCATTTGATGTATTTCCAGATTTCACAATGCGGCAATAACAAGTACTAATCTAATGGAGGTTATTCTCGTAACATGAGAATAAATATCAAAGTAATCAAGGCCTTCACGTTGTCTGTAACCTTTAAATACAAGTCTGACCTTATACTTATCAATTGTTTCATCTACTTTCATTTTCTTCTTGAAAATCCACTTATACTCTAATGGTTTGCTTCCTTGAGGGAGGTCCACTAGTTCCCAAGTGTGATTTTGAAGAATGAAATCAATTTCACTTTTAATGGCTTCTTTCCATTGAAGTCTCTCGAACTCACAGTCTCTTTATAGCTTTGAGGTTCACTTTCTAGCATGTAGGTAAGAAAATCTGGACCAAAAGATTTTTCTACCCTACTTCTTTTGCTACGTCGAAGTTCCACCTCTTCTTGCTCATACTCTTCTTGTTATTTTTCTTCCGAATCATGTACCCGTTTAGATGAGTTAGACTCATCGCTTCTCTTACAAGGAAATATATTTTCGAAGAAAGAAACATTTCGAGATTCCATTATTGTATTCTTGTGTATGTCTTCTATCTTAGACTCGTGCACAAGAAAACGATATGCACTACTATTCTGTGCATAACCTATAAATATGCAGTCAATAGTTTTTGGTCCAACTTTCACCTTCTTAGGTATAGGTATAACAACCTTAGCAAGACACCCGCATACTCGCAAATATTTGTAAGATGACACTCTTCCATGCCACATCTCATAAGGACTTTTATCAAGCTTTTTCCGGGGTACCTTATTTAAAAGATAGTTTACCGATAACACGGCTTCTCCCCACATGTTCTGAGGTAGTCCATAACTTAACAACATGGCATTCATCATTTCCTTTAATGTACGATTTTTTCGTTCAGCAATGCCATTTTTTTGGGGTGCATAAGGTGTTGTTGTTTCGTGAATGATTCTATGCTTAGCGTACAATTCAACAAACGGTGATTCATACTCACCTCCACGATCACTTCTAAGCATCTTAATTTTCTTGTCAAGTTGATTCTCAACTTCAGCTTTATGAAGAATAAATTTCTCTATTGCTTCATTTTTACTTTTAAGAAGATACACATGACAAAATCTTGTGCTATCATCAACAAAAGTAATGAAGTATTTGCTTCCACCATGTGATTGTGTTGATTTAAAATCACATAAATCAGTGTGAATTAATCCAAGTGGTTCACTATTTATTTCAATAGAATGAAATGACGTTCTTGTTAACTTTGTTTCTACACAAGTTTCACACTTGTTATTTGTATCAATTTGGAATTTTGGTATGCAATTCATGTTAAAGTACCATAATTAACATGTCCTAGTCTACCATGCCACAAATTGGAAGACTCAAGCAAGTAAACGGAAGACTTGTTCTAATTATTACTGCTCTTAGTCTTAACAACCATTACAGATAGCTTAAACAACCCATCATTAACATACCCTTTGCCTATAAACATTCCACTCTTAGCCAAAGTTACCACATCAGACTCAAAAACAACATAGAAGCCATGCTTCACATGCAAAGATCCGGACACTAAATTCTTCCAAATTTCAGACACATAGAGCACGTTGTTAAGAGTCAATTCCTTCCCAGAAGTCATCTTCAAGACCACTTTCCCTTGACCTTTGATATCGGAGCTGGCAAAATTTCCCATGTAGAGCTTTTCCCCATTCTCAATAGCTTCAAAGGTGCTGAACATCTCCTTGTTGGAGCAAACGTGCCTAGTGGCACCGATATCAATCCACCACTGATTTGGGTTTGAACCCACCAAATTGACTTCAGATATCGCCACAGCAAGGTTGATATTCGACACATCTTTAGCAATGCCATCCACGAGATTGGCTTCACGCTCCCTCTTAGGTTTCTTGCAAACCGTGGACTTGTGACCCATGCCTCCACAGTTGAAGCAGTTTCCAAGAAACTTCTTCTTAGAAACTCCTCCCTTGGGATCTAAGTTTGTCCCTTTTCTAGCTTTAGCAAACTTTCCTTTGTCTTTGGAGCTTTGACCATGCTCCACAACATTGGCTTTGGCAGCCATAGAAGTGACCGTTTTCTTTTCATTGCCTCTGTTGTCCTCTTTAATGCCAAGACGAATAACAAGCTGTTCAACAGTCATCTCCTTTCGTTTATGCTTTAGGTAACTCTTGAAATTCTTCCAAGCTGGAGGCAATTTTTCAATAATTGCAGCCACCTTGAAGGTTTCACTAATTTCCATCCACTCTGTCTCAATTTCAGAGTAAAGCACTTACAGCTCTTGTACTTGACTGTACACAGATTTAAGATCTATCATTTTGTAATCCAGGAATCTACCAACTATGAACTTCTTGGCCCCAGCATCCTCGGAGGTGTACTTATGGTCAAGAGAGTTCCATAGTTCCTTTGTCGTTTTCTTAAAACGATAAACATTGTACAAGGAGTCTTCTAACCCGTTCAGTACATAGTTCTTGCAAAGGAAATTAGATTGATTCCATGCATCCAAAGCACTAACGGCTTGGAAATCAGCATCTTCACCAACATTTGGAGAGTCTTCTTTTAGAAACCTTGTCAAATGAAGCGTGGTCAAGTAAAACAGCATCTTCTGCTGCCAGCGCTTGAAATTCAACCCTTTGAATTTCTCCGGTTTCTCCCTATGGTTCATCGACAGATGTGGAACATGCAGCATTGGTCATACTAGGGTTTGAGTTCGAAAGGTCTCCAGTCACAGTCTTTTTAGTTCCAGTTCCAGTATTAGGAGCTAAGGTATTGTTCTCGTTAGTCATATCTGAAATATGTCAACAAGCTGTAAGATTATAATATTCTCTATAAAGGAGATTATTGTTATATAAAATAACAATAATTAACATAATAAAATATCGTTTCAAGATTGTTAGGAAATATCCCTATTACAATCTTACAGAATATAAATAGAATAATTAAAATAGAAAACAAAACCGTTGCTCTTGAGTAGAATTGCTACTGTTAAGTCTTCTTAAGACTGCTGTTGTAGAAGACTTGTGAAGTTTGCTGCTGAAGAAGACTTTAGAAGTCTGCTGGTGAGAAGACTTGAGAAGTCTGCTGGTGGAAGGAAGCAAGTCTGCTCTTGAAGTCTGCTAATGGAAGGAAGCAAGTCTGCTCTTAAAGTCTGCTAACCGAGGCCTGTGTAACACACAGTTTCCTTGAAACGTTATTCATCCCACTCCCTGTAAGTGCGTGGAGTTCTTACACCGGACGATCATCTCCCAGGATACAATGGTGGTACCGGATGGCTATACACTGAAGGTCCAGCGAACTGAACTAGTGCTTGAAATCTATCACCAAATAGGAGGCCAAGAAGAAGATACACATTATGGAATGCAATGCAGGTGTATAAGATGAAGAGGAATTTCGTGTTCTCTGAAATTGTGTTATCTTTTTGTGGAGAATGATCCATTATATAGGCATGAATATCAACACGTTTTAATTACTAAAACGTTTTGATTATGCCCATTAAACTCTCCATTAAAGCATACATTAATACAAAATTAATCTGCTCTTTAATGTTAGAGTTACGAAAATTGAATTTAAATTCAAAAGAAAAATGTGCAAAAGGTGGTTTTGTCTAGGTAGCACAATTTGGTCCAATATTCGTGTCCGCATGTGCGGGCACACGAGTACGTCAGTCCAAGCCAAATTGAACCTTGATTTGCACCACCCCTGTGGGTGCAGGAGGGATAATTCTTTCTATACAAGCTTACCGAACACAAGGGAGTCTTTGTATATAAACCCTTCAAACCTTTCATATTCTTCAAATGTAAGATAACCCACTTCCAACACTTTTAATGTCCCACTTTAAACCTCTATAACTTATTCATCTGATATCCGAATTGGATAAATAAATATAGTATTCTTATGTATTCACGAAGAGGAACATAATTCCACAATTACCATAGTCATTACATAAATGACTCACAAATAAATTAGTGCCTCAAAGCCCCCAATTTACTTCACTTAAAAACACTAGTTTTCCAACAAAGAAACCTCTTGAGCATTAAGCACTATAGTTGACTCCAGAATCTTTGGCAGAAATGCGTCCATTCTTGAAGAAGTCTATTTGTGTGCTGATTTTGAGATTTCCTTTCCCTTTTTTTCTTTTCAGACAAATTAGACTATGCTTCAATGGGTATTGGCATTGTTGGTGCCTTTGTTCATGGTTGTTGTTTACCTCTCTTCTTGAGATTTTTTCTTGATCTTGTTAATTCTTTTGGCTCCAATGTCAACAACATAGATAAAATGACTCAAGAAGTTTTAAAGGTACAATCTTTGTTCTTTTAACTACTAACTCAAATCGGTCTCTGTCGGTCAGCTGTATGAATCCTTTTTCGCCATTCCCATTCGGTTATCGTACATCTTTGTCTTTGGTTTTGTAGTATGGATTTTACTTTCTTGTAGTTGGAGCTGCAATATGGGCATCTTCATGGCCAGGTGGGTTTCACTTCTGTACTATTTTAACACCATCTTTGGTTTTTCCAAATTGAGGTTTTCATATTTTTTTTATTTTTATTTTTTACTGAAATGGAGCTGAAAAATGAATTGGGATTTATAGAGATATCTTGTAGGATGTGGACATGAGAGAGACAACTACTAAAACGAGGATCAAGTACTTAAAAGCAGCCTTGAACCAAGATATTCATTACTTTGATACAGAAGTTAGAACTTCTGATGTTGTTTTTGCCATTAACACAGATGCAGCCATAATTTTCATAATTTTGTAAGAGCTGCTCTATGTCACATATTTTTTGTTCTTGTGTGCAATTTTACCTATTCAAAATTTTCCATAGGATGATATATTGTTTCCATAGTTTCCATAATTTTGTAAGAGATGCTCATCTGCTCAAAATTTTCTTAAGATGTGTTGATGGAGAGGAGTTTGCTATTTGCATAGGTGCTGGTAGTAAGTACACTGTGATTTTTTTAGGAATGTTGTGATTTTTGTAGAAGAAAATGATTTTTTTTGTAATTTTTGTAGTTATTTGATAATTGCATGTTAATGAGTAAATGGACGCCCATGCTCATTTAATACCTGCCCATATATGCCTATGTAATTAAATGGACACTTATTCGCCCGTCCATTTGAGCCCGCCGCCCATTTGCCACCTCTACTTGGTACTAAACAATTTTTTTATTGATTGATGGAATTTTATCATTGGTCATGTCATTTGGTTGAATTAATCGTCCAAATGTGAAATAAAGCGTGTTGTTTTTCTTTAATCTAAAAAACTAAAAAAGTAAAACAATGTTATGCATTCATGAATGAAGAATCTAACTATTCGATTCTCAATTATCACACATGGATGAAGGAGACAACATATTTGCTCTTCCTTCTCTTCATTCTTTCGTTGTAGGAAATGAAAGAAAGAAACTATACTCATATATAAAGTTGCGAAAACTTTGTTGTTTCTCATAATTTGAGTTTATTTTAAGATTGATAGATTGTTTTTTTATTCGCTTCAATCAATGTTATTCATTTGAAAAATATGAGTGATCCTGTGGCTTAATATGAATATGCACAGATTATTTGAGAGTTTGTTCAATCTAATAAACTTTTCTTATCCGGATAAAATGAATTTTAAGAGTTTTTAAAAAGACTTAGTCCAACTCGCATTGATAGGAAAAGAAAGTTTGAAAGCTAAGTCTGCACTTGTCAACAACAATCTAATCTCTCATGAATATGAGGAGTACATCTAAACGCCAACTCGTTTTTATCTATAACTTAATTTATCCTACATAGAAATGAAAAGAAAACTCAATGGTTTACTCTCCTTTTAAAAGGGATAATATTATAAGTAATATACCTGTAAGGGTAAAATAGGCATGACCTATTTTATCTTGTTTTCACCTTTCTTGGTCAAAGAAGGATTTTAAATTAGTCAATGTTTATTTAGGTGTTAGATTTTGTTTAGAATACTTTTGGTAGATTAGTTTGTTTTTTTTTATAGGAAAATCTTTCAAATCTTTCAAAAGATTTGATCTTTCAAATCTTTCAAAAGATTTGATCTTTCAAATTTTTCAAAAGATTTGATCAATATATTTTTGGTAACTAAATCTCTGCAAATAATTTAGTTATTCCATGTATCATAGTTTTGTTAGGAAAGATATCTTGCAGTTTCAATAGCTAATCTCTTTCCTATTAGGAAGATTTCTCTCTTGCCGTGGCTTTGTAGGTTTTTGTATATATATTGAAGGCTGGATTTCGAGGAGGACTACAGCTTTAGAGAACGCCTTAAGAGAGAAGATAAATTGCTGAAGCCGAGAGCTAGATCGCCGAAGTTCTCAAGCTTTCTTCAAGTTGCACAAAGAACCGCTTGAAACTTCGATAATGCAACATTGACAGTCATTGAATCCTCGAATCTTCGATCTTTTGCTTCTCGCTTTCTCGCTTTTTAGAAGTGAATCGTTCTTTCTTCCCACGTTTGGTTTAGTTGTTTATGTGAGATTTTTTGATTCTCCAAGATACTATATCTTGTGAGAATTTTTGCTAAGTTATTCATTGTAAAACATTATTGATTTTAGTAAATTTTGTGTGGCCTTGAGGCTTGATCTACAAGTATTAAACTTGTAGATTGTTTTTGATTAAAATTTGTCTTCAAAAATCTGTTAGAAACTGAATTTCTATACAATCTTCCGCTGCTACTGTTTTTCCTATTAGTTGCTGTTTTTCATTGTGACTGCCATTGTTGCAACAATCACTACAACATTGGCACTCACATTAACTCATATTGAGAATTTCTGGTATCGCGTTCTTTCAATTGGTATCAGAGCCTTCTCTTGATATCACTAAGAGTCGATTCTGTTTAAAGTCGTGATGGATTCTCAGTATGAGAACGTGGTTCGCCCTCCTACTCTTACAAATGCCAATTATTCTATTTGGAAAGTCAAGATGCGCATCTTCATCAAATCCATTGATGAAAGAGCGTGGATTGCTGTTTTAAATGGTTGGAGTCCTCCCAAAACTGTAGATTCGGATGGTGATGTCAAGATCACCAAAGAATCTGAGTGGACCAATGATGATAGGAACACTGCTTCCTTTAACTCAAAAGCCTTGTCTGCTATTTATAAAGCCTTAGATGCTAATACTTTTAGGGTGATAGCAAATTATGAATCTGCCAAAGATGTGTGGGAGGCCCTTCAGACCTTATGTGAAGGACCTTCCAGTGTTCGTGCTTCTAAGTTAAGAATGCTCACCTCTCAATTTGAAAACACTAGGATGCATGAGTCTGAGGATATAATGACATATTATGGAAGACTTCTTGATTTATCCAATTCTGCTTTTGCGTTAGGAGATCCTATTACTAATGAGCGTCTTGTCAGCAAGATGATGAGAACTTTGCCTGAAAGGTTCAATGTCAAGATATGTGCAATTGAAGAATCACATGATATTGACAAGATGAGTTTTGAAAGATTGGCTGGAATTCTTCAAAACTTTGAACTGAACCTAAACGATCAAATAAATCATAAAGGCAAAGGAACTTCATCATCTTCTACACCCATTGTGAAAAATATTGCTATGCTCGCCTGATTGATCTCTCATGTGATTTGCTTGAAATTCAAAAGGATATTGATGAGTCTGATTTTGGAGAAGAATCTATTGCTCTATTGACTACTAAATTCAAAAAAAATTTGAAAAATAAGAGTCAAGATAGAACTCCATCATCAAGCTCGAAAATTAATTTCAAACCTGATTCTGGAAAATCTGTTCCCAAAGAAAATTCTTTCCAAACTCCAGAAAAACCCTTCACAAACTGCTTTGCCTCAAAATCATCCTACAATGGTAAGAACATTGATTCTATACAATGTAGAGAATGTCAAGGTTTTGGCCACTATGCTAACCAATGTGCAAACACCTTAAGAAAAAAAGGCTTGAATTTTTCAGCAACCTTGAGTGATAGTGATGGAGAAGATCCAGGTGATCTTATTACTCTGAATGTTGTTTATGATTCTGATTCTGAAAATGCAGATGTTTCAGCCAATGTGTCACCCAATGCAGCAACATCAGGAGTAACATTGGGAGATACATTGAGCAGAAACAGGAACAAATTCTTCTGTTTTAATTCCACAATTGCAGAAAATGATGGAGACACAGAGTCAGACCTGATGGAAGGGTACAAGGAGCTGTACAAGGATTGGGAGAAGAGAGCTCACCAAGTTACATTACTTGGTAAGGCAAATGAGATGTTAAAAAAGGCAAATGAGGATAAAAAAGAATGCATAGTAAGGCTGGAGAGTTTGCTAAGCAGAAAGGATGTGGAGATTGAGAAGTTGAAGGAGCAGCTTACTCAAGCAAAAGAAACCATGACCAAGTGGAATTCTAGCAAACAAAAGGTTGATGATTTGCTGAATTCTGGTAATACATCCAGGTCAGGTATTGGTTTTGTCCCTAAGGTATTTGTGAAAGAAGGAGAAGGAACATCTGGAACTAAACAGACTGATGAAAGTTTTGATGAAACTGTTTTCTTTGAAAAACCGAGAATAAGAAAGAAAAATTTTGTTTGTCACTTTTGCCATAAGCCTGGTCACATACAACCCTTTTGTTTTCTGAAAAAGGCTATGTATGAGGATGAAATAAGACATGCCTTCTTGGGAAAATCTCGATGCGACGCGACACCAATGCAAAGAACATTGGCGATCAAATACATTGGAAGTCTCATCAGAAATTTTTTTCTCAAAATCACCAACCCAAAGTTTTTAAACAGATGTGGGTTCCTAAGGGTAGTAATGACAAAGGCAAGTCCAAATATTGTGAACCCTTTGATATATGTCCTGGTGCTAAGCGGTTCTATGAAACCATTGATGAATACCATGATGAATCTCCTCCAAAATCTTCGAACCAAAGATTCGAAACCTGTAAATCTGCACATGATCAGACAGAGCCTGCATGTTCTGAAAGTTCAGCCAATGTGATTCACAATGTGTCACCCAATGTTGCAACATCGGCAGACACATTGGACAGAAACTTGGCAGATTCAGAAACAGGTCCTGAACTTTCAGAATCAGGTCCTGAACATTCAGAAAATCAGTCCAATTTGAATGGTTGCAGCCATGACATTCCTAGCCGTATTCAGAAAAACCATCCAATCTCTCAAGTGATAGGTGATATTCATGATGGCATATACACAAGGAGAAGAAGTAAGGTTGAATCTCAAAATTTTGCATGTTTATCAAAATATTTTTGAGAGAAGCCTTAAATCTTTTATGGATGCTTCAAATGATCAAAGATTATGTGTTCACATTGATGTGTTAACCTTGTTTTTTATAACACCTATGCATTTTGCTTAGCACAAAAAATCCAGTTCATTATTCTCGAACTAAACACATTAATTTAAGACACCACTTTATTAGAGACTTGGTTGAATATGTAAATTGTTTGCATTAAACATGTTGGGACTGAAAATCTTCTTGCTGATATATTTGCCAAGTGTCTTGTTTTTGAGAGATTTTTCAATCTTAGGAAATCTTTTGTGTTTTTGTGTGCCATATGATTTTACACTTAGCCAAAAAATATAAAATTAATTAATTTTTTTTTTTAAAAAAAATTAGGCATGATTGCATTTTGTCTTTAGAGGGCACTCTAGATCAATTGACTCACATGTATGTGTCTCTTGTGGTTGCTTGGGAATTTCATTCAAAATCTGTTGTGGTTTCATTGTTATGATTCTCTCTCTCTCCAAGTTCTTGAGTATGTTTAAAGTCCACAAAGGAAAGAGCTACCTTTTGAAATTTTTGGGATGCTGCAATTTGTCAAGGTACTATGGAACTTAGGTTCTCATGGGTTGATCTTGAGTAAATTGACTCCCCTTAATTGAAAAAGTGTGAAAGCTACCTAACGGAAAAGAGCTACCTATAAACAAGGTTTGTGGCACCTTTCTTTTGGGACTATGAATCCTCGGATTTCATGGGTTGATCAAAATGCAAAATTGCTTCCCTTGGTAAATAGTGTGAAAGGTTCCAAGTGGCATGTTTTTATAGCTTGAAATAAAGTAGAACTATATTTCTAGGGAAATAAAGTACCTATGGATTTTTGTTGTGAAAATTTTATGATCTTGGGAGAGAAATTTGGTTGAGAAAATTAAAAAAAAAAGCAAAATTGAAAATAAAATCACAATTTTGGCGAATGCATCTCCCAATGCAGCAACATTAGGAACTACATCTTTTGATCTGGTCTTTATCACTTGTGTGTGATTGCATTTTTTATTATTCTTTTGCCTAGCTTTTAGTTATCATGTTTTTTAGGCATAAAATTTTAGGACATGCATTGTTGGTATGGATATCAGCTTGGTGAAATTTTGTCCTAAACTCAAACTGTGCAAATCAATTTCCAAAAATCTCTATGTTGAAAAAAATATTTAGTGGATGTCTAATTTTTGTGGGAAACTAAGAGGTTTTGAATCTGGATATGATGTGCTCAGTTTTTGCTAAGTGGTGTGATCAAATCTTGGTGAACACTTGCTTGTGTTTTTCAAAATCTTGGATTTTTGAGAGTTCCAAAAATATTGTTTATCCCTCTTCATTTTCCGGTCAAATAGGGGGAGAGAGATCAAGTGTTTCTGGTGATGATAATGATTTTGTATGCATGAGAGTGCATGATTTGTGCTTAGTAATGGTTTCTGATTTTTTACCTTGCACAAATTCAGGGGGAGATGTGATTTTCTAACCAATGCAGGTTAGATGATTTGATTGGTGTTGAATAAACACTTGTCTTTTGATTTGAAGAAAGGTTCAACAAAGGGGGAGATTGTAAGGGTAAAATAGGCATGACCTATTTTATCTTGTTTTCACCTTTCTTGGTCAAAGAAGGATTTTAAATTAGTCAATGTTTATTTAGGTGTTAGATTTTGTTTAGAATACTTTTGGTAGATTAGTTTGTTTTTTTTTATAGAAAAATCTTTCAAATCTTTCAAAAGATTTGATCTTTCAAATCTTTCAAAAGATTTGATCTTTCAAATTTTTCAAAAGATTTGATCAATATATTTTTGGTAACTAAATCTCTGCAAATAATTTAGTTATTCCATGTATCATAGTTTTGTTAGGAAAGATATCTTGCAGTTTCAATAGCTAATCTCTTTCCTAGTAGGAAGGTTTCTCTCTTGCCGTGGCTTTGTAGGTTTGTGTATATATATTGAAGGCTGGATTTCGAGGAGGAGTAGAGCTTTAGAGAACGCCTTAAGAGAGAAGATAAATTAAGGCGAGAGCTAGATCGAAGTTGTTCTTGAAACTTCTGATAATGCAACATTGACAGCGTCATTGAATCCTGAATCTTCTGATCTTTTTGCTTCCTGTTTTCTGTTTTTTAGGAAGTTGAATCTGTTCTTTCTTCCCACGTTTGGTTTAGTTGTTTATGTGAGATTTTTTGATTCTCCAAGATACTATATCTTGTGAGAATTTTTGCTAAGTTATTCATTGTAAAACATTATTGATTTTAGTAAATTTTGTGTGGCCTTGAGGCTTGATCTACAAGTATTAAACTTGTAGATTGTTTTTGATTAAAATTTGTCTTCAAAAATCTGTTAGAAACTGAATTTCTATACAATCTTCCGCTGCTACTGTTTTTGCTATTAGTTGTTGTTTTTCATTGTGACTGCCATTGTTGCAACAATCACTACAACATTGGCACTCACATTGACTCATATTGAGAATTTCTGGTATCGCGTTCTTTCAATACCCTATATCTTAACTATAATAATTATCTAAAATTATTATCTAATGGAATCAATGAAAAGTTGAAAAGTTTAATGCATGAAAATAAAGATTAATCAAAAGATGTATAGGTGGCACACCTAGAGATATCCTCACCAACTTTAATATACATACGTATGGATTTTTATGTTATAATTAATGGAAGAGATGTAACTCATACACTTTGTTTAGAAAGATATGTTGATTTAAAAAGTTTTTATAAAAAAACATTATTATTATTATTACTATAGAAAGATGTATCCCACATTTGTTAGAAATTAGTGTTAGTTTTAAAAACACTATTATTACCAATAGAAAAGATGTATACCGCATAGTTAGAAAGAAATGTTCGTTTTAAAAGCCTTTAAATAAAAATCTTAAATTTTATTACCAATAGAAATAGAAAAGAAGTATCTCACATTATTAGAAAATGAATAATAATTTTAAGAGTTTCAAAATAAAAAAATTAATATCATAAAATCTAAAGTTTAAGGTGTCTATACTAACACAGTTATGTTAAAAACTTTCACTTGAACGAAATTTATTTTTTCTTTTCATTTATGACAATAATGATAAGAATTGTATAATATTATTTTTATTATTACGCTTACTATTTCTATTTCTATTATTAATGTTATTTTTTTATAACAATAATACTATTATTGTACAATTTATTCTCAAACATTCATGTGTTCTCTTTGTTTCTCAACCATTACTTATTAATAATAGGTATTAATAATTAATATAATAATTGGATATTAACATCTACTATTAATCTTTTCTATTGTTAGTAGTAGAAGTCTTATACATATAAAAATTTACAACCAACATTACTTTCAAACCAATGTGGTATACAACTCTTCTATTAGTAATAAAAGGTTTGATTTTTAATTTAATAACTTTTAAAACCATTTTTTAATTTTTTTTTTCTCATAAGGGAGGCATGAGAAGAAATCGAACCTGAGACCTCACACTTTGTGAAACCTCATCTCTATTACTGGGTCACTGCCTTAGGGGCTAAAATCAAAATTACTTTATAACTAGTATAAAATACATCTCTACTAATATTACCAATAGAAAAGATATATCTTACATTGGTTATAAATAGATGTTAGTTTTGAAAGTCTTTTAATAAAAAACTTCTACTTTTATCACCATAGAATATATGTATCTTATACTATTTAGAAAGAAATATTAGTTTTAAAAGTCTTATATTAAAGACTTCCACTCTTATTACTAATAAAATATATGTATCTCACATTGTTTAAAAAGAAATGTTGGTTTAAAAAGTTTTTAGATTAAAGACTGTTTATTACAAATAGAATAGATGCATGTATCTCACAATAGTTACAAAGTATTCTATTATTATTGCCAATAGAAGAAATGTATCCCACATTAGTTAAAAATTAATGTTGGTTTTAAAAATATTATTATTACCAATAGAAGAGATGTATCATATATTAGTTAAGAGGTGATGTTGGTTTTCAAAGTCTTTAGATATAAAACTTCGACCATTATTACCAATATAAGATGTATATCTCACATTGGTTAGAAAGTGATGTTGATTTTAATTTTAAATAAAAGACTTTGACTATTATTAATTACTAATAGAAGAAATATCGTACATTGGTTAAAAAATGATATTGGTTTTAAAAATCTTTAGATTAGGAGTGGTAAAATTTTATCCAGACCATTGGATTATCCAATATAACAATTATAAAAGACTTATTAGGTGTCATCCATTAACACCCAATTAAGTTAATGAGGTGTTAATTGATAACACTCATTAGAGACCAATAACAAAATGGATAAATTATGGATATTAACTGGTTATCCATTGGGTTGATTCATTAATGTCACCACAATCATTTGGTTTATCAACTAATGCCACCATCACCACCCGCCTCCGCCCACCACCGCCACTTCCCAACTCCGACAACCGCCACCAAACACCACTGCCTACCGCCACCACTATCTGCCGCCCATCGCCACCAACCTCTGGCCACCACCGTATGCCGCTGGGCGCCGGCACCTTCGCCCACCGCCACCACCATATCTGCCCCCAACATCCGCCACCACCTGCTGCCCATCGCCGCCACCTACTGCCCATCGCCGCCATCACCACTATATGTTCTTTACTTAAAAATAATAATAAATAGAAATGGAACTTGTTATTAGCAAGATTCAAACTTTGATTAAATTACTTTATACCAAAGCTTGCTACCACCAGGTTAGACCCCTTTTTGAAATTTATTTGAAAGTTTAATATAAATATAAACAAGTAATCATAAAAATTGTTGATTATTATGAATTTATTTATTATTTTGTTTTGGATTATTTATAATTATAATGAATATAAGTATTTAAATTTAAATTTTATTTGTATTTTGTAAAAATTGCATCAACGTATTGTACCGCAAACTCTTCATTTACTTGTCAATTTCATTTGTTAAATTAGCAGTTGGCTCCATTTCATTTATTTAGCTTAATATTTGTTGCTCCATTTCATTTGGTTTAAAAAATATTTAGCTAGAAATTAAAAGTTAGCAAGAGAAAAAAGAAAACAACGTCTACACAAGTTTAATATATTTTTTTTATAATAAAAATTCATGACTACAAATTATGACATTTTTTAACAAAAAATATTTATTTTTTAATATTTGATGATCCATTTTATTTCATTAATTTTTAGTAGCCCATTAGTAATAAAATGACACTTTTATACCTCAATTTTTTAAAGTGGACTATTTAAGTGAAACCGAAATGAAATAGTAGACTTTTTGCCCGAAACGAAGAGAGTATTTTGGTCTGATAGTAGTGGGTGTTTGTTAGTATAGTCGGAATGATTGACTATTCAATGATTGACTATTCACTACTTGTCTTTATTAATCTTTGCATATGTTACTTTTTTTTTATTCTACTATAATTTCTCTAATTTATTTATAAGAACAAAAATATTTTATAGCCAACATATGCCGAGACAACTTAAGTATGAGACAATTGAAGCATTTTGTAATATAGAGAGTTTCCAAGAAAGGCCTCAAAGTTATGATTGTTTTGCTTAATAATTGCAATTAACACAAGTTATGGTTGTATTATTATTTGAAAATATGTTATGTGAGTGCTTGCATATCTATATATGTGTGTGTGTATGTGTTTTTGTCTAGTTTTGTCTTTTTTTTTTAATGTGTTGCGATTAGTGAATAATAATATACGTAGAAAAGTAATGCTCAAAAAATAAAATAAAATATGATGTTACTTATTGTGTATTATCTGGATAATATCTATTTATTAATGGATAGAATTGGATATTATCTAATAACACCCATTGAGCATAGTGGATATTATTGGATAATATCCAATAACACCCATTAACTATATTGGATATTGAGCTTAGTGGGTATTATTGGATAATATCCAATAACACCCAATTATCACTCCTACTTTAGATAAAAGACTTATACTTTTATCATCGATATAAAAGAAGAGATGTATCACACATTATTTAGAAAGTGATGTTGGTTATAAATTTTTTAAGATAAAAACTACTACCATTATTACGAAATGACGAGATATATCATACACTGGTTAGAGAGTGATATTGGTTTGAAAAGTCTACTATTATTACCAATTAAAAAATAAGTGTTTCACATTGGTTAGAAAAGTGATTGATTTAAAAAGCTTTTAGATGATATATCTCACATTAGATAAAGATATTTTTACGTTATTACCAATAGAAAAGATGTATCCCCATTATTTAGATGATGTATCGTACATTGTTTAAAAATGAATAATAATTTTAAGTTTTTAACAAAAAAAACTTTGCTATTATTATCAAATTCGATGTTAGGTTTAAAAGTTTTTAGATCAAATATGTATCTTACGCTAGTTATAAATTTAAGTTAATTTAAAAAATATTTAGGTAAAAAAAAACGTATGATATTAGTGATAATAGACAAAAATAAATTATAATCATGAAAGAGTTTAACAATCCAATTATAAGGTACAAAAGTTATACTATTATTACAAAAAAGACGTATTGGTCCCACTTGATAGTGACAAAAGCTTGGGTTGTTTGCCCCCACCCGACCAAACACATTTGATTAGTCGGTTCGAATGGACAAGGGATTTACACAAATGGTCAAGTCAAAGATGACTTGATCATTTGTAACCTCATTTTAAAAAAAATATTCTTTTATGACATGATTTATTGATAAACCACCGATGGTTTATCGATAAACTAATAAAAATACACCCCTCAACATCCAAAATCACTGTCGACCAAGTGGTTTACACTGTACACTGGTTTATTGATAAACCAGTATAAACCACTTGGTCAACAAGTGTGGTCGACAAATCGACCAAGTGGTTTATCTTCTTTGGCTATTCAAAGACTATAAATATTCATCAACCAGGTCAAATGATCATATTTGACCAATCTCACCGAAGGGACACACCTAGCTTTGAAACAACATGATCCATACCCACCCTCATCGATCCACGGGTGGATTCCTATCGAAAGTTGGTCTTCCAAATCTGGTATGGTTGGTCCACTTAAAGCTGTGTCCCACGGGTGGATCGTTATTGGCAAAAATTGGTCATAACAAGCACAACTCAAGTGAATGCAATCCATTCTACTACTTGTGCTTGTACGGTTTACCATAAGTAGCTCAAAAGAAGAAAATGAAAATATCGAAAAACACAAAAATTATGCTTTTTTATAAATCCTCCAAGAAAACACTGACGAAGATTATTAGAGACGCCATACTGGTACGAAAAAATGAAAATTAAAAAGTTCCGACTCACTATTTTAAGCAATCTGAGGTGTGTCAGCCTGCAATGGCAAGTGTTGGGAAGAAGGCAGCACTTGTTGCTCCTCTTGCTGATCACCTTGCCAAGTCCAAACAATGTCTTTCAAAGCCGGCCTTATCTCCTCTTTCATTACTTTCTGATACTCCAATGTATCTCCTCCTGATTTGTGCACTTCAACCAGATGGAAATTTGGAGTAACCTCGAAAATCTCAGCATTAATTGACAATATCCCTTTCCTCCCTTCCTTCAATCCTTCCAATTTCAGCAACCCTCCATTCTTTTTCATCACTTTCAGTTTCAAGCGCTTAGCCAAGTCTTCTAGCTTCGATATAATGATCTTTGCAGGCTGCTTAGATGTAAACCTCACTTCTTTCTTTTGCTCTTTTTCCTCAAACAAACCAGACAAGTCGAATCCTGCTGACAATGAAATGATATCAAAAGCATTCAAATTCCCAATTTTCCCTAATTCTTGCTTTCCTTCCATGAGATGACTGTCGTTCTCTAGAGGAGAAAAGATTTTGTCGGCGTCAAAACTTTCTGTTTCTTTATCCATATCAGTTTTTTCTGGTTTTGAGTCGAAGCCTTTCTTGAACCAAGAATTTTCCATTATTTTGGCAATCGAAATCCTGCTTTTCGGGTTTGGATCCAGTATCTTTGACACCAGTTTTCGTGCCTCAGAAGGAAACCCGTTGGGAAATTTAAATTCTGCCCTCCCAATCTTTCTATACATCTCCATGAGGTTCGAGTCGTGGAAAGGGAGATACCCGGTTAAAAGCACATACAAAATTACCCCACAAGACCAGATGTCAGCTTTCAGCCCGTCATACCCTTTTCGGTTGATAACTTCGGGAGCAACATAGGCAGGGGTCCCGCACGTCGTGTGAAGCAACCCATCTTGCCGTTTTGACTCGGTCAATGCACTTAATCCAAAGTCAGAAATCTTTAAATTCCCGTTCTCGTCTAATAGTAAGTTTTCTGGTTTCAGATCTCTGTGATAAACACCTCGACTATGACAGTAATCAACGGCACTGATTAACTGTTGAAAATATTTTCTTGCAGCATCCTCCTTTAACCTCCCCTTCGACAGCTTGTTAAAGAGCTCACCTCCTTTGATGTATTCAATGACCAAGTAAATCTTGGTTTTGGTAGCCATAACCTCGTAAAGCTGAACCACATTGGGGTGTCGAATCAGTTTCATTACAGAAATTTCTCGTTTAATATGGTCAATCATTCCAACTCTCACTACCTTCTGTTTGTCGATAATCTTGATGGCCACACTCGTGCCGGTTTCGACGTTCCTTGCATGGTGGACCTTGGCGAACGTGCCTTGGCCTAACAATTTCCCCAATTCATAACGTTGCATCAAAACCCCACCTTTGTTCTCCATACCACAGATAAGACAACCCCTTTAAGCAATCTAGCGAGAATGAAGATGCTAACGTTCAACTTTCGAGGGTACAAGGCAGCAACCTCTTCAGAGAGACCGTGATATGAAATGACTTGCCCCTTGAAATATTTAGCCACAGTGGCAATGATACCACTTGGCTGGATAGGGCTACACCTATCTATTTGCCCAAGCTCATCTAAGAGAACTGAGGACAGGTCCAATGAGACTTCAGTCTCATAAGCTTCAGAGACAAACCGCTTCGGTTGCAAGCACATTTTTCTGCATTCCCTAGTGTTTTAATGAACTGGAAGATAGCAGAGAAGATAGATACGCTTCAGATCTAAACCTTTAGCAGAACAGCAAGATTTCGCAAAAGAGAAGTGAAGTTCTAATTCTGCAGGAGAAGGATTTGCAATGATAACCTGAAATAAATAAAAAGAGTATATAACTCAGAGATCATGGAAATTCCAAAAACATTAGAAGCTAGAATCTGGAAGAAAACATAACAGTAACAAACGGCATCATTCGTAGTTAAGAAGAGAATCAAATGAATATCGAAAATATGAAATCAAATGAATATCGAAAATATGAAATCAAATTCCAAATACATGCGTAGATCCCATTAAATCAGACCAGAAAATGGAGCTGGTGGAAGGAGTCAAGGCGATTCAACCTAAACCTAAGTGAAGTTGGAGGATGCAAAATCATAAAAGCTAAGTCATTCAATGACTTGCTCAACACATTTGAAAGCCAAACAGCGTTAAATAGTTTTTCGTAAATACCTGAATGAAAATATTTTTCTTAATTTTAGGTCCAAATTAAGATGGGTAAATTTGAAAATTCATCAAATATTAACTAGGTTATCAAAGAGGATTTTTTGTAGAGCATCTCAAAATAGGAAGTGTTTGATTCTCACGTGTCGCAAGAGGGGAATTCCATTTTTATTACGTATAAAAATAAAAAAAGAGGGGGATTCCATTTCTTTAAAGTGGGCATTGTTTAGGTAACATTCATTCACCAAATGAGTTTAAATTTTATAGGCATCACAACGAAATTTTTTATGGAGCTCAAAAAATCAGAAAGCAATCAAAGCAAAAATGGGAATAACAGCCAATGTGATACATGTTGATTTTCTTAATTTCCGGGCAAAAGCCAAAAATAAGACAATCTCATCAATCATCATCTGTTCTCTGGGTGTAAAAAAACAAATACGAATATGAATTTACAGTTTGAAAAAAATAATCCTTGAAAATGGCAAACTCAATTCCAACCAGTTGAATGAAGAAATAAAAGCAAAATTCTAGGGTTTTAGAAGAAATTTATTTATTTATCTTCATTCCACATTTTCCCAGCAATCAAACAAACTGACATTGATACGAAATGAAGAAGACGAATAAAAGAATGAAAAAAATATCACAATTTTATAAAGAAAATAAAGTATATAAACGACAGATCTAAGTCAGAATAGTAGCAACAAAAACTATTAGAACATAAACCCAGAAAAATAAATGAATTACCTTAGAAAATAACAGGATTAAAGCTCCGGATCTGGATCAGCAAAGATATACCGAAGTAATTCAAAAATATAGTCTCCGTATTCTTGTGTTTGTGTGTGTTTTCTTGTGCGTGAGATGGAGAATTAGAGAAACACGAAAACGCGATATCCCCACGAGCATATGGTTTTGTATTTTTATATGGGCTTGACGTTGTACAGCTAATCATTGTCGGCTTATTTTTAAAGATTTTTTTTTCCATAATTATATTAACTTAGTAAATTACCCGAATGGCTTCCTTACTTCGCATATTAAATTTCCAATCTGTGCCGTAGAATCTTTCACTATTGGGAACACGAAATGTAAGTAAACCAAAATCTAAAAAAATCATGACAAAAATTATAATTGTCATATGTTACGATCCTAAAGTCACTTGTATAAATAAGATTTATATTGATGAATGAAAATTTTATTCTTAAATTATTGCCAGCAAACATATTAGGGTAAATTACTTATCTATGTCGACATTCTGTTTTAGTATATTACTTCTTCTGTTTCGGACATACAGTCCCCTCGTTTGAAAGTTAATTTTTTTTAAAAAATGACGTTTTATGTATTAATTTTTAAAAATAAACTCTTTAAATATAACATCTCAAAATAGAATAATAGACTCTTTATCCGAAATGAAAAAAGTAATATTTACTCAAATTATACCATTTTTGCTCGTCATTAATCCTTTGCAAAGATGTCGTAACATTTTTTTTAGAAAAATAGATGTGTGATAATATAGAGCAATGGTAAAAAAAAAAAAAAAAGGATCGGATATTTTGGCAATAAGAAGGGCAATTTGGGGTGGGGGTGAGCATAATTTTTCTAAAATCGAAAATGATCAATAGAACTGAATCAAACAAATAAAAATTGAACCATAATTTATTGGTTTTATTTAGGTTTTGAAATCGGACCGGATCACTTGTTGTATATATATATATAATATTAACTACCGTAACTAATTTTGAAGGTGACCCAATTTGCAAAATGTGGTTCTCGTTCTGAATTTTTCAATAATCATAGTATTGATCATGTTCTAATTTCTTTTTTTTTTTTTAGCAAAAAAATGGAGACAAACTTGGGGTGAAAAGAAAAAGAAATGTCAAAAATGTTGGCAGGCAAGCCAGGCCGCCCACATGTTTGTCGTTGGGTGAACGCGGGTCCGAAACTACTACCCGCCCACGCATGATGATGACGTAACTAATTATGAAGGTGACCCAATTTGCAAAATGTGTGGAGCTGGAGCACGAACCAACATTTTGGTCTTATATTGGCACCGCACATTATTCGTGAATATTGTTCACCTGCCCCTAACCATTGTCACTTTCCCTATCAAGTTGAAAAAATGAGCTCAGGTCTTGTATCATGCTCATACAGTGCATTTATTTTTGTGCTATTTTTTTTAAAGGTTTTTTATCAGGGAAAAATATGGTATTTAGGCCTCGTCTGGTGCAGTATTTTAGAAACACAACTTTTTTTAAACGCAACATTTTTAAAACGTAATATTTTTAAAACATATATTTTTTCTTATTAACATGTTTGGAAAACTATTTCAAAATGCTATTTTTATAAACAAAATAGTTATAAACGTAACACATTTTTAAAGCGTTCCAAATTGGAGCATTTTAAAGCGTTGCACATTTTTAAAACGCTGCATTGAAACACTTTTAAAAAGAAAACACTGCGTTTTTACCAGCGTTTTATCAAAACACTCCACCAAACAAGCACTTAGTTAGCACCAAATTATTCCTATTTTAGAACTGAAATCAATCACATGGTGCCCTAGACTTAGTGTTTTCGTTTATACTTCTCAGTTCCGGATAAACAGACCACCATATTATTTTACAATGTTTTACTGTAAAAATTCATTTATAAAAAATATATGTTTATCATTTCCATAACATTTCAATTTTACCTTCACATTTGATATTAACACATTGATTATCATCAATCATTTTTGTAACTATGATCAATTTTATGTTAGTTTTATATCCTTTAATAATTAGACTTTTCAAGTGGGAACGCGCAAATGGTCCATCATATGCTAAGTATGCCATTTGATAACGCGCAGATGCATTCTCATGTATGGATCCAAAACATACGGCAATGCCTCATTGGCTAGACAAATGCCCATTCAGACCTTAAAGAATTGTGTATTGGGTATGACCAGGCCACCATATTATAAGAGGCAATGGTTAATTGATGTCCCAAACCTAACCACAAATGATTGGTAAACACCTGAGTGAGTGAGTACTGAGTATTGAGTAAATCAAATCAAAGGGTGTAACTGGGCTGGCCTAAGTGCTTGAACATGGACAATTTGAAATAAAAATATGTATTCTAGATTGCAGGTTAACTAACTACCAATTTACAAACCGAATATTCAATTTGTGTTTCTCCAGTTGTACTTCTCCTTGTCTTGATCCTATTATGTTTCTCTAATGCAAAATTCCATTTAAAGTTGGTACCTGCCTTAGTTGATTCTCAGATTCATATAAATGCATGCCTTGCATATTCAAGTTTTGTTATGGTCCAAAACGTGAAGCCAAAAACATGATCTCCTCTGCACTCTGCAAGGCCTATGAATTTGTTCAAATCAAACATAAAATAATAAAGACAATTTATAAAAATTATAAACTAGTCCCTCCCGTTTGAAAGTCAAACTTTTTAAAGAAAATTACACGTTTAGTAACCTTTTTTTTTTTTAAAAGGTTGGAGGGGACATAGACCGTACCCCAACCCTTAATTTTTTTATTATTTTTATGTTTTGAAAGGCTACAATTATACATATATGATGCCTTTGGTATGGCTCGAACAATTGGTGCCTCTGGGGAGGCTTTGAACACCCGACCTCTCGGTTGAGAGTAGTTAAGTCACCTGGTAGGCTTGAATACTCAACCTCTCCGTTAAGATAAGTGAGTAGCTAAATTGGGCCTTTGGATAAGGCTTGAATAACAACGATGCCTCGAAGAGGAACACCGACCTCTCTATTGAGAGTTGTAAAGTCCAGGGTGTCTCTAGTGAGACTCGAACACCCAACCTCTCCGTTAGGAGAAATGAGCAGTACCAGTTGAGCTAGAGCTCGTTGGTACACGTTTAGTAACCTATTGGTAACAAAATGACACTTTTATGCCTTAAAAATGAACTCTTTTAGTGAAACGTCTCAAAATAGAATAGTAGACCCTATACCTGGAATTGAAGGAATAGATAATTATTTTTGAAAAGAATTTTTGGGCAACTAGTTCACTTACGTCGTGCATTTAGCATTGTATCTCGGTTGTAACATACAAGACGGGATGTATGTAGGTTGTAACATACAAAACTTCAAACATGAATGTAATGATATATGGAGTATGTCTTCAGTAAAACCGTTTAAAACATGGTCTTACTCTCTCAAAGTTCATCCCACTAACATACGATGAATTGAGTCAGAAGATTTGTCTTACAATAATTGTAAACGATCTTTACTAAGTTTTCGTACTAAACCTTCTACTGTTCTACAACCTCCCTTTTTCCCCAACAAGGCTACAACCACCCCCACCCCAAATAACCAAAAAGCCCTTGATCTTTTTGTTCACCTTCATTTAAAAAAAAAAAAACTTTATTTTTTTGAAAAAGCTTTATTATAAAAAAAAAAAAACTGATTTAAAACAAAAAAACTGCTTCTAAAAAACATAAAGGCGACGCTAGTGTAAAATTATTACTTTTTCTTTTCAAACCAACCTTAAATTTTTTTAATAAAAATTACTTTAAACAAAAAAAATGTTTTTTTTTAAACTAGTGTTGCCACGAGCAACACTAGTGTAAAGTTAAAAAACTTTTTTTTTGTTTCAAACCAACCTTTTATTAAAAAGAAAATTGCTTAAAAGAAAATAAAATAAAATACAATTGTTTTTCCAGATAGTGTTGCCTCTATGAGCAGCACTATGTAAAATTTTAAACAATTTTCTCTTCAACCCAACATTTATTAACAAAAGTTATTAAAGAAATTTCTTAAAACAAATAAATAACATTTTTTTTAAAAATTAAGCATCTTTTTTATTGGCTTTTAAGCAGTTTTAAATTTAAAAAAAAACAAAAACAAAAGTTTGTTTTTTTAAGTAGGTTTGAAAAGAAAAAATATATATTTTTTAAAGCTCAAGGGCCTTTTGGTAATTTGGGGAGGGGTGGCTGTAGGAGGGAAAAAGGGTGGTTGTAGGAACAAATGAACAATCACCCAACAAAATAAATCAAAATGTAATTAATATAGGAGTTCTGCATTGCCGAATTGGTGCATAGTGTTGAATTGAAGCAGAACATTTTTTTGTTCAAATTAGAGTCCTTATGGCAATACTCTTAACGAATTCTTAGATGTTGCAAACCTGAGAGCAAGCTTTCAAAAACAACCCAACCCTTCAATCACTAGGATAATTAATCTGCAAACAACCTTTCAATCACTACCTGTCGTAGAGAACTTTAGGTAATGATTATATCTTAACTCGTGACACGTGCATATAAGGGAACCGCTATTAGCACTCTATTTTTCTACTGCAGCCCTCATTATGCGATGAAACGACCCTTATAATGCGACGCTTTCATCCATGGAGTGTCGCAGCTGAAAAGTAAAGTGCTAATGGTGTTTATCAGCAGTAGCAATAAATGATTTCGCGTATTGTACTTCTATAGAAAATAATTAGTAACAATAACTTTGCTCTAAGAAAATGAATTCATTTCAAACTACATAACACAGAATAGAGTTGAAGCGGGATAATTACAATGTTGAAGATCAAACAATTTCATGACATCAATAGTGAAGTTTGTAACACAATTCACAACAAAGTAAAATGTGTTGTACATACAATGAGGAAGCAGATGAGATGAACTTCCAGGCAGCACAGTAGCATCAATCTGGTGGACATCTTTTTGCTGCTATTTCTAATATGTAGAAACCAGAGGGATTTCTCCCATGGGTAATTCTTGGGTTGCAGATGCAGGTGATTTACAGGCATGGAGTACGGTGCATAGATCATTTGTTTCCAGGAACTGCTCTGTGTTTGCAAGGATCAAAGGCCCATATTCGAAAACCATTCTCTTGCACTGCCAGAAGTTAAGCTATTAATAATTAATATGCAATGAGCTTCCGAATCTGCCACTGCTATTTTGAGTTGAACACACATGCACAGCACAATCCTCACAAGCTAAGTGAAATAGGTGTGTGGGGGGGTGTACGTCATTGAAGTAGTGAGATTGAATCTCTGAAGTAGTCAGAAACTTGAGCACTAAAAATGACAGCAACTTCATACATGCCTCGGAAGTATATAAATTTCAGAATAGTTCTCACCTTTTTCACATAATTCTGCACAGAATTGCATCCCTTCAGAAGCAATTCAATTATTTCCAACTGAAAAAAACACAAAAAATACCAAGTCAAGTGAGTCTCAAGTTGGCAAAGATCTCAATTATACTACGTAATACTCCCTCCGTTCCAAAAAAAAAAAAAAAGACTTTTTTAGGTCGTTCCAAAAAGTTTCCACTTTTTAATCTTTCCTTTTTTGGAAGTTACCATTACATTTTACCCCTAATTTGATCGTCACTTTAAAAGATCGATTCCACTATCACATGAGTATCCTTGGAAAAAACACATTATCCAAATTTTTTATACTAGTCAATTATCTTTTTAAATTTGTGTCCATTCAAATAGGACACTCTTTTAGGAACCGAGGGAGTACTTAATAATACTAAAAAACAAAAGCATTTTGAGCATATGGATTAAGATTATTATATCACGAGCCAATGGCAACGTAGAAACCCCATGAAAATTCTGAAATATGAGTCAATTAGCAAGGTTAGGCAAAATCCCTCCAGATATTATGTTGTTTATGACTTAGCAAGTCTCATATGCCATGCATAGAGGTGGCAATTGGGTGTTAATAGATAGCTTTGGGTTAGGCTATTATCCATAACCCAAAGCTATCCATTAACACCCAATTGCCACCCCTAGCCATGCATCTCTAACAGTTCTATATTTTGAGTTGTAAGGGCTATATGCAAGTGTCCAGTAAGTCCTAATAGAATTACTTCAGGTAGGTGGATAGTGCAGGCATTGAGTCCCATAATCTAAGGCATCAACACCAAGAAGCTAACATGATGCTAACACGCCAAAACAGATAGATTCAAGCATGCTTGGACACATCACCATACATACACATACACTGATACACATAATAGTAAAGATTAGCATGGAGAAAATCACAGGTGTTCAAGATTCAACAATTACCTAAGCTCATCAAGACCCCATTATACAAGTTGAAACTTCAAAGACATAGGTATTTGAATTTCCTTTTCGTTCTCCATTTAAACCCATTGTATCTGGATTTAAAAAAATAATATTGACACTCTGATTGGTCATCCACATGTTTGATAGGTGTCAGAGAGTATCCTAACAGTAACACTGTTTGTGTCTGACACGTAGGACTAGAGATTGTCAGTGCTTCAAAGCCTTTAGTTGTTTACTGTTTTGTGTATTCCAATCTCCATTACATAGTCTTGAGTTTTTATTTATTTTTCCATATTTCTCAACATTACTAAGTTTTCTACTGGTTGTGTGAAACCCGACTCAACATCAAATATATCTGGGGAAAAGTGCGGGCTCATGCGTAGCCATCTACAACCATTGAGCTAGTGGGTGGTCACACGTTTGGGCTCATGATAATTTGAGTCTCAAATTGTGTGTAGAAGCAATATAGTGTGATATAACCTTTGTAATCTATAGCCTTCCATAACCATCTTTACTTTTGAACGCCAATGTCCATGGAGTCAGGGAAGGGTAAGAATTAGGTTACTGGTGAAGGTAAGCATTACACATTATTAATCAAAGACCTCAGGGTGGAGTCAAGGAGAGAGGATACCATGATAAACAATGGAAAAGAGAGGGATTTATTATTGTTTTGAGGGGCGCTGCGGGGGGGAGAAAGCAAAAGCCGCTTGAATCCTTGATCATACCAAAAGACTTTAAATGCTTCTTAGACATGATGAGCTATGATGTTCTCTAGTTGACCAAAGCTCAGGTCACCTCAACCTTTGTCCCAATTACTTGGGCTCGGCTACATGAGTCCATTTTTGCCACTATTCGGTTGAAATGAAAGATCAATAAACAAGTCACAGACTCATATCCTTCTGCATTGTTATCGTCCTTAGGTTTAGTCTCCCTCAACTTCTCTGATTTGGTGGTTATTGACAATGATACAATCACACTTCATAATGGGTGCACTCAGAGATCTAGTTGAACAATGCAAGAAGATTAATCATATCAAACAACCTATCAGGTTAAATGTCGGATAACATAAGCATTTGACATGAGGAGATAATGATGAAATATTATACCTGTGTATCAGGATCTTTCAACTTTGTCAAAAATTCTGCCATAGTTTGTTGGCAAAGCCCGCAGCTGTCCTTGGAAAGAAGCCTAGAGTATGTAACAACTGGTTCACAGAGGTCAACCTTGTGGCAGAAATCTCCAGGTTGTACTGACGAGATCTCTAAGAAGAAAAGAGGAGCATAATAATCCACCAATGTAATGCACTGCCAGAAGAAACAACAGGGAACTTGGTAAATCAAAAGAAACGTCGGGTTCTCACAAACAACGGAACTTTCTAAAGGTCGGGAACCACCTGCAGCTGTAATGAGTGCAGCTTTGAACAAGACTTGTGGAGCATGGAGATGATCTCTGTCTGGGTTTTGTTTTCAGCAAGGTAGGTCAGTGCTTCACCAGCATATTCTTCACACAGCACACAAAGTTCATTTTTAGCAACCCCTTCTGAATCGTGAGCATCTGGGTGAATTATCTCCAAAGCTGCAGCATAGAACAAGTGCTTGGACCACTAAATATTTTTTATTGATAAGCATCTTAAGAAAATAATAATATGAGTTGATGACCCTACCTGAAACATCAGACACCTCGGTTTTTACAGGTAAGATATTAACGATGGTTACCAATTCTCTAGCATCACAGACCCAGCTGGCGAACAACGCGAAAAGGAAAATGACCCCAACTCTTCCACCCATGTTGCCTGAAGTGAAACCATTAAATCAAACAAAAACCAACATGAATGTCAGTCTGAGAGAAGGCATACAACAGAATCATCCTTCAAAATTATAAAACTCAGTATCGTCAATTCCAATAATCCCTTCCTGAACCCATAAACTTGACAACCTTTTAACACCACAACGAGTATGGCAAATCAAACTGAACCAGCCAAACCATGCATGCATACACACACAAGAAGAAATAAAGTAAAATTTCACAAAACACATCAAGAAAAGCAAACGACGAAAGCCCACTAATAAACCTGAAAACAAATAGCATAAAAATCTCAAAGTTTTGCCTATAGTCACATTAGGCATACAACAGAATCATCCTTCATATTTGTAAATATTAAAAATCATTATCATCAATTCGAACAATCCTTCCTCGAATCCACAAAGATGACAACGTTCCAAAAATCATTATCAAACCGAACCAACAAAACCCATCAAAGAAATCACATCGACAGTAAGAAATAAATAACTAACATAAACTCCATCCAGGAAGTCCACATACACTAAATACAGCTAATCACAAAATAGCATAAAGATCCCAACTTTTTGCAAATAGCAACATTAGGTATACACCAGATTTATCCATCAGAGTCAACAATCCTTCGTTGAAACTATAAAATTGACTACAAAACAACAAAAAAGAGCTAATTTTCACAAATTAATCGAGCAAATCACACTGCTATTACGAAATCAAGAAAGAACACATGAAGAAACAGAATCACTGAATAACAAAAATAGCAGAACATGATAAAAATCACATCCTTTTGCCAATAGCATCATTAGACATGCAACAGAATCAGCCTTCGTAACTCTAATAAACCTTCCAAAAAAATATACAACAGCATGGGTAATTAAGCCAGCTAAACAGCATACACGCGCAAGCAAAATTTCCTAAAACCCATCAAGGAAATAATTTGTAATAAGAAATCAGAAACAAAATAGATTCGCATCAAAGGTTTGCGCACACTAAATAATTTACAGAATAAAAATCCTAACTTCATACAATTTTTCCTTATAATTCATACCGATCAGTACCAAAAAAAAATACGAAATCATTTCAATTGAAGATGGAAGAATTACCTTGTGTAAGAATCAGGGATTGCTTAGGAAAGGCAACTGACGGAAGCGATAAAGGGAGAGCTGATTATTATTCCTTTATGCGGATATTTCTTAATTGAATTGAATTACAGTTGCCTCTCTCTCTTTATAATATATGCTCCACTACTTAGTTGTTGTTGATTGGATGTCTCGTTTGTTTTGTTTTGTTTTTATTTTTGGGTCGCGCTGAGACCCCCCTTCCTTCAAGTTGACCCCCAAAACCCCCTAAAATTCAAATTTCTTATATTACCCTCCCCTATCCAAATTGACTCCCCTTCCCACCCCCCTCATTGCCTCCTCCATCTCCCCTACTTCTTGTCTCCTCCTCCCCCCATATCGCCTCCTCCCTCTCCCCCGCCTCCAGGCTGGGGGCCCTTGTTAACCACCAACAACCCATGGCCGAACAATTCAAAGTTGTTCGGTCACCCATAACCGAACAGAATAAGTTTGTTCGGTCGACCAGGGCCAAACAAACCTGGAATTAATTTAATTTTATTTTTAAAGAGGGAGAAGTAGGGAAGAATGAAGGTGGGGGAAGGGATGAGACTATGAAGGGGGTGAATACTGTGATGGGGGAGGGGGAGGGGAAGGGGCAGGAGGTGGTGATGGAAGGAGAGGGAAGAAGTTATGGATTGGGGGAGGGAGGAGGCAGTGAAGTGGGGGAGAGGGAGGATGCGGTGTGGGGAGGAGAGGGAGGAGGCGGTGAGGGGGTGGGAAGGGGGGGTCAGCTTGGATAGGGGAGGGTAAAATAGGAAGTTTGGGTTTTGGAGGGTTTTGGGGGGGTCAACTTGGAGAAATAAGGGGTCTCAATAGCGCGACCCTTTATTTTTTTTGGATAAATTATAAATAAACCCCTTAGTTTATGGGTTAGGTTCAAATTTACCCCATAAACTACTAATTGAAGCAATATGCCCTCTCAACTATAAATTTTCTTTAATCACCTCTTCTGTTTAAATACTGTCATTTGAATTAACGTAAAGTGACCACCTGAGACTCATGTGACTATTTTAAAGTTTTTTTTGTTATCATAATGCTCTTGTACATTTTGAATTAACTATTTTACCCTTATTGTTCTAAAACTCTTTTTTACACCTAAAAAGGATCAAGATAAATAATTTTTTAATCTTTATTTTAAATATTATTGTAAAAATAGTCCATAAAAAATGGTGTGAGTTTTAGGTGGAAAAATTCAGTCAATTCAAACGACAGTATCTAAACCAAATATTTAATTTAAGAAAGTGTTATGGTTGAGGGGAACATATTGTTTCAATTGAGGGGAAAATTCAAACTTAATCCATAATTGAGGGGAGTATTTGTAATTTAACTTTTTTTAACCGATTCTTTGATTCTTTCGCTTGTCCATTGAGCTAATTATTGTGGACACGTCAGTATAAATCCAAAACGAGTGTTTTAGCCATTGATTCTATCGGTCAACACTAGACGCCAATTATCTGACGGGTGAAAATAATGTTTCTCGTTTTTTACAAGAAAATTATGTTCTTGTTATTAGTACTCCTATATTCATCCTTAATTTATATTTTTCCTTAGAAATATCATCAATAAATATAACAATTTTTAGAATTACATAAGGAACAACATTTTCTTTTATAAATTTTAAGTCAAAGTTTACTCGACTTATATATATATATATATATATATATATATATATATATATATATATATATATATATATATATATATATATATATTGTGACTGGGGATATTATTTTTCTGAATAGAATAAATATTAACATAACTCATCATCAACATGTTTAGAATGTTGTACACATATCAACATGGGAATACCTTATGTTATGACATTAACGAGTTTTGTTGATATATGTTGTTACTTGTTAATATATTACTCTCTCTATGAGAAAGAGCAAATACATGGAAGACTCTAGAATAGACGTGGCAATTTATGCTCGTAATCATATATCCGTCTAGATTGCCCATTAATTTTACTAGTTATTTAATATGTATTTTATATTGGTATAATGTAGGATATATATATTTTTTGTAATAATAATATAACTTTGGATATTATAATTAGATTGTTAATTTTTTCCATGGTTATAATTTTTTTTTATTGTTACTAATATTAAACGATTTTTTTGGTTTTGATTTTGTTTTAGATCTAGGTTTGAATAAGGTTTTGATTTACATTTTGGTTTTGATTTGAATCACTTTTGAATATGCAAATGTGGTTTTGATTTTGTTTTAGATATGGGTTTTATTTAAGATCAAGGTAAATCAAAAGCTAACATCCAGTGAGATACATATTTTGTATTAATAATAATAGTAATTTTTTTATCTAAAGACTTTTAAAATTAACATTTAACTTGATAATAATATTAGAAGTTATTTTGTTAAAAAACTTTTATAATCATAATTCATTTTTAAACAATGTGAAATACTTATTTTATATTTTTATTGGTAATGAAAGTTTAAATATTTTATCTAAAGACTTTAAAACCAATACCACATTCTAACCATGTAGTATACATATTTTCTATTAGTAATAAAGTAGTAGATAAAAGACTTTTTAACTAACATTTATTTCTAAACAATGTGGATACATATTTTATATTGGTAATTAATAAAATGAGAGCAAAAGAAAAGAAATAACTTTGTAATATTACTCTTCATTATAATTTGTTACAAAAAGAGTTAAGTATATATAATTTTCCTAATGGGCTATACAAGGAATGTATATTCACAAATTATGGAAAATATGTGAATGATATGGACTCAATAAATCTCCTAGAATCACTCCCGAGATTATCTGAGATTTACGGTATAAATTCCTCCCGAGATTGTCCGAGATTTACTGCATGAATTCCTCCACTCCCCCTCAAGTTGGCGCGTGAAGATTTCGAATGCCCAACTTGCCCACTAAAAACTGGGAACGAGCTGCCCTAAATGGTTTGGTGAACAAGTCGACTATCTGATTGTCAGTCGAGATTTTGCTTGGAAGAATGTCATGAGACTCAACCCGTTCTTGCACAAAATAGCAATCCATCTCGACATGCTTGGTCCTTTCATGAAAAACCGGATTATTCGCAATGTGACATGCAACTTGGTTGTCACAATGTAAAGGTGTCGCTTTCGACTGAGGCGCCTCGAGATCGAGAAGTAACCAACGTAACCAAATAATTTCACTAACAGTGGTTGCCATGGCTCGGAACTCTGCTTCAGCTGTCGAGCGAGACACCATAGACTGCCTTTTGGTTCGCCATGAAATGGGTGCCCCTCCCAGCGATATGAAGTAACATGTACACGACTGACGCGTTAGCGGACACGCTCCCCAGTCAGAGTCACAATAAGCATCGAGGGTCATTTCTCCATTCACGGGGAGAAAAATACCTTGCCCAGCCGTGCCCTTCAAAAACCTCAATATTCGCATAGCAGCACTCCAATGTGTGCGACGAGGTGCTGAGATAAATTGGCTTAGTTTGTTAACAGCAAACTGAATGTTCGACCTTGTGACCGTTAAGTAAAGTAGCCGACCTATTAAGCGTCGATATTGCAGCTCATCAACTTATGGACTGTCATCATTCGGACTAAACTTCAAGTTTTGTTCCATGGGAAAATTACTTGGCCGCCCTCCTTGTAGTCCACTCTCCTCAAGTATATCTAACGTATATTTGCGTTGACTGAGAACCATTCCTTCGGGTGACCGTGCCACTTCTATGCCCAGGAAGTACTTTAAGGGTCCCAAATCTTTGATGCTAAACAGGTTATCCAAGTGCTTCTTCACAGAGGCAATCTTAGAGTTATTATTGCCTACGAGAATTACATCATCAACGTATATGAGTGCTGCAACATAAGTTGTATCATTTTTGAAGACAAACAACGAATGATCAGCATAAGATTGCCGAAAATCGATAGCAATGAGGGCATTGGTGAACTTGTGGTACCAATTTCTTGAAGCCTGTCGAAGCCCATATAATGACTTTCTAAGTCTACAAACCCTCGTTTCTCCTTTCTTTGCGAAGCCCTGAGGGATTTTCATGTACACATCTTCAACTAAATCGCCATGAAGGAAGGCGTTATTTACGTCAAGTTGATGAATGAACCAATTCTTCTTGACTGCTACTGCAAGGAGACTGCGCACTGTGACCAACTTTGATACGGGTGCAAAAGTCTCATGAAAATCTATTCCTTCAACTTGCGTAAAGCCCTTTGCTACCAATCGAGCCTTGTATCGTTCGATCTCTCCGTTCGGCTTATACTTAATTTTGTACACCCATTTTGAATCCACTGCCTTCTTTCCTTCTGGTAGTGATTCAAGTGTCCAGGTCTTGTTTGCTTCTAAAGCATCAATTTCCAATTTCATAGCATCGCGCCAATGTTGGTGTTTGACTGCCTGGTAATAATATTTTGGCTCATCATGGGAAGTGATGGCTGCAAGAAAAGCTTTATGAGCAGGAGAGAATTTTTTATAAGAGACAAAGTTAGATATAGGATATACCGTCAAGGCCTCTGAGCTTGGAATGGGCTGCGCATGGTCAATGGAAATTGGTAGCTCAACCACATAATTTTCAAGGTGCTTGGGCTGATGTCGAATACGAGTACTTCTTCGTTGGGCTTCAACAGTGGATTGTTCGGGTCTTTGGGTTGCTGCTGGTTCGTTGTCCAGTCCATCAGGCTCAGTTTCAATGGGATTGGCTGCTCCTTCTTGATCTGACCCAATTGTTTCTTCTAGATTTGACCCAAGATTACTCGTTTCAAATTCAAGCATTTCTTCTCCTTCCATGTTACTCATTGTGCGGCCCAATGTCCCTGGTGTTTTAACTTGATTCATTTCCTTGAAGGGAAAACTATTTTCAAAAAATCGGACATCACGAGAAGTGTACACCTTTTTGGACTTGAGATAAAAAACTCGATACCCCTTTTGAGAAAAAGGGTACCCTATAAAAACACAAGGCCTGCCCCTTTAATCGAATTTATCTCCCCCTTTCTTGTTATCCTTTGCATAAACAAGGAAGCCAAAGACTCGAAGATGATCAAACTTAGGTTTCTTTTGAAATATAATTTCGAATGGGGTTTTATTGTTTATGACTTTTGAGGGTAATCGTTTTATGATGTAGGTTGCCGTCAAGACACACTCCCCCCAGAATTTTTTTGGCAAACCCGCTTCAAAACGAAGGGCTCTAGCTATTTCTAGGATATGGCGGTGTTTCCTTTCGACAACTCCATTTTGATGTGGCGTGTCAGTGCAAGATGTCTCGAGAATAATACCATTAGAAGTATAGTGAGCAGTCATTTCTTGTGATTGAAATTCCCCCCCCCTCCGTTATCACTTCTAATTCTTTTAACTCTCTTTTCAAATTGTGTATCAACCATTTTGCAAAACATAATGAGAAAATCATGCACTTCATATTTATGTTTCATCAAATAAACCCAAACACCCCTACTAAAATCATCCACAATAGTTAAAAAATAATGAGCCACAGAAAGAGACAGAGTTTTATAACCACCCCAAATATCACAATGAATAAGTTCAAAACAGGAAGATATTTGAATACTACTATTTGGAAATGGAAGCCTCGTCATCTTTGCCTTTAAGCAAGAATCACAATGTTCCTCCTCCTTTCCAAAATTATTACTACAAATATTACTAAAGTACTGGGAACTTAAAACTGAACTGTGACCCAACCGTTTGTGCCATACCCGTTGATCAATTGTTGTTGTCATAGCTCTTCCTTCCTTTACTACCGGTTCCAAATGATAGAGACCATCGCTACGCTTACCCATCCCAATCAGAGTCCTCGAAGCTAAGTCCTGTATCACACAGAAGTCGGGAAGAAAGTTAGGGCACAATTTAGATCTTTAGTCAATCGACTAACAGACAATAAGTTACATTTAAAATCGGGCATATTTAAAACATGATGAATTTTAAGTCCATTCGGGAGTTTGGTGTCACCAATGCCTTTTACCGGTACCGTCTCACCATTTGGAATTTTGATTGGCAAAACAAATTCCGGCTTAACCAGATTTTCGAGAATTTTATCATTGCAGGTGATATGTTCACTTGCTCCCGAATCTATTATCCAAGGAATTGCACCATTCATCGTACCAGCCATGTTCGCGGTGGGGGGCTTTGATTGCTCGCTGTTTGACTTGTCCGAGAAGAACTGAACTAGCTGCTGGTATTGCTCATCTGAAAGCCCAGAGATCGGAATGTTTCTTCCTGCTGCTAAGTTTGCTCTTCCAGATCCTTTCGGCTTGACTCCCCCTTTCTTTCGTCCCTCCGGATAACCCACGATTTCATAGAAGTTTTCAATGGTGTGATAGAACTTTCCACAATGTGTGCACTTGGGTTTTTCCTTTTGTGTTCCTCTGCCTTCGTCCTTTCCAGATCGTTGATTACTATGTGCCTGAAAAGCAACAGCTTCTACTTCAATCTTCCCGGCGGTGGCGATTTGTTTCTGCCTCTCATTCTCAGACACCAAATGATATGCGGCTCCCAGGTTTATTGCAGGCTTCATGCTCAGAATCTGGGTTTTTATAGTCCCAAAACTCGCATCTAGGCCCATCAAAAACTCATACAGTCGCTCATTTTCCTTCATTTCGGTTAGTTGCTTCAGAACATCACAAGTGCATCCTCCACATTTACATCTCGAAATAGGTGTAATGGATTGTATTTCGTCCCACAAAGCTTTCAGTTTGGTGTAGTAGGCTGAGATTGAAAGTTTTTCTTATCTCGTCATGCTTATTTTGCGCTTCAACTCGTAAGCCCTAGGAGCGATTTCCTTACCAAAGCGTTCTCGTAAATCTTTCCAAATTTCTTGCGCGGTATTGGCATGCTTGACACTATTTCTCATCTCTTTCTCCATGGCGCTATTGAGCCATCCTTTTACCATGGCGTTACAACGTTTCCAGAGTAACATGTCCGTTGCACCTTCATTCAGGACTGGGATGGTTTCGTCAACGAACCCGTACTTATTTTTCGCAAACAGGGCGTTGCCCATTTCATCCACCCAATCTGCAAAATTCCCATCTCGAAGAAGGTCGCTCACAAACACTGTGTTGGGATTATCCGATGCCGAGATAAAATAGGGCGACATTACATCAATCGCTCCTCCACCGGCAGCCGTCTCTCCCTTCTTGGTGTTGTCTTCTGTCATGGCTGTTATTGTTTGGAGTAATGCGGAAGCTTAGAGTATAACCCGCTCAGATACCATAATAAAATGAGAGCAAAAGAAAAGAAATAACTTTGTAATATTACTCTTCATTATAATTTGTTACAAAAAGAGTTAAGTATATATAATTTTCCTAATGGCTATACAAGGAATGGATATTCACAAATTATGGAAAATATGTGAATAATATGGACTCAATAAATCTCCTAGAATCACTCCCGAGATTGTCTGAGATTTACGGCATGAATTCCTCCCGAGATTGTCCGAGATTTACTGCATGAATTCCTTCAGTAATAACAAAAGATGTCTTTATCTAATGATTTTTATAACCAATACTCATTTCTAAATAATGTGAGATACATTTCTTTGTAACCAATGTGAGATACATCATCTAAAAACTTTTTAAACCAATATCACTTTTATAACCAATGCGAAACACTTCTCTTCTATTGTTAATAATTTTAAACTTTTAAAATCAACATCACTCTCTAACCAATGTATAATACATATCCAACATTAAAATCAACATCACTTTCTAACCAACATCTCTTCCTAAATAATGTGGGATACATCTCTTCTATTATATTGATAATAAAAGTAAAAGTCTTTTATCTAAAGACTTTTAAAATCCAACATCATTTTTTAACAAATGTATGATATCTCTTCTATTAGTAATAATAGTAAAAGTCTTTTATCTAAAATTAAAATCAACATCACTTTCTAACCAATGTGAAATATACATATTGTATTGATAATAATGGTAGAAGTCTTATATCTAAAAACTTTAAAAACAAACATTACCCTCTTCCAAATGTATGATACATATATTCTATTGGTAATAATAGTATTTTTAAAACCAACATTAATTTATAATCAATATGTAATACATCTTTTCTATTAATAATAATAGAATACTTTGTAACTAATATGAAATACATGTATCTATTCGATTTGTAACAAAAAGTCTTTAATCTAAAGACTTTTTAAACCAACATTTATTTTTAAACAATGTGAGATACATATCTTTTATTGGTAATAAGAGTAAAAGTATTTACTATAACACTTTTAAAACTAACATCTTTTTCTAAACAATGTAAGATACACATTTTTCATATTTTAACAACGTGAGATACTTCTTTTATATTTCTATTGGTAATAAAAGTTTAAGACTTTTATCTAAAAACTTTTTAAACAAACATCTCTTTCTAACCATGTGGTATACATCTTTTCTATTGGTAATAATAGTATTTTTAAAACCAACATTAATTTCTAAAAAATGTGAGATACATTCTTCTATAGTAATAATAATAGTTTTTTTTATATAAAAACTTTTGAAATCAACATCTCTTTCTAAACAATGTGGGATGCATCTATTCTATTGGTTATAACATAAAAATAATAATAGTAGTAGTATTTTATCTAAATAGTTTTAAAACCAACATCTCTTTGTAAACAATGTGATACATCTATTGTATTGATAATAACATAAAAATTCGTTTATCTATGAATTTTATAACCAATACATGTTTCTAAATAATGTGGATCTCTTTGTAACCAATGTAATGTACATTATCTAAAAATATTTTAAACCAATATCACTTTCCTAACTAATGTGAAATACATATTTTTTCTATTGGTATATATTATGTCTTTCATAAAAAGACTTTCAATACTTACATCACTCTTTAACCAATGTGTAATACATCTCATCATTTGGTAATAGTAGTAGAAGTTTTTTTTATCTAAAATAATATCTAAAACCAACATCTCTTTCTATATAATGAGATATATCTCTTATCTTCTCTTTTATTAATGATAAAAGTAGAAGTCTTTTTATTTAAAGACTTTTAAAATCAACATCATTTTTTAACCAATGTAATATTTATCTCTTTTATTGGTAATAATAGTAATTTAAAATCAACATCAATTTATAACAAATGTGTGATATATATCTTCTATTGCTAATAATAGTAAGTCTTTTATATAATCTAAAATAATTAAAAATTAACATCATTTTTTAACTAATGTGAGATATACATCTTCTATTGGTAATAATGGTAGAAGTATTTTATCAAAAAAACTTTGAAAACCAACATCACTTTCTAACCAATGTATGATACATCTTTTCAATTAGTAATTAATAATATTATTTTTAATACAAACATCAATTTCTAACCAATGTGTGATACATCTCTTTTATTGGCAATAATAGTAGAATATTTTGTAACCATGTGAGATACATCTCTTGTAAAAGTGAAAGTCTTTAGTTTAAAGACTTTAAAATCTAACATTTTCTTTTTAAATAATGTGTTATACATCTCTTTTATTGGTAATAATATAAAATAATTTAAACTCAACATCATTTTCTAACCAATGTGAGATATACATCTTCTATTGGTAATAATGGTAAAAGTCTTTTATCAAATGATTTTGAAAATCAACATCATTTTCCAACCAATGTATGATGTATTTCTTCTATTGGTACTTAATAATAGTATTTTTAAAACCAACATTAATTTCTAACAAATGTGGGATACATCTATTCTATTGTTGAAAAATTAGTGTTTGTAGTGAAAGAAATTGTGTAACTTAAGGCACGAATTTCTTCACGTGTCATTTGTTTGTTGGTGAAGGTAATTGCGCAAATGTGTTCTACTCAGTGAAAGTATCAAAATGATATATTTATTTGTCTAAATCGAGCTTTGGATAATAAGATATCAAGACTTAAAATATAATACTTGTTAAAAATATTAGTGTTTTTAGTGAGAGAAATTGTACAACTTGAGGCACGAATTTCTTTATGTGTCATTTGTTTGTTGACGAATGTAATTGCGCAAATGTGTTCTACTCGGTAAGAGCATCGAAATGATATTTATTTGTCCAAATCGAGTTTTGGATAAATAAGATATCAAGACTTAAAGTATAATACTTATTTAAAAATTAGTGTTTTAGTAAAAGAAATTGTGCAACCTGAGGCACAAATTTCTTTATGTGTTATTTGTTTGTTGACAAAAGTAATTGTGCAAATGTGTTCTCCTCGGCAAGAACATCGAAATGATATATTTATTTGTTCAAATCAAGTTTTGGATGATTAAGATATCAAAGCTTAAAGTATGATTTTAAAAGTAAGTCATTAAAAGTAATATCTAACATTAAAGAGTTTTATCACATATTAGTTAAAAGTAATGTTAGTTGTAAAAGTTTTTAAATATAAGTCTTCTACTATTGACAATAGAAGAAATTATATATACTAATACTAATACCCCTCGTCATATTGATTATTATTATGTATTATTATTAACTAATGGCTAGAAAATCAAACGTTTTTAAAGCTTCCACATAGATGATTTAAAATAAAGATTTATCCAAAGGTGATGAGGTGGCACAACCATAGTACTTCTCACCAACTTTTAATATATATATCAGTGTTCTAAAACTCTCTCTCTACCGCCACTTTCTTAGTTAATCGACACTCGTCGAATTAATTTATTTTTGTAGCTTTGATTTTGTGGTATGCGGTGACTGAAAAAGAAAGAAGGGGCCAACTGGAGAAGGAAGGGGGAGTGGTAATTGTGAGGCAGAGAAGGAGGTAATGGGGTGCGAACTAGAGTAATATTTTTTTTTTTTAGTTATAAACTTGGCTTGTTTATTACTTTTTGGTTGTTGAGAATTGAGATTAATGGTAAGTTTGTATATTTTTGTTCATTTTACAAATATAAACAAGTGTTTGATAAAATGATAAACATAAAAAAAAATTTAAATTTGTATTCAATGTGTTTGATCTTTGATATAAATTATCAAAAAAATGGTAATTATGCCTTAATTCTAGACCCCGCCTAGGCCCCGATTACGCCTCGACTAGTCCCCTAGGCGCTAGCGTGCCGCCTAACAATTTTTAGAACCTTGATATATATATATATATATATATATATATATATATATATATATATATATATATATATATTTGTTTTGCATAAGGTGAACTTATATGGGGATAAATGGACACCAAAAACTTCTTGTGCCCATCACCCACCCCCGCCCTCCCCCCCCCCCTTTTTTTCTCTCTCCCCCTATATGTTAAAAACCGTTCATACAAATAAGTTCGAATTTATATGACAAATTAATATCTCGTTAACTAAATTGTCTCAAAATTGTATATGAGATACTAAACTGTTAGTCTGTTATGATCGATTAATCGCTTTATATGAAAAATTGTATGAAAAATTGATTTTACATATTTGATATCAATTTGGATTACCATCAGTTTAGTTAATTTTTACTATAAATTAATCAATTTTACACACGCACATACACATATCCATCATGCATAGGCCTGTTAATTATAACCTAAAACTCGTTAAGTCATCCAATCCGACTTGAAAATTACTCGACTCAACCCGACCCGTTATTTTATTATTTATTTTTTTGTTTGTGTGGTCGAAACGGGTTACTTATTGGGTCTATTTCATCGGTTTAGTTAATTTTACTATAAATTAATCAGTTTTACACTTTTACGTACGCACGCACACACACCCATATCCACCTGTTTGCCGACCCTACTCGAGATCAATGAAAATTGCTCTTTATGCTAAGAATAAATTTTGCTTAATTGATTAACTTAGTTGAACCAGACAAGAATAACCAACTGTTTTCTATGTGGGATTGGGAAAGAGCAAATACATAATGATTTCATGGAAATATGGAAGTTGTTTTGCAGCCTTGGGTAAGTTTCATGTAATACTGTTTAATGAATCTTTATATTATGATCTATAAAAAGAGTCTTACTCTCTCACAGTTCAACTCATCAACACACGATAAATCAGATTAGGAAGATTCGTTCTAAACAAAATACCCACAAGACCGTTTCTTTTGTTTTTAGTTTTTGCCATAATACTATAATCAAGCTATGAATGAGCGTAGTATAAGGTGACTTTGATTTGGACCACATTGAATGAAGGTAAAGATTCTTATAACCAACATCAAGTGATATTTTGAAGAAAAAAAAAAGAGACTAAATTGAGTACAAACAACATAGGGGTGACAAAAATTTATCAAACTCATTGGGTTATCTATTATATCCATTATAAAAGATTTATTGGTTATTATCCATTAACACCTAATTAGGTTAATGGGTGTTAATGGATAATATCCATTAACACCCATTAACAAAATGGATAATTATGGATAATTAACCGGTTATCCATCGGATTTATCCACTAATGTCACCACCATCAACCCCACCGCCAGTCATTTACCACCTCCTCCTCCCACCGCCGGCCAACCGCCACGCGCCACCGCACCGCCACCGCCTCATTCCCCCACCACCTCGCAACCGCCGCGCCGTCCTCGCTTCCCACCCACCACCACCCAAAACCGCCAACTCTTTACTTAAAAATAATAATAATTAAATACATAGCTTACCATTAGCGAGATTCAAACCTAAACCAAATTGCCTTACAACAAAGCTTGTTACCACTAGACTAGACCATCTTTTGATATATATTTGAAAGTTAATATACGTATTTGTTATTTGTTTTGGATTAAGAATATTTGTTTGTTATTTATAATTTATAATTTATAATTATAATGAATATAAATTTTTAATTTTTTAATAAGATATTTGACTTTTTTATTTTTTCTTACTTTTACATAATCATTTATTAGTATGAAATCAATAAACACGTATATTTTCTATCTCACAACTATGAAGACTATTATAAAATTTTGACAACTTTATATATATTAGGTGATAAAAATAGTGTCGCATTGCAAATATAACTTTTAATTTGAGCTATAAAAAAAAAGGAAAGAAAAGATAAATATCAAAATTAAAAAATATCTTGGTCATTGTTGAACGTGAGGCCCATTAATTTTTTATTAAATGTGAAAAGTTGGTGAAAATATTATGATTTATGAATATTAAGGTATTAACTTATCATTGTGTGTATGTGTGTGCATGTGTGTGTTTTTGCCATGTGTGTGTGTTTTTTTGGCATGTGTGTGTGTGTTTGAGTGAGTTTGTGTGTGTATTTTATGCTTACTGAATCATAATATAAGTAGGCAAGTAATACTGAAAACAATAAATTATAATCCTTATTGGATATTATCCGGATAATACCCATTTATTAATGGATAATATTGGATATTATCCAATAACACTCATTAAGATTAATGGGTGTTATTGGATAATATCCAAAACTACCCATTAACTATATTAGATAGATAATAATTTTATCCAAATTAACCGATAACACCCAATTACCACCCCTAAAACAACATAACCCCCACGAGACTTGAAACCAATTCCAGATTTTTCAAACACAAAACAAAGAGAGTTAATCTTTCTTTTGGTTGGTTACCGGTTTGGGCTAATGTTCGGATTCTACCCAGTCCAGCCCCATGTTTTTCTCCTGCCAAACGAAGAAATCCTGCATGAAAAACCAAACCAAGAACAGCTGAAGTACTCCCTCCGTTCCACAGTCGTGAAAATACATACATCCATCTAACACTTACCATTGTTGTTATTTTGATATTCTTAGCTAAGAATACAAAAACCAACAATTGATTAAGTATTCTTCATACCTCCACTTATGAAAGAGAATGATTGATATTCTTAGTAGGGAATAAAACAATTTGTTATTCTTAACCCCACTAACAAACATATGTAAGCAGTTTTTGGGGGAGGGGGGGGGGGCAAATGAAAATATTTTTTTATTAGAATATGTTAAATTTAATATTTTTTGTGTAAGAATATTATCTGAAGATATATTCTAAGTGAGTAAGAATGAAAAACATGTGATGTGACAATAGGCCCTAAGAATTTGGTGAAAGAATTTACACAATGTTGATGCTCTTAGAGCATCTCCATTGTGGGAATTCTTCCCATAAATTCTTAGCTAAATTCTTAGCCAAATAGCATCTCCTAAAACGGTTACTTTTTTTACTTTTGATTAATTTTATTTTTTTTTTAAAATCGTTTTTTTTTTTTGAAAAGTGGCGACAGGGACCCACCGTGCCTCGAACGTGCCTCCCAGCGTGTGGTGCACGCGCCCACCACAGGCCGCACCACACTCTCCTCTCTCGCGGCTGTGATTCTTCTTTGGACAAAAAAATTCTTAACAAAGAAATGCATTTTCTCTCTCTTCGGAAGAATTGCTCAAGAATCACACACTGGGGGAAAAGTTGGGATTCTTCACCAAAGAATTGGTGAAGAATGCAACGTTGGAGCTGCTCTTAGGGCTTCTCCATTGTTGTTTTTCATCATCTTCCAATGAAAAAGTTAACAATTTACTTACCATTGTAGGCTTCTTATTTGCCACTTAGGAAAGAGAAAAAACTTGACTTCCTAAATAAGAAAATGGGGAGGAGAGAGGGGGAGACAGCCACCACTTTGTGGGGTGGGTGTGTGTGTGGGTGGGTGGATGGGGGCTTTGCTTTTTATTAGATGATGTTAAATTTAATATTTTTGTGTAGAAAAACGTAGCAAGATTATCTGACAAATTGGAAAGATATATTTTTAAGTGCGTATAAAGATAAAAATATATAAGTAAAAGTAACACCTAACTAAGAAAATGTATAAAAAGATTTAACAATGGGGATGCTCTTATAGGTCATAACATAAATTGTACAATCACTCCAGCTGTACTTGCACTAGCACGCGCAACTTTGTGACACAGATAACATAAAAACAGTCACACCGGGCACATCACCAACCCAATCAAGGATGGATAATTCTAACTACTCCCGGACAAATAAAAGAGTTACAAGAATAGATAAATAGACAGAATGATAGACCTGGAAGAGAGATGAGAGATGAGAAACAAGAAATACAAAGATGCAAGCCAGTCGGTTTTAGTAATCTACGCACAAGAAAGGCGTGAACTTGCAGCATGCTTCTTCTTTTCTTGTGTGGCTTCGCTACGAGGAACGAAATCCGACCAAACCCAAATTTCTTTCTCTTTGCAGGAAGCTGCTGCTTGTGCTCACTTTCTCTCTCCCCCTTTCTAACCGACTGAATGTCACCGCCATTTGGTTTGCCAAGCATTTGACCAAGTGAAACCTTCCTTTTCGAGGAACTCTTTTCTCCCTTGACTCTATTCTCATAATCTTCGGTCAAAAGCAGCTTTCTGCTCAATATTTGCCCTATTGAGAGTGTTGGCTTCAGAACAGGAGTTGAGTCATTGCTGGCCAAATTCAATCCATTCACATCAAACAACCGAGAATTACTCCGAAGCTGCGAAGGGTAAGGGTTCTTAAACTTGGTTGAGTTATGTACCGAACGTCTTTTTTGACCATGCTCCGACCTCCATTTCCGAAGAGCTTCTTCCACAGCCAACTTTGAAGTATTGGCAGCTTCCACTCTATTCAAAGCTTCTTCTAGAACCATCTTACTACTTTTGACTTCTTCTGTTGCTTCCTCCACCCTTTTTAAAATCTCCGTTTTTGATACATTAGCTTCATCAACTTCAAGCATGGCTTCATTCACTCTTTTCTTAGAAGCTTCCTCCGCCTCTCTAGCTTTAATGGTTAGACATGAGTATTCCTCGAAAGAAAGAGTTACTCCAGATGAGGTGTCATTTGATAGGGCCTTCATCTCTGAGAAAGCGAGGGCTTCACTGGCTTTAGCTGCTTGCTTCATTTTTCGAGCTGCAATCAGCCTAATCTCTGCAGTCTTTATCCTGTTTTTTGTCTGTTCAATCTCAGACATAGCTCTTGAAACTTCTGATTTTGCTGCTTCTCCTATTTTCTTGAACTGCTCCGTCTCAGCACTCAATCTTTGGAGCTCCATTGAAATATCTACTGGTTTATCATTCTCCCTGTTGATTTCTAGTTTCTGTTTTGTTTGATTTATCTCTTCTTCAAGAGATGAAATGTTTGATGAATTCAAAGATAACCTCTGACGGGTCTTCTCGAGAGAGATTCTTTCCTTCTCAATTTTCTTGTTAAATGTTTCAACATTAGCTCTGATGTCAGCAAGATCAGATGTAGTCCTAGTTAGGTTCAATTTGGCTTGCTTCAACTCCATCAAGATGAGACCTGGTGTTGAAGAGGGAATCAGGTCCCTTGCAATATTTTCTTTACTGTCTCCCTCTTTTGCTAACTCCACAACATGATTGACATTTTCATCATCAAAATTTGAATTAAGGGCTGCGTTGACTTCAGATGATTCTTTCTGAAGCTTTGACTTCAACTCTTCGACAATACGTTTGGTTGTTTCCAGCTCTTTTAGAACATCAAGTGTTTCCCTTTCTTTCACAGTCAGATCTTTCTCCAACTGAGCAGCTTGTTCCTCCATTTTTGTTATGTTAAACACGTCATCTCCACTCTGCCGTAATGCCAAATAATTTGAATTTTAGAGCCATCCATTATGGGAAAAGCCATAATGAAGAGAAATCTTGATGCAATAATCCAACTAGGGATAAAACATAAAAGATTAATTTGTTTTTAAGGATAAGATTCTGCTTCAACTAAATTGAATTCCACGAAAATGCAATTTGTCAATTAATATGAATTTGTCTCAATGCAATTTTCCAACGCATAACAAAGACACAACTTCTTGTTATCAAAGTGTTTACGAGCATGTTCCAGGAAATTAATCAATTAGGGGAGTGTACCATCTAAATCCTCGTGAAAATTGCACCTTCTTATGTGCATCATAAAAATATTTATCCTTTGGTGAACCTCTGAACCGCGACAATGACAAAGCTAGATTCCACTAGGAATATTATTCTTAACAATTATGCAAGGGACACTTCACCACACAAAAGCCAAGAGTCTCATTAGAGACATAAGATATTCAACACAACTGCAATAACAACCTTTGTCATTATAGAGAAAGTGAGAAACACAGTGAAATAACCGATGTTTTTAACAACCCTAGTGGGTAGAGCTGAGACTTCACCGGTTCAATCCCTTCCCATCCCCACCTAGGGCCGAAAAGAACAATTATAATTATAATTATTATATATAAAAAAAAGTAATTTTAACAACCATACTTCCAGAATTCGCTCTTAGAAGCTGGAAATAATTTTAGTGATTCATTAACCAGCATATACCACAGCCAAGGGGAAGCCATATAGACCTCCATCACCTGTAAAGCTATATAAATCATCATACATGCAGGCGACACTTTGTAAGGCAAATGAAAATAAAACAAGGTATGCATGCAATACTAATTTGCTTCAACAGACGAACAGAGGACTCAGAACAACACCACAGATTTGTCAGCATCGAGCTGTAAATGAGCTGAGCAGAGCCGACCTTTCATTGTTTGAGCTCAACTCTTATATTTTTACTCGAGCTTGAGCCAAGCTCAATATTAACTCGAGCCAAAGAACCTACTGTTGCGCTCGGCTCGGTTGCTTCATGATCTGAGCTATAGACAAATCAAACTCAAGCCTAATTTTCAGACATACTATAATCATATAAAGTATAGCACATATACATCCAAATTCTGTAATTTTATACTTATAATTTATAAATAAATAAAAATAAATCCCCATCAAAATTTTGTTTGAAAAGAAATCCAGCTGACTTTAAAAAGTCAAAATGCGAGTCATATTAATGGAAGAAGGGTTGATATTTTTCAAAAATTTGATAAAGAATGAATTTTTACACTTTTAGTCTATGGAATAACATTTTAAAATTACTTTTCGTGGCAATTTGAGGTAACCTAATTACTGGGATTCCCATCCTTTTTGCTGCCTCTTTTAGTTTCTCACAATTTATAGATACACTTTTTTCTTGGCTTTTTTTCTTTTGATACTTGGGGCTGCTTAATAAATCCAGCTTGGCTCTTTAAAAGATCTCTTGGGCGCAACACTTGTTTAAATTCATCTAACATGATAATAAAAATATAGATGAAAGAAGTGACAAAATTTATACTCCCTCCCCTTCCCTAAAAACAGTCATAATTTGACTTTCCAAAGTTAACTTACTTTTTTTTCAGATGAAATTTTAATGTGAATTTACTTGTAACTTTAAAATTTACTCCCTCAAGCGTCTCTATTTCCTCTTGGGTTTTCATTTCAAAGAAGATTTATAATTATTTTAATGCTTACAACCATGTAGAAACTTTTTTATTTTATTTTTAGGGACAGAGGGAGTATGAAACATGAGATTCATATTTCATAGTACGTTTAATGTAGTTTTCATTGCTTACACTGTAATTCTCAACAACTATTTAAAAGGAAAAAAAAAAGTTAAATGCCAATCCGAAAAATCGTGAAATAGACATTGAAAAGTCAAAATGCCATGTATTTATTTATTAATTTTGGGAGGGAGTATATGATTGTTGATAAGCGCTGGATGATGGACACATTTCTCACATTTATCCAAGAAATTAAAATACAAAATGTAGATAAAAAGACAGACCTCAGAACAAGCTTCGGAAGGCTTGTAAGAGCTGGGTTTCCAGAACCCGATTCCACCAAATCGGGTGGCCGCCTCCTTCACCGACTCTATCGGCGCCGACGTGTCAATCTCCGCCCTTTCATTGTTGGGCTTGCTGTCAGCTCCACCCGCATTGAGACCCGAATCAAATGTTTCGGCTGTCCTATTAGCTTCTTCCATGGAACCAAGCCCAAATCAAATCAGACAGAAATGAAAAGATACTCTAGTGAAGTATTTGAGTGAAAATGAGTAAAATAGAAACCCTAGAGCTGAAAATCAGACAAGAAATGAAGAGAAAACAGAGCGTGTTGTTGGATATCTTTAAGGGAGTGAGGATGTGAGACAAAAGAAGGATGAGAGGAAAAGCAAACGGACAGACTGATGATGAAGGAAAGCTTTTAGACTTTATTTTAACGTTATTTGATGTCCGGTGGGGATAAGTGTAACGTTCGATTTTCCCGAAAACCTATGCTTCTTCAGCAAAGAAAAAAAAAGTAGATGGTGGTTAAAACCCGACTGTACCGAGGGAAAAGAATTTCAATTGTTATTTTCAATTTTTCTCCCATGTGCCTGAGATGTAGATTCTGTATTTTGGGGTGGGAGAGGTGAAATTTCAATTTGTTATTAAGGGGTAGGGGTGTAAATCGGAACCACCGAACCACGAAATCGAACCAAACCAAATCAAATCAAACCAGTCGATTTGGTTCGGTTTTGATCAAAAAGCTTGGTTTCGCTTTTAAAATTGAAAATCGCTCTGTTCTTCAGGTTTTGGTATCGAACCAAACCAAACCAACCTATATATTTTTATTTAATTATTTTGAACCTTTGAATCTTTTATACATAATCTAGACTTTTGATTTAGTCATAATATATATAGAGACCCATACTAAAAATCAAACAAAATCTTGATTGTTGGAGAACTATTATTTCTTCTATTGTTTGTGTTTATTTTGGAATTTATATTGTTTTCTTTAAGATAATTTGTTGTTAGTAGGTTATTTCCTAATTTTGATGTTAATTTCAAATCAAAATCTTATTTTTGGTTTGAGTTAGGAAGTATATAACTCTTTTGCAATTTGTTTGTTACAATGTACGTCGGTTTTTGGGGAGAAAATTGGTGAAATTTGATTGAAATTGTTTGGCCCTGGTCGATGGAACAACCCTTGATGGGTTCTCTCTGGACAACGGAACAAATGGAACAATGTTCGATCAAGACGACCAAACATTTCATGACAATGTTCCACCATTGTAGGTGGAACAATATAGGCCAAAATACAAAAACACCCTAAAGTTTCCACTCAATCCCAAAACCCAACCTAAGGTTTGTGTCATAATCATACCTGACATTGCAATTTGTCTCATTTTACACCCTAGCCCTAACGGGCATTAAAAAACTAACAAAAAATTAACATGTGCATCTCACATGCATCTCACATGCATGGGTAATTTAGTCATTTTCATCAAAAAATTTCTTTAATTTATCTTCTACACACATACATTTCAAACTTGAAAAATCCACCCATCATTTTAAGCAGTTGGATAGGATGAATCAGTAGCAATCCCACTGAGGCGTTGTTTAGCTTCAACATCTCTTCTCATCAATATGTATCCCTCGATACCTCAATCTGTTTCCCATGAATTCTTAACTATCCAATATTTCATCCCATCTTCGCTGCTTCTGCACCAACCTGCAAAGAACTCCGTGGTCTAGTTGAACTCCACAATCTTCTCCCGTATGGACCCCAATAAACCGAACGACTTTCCTCTTAGCATGGATCTACTCCGATACTGACTGATTTGTCACTACCTTCAGAAGTAGATCCTCGCTGTTGGCGGGGAACTTCTCATAACCGATGATCTTGGCTGCACTTATTGCTTCATTGCTTTTGTTGCAAGTTTTGTCCTCTTCTGTAAGGATAAGCTCGCCTCGTTGATGCCTTTGTTTTGTACGATAAAACTAAATCGTCCTCCATCATCCCTCCATTACAGCCATCGCTTATCGCCTCTTGTCACAAATTCACTAATTCTTGTTCGGACAGAGAGATTAATTTTCTCGTTTTGATTTGATTAATCCCTTCGATGCCAGCTATTGTCGAAAAAGCCCAACAGCTTCCTATAAAGAGACGAATAAAACCAGTACTTCTATGACGAATTGGTTTCATTCGCTTCTTGACTCTATTGGCATCTATTGTTCGTTCTCTTTAATGTGTGTAGAAGATGAATTAAAGAAATTTTTGATGAAAAAGACTAAATTACCCCTGTGTGTGAGATGCACATGCTAACTTTCTGTTAGTTTAACGCCCGTTAGAGCTAGGGTGCAAAATTGGACAATTTGCAATGTCAGGTATGATTATGGTACAAATCTTAGGTTGGGTACCGTCTTGAGATTGAGTGGAAACTTCAGGGTATTTTTCCTATTTTGGCCAACAATATATAAATAAATAATTTGTATACTGGTCTGATCCACCAACATTGGTGAAACATTGTAAAAAATACTCGATCCGTATTGACCGAACATTGTGTTATTTGTTCCATTGTCCAGAGCCGAATATGTAGCTAAATGTACCTTTGATGATGGTCGAACATTTTACGACAATGATTCCTTTTTTTTAACAAAAAAATATTGGTTTATACTATTTTAAACAGTAAATAATGAGACATACTTATTACTTAAGCTACATTCCCTTTGTTTCTAAATAATCGCTATTTTTATCCGACATATTATTTAAGAAAAATGAATGATCGTAATTTAAATATTGATCTAATGTATAGTTTTCTTTCATACTTTTAAATATGTGATCATAATTAAATTATGTAAAAAAAGTAAGAGTAATATAGTAAAAATGTATTTTTTTTAAAAAGAAGAGTTTTGAAAGGAAATACTTATTTTGAAACAAAAAAATAAAATAAAGACAATTATTTAAAAAATGAAACTTGAAGTGAGCACAAGTGAGAATGCCCTTAAAACTTGGGATGAACTAAATGACCGTTCACATGGCAGTTGGGAGTTTGCACCAGGCACCCTAATAGACTCATTTGCCAACATCCGATTTGTTAAGAAATTATTCTCCGGACGATCTGGACGATTATCTTTTCACATGATTTAAAAGCTTGATCCATATCCTAAATTTTCTATTCTGATCGATTCGATTTTATTCACCCCTAATTAAAGTAATGAAAAAATTAATATTGATGTATTTTTTCAATCAAATGTTGAATAAAAATTCATATATTTTAGCTTACATGAACAATAATAATGTTAGTATGATCTTAGAGTTCATTAA